>CM060906.1:260515864-261167531 GCA_030737815.1 Allium fistulosum | reverse complement strand
TCAAAGCTTCTCTCTATGATAAGTATAAAGTTTTTAAGGGGGCCTTTACACATAAAAATCCAATTATTCTTCACTGTTTTTTTTTTCAGATTCCCTATTCGAATTGTAATATAACTTCATACTTCTGAAATTAAAACAAATACTTATATTTTGAAACTGTAAAATTTCAAAGTCTCCAATTTTCAAGACTCACAGTCTATACATACAGTGAATATGCAGCAGAGAAAATAGCAAATATAATTGTCGCACCCAAAGCCGAAAGTATTGAGGAATCTAACAAAAATCAGAAGTCAAGACCGATATCGAAATATATGGCATCAAAAATTTTCAAACATATCAGAAAGTCGAACAAAACAAGAAAGTGCCGACAACTACAAAATCAATCTCGCCCAAACGAAATCAAATGACTGAAGTCAGGTGAAACCGAGGTGACCGCGAAAACCAAACAGTGCCATAAAACACACTGTATAAATATGTTGCAAGTTCTAGTGTAAATCTAACATCCCAGTCAAACAAAGTTCACTGTCAAAGTAACACGAAACGGTACCATGGTTGAAGCGCAAAAAATAATCGAACAATTAAAGTCACAGGCCGGTAATTCTTGGGAGATAGAAATTACGTCCTCAGTCGAACTAACGACTTCGAACAAAATAAATAGCCACAGACAACTGAAATCAATGTCTTGCCAAAAACTCAAAATCGGGACAGTGATGACAAAGGAGAACGACTAGTTCAAAACCAACGCCAATGAAATCAACAATCGAAGTATGTAGTTGAATTAGATGTGAGGGCTACTCACCTTAGCTACAAATTGAGGCAGTCACGAGTGAAGCTTTGTCGATGCGAAGACGAACTCGAACCTAGTGCCGAAGCATCACAGCAACGAGCAACTGATAAAGCAATTGATTGCGCGAAGCCCTAATTTGGATCGAAGGACGAAAGCCCTAATTTGTAGAGGAACGAAGATGAGGACGAGGTCGCCGTTACTTCTTGTTTGCTAGGCGCCCTAGCTTCTAACAGAGGAATGAACGAACACGAGAATTTCAACGCCGCCATTGTTTTTCTTGTTCGTTTGTTTCTAGGTTTTTGAAAAACGAAATGGAGGAACCGGGTCGATCCAATAACAAAAGGGAAGAGGGACGCATTGTTATCATCTAGTTTGGGCCGGTCATAACTTTCATTTGGGCTTGGTTTTACAAAGTAGGGTTTTTCTTTTGTTTTGGTTTCGAACGAGAAAAATGAATGAAAGGGGAGCGGTTGCCTCTGATATCATCTCAGCATCAACAAATATGGGCCTCGATTTAAAATATAAAGCCCACTCAACACTAAACAATTTTTACAAAAGAATTTTACTTGAAATAATTGCCAAACAGCAATTAACCATCAATTTAATCGTCAATTGACACAAATAAATTTCCACAAAACTCCGGGTTGTTACAGATCCAGAGAGATCAAGTTTGTCAAGTATAGACTATACCTGGTAAAGGGTAGGTCGCTTTGCTCGAATGCGATGGATCGACCTACTTAGGTTGTCCAGTACAGGTTGTGCTTGGCAAGGAGCTAGTGATATCAAGGATTTGGATTAGGATAACAACCCGGAGAGGTTATGGATTTGGATATCAGCTTTGAACAACTATGGACTTGGATATGGACCCGGAGCGGTCTTGGGTTTAGATAACGATTCGATGAGATCGAGGACTTGGACAACAATCCGGTGAGATCGTGGATTTCGCTATTGGCTTACGATGGAAGTGGATTCAGCCAAGGATTTAGAATGGATTAGGAATTGGCTATCAACCCAGAACAGTCGTAGACTTCACTAACAATCCGGAGAGATTAAGGATTCTACATGCAAATACTAACTCCCGGGCGAACTCGAGATGGGTTATGGAAACTTGGCTTAGCGATGGATTGGGATCTGGATTGGAAAATATAGCCATCAATGGATTATGGATTTTGGATTTTGAATTTATTGCAATTTAAGACACGCATTCCTATCGCAAGGCATGTTTTGGGGGGGCAAATGTTATCCCGCCTTTTGGTCATGCCAGGATACCACAGATTCGGCTAAAATGGATGGATTGGAGATCGATTACAGTTGAAAATATGGACGATAGTTGGACGGATCCGGACGGACAACACTCAAAAAATGGCTAATTATGGAATTGGCGTTTCACCTTGGCAACGGGTCAGATCGGATCCCCAATTTCCGACCAAAACAAGGTGTGATTAGTATGGAGTGACAAGGAAGGCCACATAAGGCTACATTCCAAATTTCAAGTCGATTGGAGTTCGTATGCTCAAGTTATGCACAAAAGAAGATGGATCGGTATCGTTGGATCTATGGATATTTGCTTGGAGTCGGACCTAGAAAATTTGCTATTTGCTTGGAGTCGGTACATGGTTCACTTGGAGTCATAGAAAATTGAAGTGCTGGATCATGCTTGGATTTGCTTAGAGAAAAACGATTGGCACCGATTGTTTTTCGTACTTGGAGTTAGAATCACGTTTGCTTGGAGAAAATTTGGATTTTACCCAAGTCTAATCCTGGGCCAGAATTTTCAGCTCCAGTTTGAGTCAGAAAGGAGATTGCTTCGGGTCAACCCTCAAGTAGGTTTTTCGACGATTGTTTTGGTGATTTTCGACGAGGAAATCAACATGAAGTTTAAAGGACAACTACACTACACCATGAAGGACCCACATCATCGATCGCTGGGCTCCACGATGAAGTTGGATCGATCGGTCATGATCCATATGGATCGATCCATAAAACAATTCAAATCAATGATGATCGATCAATATCTCACAAACGCAAAGTCGGAATGACACGAAAATTTGGGAATAGTAAAATATTAGGTAAAAGAACCTACTATATCAATCACACATCATTTGGAGAAACTTGAATGATCGGTCTACATCATTCTTGAAACGATCATATCATTTCAGCTAGAATGATCCCAACTTCACGAAAAACGCGATATCTCACAAACGGTAAGTCGGAATTGCATGAAATTAAAAAGCAAGTAGCTAACATCATAGGGAACTTACCAAAAGTATCGCACATTAAAAGGAGAAAGTAACGAACAATCGCCCATGATTGATTACAACTCAATGCAACTTCACAGAAAATGTGATATCTCACAAATGGTAAGTCAGAATTACACGAAATTTGGAAAGCAAGTAGCTAACATCGTGAAGGACCCACAAAAATGATCGCACCCTCCATTGGAGCTAATATGAATGATCGGCACTAATCATTCTAATGGTGTGCGATTGATTTGAAAATTGGTGAATCGGGTTGTATGGCTCTAGAGGTTCTTCTGGCGAAATTTCAGCCCGATCCATGCACGTCTTCACCTATAAATACAGCAGACTTGGCTCATTGCAAAGGACTTTTTTTGGCTGGCTCTCCTTCATCACTTCTTATCTCTTCCTCTATTAATTTTCTAAGGAAAAAAACAACTGTACTTGTAATCTTACAGTATAAATAAAAGATTATAGGAGTGGATGTAGGCTAGAGTTTGCCGAACCATTATAAAACTTACGTGTTCATTTACTTTTATGCAATCTATTCTGTGATCTGTGAATCTATACTTCTCTGTTTGGATCTAAATATTGGATATTGGTGCTTTCACTTATAACAGGGTGTTGGTGGCTATTTTTGGCCCTAACATCAAGCATATCCAATCCATTTTTGTGATATCCCAAATATGAAAATCAACAGATTTCAAATAAATTTTCATCCTATACTTCCAATATGAACAATATATTTTATTAAAAATAGAAGGGCTGAAATTGCACCGACTCTCGCTAAAACTACGGTAGCTATGGTAAGACATTATATCAAGTTTTCTCTAACAAACCTGCTCTGATATCACTTGTTATAGTCATGCAATATACCCCTAGATGGGAGTGAATAGGGTATTTAAACTATTTTTTCAAATAAATAGATAAATAATAAGGAAACGTAAATGCGAAAAGTAAATAACACACATATATACCCAGCTTCGACCGAAAGCCTACTACTTCCCCCAAAATTACTACTAGGATTATATACTTAACTCTTACAACACCTGTAAACTCGCACTCTCTTCTAATCTGAATATACTAACCCTATGCCTAATAACCCTGTTTGAACTCAATGCCCTAAGACCAAAATCCTTGAACTATAACACGTAGCTCCCCTAGAAAAAATCTAGAGTTTAATAGGAGGAAAATACAAAACAAAAACAATAATAAATGAACAAGTCAACGAAAAATTTGAAACAATCTAAAATAGACTCCCTTCTTTCTTCACGTGATTGCGTTACTGGAGATGTAGCTTTCTTCGACTGTGCACTACTATTCTGGAGTTGTTTGGCCAAGACTTGCAAGAGCTTGCTCTGATGCTCATGTTGGCTACTATTTGAGGGATATGCTGAATATAATGGTATTGTTGTTGTTGTAAAAGTGTCTCACATCTATGTTTGGAGTGTGCTGATAGAGATGTGCTTTGTCTTGAAAAGATGATCTTATTTTGATATTGAAATGATTATTTTTCCTATTGTAGAATAGATTTTAAGTACTTCACATTGGTAAGGCTTCCATAGAGATTAAGGTGATAACGAACAGATTGTATAAAGGAGATGATATTTGATGATCATATTTTGTTTGATAGATGAAGTTTTTTTAACATCTGATGATTTTCTTTTGATGTAACGTGCAGTTTTTATAGGCTCATGGAGGGGACATGTATGTATGGAAATAAATATGTGTGAGGATATATGGAGAAGGAATTGGTTTGTGAGATAGTTTTATCCCTATATACAAAATAAAATCTGTATATAATGTGGAAACAAATATGTATGAGGATATATGGAAAAGGATTTGATTTATGAGATAGTTTGTTTCCCTATATACAAAATAAAATCTGTATATAATGAAAATAAACGATGTTGTATCTTTTAAAATGTATCGTTGGATTGTGTATACATTTCTTCGCTTCCATTCTCTATTTATTTCCCTTTCTTCATATATACTGCCTCTGATTGTGTGTGTATTTTCTTAATTTTGATTTGTATTTGTTTCACTTTCTCTCTATATATATAGTCTCTGATTGCATACTGAATTATTTCTTCTCTTAGTCCTTATTTATTTCATTTTCTCTGTATACGTAGCCTTTTATTGTACTGAAAGAAAACTTTTTCCATAGCTAGTAAATATACAACACTAGACAAACACATTAGATATAATATATAATTATTATTATCAGATAGAAATTAATTGCAATATCTGACAATATTTCCTTTTTGATAATAATAAATATATATTATTTTACAAATAAAAATATATGCATTTGAAATGTAATACGTGTAAAACAAGCATATGAGATGTAGTGGATGACAATTTAAATATAAAAAAAATTGTGCTTTGGTGATTTTTTTCAACTGTAACGTACTCTGGCAAAATAAATTAATAAAATATATTTGTTATCATCAAACAAGATATATACTCCATATATATTTTAGATAAACATAAAATTATACACACACACATATCATGAAATTGTTTTAGAAAAATAAGAAAATTCATAATTTCTGCATGAAAATTATCATTTAAAAAACGTTTTATTTTAAAAGCCGTGAGTGTTAAAATTAAAAAAAAAACTTTATTTAAACTTTTGTGGCTATACATGTATGTATGTACGTATGTGTGTGTATATATGTACTAAACATACAAAGTTGCTTTTTTGTAACTTTAAATAATAAGATTAGTGGATGGATTTATATAATTGTATACATATATGTGTATATGTATGTTTTTGCATTTTACCAATAAAAGAATTCATTTTGTAAGTATGTGTATGTGTGTGTGTATATATGTGTGTGTGTGTCTATATATATACACTAACGATAATTCATTACATAATAATTTAAGTTTGGAATTTGAAATTTAAAATTAAAGCTTGAATTTAAATTTGAAGTTTCATATTAGTAATTACAAAATTTGATGTTTTGTAATATTATAAACATATAAGTATATATATGTATGTATATATGAATGTATATATGTAGATGTAAATGTATATGTATATGTATATGTAAATTTATATTACTCTAAGTATTATCCTATTTCATATTGAAATATATATATATATATATATATACATATTGGACAACACATATGTATATAGAGGGGCTAACTTGTCCGTTATGGTGTAAATCACAGCACTTATACATGGGCAAGTCAAACCATGTATGTTGTATGTTGCATGTGCATGTGCATGTACATACATGTGTATATGATACACATTTTTACATTAAATAATAAACATACAACCTCAAAACAAAATTTTTGTTACAAATTAAATAAAATAGTGATTTTATTTAAAATAAATTTAGATAAGATCTGAATGAATTAGGCTTCATAGGCTTAACAAGATCCAAAAATGAAAAAAAATTGAAATTCATCCATTTTATCTGTTGTATGTTCGATCAGTTCCTTCATATACTGCCTAAGAAACTTATCTCAACGTTGAACAATGCCCAAAATCATTTTTTATGGTCGGGCAACTGTTTTTCTAGGAAACCTATACTAATAGCATTTAAGAAGACCAATATACTAAAATCCAAAGGAGGACTTGGGATTTTAAATTTAGGAGTATGGAATGTTGCTGCAGCATCCAAATACCTAAGCACAATGCTTTCAGGTCAAGAAACTCTTTAGGAAAAATGGATGATAACTCACGACTTAAAGAGCAAGAACTTCTGGACTATGTATACTCCAAATAATGCCAGTTAACTATTTATGTGCTTACTCAATCTAAGACCAACTTTACTTCTACACAAAAGATACAACGCAACCAATTATAGTAAGCACTAATTCTGGCATTCTCCATAGGCTATGAGAGGACTATCCTCAGTCATGTCCTCACTCATATCCAAAAAATGACTACAGGATTCCTGGAAATGCTTCAGGTAGAAATTACATTCAGCGTGATATGATTATTCTTTCTCACTCTAGTGGTGCCATTGTTAAAGAGTTAAGGTACACAATCAATGTTAATCCTTGCCTTCAGCTAGGCAACAACCTTGGTTATAGGCCTAAAAACTTACCACACACCATTGGTTTGGTGTATAAGACTTTAACTAACACTCAATACCCAACTGATGGTCCATTGAGAAAGTGAATATGGAATACATTTATCCCTAAAAAAGCAACATTATGCTGTGGAAGATTGTACATAACTCGTGCCTTACTCAAGACAAACTTATAGCCTGAGGTCTCATCAGTAATGTTAATTATTTCATATGCATCAGACAATTTGAATAAGAAATCCGATGTTCTTTGAATGTGATGTGATTTATCATTTATGGAAGAAAATTCTTAAGAAAGGAGGTCACATAATCAGTTATAAGATTGCCACTCGATCTTGGGTTTGGCTTTTCATCGAACAAGAATGAAAACCGATGATATGAAAATGTTACTAGTTATGCTGGAGACATTCATCACTGTTATCGGGTAATAAAGAAATGATAGACATTTTTCCTTCATGGCTTCAACCAAAGAACACCTAATTTGAATATTTTACATGTAGTCAATGGTAGAGTTAGAGGTATATATTAAGGGCAATCAAGTAATTTATTACATATATCTAATTCGATAATAAATCTTGTTCGAAAATAAAAGGTGATTTCTTTCTATTATATACTAGTTATATTATGATATACTTAATTAAGTAATTAATTTAAAATATATCAAATAGAAAATTCTTAAATAATATGTTATGTGATAGTAATTAATGTCTTATAATCATGAGAAATTTATCGCATTAAAAATAACATATTACTCTAAATATTCCTAGTCAAGATGTTTCAAGATGAGATCGATACATCCGTTGAGGCTAGAATGCATAACGCTTTCCAAATGTTGGATTGGCTCGCTCAAGAGTTTTCTGTTGGTTAATTTAACTAAAGTCAAACAGAGAATCTCAAAATAACGATGTTACATAGTTCTCTCGACTTGAGAATACCATTGAATTTCAATATGGACAATCCACTTTGATTATAGTTAAATCATGGCATAGTGTCCATTGAACGACTATAGCTTAGTCTGTGTTGAAGCATTGGAAGTGAAACACTATTCAATAGGGAATTTGTCTCCTTAGTTATATGAGGTTGGTATCACGGTAATTGTAGTAACTCAAAGTCAAAATCTCTGGCCAGAGTAATATGGTTAAAATAATTGTTATTATTGAACCAATGACTTTGTATATGGACTAAGCAAGTTGAATGTAGATGATATTAGAATTTTGACCAAAATCAAATTATATAAGTCCTAATGTGCTATAGTGTTGATGAAGAGAATTGCTATAAATACTCGTTACTACTAGGTATCGCTTATAATAAATAAAATTGGATTTTACTGAAAGATGTATAATCAATAAATTCAGCTAAAATGTTTTGCCACTTGCTAAGTTGACGTGTGAACGCTAATATTCGGGTTGTTCGATATTAATCGCTGGTTGAATTTACACATTTGAATCCCATAACCGAAATGGTGAACACTACGAATTAACCACACGATTTAATTAATTTATAATCGTTGTAAATTAATTAATATTATTAAATTTTATTTGATATTTTTAAATACCATTATTATTAAATAAAATGCGTATATAAATTCTATAAATGTGAGTATATCGATATACGATGTAGGTAGAATATTTAAATTATATTTAAATATAATAAATAATAAGTATGTTTTTAAATTAATTAAATTATTAATATTTTTGAAATATTAATTATTAAAATTTTATTTGAGTTGTTTGAATACTATTGGTATTTAATAAAGTGCGTAAATAAAAATATAAATGTGCATATCGATATACGATATCTGCACACTATTTAAATTAGATATAAATGGATTAAATACTAAATGTGTAACGACCTGAAATTTCACTGCTTTGATTTGCGAATATTTAATTAATTTTAAATATTTAAATAATGGTTTTTATAATTAAAATAAAACTTTTTTAAATAATAAATAATGATGGCGAATTAGTTTTCAAATTTGGTTTACAAAAATATTTAGTTCGAAGAAAGATTGAAAATGTGACCGAAATTCATTTTCCGAATCTTCGATTTTTTGTTGGCTAAATATTGTCACAAACATTGTAAACTCTAATGAAAATATATTCACACAAATTTACACATTTATTTATTAGAATTACATATATACATAAATATGTATGCATTTACTTAAGTTTGTATAAGTAGTGATGTGACATTTTTCCTAAAAAAGATGCTTAAGAAAACATTTAGTACTAAGGTGTTAAATGCAATATTGGAACAAATGAAGGGGGGAGGGGACAAGCAAGGACATGAGGTACATGAAAGGAAGCAAGAATGGTGATGTGGAAGCATATGTGTGGAGGGTAAGGTAAGAGGGTATAATGGTAATTTAGTTAATGCATTTCGTATATAAGCAAAGTCCTAATTTTCATTTTCTTTTTCATTCTCATTTTCAAAAAATTTCCTAAAGCTTTCCTTCTTATTCCCTAAAGCTTTTGAGTTTAATGGCTTCTCTTTAAAAATTCTAAAGTTTAAATTTCAAATTTTTATTTGTTTAAAATGATTTCAAACTTGTTTAATCTCCTCTTTTTCATTTTAAAAACTTCTCCAGTTTCCTCCTACTTCATTCGACCATAACTTTATTCATACTACTCCAAATCAAAATTTTATTTTTGTCAAAGCATATAGAATTCCAGTGGTTACAACTTTCATTTGAAAGACTTTTTTAAATTTCAAATATTTTTGGATCAAAATTTCATTTCTTTCTAACCCATTTTTGGACCCATATTTTGAAGCTCGAAAATACTACTCCTTCTTTTGACCATAACTCCCTCAAAACCAATCGAAATTGAGTGATTCTTTTTTTTAAATTGAAGAGAAAAGAATTTCATAAAACTTTTAATTTTATGATTGTCTTAATTTCGAGAGTAACATGATAAAAAATCGGTGAGAATATGACCTCTTTTCCAGTGAATTTTTGTGATTTCCAAGCTTTCGGTGAGTAAATGTTAATTCTAAATTTCAAAGTTTTTAACTTGATATATTTTGCATAAATTACTTATGATGTGTGTGAAATATATTTGAGTTTTTATATGTTTGGTTATTTGTGGATATAGATTATTCGAGATGGAAAAAGTGGACTTGAAACGAAGTCTACCTTAGTATGGTTGTAAATTTGTAAACTTTGGTTGTGATATAGTTTACAAACTTTGGTTTTGATGTTGGTTGTAAGTTTGGATATTGTAACGACCCACATATTTTACGATTTTATATTTAAATATTTTATTTAAATATAGCGTCGTTAATCGGATTAAAGTCCGAAAAGCTACTTTTGGCAAACGGTCGAATTAGGACTCGGGACCACTTCCATTGAGTCCAAAATGGCGTTTGCGACTTTTTTGAGTATAAGCTTCGATATGTTAGGGGTAAGTTGAATTTTGATATTTTCTAGTGGGCTTTTGGGTTTGGGTTTCACCCAACTCATTCTATACCTTAACTCAACCCCCTCTCTTCATCCATTCATTCTCATTTCATTTCTTTTTCTCTAGCACAACTGAAAATGGGGAGAGGAATGAGAAATTAAAATTCAAAACCCTAGGTTCATTTGCAAACTCCAAATTCTTGCTCCAAATTCAAAGAAAAGCTAGGGTAAGCTCCATCTTCATCTTCTCCATCTCTTCTCCTCTTCAATTTCAGAAAATTCCTAAACCCTAATTTAGGAAATACTTGTTTTGATCTTAGATTGAAGCTTGTGGAGTTGAAGTGAAGAGTGGTTGATCTTTTCCTTGTGTTTGTGCTTCTCATCTTTGTTTTGAGTTAAAAAGGTGAGTTTTGAACCCACATCTACTTCTCTTGATATCATTGATGTTAGGTATGAATTCCTAACACTTATTCATGTTCATTTGCTTTTAGTTTGAATTGATTTGGTGAACATTTCAATTTTTGGTGTTTTGAAGTCAAAAACTCTAAAAATCATAGCTTTGATGTTTTGATCATGTTTTTGGAGGTGTATTGAAGAGCCAATAGGGCTGGGTTGTCGATTGGCATAAACCCCTAGCGCCCATTGCTCGTTCGATTGCAAATTGGAAGAGTTTGCTCTTCATTTGATAGGCTGAAAAAACAGCCCCAGTGCCAGTCAGTCGACTGACCCTCTGCAGTCAGTCGACTGGCTGTAGCAAATGATGTTCCTAGGGCTGTCTGCAGAAACAGGGAGTCTATATTTCCTGCAGTCAGTCGACTTGCCTCTGCAGTCAGTCGACTGACTGCATGAAATGAAACTTTCGAGTTTCTGGATCAGTCGACTGGCCTCTGCAGTCAGTCGACTGACCTGCTTGTTTTTGCCTATTTTTGCCTATTTTGCTTGGTTTCCAACTTTAAATCGATTCGTGTCGATTCCAATTAGTTGTTATCACTTTTTTTGACTTTGATAATTCCTTTTTGATTTCATACACGGGTTTTTATAAAATGATCGTTTTAAATTGTATCAAAAGCTTGTTTCTCTAACTTCTAATTTCTATTTAAAACACACACACAGTTTTGCACTTCGAGCGAAGAGGGAGGAGAATTAAATGATTAAATAAAATGTGTGTTATGAACACGTGTGTTTATCTTTTCAGTTAATTCCTAATCTATTCGTTTGACCGTTTTGACCTTTGGGTCTGGTTTACCGATGAGATGAGATGAACTTTGTACTGCTTTGAGTGTGAAATTGAGTAACGGTTAGTAAACCGTTTAGTGCGAACGTGTGGCATGGGACTCACGTTAACATTTTTCGGGTTCCTTTCTAAGAGTTGTGACACATTCCGCCAGTTAGTGGTGTCCAGTACTGGGCCTTCGGACCTTCACCACTACAGTTTGTTGCCTTCGGGGTTTGTTGCCTTCGAGCTTGAGCCTTCGGGGTTTGTTGCCTTTGGGTTTGAGCCTTCGGGGTTTGTTGCCTTCGGGTATGTTGCCTTCGGGTTTGTACCTTCCGGTTTGTGCTTTCGGGTTTGTTGCCCTATAGTATCGCTTTTGGAGTTAGTCATTCGTCACCGCTCGAGAGATATTTGGGTTTGTGCCTTCGAGTTTGTGGATCCTTGTTATACAGTACTGAGCTCGAGCATCTTTTGTTTCTTTGACAATTATATTTCCCTAGTGTATCGCCTTTCAGGGTAGGTTCTTTGAACCACACGATATATAGCGATTAACTTGTGGAAACTTGTGTACCTTTGTTGGTATTTGTTATTTGCCTTTTGGCTTGTTTGGGATATGACATCCTTTGTTATTTGAGTTGCCTATGATATGAGGCTTGTTTTGATTCATCTTATGTTAGATGATTTGGATATCTCTTTTCGAGATAATTGTGGTACTTTATGATCTTGTATGTTCATTATCATTTAGTTTGTCTAACTGATTTGTTTAGCTAGATTGACCCGTGTATTTTATACTCGGGTCAGACCGAGATGTTTCAGGTTAGGTACTTTGGACTTAGCCTATTTTGCTTCTGCATGGACTATTCCGCTAGCTCCTTTTTGTTATAGCTTTTTGTGTAGTCCTTTTTGTCTGTAACTCTGATATGTATTCTTTTGACTCACCTGTATATTGTGGTTTACTTTACCACTTGACATGTCTCATTTTGTAAATTCTGTAATGTATCTGTATATGTGTAAATGTATGTGATGATCTTCTGTTCTGTGATGTGTATTACATTTGAGTTGTTATATTTTATTCTGATAGTTCCTCAGCCACCTATGGCTTTGTATTAAGTATTTATCGGATATGTCGATCCATTTAAGTAAGAGTGGCATTGTCGGCGTATTCAATAGATAATTAAGACAAGGCTATAGATGGTCGCTTCTAACCAGCTCTATTCTCCGCATTAGCAGACGGTGTTACCTTGTAATACTCTTTGCTAATGTGGGTCTCGGAGTGGGACGTCACAGCTTGGTATCAGAGCTGAGTTCAGGACAAAATATGATAAACATAGAATAGAGACACATATTATGGTACATTATAGTGTCGTACGAATGTTACGAATCTTTGAATCATCGTGTCTTTATTCTTTCCGTGCCTTTGGGGTAGATAGAATTTTGGGAATACGTCTAGGAATGTATTTTATTCCATAGTATTCCATATTTGAATTAATGGTATCTACCTTGTGAATAATCTTTATCTTATCTTATCTTTCAGTTAATGGCCGGAAGAGGCAGAGGACGACGCTCGGATGCTGGGCAATCCAGCGGCTCACATCCGGACGGCGTTTATATGTCTGCCGATCAGTTTTTGGAGTTATTTAGGAGCACTCAGCCTCCAGCTCCTATTCGTGTATCTCCTCCACACAAGTCTACCTTTGCACGCCTGTGCAGTGATTTTTCTCATCTTGGTGGAAAGCCATTCAAAGGCCCCGAGTCCGTTCTTGAGGTCCAAGCTTGGATTCGCACATGCGAACGTATCTTCTCTCGCATGGATCTTTCTGACCATGATCGAGTTCTTGTAACTTCTAGCTTATTGCAAGAGCGTGCCCTTGATTGGTACGAGCTTCTTATAGCCGAACTTGATGAGTTCGTTCTTTCTTGGACTCAGTTCCGGGAGCGATTCGAACTCAAATTCGTTCCTGAATCTGAGAAAGTTTTATTAGCCGTCGCTTCCTTGAGTTGAAGCAAGGGAAGTCTTCTGTTTCTGAATATGTTGCATCTTTCGAGGCCTTATCTAAGTATGGTCTTGAATTCATTAACACTTCTTATAAGAAGAATATGAAGTTTTGATTTTGGTCTTAAGAAATATCTTAAGAAGTCCTTAATGCTCCAGCTTAAGCTTTCTTTTGAGGAGTTGGTTGATTCGGCACTTCATCTCGAGGCCATCGAGAAGGAGTGTGATAGTGGTAATGATGTTGAGGTTCGCAAGAACCCCAATAAGAAGAAGTTTCCATTTCATAAGCAGGGATTTCTCCCTTCTAAGAAGAAAAAGCCTATTGAATCTGGTTCTAACTCTCAACCGGCTGGAACACCTTCCATTCGGAAGTGTTTCAATTGTGGTTCTCCTGATCATATGATTCGAGCTTGTCCTAAGCCTCTCTTCTGCCGTTATTGCAAGAAGGAAGGTCATCATGTTTCCTCTTGCCCTACTGTTCCTAATGCCAAGTCTAGCAAGCTTTATGTTGCTAAGGCTTCTGGAGGTTCTTCTCAGCCTAGAGGTATATCTCCATCTATTTTGGAAGGTTCTATTTTATTTCATGACCGTAGTATCCGAGTTCTTTTCGATACGGGTGCTTCGCATTCTTTCGTACAGAAAAAGCTCGTTGATGATTTGTCTTTGGATGTTTCTTGTATGGTTACTTCATTGAGGATTGCGAATCCTATTGGGGGATTCGCAACCCTTAGCATGCTTTGTGATGATGTTGAGATTGTTTTATGTGGCTTTTCCTTCTGTGCGAATCTGCACGTTATTTCTTATTTGGATTTTGATATGATTTTGGGTATGGACTGGCTAGTGAGATACGATGCCAGGATTATTTGTACTGAAAGAATTTTATATCTTCGACACCCGGATTCGTCTACTCAGCTATCACTTGTTCTTTGGAATGTGGATAATTCCGAAATGGCCTTATATTCTCTTGACTCACGAGATGATGATGATATATCTCGTATTCCTATTGTTTGTGACTTCTCTGATATTTTTGAGCCGGTTTCGGGTTTGCCACTCAAGCGGGTGATCGAGTTCCGCATTGATCTCATTCCAGGCGCGCAGCCAGTTGGCCGTCCTCCCACGAGGATGTCTACAAAAGAAAATGAGGAAATCAAGAAGCAGCTTTTAGAGCTTGAGTCCAAACAGTTGATTCAGTCCAGTTTTTCACCGTGGGGTACCGCGGTCGTCTTCGTGAAGAAGTCCGATGGAACTCTTAGGCTCTACATCGACTATCGCAAGCTTAACGAGTTGACCATCAAGAATAGGTATCCTTTGCCGAGGATCGATGATATGTTTGATCTATTGAGTGGCGCTAAGGTCTTCTCACAGCTCGACCTTGCCACTGGTTTTCATCAGCTCCGAGTCGCGGAAGATAGCATACCTCTTACAGCTTTCCGCACTCGATATGGTTCTTTCGAGTGGCTCGTTATGCCGTTCGGTTTGACAAACGCTCCTGCTTTCTTTGTTGATCTTATGAATCGAGTATTCCGGGAATATATCGATAAGTTTGTCCTTATGTTCATTGACGACATTCTTGTTTATTCTAAGTCTCAAGCCGAGCATGCTAATCACTTGAGAATTGTCTTGAGTACTCTTCGTCACCATCAGCTTAAAGCCAAATTCTCCAAGTGCCATTTTTGGGAGAATAATGTTAAGTTCTTAGGCCATGTTGTATCTTCCGATGGCATTTCTGTCGATCCCTCAAAGATCGAAGCTATCCAAAATTGGAAGAGGCCTGAGAATGTTCATGAGACTCGTAGTTTCCTTGGATTGGCGGGTTATTACCGTCGGTTCATAAAGATTTTTCCCGTGTTGTGCTTCCTCTCACCAGCCTTGCTCGGAAAGGCATTCATTATATTTGGTCCGATAAGTGTGAAGCTTCCTTTCAGACATTAAAGGAACTTCTCACTAATGCTCCTATTCTTGTGGTTCCCGATGGGAATCATGATCTTGTTGTCTACACTGATGCTTGTGGTAGTGGTCTCGGTGCCGTGCTTATGCAGAAGGATCGGGTAGTTGCTTATGCTTCTAGGAAACTGCGTCCGAATGAAGTTCGCTATGCCACTCATGATCTTGAGTTAGCCGCCATTGTCTTCGCCTTGAAGGTTTGGCGACACTATTTATTAGGCGAGCGCTTCATTCTCTATACTGATCATAAATCCTTGAAGTATTTGTTCACTCAGAAGGAACTCAATATGAGGCAACAGCGTTGGCTCGAGTTTCTTGCCTCCTATGACTTTGATATCCTGTATACCCCTGGAAAGGGTAATCGTGTTGCTGATGCGCTTAGTCGCAGACATTCGGCTGTCGTTTCTATGATGCTTGCCGAATGGGATATTCTTGAGACTCTATCTTTTTGTGATATTCGTGATCGAGCTCCATCCTCTGATTCTCCGATAGTATTATTCAGTTTGGAAGCTCGACCCTCTCTATTGGATTGTATTGCCGAAGCTCAGCGGCGTGATCCTGATCTTGTGCATCTTATTCAACTTTGTGAGACTGAATCCCATGATGAGGCGTTGCGGGATTTCAGCATTGATCTTCATGGGTGTCTTCGCAAGAAGAACCATCTGGTTTTGCCTTCTGATTCTGCACTTAGGCATGACATTCTTGATGATTGTTATCGGTCTAAGTATATTATTCATCCCGGCAGTAGTAAGATGTATGCCGATATGCATCGCCTTTATTATTGGGAAGGCATGAAGCGCGATGTGGCGAGTTATGTAAGTAATTGCATGACTTGTCAACGTATTAAAGCCGAACACCAGCGCCCTTCCAGTCTCCTTCAGCCTCTTGAGATTCCATTGTGGAAATGGGATTAGATTTCGATGGATTTCATTGATGGCCTACCTCGTACGAGATCGGGCCATTCTAGCATTTGGGTTATTGTTGATCGCCTCACCAAATCAGCTCATTGTGTTCCTATTAATCTAATAGGACTGCTTCTCTTTTGGCTAAGTTATTTATCAAGGAAATCGTGAGACTTCACGGTGTTCCTAGTTCGATTGTGAGTGACCGTGATCCTTTATTCACTAGTCATTTCTGGCAGAGTCTTCAGCAAGCTTTGGGAACAAAGCTTAATTTCAGCACAGCTTATCATCCACAGTCTGATGGACAGACTGAACGGGTGAATCGTACCTTAGAGGATCTCCTCCGTATTTGTATTCTTGATTTTGGAGGTAGTTGGGAGGATCATCTACCCCTTGTAGAGTTCTCCTACAACAATAGTTTTCAGTCCAGTATCGGTATGGCTCCTTTCGAAGCCTTATACGGAAGGCCATGTCGATCACCTTCTTGTTGGTTGGAATCTGGGGAGAAGCTTATTCTTGGCCCGGATTTTGTTCATGATTCTTCTGAGAAGATTGTTCTTATTCGTCAGAGAATGAAAGAGGCACAGAGTTCTCGGTTGATGATCTTGTCTTTATTCATGTTTCTCCTTTGAAAGGGGTTATGTGCTTCCGTATGACAGGGAAATTGGCTCCTCGTTTTGTAGGACCATTTCCTATTATTGAACATATTGGCCCTGTGGCTTATAGAGTTTCACTTCCAGCTCATCTATCCGGAGTTCACAACGTGTTTCACGTCTCTCAGCTTCGGAAGTGTCTTCGAGAATCGGATTCTATTATTGACTCTCCTGATTTGCAAGGGCTTGAGATCTCACCAGACTTATCTATTGTACAGCAGCCTATTCGCGTGCTTGCCACGGAGGTGAGACACCTTCGAAACAAAGACGTGTCGCTCATTAAAGCTCAATGGTCCGCTAATCCTAATGACTGTACTTGGGAAACCAGAGAGTTTATCGAGCGATCCTATCCAGGTTTTCTATCTTTGCTTAGCAATGGTGAGAATATCTTTTTATCTCAAGCTTATTTTCTTTTCTTTTCGGGTGAAGTAAGTATGTAGTTGTTGCAAATTCTTCTCTAGGAATTGCGTGGACACAATTTTGTTAAGGAGGGGAGATCTGTAACAACCCGCATATTTTATGATTTTATATTTAAATATTTTATTTAAATATAGCGTCGTTAATCGGATTAAAGTCCGAAAAGCTACTTTTGGCAAACGGTCGAATTAGGACTCGGGACCCCTTCAATTGAGTCCAAAATGGCTTTTGCGACTTTTTTGAGTATATGCTTCGATATGTTTGGGGTAAGTTGAATTTTGCTATTTTCTAGTGGGCTTTTGGGTTTGGGTTTCACCCAACTCATTCTATACCTTAACTCAGCCCCCTCTCTTCATCCATTCATTCTCATTTATTTCTTTTTCTCTAGCACAACTGAAAATGGGGAGAGGAATGGGAAATTAAAATTCAAAACCCTAGATTCATTTGCAAACTCCAAATTCTTGCTCCAAATTCATAGAAAAGCTAGGGTAAGCTCCATCTTCATCTTCTCCATCTCTTCTCCTCTTCAATTTCAGAAAATTCCTAAACCCTAATTTAGGAAATACTTGTTTTGATCTTAGATTGAAGCTTGTGGAGTTGAAGTGAAGAGTGGTTGATCTTTTCCTTGTGTTTGTGCTTCTCATCTTTGTTTTGAGTTAAAAAGGTGAGTTTTGAACCCACATCTATTTCTCTTGATATCATTGATGTTAGGTATGAATTCCTAACACTTATTCATGTTCATTTGCTTTTGGTTTGAATTGATTTGGTGAACATTTCAATTTTTGGTGTTTTGAAGTCAAAAACTCTAAAAATCATAGCTTTTATGTTTTGATCATGTTTTTGGAGGTGTATTGAAGAGCCAATAGGGCTGGGTTGTCGATTGGCATAAACCCCTAGCACCCATTGCTCGTCCGGTTGCAAATTGGAAGAGTTTGCTCTTCATTTGATAGGCTGAAAAAACAACCGCAGTGCCAGTCAGTCGACTGATGTAACGACCCGGAAATTTCGATTCCGAAAATTCCGGATAGTTAGAGAAAAGAAAGAAAGAGATAGAAGAAGAAACAGAAAACCAAAACACAGAATCTCACATTCGCAGCGGATCAAATATAATATCAAATAATATTCTTTACACAAAGATAGATGTATTGGTCAATTACATTTTAATACATCAGAGTTACAATCATTCACAAAAGCTGGATAGTTAAAATTCTAACTTGTCCCAAATAAACACTCTAATACACAGCGGAATACTCCATACGTTCCTGCCATCCGCTCGCCACCTGAGCTCTAGAACGTCCTTACCTGAAAATCTGTAATACTCGGTCTGACCCGAGCATTACATCAAAGTAACACCCGGGTCAGGCTGGAAACCAGCGTGAGTAAACCCATATAATATGAAATACCAAGCTATATAACTTAAGTGAATTATCAGGGTAACTCGTACTTTTCTACGAGTTCTTATACTCAAACATTTATCACACACGACAGTTTCAGGTTAAATGTCCATGTTACTCAATTCATTCCATTCTAGCCTGTATAATTTCACATATATATCCAATTTATAAAGAATTTAGTTTACTAATCGAAGTGGTTTCGGGTATTACTGATACCCGACCCTGGTCTCTTCGAATCCCAAGTCGTCTTAACCCAAGTTATTCAAGTGAAATACAATTCAAAATTTAAATACAGGGTGTCACCTTTACACAGTAATTCATCATCGATAGATACCCACATTATCATAGTTTAAATCAAACATATCATATCACATAGCATCACAAATCACATATCAGAGATATCAACTAATCTAAGGCATACAATATCATTTAATCATTCATAAGCAAGATTAATTTGTCATACCATTTCTAATTAATTTAAAATAAATTAAATTAATTACTTCCATCACTTTAAATCCTGCTTACTTAACATAAATTAATTACAAACCATTAATTAGTCATCCCTTAATTATCCTCTTTAATTACATTAAGTAATTAGCCTTTAATTAATAACACAAATTAATTAACCTTCACCCCTTCACATTAATTACAGTTAACCTTAATTAATTACTCGAATTAATTATCCTATAATTACTTACATTGATTAATTATCCTTTAATTAATCATACTCATTAATTAACTAAACCTTAATTAACTCAATTAATAAATCCTTTAATTACACTAAGTAGTTAATCCTTAATTACTTCCCTTAAGTAATTTACCTTTAATTACTTTCATCAAGTAATTATCCCATTGGTTAATTATCCTCAGTTAATTAAACTTTAATTATTAATTCATTTAACCTTTAATTACTAATTAATTTAATTAATCCTTGATAAATTTATCCTTTAATTTTAAGTAATAAATCTCTAATAACTTAATCAATTTATCCTTAATTATGAATTAATTAATCTCTAATTAATTAACCCAATTACTTAATTAATTAATCTCTGTTATAAATTACTTAACTAATTAATTTTTAATTATCAATTAATTAATCTCTAATTAATTAACTAGACCCTTAATTACAAATTAATTAACCTCCAATTAATAAACTTATAACCCTTCATTATAAATTTATTAATCCTTAATCATTAATTAATTAAATTAATTAATTATACTTAAATTACTTTATTAACTTAATTAATCTCAAATCATAAAAACCTTAATTAGCTTTCAAGGTAAACCATTATCTTTATTAATGACTTAATTATCATTAACATTTTTAAAACATTTTATCTTTATAATTAACTTCGTTAATTAAATCATTTAATCAAGTTTTAAAATAAAATAATCATTTAACTTATCAAATTAAAGTTAATAAATCATAACTTCCTTTAATCAAATAACTTAACATTAATCAAGTAATAGTTAAAACTAATTCGATTTAAATTTTAAAACTTGCTTTTGTAAAACCTTTAAAACTTTTTAAAAACTGTTTTTTTAAACTTACTTCGGGTCCAACCCGAATCCCTTCCGAGATCAATCCCGAGTTTCCCTTTCTTTTTTCCCATTTTTTTTAAAAAACTTAGTTATAGTTTAAGTTAAAACTGGAAAACACATTTCTCTCACGATCTACTCGAGTCCATACCCGAGACACCAACCCCAAACACCCGAGCTTCCCTTCGAGACAAAACCACAACCCAACCCACTGACACAACCAGACATCTGTGCACCTGCACAGATGATCGCGATGACGATCATCACTGCCGACACCTTCAACTCATCGACGATCACCCAATCCTTCGATCCCGACCCTCAAACCACTAGCACAAGCCCCCGATCAAAATCGAGCAAGTCTATCGAAACTGGAACCAAAACCCATGCTTGAAAATCCCCTCGTCAAAGCGATTCCGACCACCAGAGGTTACCAGCCTCTGACCATAACTTCGCCGAAGTCTGATGCTTCCATCCCCCATCCTCTCGATCAACTCGATGCTACAGAGACGATGCCATGATCCTGATTCCAAACTCGACCATTTTAGGGTTTAAAACCCATTTCGACCCACCGCCGATGCCACAGTGGTGAATAAGACCAGCCACCATTTTTCCTAGCCTCGATAATTTCCCATCCACCTCCAAACGAAACCCCGATCACCCTAGAACGTCCGGCCATCAGAATTTGCTCAAAAACCATATTCTGGTTATCACCAAAATGCCCACTCGATACAAATCTAAAAATTGTGATTTTCTTCTTAAGAATCATGGATTAAGACAATGATTCAGATTATCTAAGTAGATCAAAGGATTATGCTACTTGAATTAAACATGTTTGTAAATTTTTACTGTAATTCTTGATTTCCAGATAATATATATACCAAACATATTTAAAACTATTTATAAATCCTAGTTTATGTTTAAACAAACTTAATTTGTTTGAAAACTAAATCCTAACAGAGAACAGAAGAAGTGGTTTTGGAATTTTTATCAAATCTAAATTCTGTAACATGAAACAGAGATACACCTAGTTATATCAGACATGCATACTTCAATACATTCATATACACAGAGTTATCACTTATATATACACATGCAAAGCATAGTTCATATCAGCAGATCACATGCAACAGATTTCCACATAATTAAGCTTTTTAAAAAAAGATGTTTACTCACCTGTTTGATGATGAGCAGAGAGTTTGAAACTGGAAACTTTGTTGTGACTGGGATGATTTAAGCTTGAAACAGAGATGATCAAAACTTTGATTTCGGGTTGAATAAGTTGAAAACTTGATAATCTTTGGGAAAGATTACTGGTTGAAGCTTGTTTTAAATCTGAGAAAGTTGCTTTGATTTGCATCAAGTTGAAGCTTAATGTTTAGCACAGGTTGAAGATGAGATGATATTGTTTACAGGTTTTGAATTTAAACAAGTTTTGTTTTAATTTACTGGTTTGTGGATTTTTGTTACAGACTTTTGGTTTTTAGTTACTGATCAAAAGAAAAAATGAGAGATAGGGAGAGATGTGTAAATAGATTTAATTTAGGATTTATTTCAAATAAAGAAAATAAAAATAAAAATGGTGACACTTGTTCAATTCTTAACATTTGTCATTCACAATTGATTATTAAATTACACATGTTATTAACAAGCCCTTTTAATTAAACACTTGTCATTATATTTTAATTATTTTTAAATGTTAATAAAAAAGCTTTTGTATTTAATTTACTATTTAATAAATACTTTCTTAATTAATATAAATAAACTTTTAAAAGAAAATAAATATAAGACCAATTACATTCTAAATAAAATCATATATAATATATTTTTAAATCCAAAATATTTTAAAATATTTATCTCTTAAATTTCAATTTAAATACAGATTCAAATTCAAATTCAATTTTAAAATCCAATTTAAAATCAATTCAAATATATATATATATATATATATATTTAAACAAGCATAAATTAAACTTGTAAATAATAATAATTTTTCTATTTAAAATCTTCTTATATCCATATATATAAACAATCATTATTATTTGTTTTTAAAAGAATAATTTGCAAATTTTAAGTAATTATATTAGGAGATTATCACATAAATATTTATCCAAATATAAATATTTATTACCAGTTTTATTTGTTCTATCTATAAATAAGCATTTTTTTAAATCAGATAATTATCCAATTATCTGATGTCCAAAAATCCGGGTTATCACATTCCTCCCCCCTTAGAATCTTTTCGTCCTCGAAAAGGAACGAAGCCAGAATTTATTAAAATGCTTAAAATCAGATAAATTTTCTTTGATCATTTTTAAAACACTTTTTAAAATCTATATAATATTACTAAAATAGTTTTTATAAAAATACTTTTATTACTCGATGTTTCAACTAGTCCATCCTTGTTCTCACAGAAATTCGGTCATACATTGATCAGGCGTAAGACTGAAAATCTATAAGTACTTGGTAAACTTGGAAAATAATTTTATTGAAAAATATAGAAAACAATTTTGAAAATAGAGAAAATATTTTTGGTGAGAATTCTCTGGAAATCATCACCCCCATCCATGGTCGCAGTTAACCCGATGGTTACGTTGCCATCCCGGCAAAATCCATAGTTCACTGTAGGCCTCCGCGCCCCCCGATTACGCCATGGAACCCGCTACAGATTGTAGTTATACCCGAGCTTTACGTTGCTATCATAGCAAAAACCCATATAACTGTAGGCATCAGCGCCCTCGAATTTCGCTGCCAAAAGAATGAAACTCCTCCACTCGACCATAGATCGCAGCCTACCGATGTTACGTTGCCGTCCCGGCAAAATCAAGTGTAGATTGTTGGCACTCATCCTCCACACAATTTTCGCTATGGTCCACACAGTAGATCGCAGCGACATCGAGTTACACTATCGTCACAGCATAACCCAAATGCCCCTGTAGGCATCAGCGCCCTCGACTTTCGCTACCCAACAATCCTCAGGAACTAGTTTGTCTGGACTCCTCACAGGATCAACTTTAGAACCCTCCTTAGGGCTCAAGGCAGTACCACCCCGTGGCACTCCTGAGAAGTTCATTTCAAGGGAGCGCCTTTTTCCCCAAAGCCATACTCAAAACACTTTATACTATACACTTATATTATCTTCAAATCATACCCTTTATGATTTATATCAAAATCTGCTTTACACAAAATCGATATCCCAAATCGATAGTTCCAAACTTGGCTTTCCAAATTCCCAAAACTGATTTTTCTCAAAATTCAAAAGTCTTTCCAAAATCCATAGGTTCCAAAATCTTTTCCAAAATAATTCTCATAAAATCCCTTATATATAGATATAGATATATATAACTTTGAAAATCTTTGGATCACTTCATACTTGTATAAATTCCCTTTTATACTTTCAAAAACCCTTTTCTTCTGGCTATAGATTCAACAAGGGGAGTTTATCATATATAACAAAGATATGTAACTTTGTTTATTCCAAATCAAATATTCAAACTTGATTACTCTTTTATAAGGTTATTAACCATATCACTTTTCTATAAAATGAGTTCTAATCACATAAATATTCAACTCCCATTTTATTTCATCATTTAATTTTCAAAATATACCCTTCCATTTCAAAAATCATTTACAGTTCTTATCCACAAATTTTCAATATCAATTTCATTCAAACCCGTACGATGTACTCATATCATTTGTACGCAATATCAATCTGATCGCTCACTCGATCACACAATTTCACTTCTGAACTAGTATCATCCACCCGACTTCCTAGTGCGGACTTAGATCTGGTTTCTTGATCAGAAACCGTCATTCTCCTTGCATAGTCATAACTATAATAGAGAATTTCCAGAACCAATCAAAAATCCATATCCAGGTTCGCCGTCGAAATCGAATGAAAAATCCCAACTCGGATCGATAATACTATCTCGAAATTCTGTGCTCGAATCTGGATCAAATCACTATGCGAATAGAATAATATACGTACATCCTACATATTTATCTTCATTGATTATCAGTTAAATCAATTTCCTTTCTATTCATCCTCACTTTGATTTTATTCACTTATTCCCATTTACCATAATCCTCATTTGGATTATCACTTCAATTCTTATCACAGTTGGGTATTTAATCAATAACAGTTTGAACTCCGACCAGTTTATATTTAGAAAATAACTTGAAAATTTTAAAAATAGATAAGTAGTTGAAAAAAAATTATTAGTTTGTAAAATAGCTGTAAAATAGTTAAGTAATTGTAAAATAGTTGAAAAATAGTAAAATAATTACAAATTAGTTGTCAAATAGTAACTAGTTATAAAGTAGCTAGAAAGATAGTAATTAGTTTATAAAATAGTTGTAAAATAGCTAAATAGTTTCAAAATTGTTGTTAAATAAATTTAAGATAGTCTTAGGATTTAAAAAGAAAAGTGCATAGTAAATAGTTAGGAAAATAGATTTAAAATAGTTTATATCAAAATGATTTATTTAAAAATAGTCCAGAGCCAACTGTTCAATTCCCCATCAATTTAATTTAAGTTTCCACTTCCATTTAAATTGACTCAATTCTAATTTGAATAACTTCAATTTCCCTTGAACTTGATTTATCACCAATTCAAGTTGAATTAACCTCAATTTCTTTCCAAATTCAAATCAAATTCCATTTGATTTTAAACATATTCGCTTTAATTACAATTCCAAATTATTCCAATTAATTTAGACTAATTTCAAATTGAATCCACTTCAATTTCAAATCATTTCAATTTTTATATGAATTAATCCCAATTCCCATTTGAATTTGAACTCATTCAATCTTCAATTTTATTCCAAATTAATCTAATTCAAATTTCCCATTTTGAATTTTATACTTATCCATCTTCAATTCTAATTAATTCAAACTAAATTTAATTTGAACTAATGAAATCTAAATCTCAACCTTAAACCATCTCGAATTATATAAATTCGAGTTAAAATGTTAAATGTTGATTTAATCCTTTAAATCAAATCAACCTTTACTTTTAAATTAACAACTTAAAATTTTTAAACCTTTTAATTCCGAGTCCAAATTTCAAAATTCCATTTTAAAGTATCTTTACTTAACTTATTTCAAAGTTCAAATTAGAGTTCAAATCTTTTTAAATGATTAAATTTTCAGAATCCAATCAACCTTACTCAAATTTGAATTCTCCATTTCAAATTTTAAACTTATTATTAATAAACTTCCAACTTAAGTTTTAAAAACTTATCATATTTCCGGAAAATTCAAAACTCAACACTTAGTGTTTACTTCCAATCAACTTTGACCTTATGTATATCCCACATATATACATATTTATTTCATTTGCACTTCAAGTCATACTTTAAATTTTAAACCATTCTTGGTTTTTAATTTCAAAACAAATTCCTTTAAAACAATTTCAAGTTTTCTGGACTTAGATTTAAAACTTCACAATTTTAAATTATCTTCAATTCCAATTTATAAGTCATACTCACCTAAAAGTTTACTTCCCTAAAACATTTCATTTTGCTTAATCATTTACAACATTTCATTATTAAACACAACAACCATTTATGATAATAACCAAGATTATCATATCTGGAAACCAATTCATTATTATCTTTATTCAGAAAACACTTCTACAAATTCAGGATTTTAATTTCAGTTTGGATCCATTTCAAACTTATCTTCATTCAATTTCAATTTGGTTGTATTACTATTACCACTTAATTCTCATTATTTTATTTAATTCCAATGATTCAACAACCAATTTCTTTAATATATTTAATAATTAGAAAATTATTTCTTTATATATCAAAAGATAAACTTATTCAAGTGAAATACAATTCAAAATTTAAATACATGGTGTCACCTTTACACAGTAATTCATCATCGATAGATACCCACATTATCACAGTTTAAATCAAACATATCATATCACATAACATCACAAATCACATATCAAAGATATTAACTAATCTAAGGCATACAATATCATTTAATCATTCATAAGCAAGATTAATTTGTCATACCATTTCTAATTAATTTAAAATAAATTAAATTAATTACTTCCATCACTTTAAATCCTGCTTACTTAACATAAATTAATTACAAACCATTAATTAATCATCCCTTAATTATCCTCTTTAATTACATTAAGTAATTAGCCTTTAATTAATAACCCAAATTAATTAACCTTCACCCCTTCACATTAATTACATTTAACCTTAATTAATTACTCGAATTAATTATCCTATAATTACTTACATTGATTAATTATCCTTTAATTAATCATACTCATTAATTAACTAACCCTTAATTAATTCAATTAATAAATCCTTTAATTACACTAAGTAGTTAATCCTTAATTACTTCCCTTAAGTAATTTACCTTTACTTACTTTCATCAACTAATTATCCCATTGGTTAGTTATCCTCAGTTAATTAACCTTTAATTATTAATTCATTTAACCTTTAATTACTAATTAATTTAATTAATCCTTGATAAATTTATCCTTTAATTTTAAGTAATAAATCTCTAATAACTTAATCAATTTATCCTTAATTATGAATTAATTAATCTCTAATTAATTAACCCAATTACTTAATTAATTAATCTATATTATAAATTACTTAACTAATTAATTTTTAATTATCAATTAATTAATCTCTAATTAATTAACTAGACCCTTAATTATAAATTAATTAACCTCCAATTAATAAACTTATAACCCTTCATTATAAATTTATTAATCCTTAATCATTAATTAATTAAATTAATTAATTATACTTAAATTACTTTATTAACTTAATTAATCTCAAATCATAAAAACCTTAATTAGCTTTCAAGGTAAACCATTATCTTTATTAATGACTTAATTATCATTAACATTTTTAAAACATTTTATCTTTATAATTAACTTCGTTAATTAAATCATTTAATCAAGTTTTAAAATAAAATAATCATTTAACTTATCAAATTAAAGTTAATAAATCATAACTTCCTTTAATCAAATAACTTAAACATTTATCAAGTAATAGTTAAAACTAAATTCAATTTAAATTTTAAAACTTGCTTTTGTAAAACCTTTAAAACTTTTTAAAAACTGTTTTTTTAACTTACTTCGGGTCCAACCCGAATCCCTTCCGAGATCAATCCTGAGTTTCCCTTTCTTTTTTCCCATTTTTTTTTAAAACTTAGTTATAGTTGAAGTTAAAACTGGAAAACACATTTCTCTCGCGATCTACTAGAGTCCATACCCGAGACACCAACCCCAAACACCCGAGCTTCCCTTCGAGACAAAACCACAACCCAACCCACTGACACAACCAGACATCTGTGCACCTGTACAGATGATTGCGACGACGATCATCACCGCCGACACCTTCAACTCATCGACGATTACCTAATCCTTCGATCCCGACCCTCAAACCACTAGCACAAGCCCCCGATCAAAATCGAGCAAATCTGTCGAAACTGGAACCAAAACCCATGCTTGAAAAACCCCTCGTCAAAGCGATTCTGACCACTAGAGGTTACCAGCCTCTGACCATAACTCCGCCGAAGTCTGACGCTTCCATCCCCTATTCGCCGAAGTCTGACGCTTCCATCCCCCATCCGCCGAAGACCAATTACATTCTAAATAAAATCATATATAATATATTTTTAAATCCAAAATATTTTAAAATATTTATCTCTTAAATTTCGATTTAGATCCAGATTCAAATTCAAATTCAATTTTAAAATCCAATTTAAAATCAATTCAAATATATATATATATATATATATATATATTTAAACAAGCATAAATTAAACTTGTAAATAATAATAATTTTTCTATTTAAAATCTTCTTATATCCATATATATAAACAATCATTATTATTTGTTTTTAAAAGAATAATTTGCAAATTTTAAGTAATTATATTAGGAGATTATCACATAAATATTTATCCAAATAGAAATATTTATTACCAGTTTTATTTGTTTAATCTATAAATCAGCATTTTTAAATAGTTAAATCAGATAATTATCCAATTATCTGATGTCCAAAAATCCGGGTTATCACAACTAACCCTCTGCAGTCAGTCGACTGGCTGTAGCAAATGAATGTTCCTGGGGCTGTCTGCAGAAACAGGGAGTCTCTGTTTCCTACAGTCAGTCGACTGGCCTCTGCAGTCAGTCGACTGACTGTAGTGAAATGAAACTTTCGAGTTTCTGGATCAGTTGACTGGCCTCTGCAGTCAGTCGACTGACCTGCTTGTTTTTTCCTATTTTTGCCTATTTTGCTTGGTTTCCAACTTTAAATCGATTCGTGTCGATTCCAATTAGTTGTTATCACATTTTTTGAGTTTGATAATTCCTTTTTGATTTCATACACGGGTTTTTATAAAATGATCTTTTAAATTGTATCAAAAGCTTGTTTCTCTAACTTCTAATTTCTATTTAAAACACACACAGTTTTGCACTTCGAGCGAAGAGGGAGGAGAATTAAATGATTAAATAAAACGCATGCCATGAACACGTGCGTTTATCTTTTCAGTTAATTCCTAATCTATTCGTTTGACCGTTTTGACCTTTGGGTCTGGTTTACCGATGAGATGAGATGAACTTTGTACTGCTTTGAGTGTGAAATTGACTAACGGTTAGTAAACCGTTTAGTGCGAACGTGTGGTATGAGACTCACGTTAACATTTTTGGGGTTCCTTTCTGAGAGTTGTGACACATTCCGCCAGTTAGTGGTGTCCAGTACTGGGCCTTCGGACCTTCACCACTACGGTTTGTTGCCTTCGGGGTTTGTTGCCTTCGGGCTTGAGCCTTCGAGGTTTGTTGCCTTCGGGTTTGAGCTTTCGGGGTTTGTTGCCTTCGGGTATGTTGCCTTCGAGTTTGTGCCTTCGGGTTTGTTGCCCTATAGTATCGCTTTTGGAGTTGGTCATTCGTCACCGCTCGAGAGATATTTGGGTTTGTGCCTTCGGGTTTGTGGATCCTTGTTATACAGTACTGAGCTCGAGCATCTTTTGTTTCTTTGACAATTATATTTCCCTAGTGTATCGCCTTTCGGGGTAGGTTCTTTGAACCCCGTGATATATAGCGATTACCTTGTGGAAACTTGTGTACCTTTGTTGGTATTTGTTATTTGCCTTTTGGCTTGTTTGGGATATGATATCCTTTGTTATTTGAGTTGCCTATGATATGAGGCTTGTTTTGGTTCATCTTATGTTAGATGATTTGGATATCTCTTTTCGAGATAATTGTGGTAATTTATGATCTTGTATGTTCATTATCATTTAGTTTATCTAACTGATTTGTTTAGCTAGACTGACCCGTGTATTTTATACTCGGGACAGACCGAGATGTTTCAGGTTAGGTACTTTGGACTTAGCCTATTTTGCTTCCGCATGGACTATTCCGCTAGCTCTTTTTTGTTATTGCTTTTTGTGTAGTCCTTTCTGTTTGTAACTCTGATATGTATTCTTTTGACTCGCCTGTATATTGTGGTTTACTTTACCACTTGACATGTCTAATTTTGTAAACTCTGTAATGTATCTGTATATGTGTAAATGTATGTGATGATCTTCTGTTCTATGATGTGTATTACATTTGAGTTGTTATATTTTATTCTGATAGATCCTCAACCACCTATGGCTTTGTATTAAGTATTTATCGGATATGTCGATCCATTTAAGTACGAGGGGCATTGTCGTCGTATTCAATAGATAATTAAGACAAGGCTATAGATGGTCGCTCCTAACCAGCTCTATTCTCCGCATTAGCAGACGGTGTTACCTTGTAATACTCTTTGCTAATGCGGGTCTCGGAGTGGGACATCACAGATATGATATGAATGTGAACTTGGTTGTGATGTGGTATGTTTATAAGTTAACATTAAGATGTTAAAAGGAGATTTGGATTCTTCGGAAGGAAATGATTTTAAAGTATTTAAGTTTTTAAAACTTTAAGGTTAAACTTTTTTAGTCTCTAAACTTTTCCTTATTATTTAAAATGAAACAAAGTTAGAAGTGGAGAATTGAAAAGTTAGTAACTTGGAAAAAACAAACTCAAGTTACTGCATCCGTAGTGATAGTCACTTTGGATGCAGTTTCGATAAAAAAGTAGATTATTGAAAATTTAGTTTTTTTATGCTTAAAAAAGTTTTGAAAATATTTTATAAACTTAATAATGATGTTTTAGAGAGTTAATTAAGTTTTCAATAATAAATTATTGATTAATTAAGTTTTGGTAATTAAAAATTAATTCAGTATTAAACAAGGTTTATTTGAGTTAATTAATGAGGTTTAGTTTCTAATTAATTATCTTCTAAAGATAAGATTAAGTGTTAAATTATTTTTAATTATTTATTAATTAAGGTTTAAATTTAAAATAAATTACTTATTTAAGGTTTAATTTATTAATTAAGTTTTAATTAAAGGTTATTTTATTAATTAAATGAGATTAATCAATATTAATTATTAATGAAGGTTTAAATTATTATTTAATAATTATTAAAGGATTAATTAAGGGTTTTATTTATTAATAAATTATTTATTAAAGGTTTAATTAATTATTTATTTATAATTAAATTAAATTTAAATTTAATAAAGATTAATTATGATTTAATAAGAGTTTATCTGGTAATTAAGCATTTTAAAGGGTGTTTTAAGTTTTAAATCCTTGCCTCCAAGAATAAAATTGTTTTAAAGGTACTTCTTTTTTAGAGATGGTTTTTAACTCAAGGAATTCAAATGTCGATACCATTAAGTGGACAAACAATTGTGAATGAGTTATGTAAATGATTTGATTGTGCGGATATGTGGTAGCAGAATAAATCTCTATTCTGCTATAGATTGATTGTTTGATTGTATGAACATATGTATTAGAAGAATAAATCATCGTTCTGCTATCAGTCAATTGTTTGATTGTTGGATACCTATTTAGCAGGACTTAATCACCATCCTATTATTATGTTATTTGGACATGTATATGCCAGTTAGTTTGTATTGACATGTTATTTCCTGATTTGGAAATGAATTGCATTTGCAGATATGTTGACTTATGTAAATAAATGGTTAAGTGACTTGGAAGTGAAATTGACGTTGAATGGTAACTTAAATTACTACCATTAGGATTGTTATGCTCTTTTTGAAATTATAAATTATGGTTTTGAATTAACTTCAATTCTTTAATCAATTTTAGGGTTTAAAGTTTATAAATGATTTTTCAAGTTATATTATTATTTTATAAAGGTATTTATAAATAATAACTTGTTTATAAAAATGGGTTTTACTAAGTAAAAAGGTTTATTTAAAGTGATTTAAAAGGATGAGTTGCAAAGGATATTTTGTAAAGGATTTTTCTTAAAGAAGATTTATCAAAGGAGTTTTAAATAGGAAATGTTTTATAAATGATTTAGAGGTTTGTAAAGAGGTTTTGTATATTGACTTGTAGACTTATAAAAGTGTTTTATAAATTGATCTTGGAAATTTATAAAGGTATTTAAATGTGAAGTGAGCTTTTAGAAGGGAACTTTTTATAAAGGATAAGTGGATCAGTTTATAGCAAGTAATGTTTTCAAAAAGGAATTTAAAAGGAGGAATTTTCCAAATGTTTTGATAATATACTTATACCCCTAAGATAAGTATAAATGTTTTTCATGTATAAAAGGGATGTAAGGGGGTTGGGAATAGTGTTTTGAAAAGATCTTTTGATTGAATGTTTATAAAGCGATTTTAATTAATTAAAGATTAAGTAATAAAGGCTTAGTGGATCCTATATAGAATCAAATCAATGTTGAATGATTGTTTATTTGATAGTTGAATAACCGACTATCAAATCTGGACCTAAACGTAACTTTGAAAATATCTAGGAGAAACACATGAGTTATATGGCACAGTTGTGATATCCCAGAATTTTTGGACAATATCAATTTAATAATCTGTTTAAATAATTAAATTGATTTGATAATCTTTGATAATAAAATTTGAATTAGTTTAATAATCTAATTAAATAAATATTTAATTAGTGAATTTATCCTTTAAAACCTAATAAATTGATTTCTATTTATAATGTATATATATTTGTATATATTGTAAATAGAAAAGCTTTGGTTTGTATTTAATAAACAAATGATATATTAATTCATTTAGTAATAGTAGTAATTTATAATCTCTTTTATAAATTATTTAAAATTTGACCAAATTGTTATTTCAAACAATATTTTAATATATTGTTTTATATATAGATAAATAGATTTTAAAGAAATTGAATGTGTTGTTATAAATTGTTTTGGATTTCTAAATATATGTATAAACTTTTATTTATAAAAATAATTAGTTTTGTTTCTTTATAATTAATATAAATAGATAAGTATTTAATAAATAAAGAAAAAGCTTTTATTTACATTTAAAATAAATAAGTGTTACTTAAAAGACAAGTGTAAATCTCTAAGGCTATATAGTAACAAGTGTTAACAAATTAACTATGGTAAATGACAAATGTCAAGTTTTGAGTTTTTGTTTTTCTTTTATTTGAATATATCATTTTTACTTATATATACATATGTTCTTATCTACATTTCCTTTTCTGTTCTTTTTCAAAAACTAAGAAACTTTCAGCCTGAAGTATACTCAAAAACTAAAACTGTAGCTCCAACAAATTCTCAAACAAAATTCTCAAAAATAATCTGTAACTAAACCTTCCTTAAACCAAAATAAATCAATTGAAAGCCTGTAACTATTCTTCAAATCTGTAACACATTTCCAAAATCAAAGTCTTCGGTCTGATTTTCTTTAATCTGGAATCAAGCCTGCATGCAAGATTCAGAAACAAGAAATTCAAAGTTTTAAAAGCAAAAAGCATTCAAGTGCAAGTTTTAAAACCAGTTTTCAAAAGCAAAAGCTCTTCAGATTTGTATGCTCTGTTCTTCATTATCAAATTAGGTGAGTAACAACACTACCTAAATGTTTAAGTATGTAATTATGTTGTATGTTTACCTCTAAAATCAAGTACGTTTGTGAATGCATTTTTAAGTATATCTCTGTGCATGTATGTAAATAAATATTTGGATGTGTGCATCTGCTATGTATTTGGATGTTTAGCTGTTTTACTTTCCAGGCTCAAATTTTTGATTCAAAAATTAATATCTCTTGATCTATTGTTTGTTAGGACTTAGAATTCAAACTACGTTTAATTGTTTAATCATAACTTAAAGGTTAAACTTTATTTAAATGAATCAAAATTGGAATTTGCTCTGGAAAATAGAGTAGAACAGGAAAGCTTACGTTTGTTAAAAATTCAAACTTCTAAATTCACTGATTCAGGCATGTAAACTGAATCATCAACTAAAATCATGAATTTTAAAGGAGAAATCACAATTTTTAACATTGAATTGAGAGAGCAGTTCAAGGTTGATCGAAATTGGAGTTTTAAGTCGCCTCTGGTGATCTAGTTGTCTGACGAGGTTGTGGTTTTCACTAAAGATAGAGGGATGATTGGAGAGTTCGAGAAAAATATAGGATGGCCGTATAGATGACCGTGGCAATGGTGGTAGTTCGATTGAGTTTCTAAACCTAGTTTTGGGTGCGCTCTGGAATTTTGATCGATATGGTATCTCTGAGTGATCGAGTGATATGATATTCAAAGACGCCATAGCTTTGATGTTGAAGAAGAGTTGGACGGAGTTTCAAAGCCTCTGATGGCCGGAGGTGTGAGGTCGAAGTGGTTTCAGGTTTTGGGAGAAATGATTTTAGTTTGGTTCCAGGTTTGGGAATAGCACTCGAATTCGATTGTGGAGATGGTTCGAGGTTTTGGTGGTAGGAATCGTGAATGGTGGTCGTAGACGATATGCCGGCGATGGCAGCGATGGTCGAAGGCGATCGACTCGCCTGTGCACGTGAACGTGTGTCAGGTTATCAGTGAATTGCTTTGCTATAGCAGAGGAGTGACACTCGAGTATTTCTCGAGTTTATAGCGTGAGAGAGTCGAAGCATGTAGGGTTTTTGCTCGGGGAAATTTGGTGATGGACTCGAGTAGATTTTGGTGATTTCAGTTTTAACCTGGCAGTGTTTAAAAATTTAAAATGAGTTTTTAAAAATTTGAAAACAGGATTTAAACAAGTTTTAAAACAAGTTTTCACATGGGTTCGAGTTTGATTTGTATTCTAGTTTGAGATAATTAAATAAGTTGATAAAATTTATAATGTTTTTATCAAATTTAGAGCATTTAAAGTATATTTTAAAAAGGGTTTGAATAAATGAATTTGTTCAAAAATCTTAATTTTCTAAATAAATGTTAAGTGTTTCTTAACATTTGGATTTAAAAAGATTTTGTAAATTGGATTTAAAATTGGTTAAAGCTAAATTGTAATTTATTTAAAATCTTTAATTTGAAATGAATTAAGGTAAGATTTTAAAGTAAATGTTTTAAAGTCTTTTATTAATAATAATTAAAGTAGTTGTAAAGGTTAATACTTTAATTTAAAGATTAATTAAGGTTTAATGATTTAGGAGTCATTAAATTAATAAGGTAATTAAAGAATAATTTAATAATTTAATTAATTAATGAGTTAATGTTAATTAATAAAAAAATTAAGATTTATAAGTAAATTAATTAAGGGTTAATTAATTTGGAATTAAGGATCATTTATTTAAATAAGTATAGATTATTAATAAATGATTAGAAATTAATTAATCAAGTGATTAAAGATTTATTAAGCAATTAATTAAGTAATTAAGAGATTAATTAATTAGTAATTAAGAATTAATTTATTTGTAATTAATAATGTTTGATTTAAGTTTAATTACTTAAATAAAGAATGGTTAATATTTAATGAGGGATCATTAATTAGGGATTATTAAATAATTAATTAATGTGATTAATTTTGATAATCAATTAGATTAATTAACTAATCGTTTGTGAATTGGTTAAGTATAATTACTTAATGGAAGTAATTAAAGAAATTAATTACTTAAGGTAATTAATTAAATAAATTTGGTAAGTTTAAATTAATTAATTAAATTAATTTAAGAAGATCACTTGGTGATTTGTTAAGTATAATTACTTAAATGTAATTAGTGAAGTGTAATTACTTAGGAAAGTAATTAAAGGTAATTACTGGATGTAATTAATTAAAGGAGATGAAATAATGGAAGTAATTGGAGTTTAATTACTTTGTATAATTAATCAAGGGATTAATTAATTGTAATTAATTAAGGAGTAATTAATTTATGAAATGGAGTAATTAAGGGTAGTTAATTACTAAATGAGATTAATCAAAGGTGATTAATAACTGTGACTAATTAAGGATTAATTATTAAATAATTAATTTTAAATGGAGTAATTAATTAGAGAAGTAATTAAGAATCATAAATTAATATAATTAATGATGTAATTAAGGATTTATTAATTAAGATTAATTAATCAATAATAAGTAATTAAAGTAATTAATTAATTGTAATTAATTTAGGATTAATGTAATTAAGTACAATTAATTAATTAATGAAGTAATTAAAGATTAATTACTATAATGGTTTAAGATAATTAATTTGTGAAATTAATTAAGGATTAATTACTTAAAGTAATTAAAGGTTAATTAATCAGGATTGATTAATTAGGATGGATACTTAGAATATGATTAATTAATTGGTTTAATTAATGATTAAGTAAGCAGGATTTATAGAATGAAGTAATTAATTTAATTCACTTTAAATTAGTTAGAGATAATATAAATCATTACTTAGGGATGGATGAATGATATTGAATGCTTTGCATTGTTTGATATCTCTGATGAGATATAAGCTAATCTATGATATGGATATTTGGTTGAATTGAAATGATAATGTGAATTATCTGTTTGTGATGATAATGTAGATTATCTATTGAATTATCTATCTGTGTGTATATAGATAACTGAATTGAATTGTTTTAACTTTAAAACAACTTGGCCTTAAAAGATACGTTTTGGATTTCGATGAGACCGGGATCGGGTTTCCAGATTTGGATATCCGAATACCACATCGATCCAAATTAACGATAGGTCGTGAATCAAGTGAAGATGAAGATTCAGAGTGCAAGGGTTATTATCGTTAACTCTGAGGGTGATTCCAAAATGAGTGTAACGAGATAATGCCTTCGGTTTCGTTCGAACCCGGAACGAACTTGTATGGATTGAATGCTTTCAAAACGTCGTCAGGTGGACGATGAGCATTCTAAGTGATGTATTCTGATTAAAGGTAATCGTAGCGTCAAGCCTCATCAACCGGGAATGGCTAAAACAGGGGAGGTGCAGCAAGGCTTCGTGGGTAGCACCCACTGAGAGTAAGGTCATCCCTGTCTAGAGAGTTCCTTTATTTCGGCTTAGTGGTGCAGTTGGCGACGACCATCTGTGGGGTGATTTTATTCGGAATTATCCAGTAAGGGATGGTTCCGGCTTTGTGTTGCAGGGGATTTGGAGTAATCCTCGGTACGGTGATCTAGGCCCCGTACTGTGATGAGCGGTACCCCAGTAGCTCTTCCATTGTATGGAATCCAATTTCCAATAAGTGCCGTACGTATTAGTTGTGCCCAACTATGTTGGAACGTGAGATGTAAGCATTCCAGCTATTTCTGTATTTTACTTGAAAACCCTAGACCATATTATAATATAACTGGATTTCCTATCAAATGTTTTGGTTAGCGTAAGGTAAAAACTTACCCATGTTTATGTGTGGGAAGTCTTACGTGATACCTTTTGTTTTCAAAGGATTTTCAAAGTTAAGCAAGTTTAACCTGTTACTCATACCAGACCCATGTCTGACCCAAGTGTTTATTTTCTGTTTTATAAACTCTTGGGTACTCAAATTTTTACGAGTATCCAAGAGATTCAGGTTTAGCTTTGACGAGTTTTCTGGAGGAGCAATGGAGCAGGAGGCTTCAGCGTTCGTAGATATATAGTGTTCCGTTGTGTTGATCTCTATGATAGTGTCTTGTATGTATTTGAGTTGTAATGTCTAGACAGATGTTTATAACTGTCTAGTATGTGATGTATATGTTGTGTAAACTCTGATAAGTGTTGTATACTATGTAATAGTTTATGTTATTAATATAATTTATTCGTTCTGCTGTTGAGATTCTGATGTTGTTTCTTTCTCTCTTCTCTTCTTTTCTCTTTTCTATCCCTTTCTTTCTTATTGACGCTGCGTCTTCCTGGGCATAGGAAGTCGGGTCGTCACAACAGTCATCCCCAATGATGCTGTATTGTACGTATAAATCTCGTTTCGTTCTTCTAGGGTAAATGGTAAGGAAATCCGTCCACTAATGGTTAAAGGGTGAACTCCGCTCTTATCTTTGTATGTATATTTCCTAAAGAACTAGGTTGATTTTATCGGGAACTATCGAAAGTTGTTTCGAAGAGACCTGGATAAGATATGTTATCCAAAAACCACTTCAATCCAACTCAAGTGTTTCGAACTGAAGACATCTTGAAGAATATGGAATCGAAGATGGAGCATTGAAGTGCAAGGGCTGCATACTACTAGTACTGAGGGTGATTCCAAAATGGATGTAGTAGAAGTAGTGCCTTCGATTTGTCCGTATCCTGGACAACTTGTATGGATGAATGCTGGCACTGCATTACTGCTTGGAAGGCAGTGTTATCATTTTAAGTTGGATTGATATTCAAAAGGTAAGCGTAGCCTCAAGCCCCATCAATCGGGAATGGCTAAAATTAGGGGAGATGCAGCAAGACTTAGGTCGCTCCCATTAGGGTGTGTCATTATCCTTCTAGATACATCTACATATTTATGGAATGGTTCTGCATGAGATCTCAATAAAAAGGGTTGCAAAGCAACCATGGTGATGACATATTGGGTACTATCCAGTAAGGGGTAGGTCGGTCTTGTGTTGGCAGGGGATCCTGGCGTGGTCCTCGGTACATTTTCAAGACGTGTACCGTGATAGGTGGTACCCCGGTGCCTTGTCATAGTATGAAATCCAATCTTGAATACATGCCTTTATGATTTTGATTGTAGAGACTAGTATGCTGGAATTTAATAATGGTAACAATTTTGGTTATTTTATTTTGAATGCTTAGACATTATTATAATATTACTAGATTTTCTATAAAAAAGTGTTTTGGTTATCGTAAAGTAAAAACCCGTTCGTGTTTATGTGCGGCATGGTATTACAAGATACCTTTGATTTTAAAGGGGTTTTAAACATAATAATTCAGTTGTTTGAGTTTACTCACAGCAGACCCATGTCTGACCCAGATTTTTATTTTCTTTTTCTAAATCTCTTGGGTGCTCAAATTTTTATAGGCAGCCAAGTAGTTCAGATTTTCCCACTGATGCATTTTGGAGGAGCTTGGAGTAGGAGGCTTTATTGAGAACTATTTATTATCTCATTTCCGCTGTTTATATGTTTATTGTATCAGTTAGGTAGGGACAAGCTGTTATAACTATCCTAGGGTAGAATTTGTATTAATATGACTCTGATGTATCATTTTGGAAATGACTTTGTAAAGAATTATGTTGATTAATATATGTTATTCCATTGCGTTGTGAGATTCTGTAATTGTTTAGTTTCTTCTTATCTTCTATCTTCTTTCCTTCCACTAACGATCGGTCTTTCCGGCACTTAAATGCTCGGCACACAATATAGTGGACGTGTTAGTGTCGATTTTCGAGGGTCAAAATTTTTCGTTCGTTACAAAATGAGTTTGGAAATTTTATGCGGCCCATTCCCTCTTGATATGGCCAGCCAAAATAGGGGAGGAGGAGTTTTCTATTTTTGAAATGAAGAGGCAAAGAAGGAATAAAAGAAAGAAAACGATCTACAATCTTAAATGATCTTTTATTGCCTCATTTATGTTATTAATTCATTCAGCCTATTTCTCTCTATCTCCTATCATGTCATGGCCGAAAAATAAATATGGGAATAGGGTAAAAAAATTCCAAAATCAAAGACCAAATAAAAAAAAATGGTTCTTATCCCTTGAAAACTACAAAATCCAAAGACTGATTCAAAGAGTCTAGATGATTTTGATTTATTGTTTCAAGGTGTGATTTATAGGCAAGATCCAAGATAATTCTCAAATTATTATATATATATATATATATGATTTATCATTCATAAGCTTCAATTTTGTAAAATTCATCATATGTTTAGTTGATCGTCTTGTGTATGTAAATCAAAAAACTCTTCCATCTCAATTGAATATATGACTATTATGTTGTTTTAATTCAAATCTATATATATTCTTCATCCCTTTGTAATATATGTTCATCTCAAACTAGTATATTTAGATTCTTTGTCGCCTTTGCTAATTTTTTTTATTCTATGTATTGTTTAGATCCATTTTTTCTTATCACGAATTTACATATGCATAACTTTTCCAATTTCTTTTCTTTTATTTTGATAACTTTGTTAAAAAAAACTTTAAAGCTGATTTTGATTTAGATCAATTTTATACTTTATAAAATTTACATACACAGTTTTAAATGAATTGTACATATCAATTATTTATCATTCCTTGAAAGTTGATTTCTGTAGTTATATTGTTAATTTTCGGATACAAACATTTTGAATACTGTTCATGTAAGAAAGAAAGTTTTATTCTTATCTAAACTTTATGAATGGACTTTTGCAAATTTTAAATCTTTTGCCTCCTTTTCTAAGTTTTTTGTTTTATGAAAAATCTTAAACTCTAGTTTCATTTCTAAACTAAAAGTTTAATCCAAATTATTAATTTTAAATCCAACTTATTTACATGTAACATCCTGGATTTTTGATTTCCGAAAATCGACATCAATACGTCCACTATATCAACTGCCGAGCAATCGAATGCCGGAAAACCGAATTGTTATGGTTAAAAAGAAGAGGTAGAAGAAGACAGAAGAAAAAGAAAACAGAAAAACACAAAAACAGAAACAATATCAGAATCTCACATTCGCAGCGGAATAACATATAATAGATAAATGAATAATCTTTAAATAAAAGAACTAAATCAGTTTATACATTACATCATCATTAGAGTTTACAACAACAATATACAACACAATACATCAATGGACAGTTATATAAACTTGTCCTCATACAGAATACATAGCGGAATAAATAATATCATATACAAGTGATACATCTCGCCATCCAGCTCGCCACTGAGCTCCACAGCATCTCCTGAATCCAGAATGACCTGATAACCTGACTCTAGACTGCCCGTGTGGAAATTGGTGGACACCCAGAGTTTAGGAAAGGAACAATAAACTCCAGGTCAGTCATGGGACTGGTGTGAGAACTTAAAACAGTTATTATCTTTAAAACAACAACAACAAAGAAAGTAAAAGACATCTGTAATGCTTTTGGAAAATGAAACTACCATAAGGCCTCCCGCCACACACACAATGCAAACGCAGAATTGGAGGAGATTTCTCCTTATGATAGTCAAACATGCTTGATACGTACAATCACTTTAATATTATTATTAGTGCATAGTGTGGAAAACATTTCGAAAGTATAATATTAATCTTAGCCAGCATAGGCATTCCGCACTTATGCCTACTATAGCTACTATGTTCAATAGCAGGTTACCGCCACATTCCATAGCAGGTTATACAACTAGAACCGTACAAGGCTCGTATTATTTCTTTGGATTTCCAACAAATGGTCAGGCTAAGGAACTTCCTTACACCGAAATGGAAACGCCTCTGGAAAGACGCCCCGAGAGTCAACCTGCTCTCTGCAAACACAAGGCCGACGCTACCTCACACTGTACAGCTATAACTAGGTAGATAACACACAAGCTATGCCATCCCCCGGTCGTTACCGACCTTTATCCGAGGATCCTCAACCACAAAGCAACAACCAGAAAGTATAATAAATTTGCAGCATCAACATAGGTAAAATATCTGGGCTCCATACCATGATATCACCTTTTATCCAGAAGGAAATGACATACCCTAGGGGCGCGACCCCTAAAAACCTTGCCGCAACATTCCTGTTTCGACCATTACCGGGTTGTGAGGCTAGACGAATTCTCGTCCACAAAGCTACGCTTTTTCACAAAGCCATGCTTTTATCAAATGATCAACAACACTTCGTATGCCACATTACCAAATTGGGAATGTATCACTAATAACCATCAACTACATAACCTCTGAGCTCGTACGTCTCAGAGAAGGGTGTTAAGCTAAGAGAATAAATTCTCCGCCACCAACAGAAATGTAGTTGATAGAAACCAGCTTTACATCTCAAAGTGTAATGTCAGACACACATCCATACAAGTCCGTTCCGGGTTCGAACAGAACCGAAGGCACTTCCAAAGAAACCATTGCAATCCGGGTATTCACTAATCACGTCCGGACTTCCCATCACAGGAAGAGTGATATAAATCTCTATACCGGAGCAACTCGGTGCAGAGACATTCGATAGGTTGTCCTTTCATTTTCGAAAATATCCGGTCTTCAACACCAGTCTTCAAATAATGTCCATTCACGATGTATCACTATTCAGAATGGGTTATATGACACAAAGGTCTTTTCCCGGCTAACCCGAATAGTGAGCACAATATTTAAAACATATGGATATAGGGATTTCAATTAAGTCACAACTTATTACCCAAATCCTTTCCTTTAAATGGTTTAAACAAATTACCATTTTAAATCTTTAAACACAAAGATTTACTTCACAAAGTTTACCCAGTTTCACAAAGATTCATTCACAGATTTCCAAATCAATTTCCATTTCAATTGCATTAACCCATTAAATCTTTAAATCAAGATTTAACTTATAGCTTTCAAAACTATTCACAATTCAAGTCTTTTATAATATAAAAGATACACCTTTTAAAATCTTCTTTGATTTCAAGATAAAGCTTAATCATCTTCACAAAGGTTAATTCATAGTTTTTCTAAACTATTCACAATTTTATTTCAACTTGAAATGTTTCGATACAAATTGGAAATCTTTTCACTTTCTGAAAGTTATTATTATTTGAACACGGATAGTTTTCGTTTTGGGAAAAACTGGTTACAATTACACAGGTTAAAGCTATCCAAGTATAAATCTTGGATTTAAATTTAAAATTCCAAAACCATATTTTAAATGGTTAAAAACCCATATAAACACCTTTTATACTTGCAAAATCTTTTAGACCATAGTTCCCAAATTATTGAATTCAATTTCAAAATATTGAATTCAAAATTTAAATCAAATGATTTAAATTCCAATTTTTATTAAGTTATTTAAAATAACTCTTATTTCTGAAACTCATTTCCAAAAACTTTCAATTCCAATTCCAAAACTATTTTGGATTCAAAAATTCAATTTTCAAAATTGATAAAAATCTGTGACTTAACCAATTTCCACGTGAAATCCACATTTGTGTGTGTATTGTGTAGTCCAAGGGTTTAACACAATAGTGCAACAACATTCAACCATCACAGATCAAATATAACAATATAATTGATAAGCGGTATAAACTATAACGATTATCTTTCATTCACAGATCACAGATATTCATATCATAGATAAATAAATCACAAATCACAACACAACACAGGATATATCACAAAGCATCACATATTAAAGATGTCAAACAATTCAACATCCAATATAATCCAACATCCATAAGTAGGATTAATTTAATTATCTGATTAATTTAAAGTCAGATAAATTTCTATAAATAAATTTTACCAGTTATGGTAAATTAATAATCAATTAACTACAAATTGATTTAATAAATTTTCCTTTAATTAATGATTAATTAACCCTTAATTAGTAATTAATACTTAATTAATTATCTTTAACTAATTATCATAACCAATTAATTTCTACTTATAAACTTCCATTGTGAATTTACATTCCCAAATATTCACTCTTTATACGATTTTCAAATCAATTTCACAAATATTCATTTTTCACTCCAAATCAATTTTCAAATTGATTTTCAAATCCCAAATAAATTTCCAATGAATTTCCAAATTATTTCCTTTTAAACATAGATTTCTTTATCTCTTCAAATCTATTAAAAAATCCAAATTTAATAAATTCTTCAACTTATAAATAATATTTCCCGAAATCCATTTATTAAGGCTTTTTCCCAAAATTTGGAATTTAATTCAATATGGTCCAAAAATAAACTTTATCTTTTTAAAACTCCCTTTTTAAATTTATCCCATTCTCAAAATAAATTTTTCGATAAATTTTCAACTTTGAATTTCGAAAATCCAGTTTTATTTATTTCTGGTATCCAACGATACCAAAAATATATTCGGCTAAATTGTAGCCTTCCACAATCTCAATCACAAAGATAATCATACACAGATTATAATTAATCACACACAACATTGAAACAAATTCAATTATTTGAGGAATCCAGTTGGATCCCTCCAACTTGTTTCCCTGCATCCACAGATGTTAGCGCAATACCAATTCCACTTCGAAGTGGAATATCGCGGTGTATGGGATTTATAAAATACTATCTGCTATTATGCGGCGCAATAGGGTCTCATCCGCTATATAATGCGGGAAAATCAACTCCAAATACATATATAATACCAATTCCACTTCACGGTGGAATTATCGCGGTATATGTTTTTAATAAATAACCTCCGCTTAATATGCGGCGTATAGGGTCTATTTCAACACATCCAATGACAATCATCATCCAATTCACACAATCAAGCAATTTAAAATTTAACTTTTTAAAATTTAAATCGAAACAATTTCAATTGAGTGAGGAGTTCTCACCTTTGCTTTTAATAACGGTTGCAGTATTTCGTTTTGAATAAAATTAAATGAACGTTTAATTTTACTCAAAATTTTCACTGGCTCCAATCGACTCCAAACCAGCTCCATTGCGTAGTGCTCGTCAAAACGAACCCGACGCAACTCGTTTCGTGCGAAACGGACCTTGCATCAAAAAGTTATGCATTTTTAAAGTTTATACGATTTTAATATAAATAAATTTACAACTTTTATTTTATTTTTAACCTAGTTTTCAATCCAGGCCGTTGATTCCTCTTGATCACATCAGGGCCGCGCGTTTGCTTCTCCTTCCCCTGGCTTCGATCGCGAAAACAACCCATAGCACGCACTCAAAATCGAACGACGCAACCACCATCGACCATCTTCACGTTGATCAAAGCCTGCCACCTCGAAGACCTTCGCGAGCTCTACCACCGCCTGGAACCACTTGGAGCTCGGCTAAGTATTGGCCTCGAAAAAACGTGAACGAACGCACGTCTTCCAGCTCCAATTGCCGTTCATCCATCAAGTCATTTTTTATCATCACCGTTGAAAACAAAGCTCTCATCGTCCTCTACAGTTTTCTAGTTGGACGTTTTTGATGAAAGTGAGTGGATTAGAAGAGATCGAGGAGGAAAGGAACGAGCATTCTCGGCCATTGAATTGGAACTGGCGGCTAACCCTAGTTGCTAAGGGTTTGAGTGCAAATGAAAAAACTAGGTCCTTTTATAGAAAATTCTCAAAACACTATTCATCGAAAATTTTCCGAACTCCAAACGGAGCGTGCCAACAGACGTTCCTAGGGTTTAACCCGCGTTCCGAACACAATGGAACATGTTTTGGGAGCTAATTCGGTCATATGTGCGAGTTACGGAATTAAACGATAAAATTAAAATTAAATCGATTAAAACGATTTCTAGGCGTTTCAGCTTGCCTCGGACAAACCGTAAATCCGATTGATACAAAATTTGAAACCTTACAATAATATAACATTACGGATCCAATGAAACTTGTTTCATCGAAATCCGAGACTGTTTGAAAAATGACTATTTTCAGTCGTCAATTAAATATTAAAATATTCAATTTTCACAAATTAACTTTTAATTCAATTTTGAAAGTTTACAAACATCATTCTAACTCCAATATGATTTAATACAACTTTATAAATCATTTTTATACACGTTAAACCCAATTATCAATTATTTCTATAATTTCAAATATTAAATTATCGATTTAATTAAACAATTAAATCACTATATTCGAAATTAAATTTATTCGACTTACAAATTTCACTTGTTAATATTTAAAATCAATTAAATATACGAATTTCAAATGACAAAATTCTGGGTTGTTACATTACATATACATATGTATCATAAATTACTATGTTCACAAATATATGTTGTTCTAAATCTAAAATGCTGATTATAATTTTATGTACATGGAAATTTACATGTGTTGTTTCAGTTCAAATTTATAGAATAGATCTTGTGTAATAATGTAACCTTTAATGTCAATTATTTCTTTAATTGAAATCAAATTCATTAATGTTAATTTTGGATTTCAAATCACATAAAATTATTTAATGTGATTTTAATACATGTATATTTCTATATATACACACACACACATACATAAATCAATATTATGGTCATCGAAGGCATATGTAAAAGAGTAATAGGTCCATTGCGGTGTAAATCTCACCAACTACATACGATCCCATTTACTATGTACGCTTTTAATCTATAACACGTGCACTTCACACAAACAAGTGTATATGATACTTTGAAACTAAAATTTTTTTTTATATACCTTTCAAACTTATTCAATAGAATGAAGGTTTTATTTAAAATATTTTAGATCAGATCTAAAATCCATTTAGACTTCATAGACTTAACTTTGATCGAAACAAATTCTTTTTGCAATTCATCTATTTAACCTATTTTCGATTGGCTTGGTTCTTTTAATGGTATTAGAGCTAAATGATCTATGCTGTTTAAATTAGCAATGTTTGGGCTAATTGATTAATGGCTACCCATTTAATAGGGTGTCTAGAAAGGTAGTGGTGAAGATTGAGTTTGGGTAATCAGGTACTCTGCCATACCTGGCTTCTAGCTTGGTCCAAAGTATGAAGTAAGTCCAAAGGTTATCCCCAATATAAAGGCCCAAATTGATTTTGGGCCTTGGGCTAATTTTTCAAAATATGTTTTGAAAATTGAAAAATTATATTTAAATTTAGAAGTTTAAAATATAACAGATTATAGTTATAATTTTTTAAAATTGATTTTGAAGGTTAATATATTAATTTCAAAATATTATCTTAATCATTTAATTAACTGGATTAAAAAAATAAATAAAAGTTAATCGATAAAATTAAAACGTATAATGATATGTGTATATTTACCTTAAAATGTTTAAGGTAAACAATGATAAATTTTTAAATTTAATATTTTAATTAAAATATTATTTTAATAAATTAAATTACTTAACATTTAATTAATAAGTTATATACATGTATAATGATATATGTGTATGATTACTATAAATTTTATAATTTGTCTTTAGCTTTAACTTTAAATTGTTAAAGATGAATAATTTAAATTCAATAGTTGAAATTTAAATTGAATTAACTAAAATGTTAATTATTTAAATATGATTTAGTCAATAAAAATCAAATTAAATATGATTTAATTAAATAGAGTAGAACTATAAGAAACCAAATTTAGGTTTCATGAATAAATACATGTGTATGGTACATATACTGTGATTTTAGATGTATCTGACACTTAAGTCACGAGAGTATTTCATAAGAAATACATTATTGTTAAATTGATATCACTTTTGAATACGTATATTAAAGATTATGAATTTTTAATATATAAGTCATCCCGTTGAAAAGAAAACTTGTCAACACCTCAAATTTCGAATTGGGATATGGGTGATGCTTTCGAAACCTCCTTTCGAAGGATTGAAGGTCACTGGCACTTTTCAGGCCGAAAAAGATGGTTGAGAACACTTCCTTGGTACCTTTCAACGCAGTCGAAAGGCTATCTTCTCCTTGGGGAAACCTTTCGAATTGGTCGATAAACGACCTTGATGGAACCACTTTTCGATGTAGTTAAGGTGGCCTAGGTTGGAGACTTTATGGATTCTAGAAAAAGTAGAACTGGAAGGGTTTCGACGTGGTCAAAAGGCTAGACTTCTTCTGTGTTATAGATTTAGGCTAAATTCTTAAGGTATATGTTAGCTAGGGGTTCAACTCAATCGAAAGGATCCCTTTCGATAAAATCGATTTCTGATAGGATGAATTATCTGAAATAAGGATCTCAGAACTGCTATATAATCAAGAATATCACTATCTTTCTTTTTATTGAACTTAATTGTACAAATCGACCAAATTCCCAATTTGATTTGGGAACTTGGGTTTACAAGCTTGAGAAATAACAAGTCAGAAGTGAAAGAAATTGGATCCCCCTTACATGACCCCTGGGGCCTTATTTATAGGTGCAGGTTGGCACCTTTCGACCGAATGCTTTCGACACGGTCGAAAGGCTTGCTTTCCTGCTTCCGTGCACATCTCTTGAGTCATTGTTTTCGACCTAGTCGGAAGGTCTATGTGGTCACCCTTCCGCTACCATTGAAGTCTAGGCTTTCTTCTTCCTGGCTTTGTTCCTTTCGACTCCGTCGGAAGGCTTATTGCTTTACCACTTCTGACTTCATTGGAAGGTATTGTTTGATTTCTTTCAACTCCGTCGAAAGGTGTATAGTTGTGCCTTTCCTTTAGCCGCTGCTGAGTTTGAGCTTCTTCCCGTTTTGCTTCATTCCCTTCGACTTCATGGGAAGGTGCTTCGTTTGATCGCTTTTAACCTTGTCGGAAGGTATTGCTTAATAGCTTTCGACCCTTTCGAAAGGCATGTAGATGCACTTTCCAGTTAGTCGCTTATGTGCCGTGTGAATTGATAGAGGAGTAGGCATCCGATGTTGTCGAAACGTATGCTTCCTGGGTTTCGAATGAGTCGAAATGCCTTTTGTTGTAAGTGTCTTCCCTTACTAGTGCGGAACCTCATCCTTTCATGTTGACATATGCTTATTTTTTCCTTTACAGATGAGAGTGACCTTAACCAATTCGAAAGGATGTGTAATGCTTTCGAAAGGGTTGCTCTTGTCGGAAATTCTTCTGATTATCATAGATGAAGACGAAACCCTCCGTTTCGAATGGTTTGGTGCATGTGCATATAATATGCTATTTAGTACCTTCGAAAGGTAGCTTTTGACCTTGTCGAAAGCTCTCTGCTTATTGATTTTGAAAGACAGCCTTCGACCTCGTCGAAAGCTCCTCGTTTATTGATTTTGGAAGATAGCCTTTGACTTTGTCGAAAGCTCTCTGTTTACTCCGTCGAAACGTCCTCTTGACCCCTTTGAAAGGTACCGCTGGCGCTTCCATCTGCTTGTTGAAGGCTTTATCTTATGTTGAAATGTACCATCCTAATCCCTTCTGATCTTCATCAGTTCTCTTGCTCCTTCTTTCATACTTTTATCCTCAAGAATATTTTATGGATAACATTTAGCCCCTCCTAGTATGAAATAAGCTTTTGTTCTTTAGGACAAAAACTCCAAAGAATTTCCTTCTTTGTTTCCTGCAAAACAGACAATGACTTCTATAAGGATCACATCCTTGATATAAGACCATGGCGGGTAACTTTATAATTCCAAACGCTTTCTGGTTATTTTATTAGGTAGAGCATTCATGTAATTTATGACTAAGTTCTTTTACTACTAATAATAAATGTGATATCCCGGAATTTTGGGCAATATCAATTTAATAATCTGTATTGAAAATTAAATTGATTTGTTAACCTTTGTTAATAAATTTGAATTAGTTTAATAATCTAATTTAATAAATATTTAACTGGTGAATTTTATCTTTTAAAAATTAATAAAATATTTTCTATTTATGATATATATATATATATAACTGTATATATTGTAAATAGATGAGCTTTGGTTTGAAATAAATAAATCTTGTTTTCTAATATATATTTTGGTAATTTGGGAATCATGATTAATTTAATATTAAGCTTTTCAAAGTTATTTAACAAATAACTATATGGTTTTAAAATACATAAAATAAATGTTTAATCGTTTAAATAGATTTAAGCTTAAGTTTAAATTTAAATAAAAGGTTTGTTTTATTTCTTTTTAAATATTACTTGATATATATGATTTAAAAATAGAAGTTTAAATACAATTTACATATGGCATTAATTCATTTAAGTAATAAGTAATTTATAATCTCTTTTATAAACTATTTAAAATGGTCAAATGTGTTATTTTCAAATAATAGATATATGTATTGTTTATATATATAAATATGATTGGTTTTATTCTTTAAAAGTTAACTATATATATATAAATAAGTATTTGTAAATTTATAAATTAAGTAAAAAGCTTTTAATTTTATATAATTGGTTTTATTTACATTTTCTTTAAAGTAATTTATATACATATATACATTTAGGTAAGTATTTATAAATAGTAAACTAGTATAAAAGTTTTATTAACATTTAAAAATAAATAAAAATATGTAAAAATATGTATTAAATACTTAAAAGACAAATGTCACCATATTAAGGTTTAATAAAACATGTGTAATGTAAATAGTTAAGGTATATGACAAGTGTCACATTTAATTTAATTTTTCTTTTATTTTATTTATTTATTTCAGTCTTTATACATATATTATCTTACCTTCATTCTTTTTCCCATTTTCCTCTTTTCAAAAACTTGAGAAAATTTTCAGCCTGTACAAACCTTAAATCAATACCTCCTCAAAAACAAAACATGAAATCAACATCCACCTCCAATTTGAAATGCAACTCAATAACCTGTAATCCACTTTCTAAATAAAGATCTAGAATCAAAGCCTGTAATCTCTTCATAATGCAATCTGAAGTAGTAATTAAAGCCAGCATGTATTCTTCAACCTGGAATCAAAGCAGAGATCAAACTTCTCTGTTTTGAAATCAAGCCTGCATGTATTATTCAAAAACAGAAGCAAGCAAATCTGGAATTAAAAAGAAAATCAAAAGCATGCAGTTTTAAAAAACCAAAGATTTATCAAAATCAAAAGCCTGTTGTCTCAGTTTCAAAAATCTGGAGGCTCTGCTTCTTTTAAAATCTGGTGAGTAACTTTTAAAATTTAAAATTCAATTGGGTTGCTTGCTAGTATGGTCGAATATAAATGTGTATTGCATATATATAAGTGAATGTCTATATTTAATTGTATGCATGTCTGTAATATTCTCTGTTCTTGTTTTCCTGTATGTTAAAAATAGTTTAAATCTATTGCATGTGATAAATTAATATGGATATGATATAATATGTTTGCATGAATGATTCTTTTCTGAAATATGATTGAAACTACCCTATACATATGGATGTATTTTGTTTAAAAAAAATAGATGGATTACTGAGTATATACACATATGTGCATGTCTGTGTATAAATAAGAGTGCCTCTGTTTTGATTCTAACAGGCTAAATCAAGTTCAAAAATCAAACTCTCTTTTCCCAATCTCTTTTAGTATTTGATCTTTAAATGAAAAATGTTAGTATCAACCAGATTTTATTTTTAAAATTAGTTTCAAATGAATATATTGAGTAAATATTTCAAAAACAGGAAAGAACAGTGAAAGCTAATTATAGTCAGGAAATCGATTGTCTAAAATTCATGTTTTGATTATATAGCTAGATTCGTTTTTAGAAATGACGATTTTCAGTAATAGAATCATAATTTTTAAGCTTATAAATTGGAAGGAATTAGGGATTGAACGGAAAATAGTTTTATGTCAATTTCCGGCAATCAAAATATGGAGGGGTGTCGTGATCGATGTTAGAGATAGTTTGGAGGTCGAGACACTCGAGAAAAATGGTGGCTGATTTTTCAGATCATCGTGATGAGTGTATGGCGACGTAGTAGGGTTTAGGGCTTGCGTTGGAGTGTCGTCGTTCTCAATGGAAATTGCGGCAACGTCGAGGAACCAGGGTTGATCGGACCAAGGGGTAATGGTGCGTAGATGGTCGAATATGCCATGGAAGGAGTTGCAGCACTAACGATGGTCGGAGGACGGAAATTTGGCCATTGACAGGTTTGAGTTTTGAGGAGTCCTGTGTTTCCAGGCTTTGGGTGGTTCGAGACTTTTGTTCCAGGCGAGTTGAATAGCTCGATTTCGAATTCAAGCATGATCGAGGCTCTGGGTGGTCGCAATCCAGTGAGAAGATCGTAGTCAACTTGTAGGCGTCAGCAGAGATGGTCGGAGCATCACAGATGAACTGTGCACGTGCACGTATATGTCTGGGTATCTGTTGTGGTGATTGGGAAAGAAGGAGTGGGAAACTCGGGTTGTTCTCGTGGAATTGGATTGGAGACTCGAAGGAACTCTCGAGTAAATGAAGGCATGGCTCGGGTTGAATGGTATTACAGGTTTCAACAGAAACCTGTTTGCCCAGTTTTTAAATTTTAAAATAGAATTTAAAAACTGAAGTTTTAAATATAAAAGTAAAAGTTTTAAATAAGTTTAAATCTAGTTGTTATCTGAAGTTTAAGTTAAAATCTCAGTTTTTAAATAAGATAAAGTTTTTAAAAATTTGAATTGATTTAACTATTTTTAAGGGTTTAAGTTGATAAATTAAGGTTTAATTAAATTAATTAAAGGTTAATTAATTTGAAGTTAAGAATCATTAATTTGGAATTATTAATTAATGGTTAGGAATAAATTAATCAAGTAATTAAGGTTTAATTAAGTTATTGTTAAATACTTAATTAATTAAGGAATTAGAGATTAATTTATTGATAATTAGAATTAATTAAGTTATAATTAATAATGGTTAATCAATGTTTAATTAATTAAGAAAAATAATTAAAGAATAGTTAATAGTTAATGTAGATCGTTAACTTGGGTTTAATAATTAATTAATGAGATTAATTTTGATAAATAAATAGATTAATTAATTAAGGTTAATCATTTGTGAAAATTGTTTAAATATAATTACTTAATGGAAGTAATTAAGAAATTAATTACTCATTGTAATTAATTGAGATTAATTTGATTAGTTAAGTTAATTAATTAATATTAATTAATTTAAGATAATCACTTAATGATTTGTGAAGTATAATTACTTAATGTAATTTAATGAAATATAATTACTTAGGCAAGTAATTAATGGATAATTACTGATGTAATTAATGGAGTAATTAAGGGTAGTTAATTACTTAATGGAATTAACCAAGGGATTAATTAAGAAATTAATTAAGGAATAATTAATTTATTTAAAGAAGTAATTAAGGGTAGTTAATTACTGAATGTGATTAATCAATAGTGATTAATAATTATGGTTTAATTAAAGATTAATTACTTAATGTAATTAATTTAAATAAAGTAATTAATGATAAAATGTAATTAAGGATCATTAATTAATATAATTAATGAGGTAATTAAAGAATTGATTAATTAAGGAATAATTAATAAATGAAGTGATTAATTAATGTAATTAATTAAGAAGTAATGTAATTAATTAAAGTTAATTAATAAATGAAGTAATTAAAGGTTAATTACTATAAGTGGTTAAGAGTAATTAATTTGTGAAACTAATTTAAATGCTAATTACTTGAATGTAATTAAATGTTAATTAATCAAGGATGATTAATTAAATAATTGGATAATGGTTGATTAATTAAGTGATAATTAATTAATAGTGATTTAAGCAAGATTAATAAGGATGGAAGTAATTAATTTAATTTACTTTAAATTAATTAGAGATGAAGTATTTAATTTAATTCATTTTAAATTAACTATAGATGGTGATTAATAAATCATTGCTTATGAATGGATGATATTGTTTACCTTGAATGGTTTGAGATCTCAGATATGAGATAATTGATACTGTATGATTTGGATGCTTTGGTTGCATAATGATGATGATATGGATTATCTGCTTAAAATGATAATGTTGATTATCTATTGTGAATCTGTGAATTATCTATCTGTGTGTAGTATAGATAAGAATTGAATTGTTTTAACCTTAAAACAACTTGGTCTTTAAAAGATACGGTTTGGATTTCGATGAGACCGGGATCGGGTTTCCGTATACCGGAATTCCAGGTCTGGAGACCCGAATACCACATCGATCCAAATTTACGATAGGTCGTGAATCTCAAGTGAAGATGAAGATTCAGAGTGCAAGGGTTATTGTCGTTAACTCTGAGGGTGATTCCAAAACGAGTGTAACGAGATAATGCCTTCGGTTTCGTTCGAACCCGGAACGAACTTGTATGGATTGAATGCTTTCAGCACATCATCAGGCGGACGATGAGCATTCTAAGTGATATGTTCTGATTAAAGGTAATCGTAACCTCAAGCCTCATCAACCGGGAATGGCTAAAACAGGGGAGGTGCAGCAAGGCTTCGTGGGTAGCACCCACTGAGAGCAAGATAGATCCCTGTCTAGAGGTCCCTTTTCTTTTCATTCGGCTTAGTGTGTGGTTGGTCGCGCCAACTACGGGGTTATCTTGTTCGGAATTATCCAGTAAGGGATGGTTCCGGCTTTGTGTTGCAGGGGAGCGGGCGTACTCCTCGGTACGGTGATCTAGGCCACGTACTGTGACGGGCGGTACCCCAGTAGCCCTGCCATTGTATGGAATCCAAACTCCAATAAGTGCCGTACGTATTAGTTGTGCCCAACTATGTTGGAATGTGAGATGTAAGCATTTCAGCTATTTCTATATTTTACTTGAAAACCCTAGACCCTATTATAATAAAATCAGATTTCCTATCAAATGTTTTGGTTAGCGTAAGGTAAAAACTTACCCATGTTTATTTGTGGGGAGTCTTACGTGATACCTTTTCTTTCTAAAGGTTTTGAAGTTAAGCAAGTTTAACCTGTTACTCACACCAGACCCATGTCTGACCCAAGTGTTTATTTCTGTTTTATAAACTCTTGGGTACTCAAATTTTTACGAGTAGCCAAGGGATTCAGGTTTAGCTTTGACGAATATTCTGGAGGAGCAATGGAGCAGGAGGCTTCGGCGTTCGTAGATATAGTATTCCGCTGTGTTGATATATGTGATAGTGTCTTGTCTTGTATTTGAGTTGAAACGTTTAGACAGATGTTTATAACTGTCTAGTAAGTGATGTATATGCTATGTAACTCTGTAAATTGTTGTATACTATGTAATAGTTTATGTTATTAATATAATTTATTCGTTCCGCTGTGAGATCATTGTTGTTGTTTCTTTCTTTCTTCTCTTCTTTTCTATTTTCTACCCCTTTCTTTCTTATTAACGATGCGACTTTCTGTGGAGAGAAAGTCGTGGTCGTTACAGTGGTATCAGAGCATAGGTTGAGCAAATACCTAAGCTTTTGGTTAAGTGAATATCAGAACACTAGGTTGAGTGAATACCTAGGTTCAGAAGGATTGTTCATTAGAGATAGGATCTGTAGCAACCTGTTTGAGTCTGAGTGTATATATATTCGAGAGCGCGTATTTGTTAGTTATATAAAATGGTTTTATATTGTGTTAATTGATCGGTTGAGTGGTATATGGATTCTGGTCAATACGAGTAGCTAACGTTATTGATAGGGATCTCTAAACACTTGGACCAGGCCAACGGACACAATATTGTTTTAAAAAGGTAGATGAAATAATTTTACCCAGATATATTTTCTATATATAAAAAGTATCATTTTAAATGTATATGGTATTTGTAATGATTGGTTGAGATGATAATAATTTATCATCTAGGATTAGGAGTCTGAGTGTTGAGGTTGGAAGAGTATCTGTCGAGACTGTAAACCTAATACCGTCTCGAGTGAACTTTACAGTTGTATAAGGATTTCACAATCTCTGAAGGAAACCTGTTATGGTTCGGAGTTTATCTTTGAAGTTGGATGAGTAGAGTTGGATCTGTCGGTTAGGCAGAAGCGAGTGATGGTATCTTGATACCTCAGGAAGAAGTAGCTGTGTGATGAGATGTAGTGACTATGGATGTTTCCGAAAATGTTTTCTTTGGAACGAGTTTAAGGAAGTGTGTATGTTTCGGTGTTGTGGCTGAGTACAGCATGGTGTTTCTGTTTGTTTTGAGGTTCGAGTTTCTCGAAGAGCTTTTGGATTAGGAAGTCTTTGGCATCGGTGTCAGTAGTGCAGCTCGGAGTGGTCTGTGTTGGCAGGAAGTTTTCTGGCTGAGCAGTTTTCTAGAGGTGAAGTTCAGAAGCAGCAGAGTGGATCCATTTCTTCGATGGATTGGATAGATAAGTGTAAGCTGTTCTGATTGGTAAAGAGAGAGCAGTTTTTCTTTGGACTTAGGATGGGTTGATCGCAAAAGTGACTTGCGATTGCTGAGTGTTCTCTTGGGTTATCAGAGATTTGCTGGATGTCTTCAGGGAAGTCAGAAGTTGTTCGCATCTGGAGATTGAGTTTTCTTATCGACTGGAATCCAGGAGTGGTACCGGTGGTTCAGTCTAGTTGAAGGATAGTTCCTAGAGATAGAGTTTGGTGAAGCAGCTCAAGTTTTGATGGAGTATCTGAGTTTTCTTTATGGATCCGTTGAACCATATTTCTGGGATGTGTTGTCCAGTTGTGCTCGTGTTCTTCATCAGCATTCTTATCTACTTCAGATCAGAGTTGTGCAGCGGGAGCAGTTTGGAAGTGCTTTTGTTTTAACTTTTCCAGATAGGAGAAGTAAGTCTAGTCTTCTGATGTTTGAAGAGTAGAGATTGTATTCTTGATTTTGGATAAGTGTTTGATCTATCTCTAGTTTTGGAATCAGCAGTTCAGGAGGATTTGGTAGTTGAGTCAGACTCGTCTGTAGACTGATATCCTGTCTAGTTGTGTAGATCTGGTTGAGTAGGAGTTCTATAGCTTCGTAGTTTAGATTGTTTGTAGAGCGAGTATTCCGGTATATATATATACTTGGGGAAACTCGAGGAAATTCTATCCAGAATTTTGTCTGGATAGTTAGAATTGTTTGTTTATTTGGATGATTGGTTGCTATGGTTGTTAGCATATGGTTGATAATATATGTTGTGGTTTAAGAATTAAAATCTTCAATTAGATTATTAAATTACCTTTGTTTTAAATTTCGGGGACGAAATTATTTTAAGGGGGAAAGAATGTGATATCCCGGAATTTTGGGCAATATCAATTTAATAATCTGTATTGAAAATTAAATTGATTTGTTAACCTTTGTTAATAAATTTGAATTAGTTTAATAATCTAATTTAATAAATATTTAACTGGTGAATTTTATCTTTTAAAAATTAATAAAATATTTTCTATTTATGATATATATATATATAACTGTATATATTGTAAATAGATGAGCTTTGGTTTGAAATAAATAAATCTTGTTTTCTAATATATATTTTGGTAATTTGGGAATCATGATTAATTTAATATTAAGCTTTTCAAAGTTATTTAACAAATAACTATATGGTTTTAAAATACATAAAATAAATGTTTAATCGTTTAAATAGATTTAAGCTTAAGTTTAAATTTAAATAAAAGGTTTGTTTTATTTCTTTTTAAATATTACTTGATATATATGATTTAAAAATAGAAGTTTAAATACAATTTACATATGGCATTAATTCATTTAAGTAATAAGTAATTTATAATCTCTTTTATAAACTATTTAAAATGGTCAAATGTGTTATTTTCAAATAATAGATATATGTATTGTTTATATATATAAATATGATTGGTTTTATTCTTTAAAAGTTATCTATATATATATATATATAAATAAGTATTTGTAAATTTATAAATTAAGTAAAAAGCTTTTAATTTTATATAATTGGTTTTATTTACATTTTCTTTAAAGTAATTTATATACATATATACATTTAGGTAAGTATTTATAAATAGTAAACTAGTATAAAAGTTTTATTAACATTTAAAAATAAATAAAAATATGTAAAAATATGTATTAAATACTTAAAAGACAAATGTCACCATATTAAGGTTTAATAAAACATGTGTAATGTAAATAGTTAAGGTATATGACAAGTGTCACATTTAATTTAATTTTTCTTTTATTTTATTTATTTATTTCAGTCTTTATACATATATTATCTTACCTTCATTCTTTTTCCCATTTTCCTCTTTTCAAAAACTTGAGAAAATTTTCAGCCTGTACAAACCTTAAATCAATACCTCCTCAAAAACAAAACATGAAATCAACATCCACCTCCAATTTGAAATGCAACTCAATAACCTGTAATCCACTTTCTAAATAAAGATCTAGAATCAAAGCCTGTAATCTCTTCATAATGCAATCCGAAGTAGTAATTAAAGCCAGCATGTATTCTTCAACCTGGAATCAAAGCAGAGATCAAACTTCTCTGTTTTGAAATCAAGCCTGCATGTATTATTCAAAAACAGAAGCAAGCAAATCTGGAATTAAAAAGAAAATCAAAAGCATGCAGTTTTAAAAAACCAAAGATTTATCAAAATCAAAAGCCTGTTGTCTCAGTTTCAAAAATCTGGAGGCTCTGCTTCTTTTAAAATCTGGTGAGTAACTTTTAAAATTTAAAATTCAATTGGGTTGCTTGCTAGTATGGTCGAATATAAATGTGTATTGCATATATATAAGTGAATGTCTATATTTAATTGTATGCATGTCTGTAATATTCTCTGTTCTTGTTTTCCTGTATGTTAAAAATAGTTTAAATCTATTGCATGTGATAAATTAATATGGATATGATATAATATGTTTGCATGAATGATTCTTTTCTGAAATATGATTGAAACTACCCTGTACATATGGATGTATTTTGTTTAAAAAAAAATAGATGGATTACTGAGTATATACACATATGTGCATGTCTGTGTATAAATAAGAGTGCCTCTGTTTTGATTCTAACAGGCTAAATCAAGTTCAAAAATCAAACTCTCTTTTCCCAATCTCTTTTAGTATTTGATCTTTAAATGAAAAATGTTAGTATCAACCAGATTTTATTTTTAAAATTAGTTTCAAGTGAATATATTGAGTAAATATTTCAAAAACAGGAAAGAACAGTGAAAGCTAATTATAGTCAGGAAATCGATTGTCTAAAATTCATGTTTTGATTATATAGCTAGATTCGTTTTTAGAAATGACGATTTTTAGTAATAGAATCATAATTTTTAAGCTTATAAATTGGAAGGAATTAGGGATTGAACGGAAAATAGTTTTATGTCAATTTCCGGCAATCAAAATATGGAGGGGTGTCGTGATCGATGTTAGAGATAGTTTGGAGGTCGAGACACTCGAGAAAAATGGTGGCTGATTTTTCAGATCATCGTGATGAGTGTATGGCGACGTAGTAGGGTTTAGGGCTTGCGTTGGAGTGTCGTCGTTCTCAATGGAAATTGCGGCAACGTCGAGGAACCAGGGTTGATCGGACCAAGGGGTAATGGTGCGTAGATGGTCGAATATGCCATGGAAGGAGTTGCAGCACTAACGATGGTCGGAGGACGGAAATTTGGCCGTTGACAGGTTTGAGTTTTGAGGAGTCCTGTGTTTCCAGGCTTTGGGTGGTTCGAGACTTTTGTTCCAGGCGAGTTGAATAGCTCGATTTCGAATTCAAGCATGATCGAGGCTCTGGGTGGTCGCAATCCAGTGAGAAGATCGTAGTCGACTTGTAGGCGTCAGCAGAGATGGTCGGAGCATCATAGATGAACTGTGCACGTGCACGTATATGTCTGGGTATCTGTTGTGGTGATTGGGAAAGAAGGAGTGGGAAACTCGGGTTGTTCTCGTGGAATTGGATTGGAGACTCGAAGGAACTCTCGAGTAAATGAAGGCATGGCTCGGGTTGAATGGTATTACAGGTTTCAACAGAAACCTGTTTGCCCAGTTTTTAAATTTTAAAATAGAATTTAAAAACTGAAGTTTTAAATATAAAAGTAAAAGTTTTAAATAAGTTTAAATCTAGTTGTTATCTGAAGTTTAAGTTAAAATCTCAGTTTTTAAATAAGATAAAGTTTTTAAAAATTTGAATTGATTTAACTATTTTTAAGGGTTTAAGTTGATAAATTAAGGTTTAATTAAATTAATTAAAGGTTAATTAATTTGAAGTTAAGAATCATTAATTTGGAATTATTAATTAATGGTTAGGAATAAATTAATCAAGTAATTAAGGTTTAATTAAGTTATTGTTAAATACTTAATTAATTAAGGAATTAGAGATTAATTTATTGATAATTAGAATTAATTAAGTTATAATTAATAATGGTTAATCAATGTTTAATTAATTAAGAAAAATAATTAAAGAATAGTTAATAGTTAATGTAGATCGTTAACTTGGGTTTAATAATTAATTAATGAGATTAATTTTGATAAATAAATAGATTAATTAATTAAGGTTAATCATTTGTGAAAATTGTTTAAATATAATTACTTAATGGAAGTAATTAAGAAATTAATTACTCATTGTAATTAATTGAGATTAATTTGATTAGTTAAGTTAATTAATTAATATTAATTAATTTAAGATAATCACTTAATGATTTGTGAAGTATAATTACTTAATGTAATTTAATGAAATATAATTACTTAGGCAAGTAATTAATGGATAATTACTGATGTAATTAATGGAGTAATTAAGGGTAGTTAATTACTTAATGGAATTAACCAAGGGATTAATTAAGAAATTAATTAAGGAATAATTAATTTATTTAAAGAAGTAATTAAGGGTAGTTAATTACTGAATGTGATTAATCAATAGTGATTAATAATTATGGTTTAATTAAAGATTAATTACTTAATGTAATTAATTTAAATAAAGTAATTAATGATAAAATGTAATTAAGGATCATTAATTAATATAATTAATGAGGTAATTAAAGAATTGATTAATTAAGTAATAATTAATAAATGAAGTGATTAATTAATGTAATTAATTAAGAAGTAATGTAATTAATTAAAGTTAATTAATAAATGAAGTAATTAAAGGTTAATTACTATAAGTGGTTAAGAGTAATTAATTTGTGAAACTAATTTAAATGCTAATTACTTGAATGTAATTAAATGTTAATTAATCAAGGATGATTAATTAAATAATTGGATAATGGTTGATTAATTAAGTGATAATTAATTAATAGTGATTTAAGCAAGATTAATAAGGATGGAAGTAATTAATTTAATTTACTTTAAATTAATTAGAGATGAAGTATTTAATTTAATTCATTTTAAATTAACTATAGATGGTGATTAATAAATCATTGCTTATGAATGGATGATATTGTTTACCTTGAATGGTTTGAGATCTCAGATATGAGATAATTGATACTGTATGATTTGGATGCTTTGGTTGCATAATGATGATGATATGGATTATCTGCTTAAAATGATAATGTTGATTATCTATTGTGAATCTGTGAATTATCTATCTGTGTGTAGTATAGATAAGAATTGAATTGTTTTAACCTTAAAACAACTTGGCCTTTAAAAGATACGGTTTGGATTTCGATGAGACCGGGATCGGGTTTCCGTATACCGGAATTCCAGGTCTGGAGACCCGAATACCACATCGATCCAAATTTACGATAGGTCGTGAATCTCAAGTGAAGATGAAGATTCAGAGTGCAAGGGTTATTGTCGTTAACTCTGAGGGTGATTCCAAAACGAGTGTAACGAGATAATGCCTTCGGTTTCGTTCGAACCCGGAACGAACTTGTATGGATTGAATGCTTTCAGCACATCGTCAGGCGGACGATGAGCATTCTAAGTGATATGTTCTGATTAAAGGTAATCGTAACCTCAAGCCTCATCAACCGGGAATGGCTAAAACAGGGGAGGTGCAGCAAGGCTTCGTGGGTAGCACCCACTGAGAGCAAGATAGATCCCTGTCTAGAGGTCCCTTTTCTTTTCATTCGGCTTAGTGTGTGGTTGGTCGCGCCAACTACGGGGTTATCTTGTTCGGAATTATCCAGTAAGGGATGGTTCCGGCTTTGTGTTGCAGGGGAGCGGGCGTACTCCTCGGTACGGTGATCTAGGCCACGTACTGTGACGGGCGGTACCCCAGTAGCCCTGTCATTGTATGGAATCCAAACTCCAATAAGTGTCGTACGTATTAGTTGTGCCCAACTATGTTGGAATGTGAGATGTAAGCATTTCAGCTATTTCTATATTTTACTTGAAAACCCTAGACCCTATTATAATAAAATCAGATTTCCTATCAAATGTTTTGGTTAGCGTAAGGTAAAAACTTACCCATGTTTATTTGTGGGGAGTCTTACGTGATACCTTTTCTTTCTAAAGGTTTTGAAGTTAAGCAAGTTTAACCTGTTACTCACACCAGACCCATGTCTGACCCAAGTGTTTATTTCTGTTTTATAAACTCTTGGGTACTCAAATTTTTACGAGTAGCCAAGGGATTCAGGTTTAGCTTTGACGAATATTCTGGAGGAGCAATGGAGCAGGAGGCTTCGGCGTTCGTAGATATAGTATTCCGCTGTGTTGATATCTGTGATAGTGTCTTGTCTTGTATTTGAGTTGAAACGTTTAGACAGATGTTTATAACTGTCTAGTAAGTGATGTATATGCTATGTAACTCTGTAAATTGTTGTATACTATGTAATAGTTTATGTTATTAATATAATTTATTCGTTCCGCTGTGAGATCGTTGTTGTTGTTTCTTTCTTTCTTCTCTTCTTTTCTATTTTCTACCCCTTTCTTTCTTATTAACGATGCGACTTTCTGTGGAGAGAAAGTCGTGGTCGTTACAATAAATATATGAAACGATATCACCTGGTCTGCTATTGTCAATTTAAGTAAATAGACCTTGCCCAAAAGGTCATTGCATACTCCTAATCCTCTATTCTCAAGTTATACTTTCCTCGGCCATCTAGGATTAATTTCTTGCTCTTGGCAGTCTTACCTAGTTCCTTTGCTATGACTTTATTTTTCATCCCTGCACTTCGATAAAAGTTCAACTGGTATCGAGAAAGTTTTATATATAATCCAAATTTAGGAATTCAATAAAAAGTTTGCAAATTATCATGAAAAATTCAATGACGATATCAAGAATTCACAAAATCAAAGATCTGATAAGAGATCATTAAAGATCCAACGTGGAAGCCAGAAATATGAAATCCATAAATATTCAAATAAAAACTTCAAAGTTCACAAATACATAAGATCATTATGAAGATCTAATAGGGAAAACAAGTGTATAACTTCCATAAATCATTGTAAAATTTAATGTGAAATTCTAGAATTCATAAAACTAGAAATTCAATAAGGAAACTGAGAATATAAAATCCACAATCATTCTAAAAGCCAATAGAGAAATTTAGAATTCTCAAAATCAGAAATTCCATAAGAAATCATTATGAAATCTCAGTAAGGAATCTAGGAATATAAAATCCACAAATTATTATAGAAGTTAATCATGGAAATTCAAAAATTCATAAAACCCAATATGAAATCTTCCTGTGAAGAAACAAGGAAATCGAAAGTTTACGAAATCAAAAAAATTACTTAAAATCTTGTTAGGATCTCATCTGACGAATACAATCAGAAACTTGCCTAGTAATAGTAAACTTGATAGATGTGTGATTCCTAAAGTGCCTACAAGTTAGTAGTATTATTGTTATATAGAAACCGAGTAGTTCTGTTGACTGGCTGTTCAGCAGTGCAATGGTCCAAATAACTTATTGATATATATATATATATATATATATATATATATATATAGACTCTTCTATCTTAAGGAGTCACCTTGTTTCTAAGGATTCAAGAATGGTTTAGTCAGTCTATTCTTTGTATGAAGCCACTTCCATCTTGGTAAGAATTTGTTATATATTCCGTTCCTTTAGCTTTTGTACAGATCTATGTTTTCCATTTTAAGTTGCGGATTTCTTTATCCATTTTCTTATCTCATGTTCCCTTTTAAGATGTAAGTTTCTTAACTCTCTATTGTGGGTGCCACTTTTCAGGCATTGGATGTATTGAGATTTGCTAGCTCACATTTTTCTCTTTCTGGTTATGGTTTTGAATTCTTTGTCTATTTCTAATGATGGCATTGGAAATCTTTATCCTTTCACTTTTGTCCGTACCTCTTCCTCGGGTTGCTTTTTTGTTTTAGATGATGATTAACTTTATTCTTTTGACCCTCGATTCTTTCGGGCCCTGACTTTGTTTTAAATTGTAGACATCTTTGTCCTTTTGCCTTTGTTTGATCCCTTTTTAGGACTTCGACTTTGTCCCAGTTGATGGATAGGTTTCGTTCGTTAACCCTTTATTCTTTTGGGTTTTGAATCTTGTCTTAGCAGATATATTTCTTTCTTTGACCCTTTATTCTATTGGGTTTTGACTTTTGTTTTAAGCTATAGACATCTTTGTCTTTCTTCTTTTTTTAGTGCCTCTTCTGGGCTTCCCTTAACTCTAAGGGACGTAATGTATACTGAGCTGATCTTACTCCAGAAGGTTGCTGATGGGTGCTTATCCTGACCCATCCCCTAAGAGGTGGTTTGGACGTTAGAGTTTTCGTCTCTCCCTCTAGGAGATGCTATGAAATAGCATCAAAGGCTTATAACCCTCCCTCTAAGAGGTGCTACAGAATGGTGTCGTAGGCTTATGTCCCTCCCTCTAGGAGGTGCTACGGATTGGCCGCATGCCTGTGTGTGTGTGTGTGTGTGTGTGTGTTGTTAGTCCATGAGATGATGGTTTTGATGACAACAACCTTAGAATAGATTATAAAATATAAATACTAACATTACAAGTTTAGATATATATGTATATGCAGGATCTAACCATGCAGGTATCAAGAATGAAGACTGTACAGTATAGAGATTCAAGCTATAGAGATAGAAGACTCATGAGTATCAAGATTATCAAGAGTTAAAGATTTCAAGGTTAAGTTTGTTTTATTAGGAATATTTGTTAAAACTCGTAGAAAAGCACTGGCATCTTAATATCCAATTTATTCGTGGAATGGAATCCACTTCGAGACCGTTAAAGGGATGGAACCCTAAGTAGGATGGAACCTACGAAAATCTAGTGGGACATTGTTTTGTATCCACTAAGCTTAATTCAAATAATTTTTCAAAATTATATTGTTTTCGAAATGATTTCAAAACTTTCCTTTTAAAAAGATTCAAAACTCTCGATTCCGTTTTTAAAATAATTTTATCCTCAAAACATCTTTATTTTTAGAGTCCAAATTTCTCCTCATTTTAAACTATCTTTTTAAATAATATATTTAACTTTTAAATTACTTATACTTTGATTTAAATTATAGTTAAATAATATATTTATATATATATATTGTTCTTTATATTTACTTATGAATTTCAACTATATTCAAGTATATTTATAAAGTTTTAATATAAGATAAATATTATTTTTATAGAAATTCAAAACATCAAATTTGGCTGAGGGTTGTCGACATGCCCATAGGCACCATGTCGACATGGTGACAGTTTAATTCAAAATTCAAATTTCAAAAGAATTGTCTATTCGCCATAACTTCTCATGAATGGTCATGGCTGTTGTTCTTCTATAAATATGGGTTAGTTTCAACGAATTTTATACTACTTTTCTCTGATTTAACTTCTCTTCTTCTTCTCCACTTTCTTATTTACAAATTACACCATTACTCTGCCGAAATCAATATCGAATCTAACTAGATAATTTCTGGTTTTGATTCTCTCCACTATCTCTACAAGATCCAAGTGCTAATCTGAGTTATAGACTTTTTGTAATCAATTGAGCGAGAGAAGGTGTGATTGTAGCCCTGGAAATCAATTGGGTGAACTTGTTACCCCGGAAATCAAGTATCTCTACCCAGAGGATTGTGATTCTGGAGGGTGTACCTCATAGCCTTGAAACCAAGGGTTGTAATTATTGAATTGATTTTGAAAGGAAATCCGTACTTAGTTGTGCGGGACTGGATGTAGGGTAACTCCGAACCAGTATAAAATCCGGTGTGTTCTTTCCTTTACTGCTTTTACTTTATATTTGCATCTGTGTTTGATTCTGCGTTCATATCTGTGTCTGATTAGTTTATACATTGTTAACAAAGTAAGATAAACTCAAAAAGATTAACAAATTTCTTAAAACACTATTCACCCCCCCTCTAGTGTTAATTCTAGCCTTAAGATCCTTAATCCGCATTTCTCACATTTGGTATCGGAGCCTTGTTTTCAAAAGTTTCATTATCTGAATTTTGAAAATTTTCAAAATGGCTACTAACACTAGTACTGCTATTACCACCAACACTAGTTCATTTGTAGAAGGTCAGTCTACTGCCAGACCACCACTTTTTAATGGCAGTAACTATGCATATTGGGCATGTAGGATGAAAATATATTTACAATCTGTAGGATTAGATACTTGGAATATCACACAAACTGAATATTCTGAACCCACAACTAATTTGCACAGTGGACCACTGAGCAAAAGACTGTTGCACAAAATAATTCTAAAGCAATGAATATTCTGTTTTGTTCACTTGAAAGAAATGAATTTAATAGAGTGTCAGTTAGTAAGTCTGCATATGAAATCTGGAAAACTTTGCAAGTAACTCACGAAGGAACAAGCAAAGTTAAACAGACCAAAATTTCCATGCTCACAAATTAGTTTTAGTTATTTAAAATGAATACTAATGAGTCTATTTCAGATATGTATAGTCGATTTCAAGATGTTGTGCATTCTTTAATATCTTTGGGAAAGGAATTTTCGAAAGAAGATCAAGTCAGAAATTTTTTAGATTCTCTCACTCCAGAATGGGATCAAAAGACACTTGCAATTGAAGAGGCAAATGACATCAGTACTTTAAAGATAGAAGAATTGATTGGAAATCTAATGTCGTTTGAAGTTCAAATGATCGGGAGAAGAGAAAGCAAAGCATCTGAAAAGAAATCAATGGCATTCAATGCATTAATCGACGGATCAGACTACTTTAAGAATTCCGGTAATCAGACTACAGTACCAAACTTTATCAAATGCTTCAATTGTGACGAACCAGGTCATATCAAAAGAGACTGTCCGCATCTAGATAAGCAAAACCCTCCTACAAACAATGATTCTGCAAAGAAACGGAAACGTGCATTCACTGCTACTCTAGATGACTCTGACTCATCCTCCAGCGACGATGAACAGAAGAAAGATAATTCAAATCTGTGTTTCACAGCAATTCTCGATTTAGTCGATACTAAAGACACGGAATCTGAAAAAGGTACACGTTTACAATACATTGGCTTAAATTGCATACTTGAATTGATTAATTGATTGGTTGTATTTGAATTGATTGATTGATTGATTTTCAATTAATATGTTGTTTGAATTTTAAAATTTATTTTCTATTTTTACTATTATTTTATTATTTTATTATTATTTTTGACACATTCTGAAATATATTATAAGTAAAATAATATTTTAGAAATATAGACATTAATAATAATATTTATATATATGTATATTAGATAACTTAGGAAAAATCATGTCATGAAAATTCAAAGCCAGATGTCGACATGGCCCCTACCATGATGTCGACATGCCTACCTGAATTTGAATTTCAAATTTTGAATTCATATGTTTGAATTTCCCTCCACCTTTTCACTTCATTTATTTCTCTATAAAGATACCTTTTGACCAGAGAATATGTCATTTGAAAGTCTATTTAGTCACTATCTTTTATCATATCTTTTCACTTTCATTTTCAAATTCAAACTCTCTCTTCATATCTTCAAGCTCTCTACTCTCTACTCTAATGGCTTCTTCAAGCAACCCCTCAACCATGAGAATTTCTAGAAAAAATCAAAGAGCAATTATTCAATGATCCGGAGGCAATTAAAGCATACATTAATTATGCTAATTATGCCAAAGTCCATTCCGGAAAATTTGCTATTTTTCAAGATTTTTCTTCTTATGAAATTGATTCTCTTTTTGCAAACAATGATGTTTTAAGTCCTATTGACTCTTCTCAAAATGATTTTGTTTGCTATCCTAATCTTGTCAAAATCTTCTATGCTAATTTAAACCGTGGTGTTTATATTGGAAATGAGAATGAAATTTGGAGTAGTGTCAAAGGCACTCAAATTGTTTTGAATTGTGATCTTTTGGGTACCATTCTCAATTGCAAAAGCACGGGAATGGATCTTTCTAGTTTTCAAATCAATGAACATGATCATGAGACATTTCATCATATTTTTGAAGGAGATGAAAACTTTGAATTTAAAAACCAAAACTTTCGTCCTAAAGCAAGAATTGTCAATCTTCTCTTACAACATACTTTGACCCCCAGATCGGGAAATTTTAACAATCCTAGTTCAAAAGTGTGCAAAGCACTTTTTGCTATTTTCGGAAATTATGATATCAACTGGGCGCAAGTTATTTTGGATGAACTTCGTCCTAAAAATTTTGAAATGGGAGAAAACGCTTTATATCATGGAATTTACCTTACTCGGATTTTCAACTATTTTGGAGTAAATTTCAAAGGAGAAGAATTTATTTCAAGAAATTTTTTTAATATCTCAAACATTTCTCTCATGAAAATCCCATATGTTTTTCAACCTTATGAGACTCTTGCCGAATAGCAAGAGCGTTTGGCTCATGAAGAAATGGAAGAGGAAGAAGAAGAAGAAAGGGATGAAATGGAAATTGAAGAAGAAGAAGAAGAAGGTGAAACCTCTTTGGAAAGCATCGAATATCCTTCCAATCCATCCAACAAAACCCTTCCCAAAAACCAAAAGATAATTATGGAGAATCAATGGATTTTAAAACGATCCGTTAGTAAGAAGTTGGATAACATTTCTTCGAAGATGAACAAGTTCTTTTCAAAAGTCAATAAGAAACTTGGACTATCTTCATCATCTTCATCTTCTAACTAGTTTTATCTTTTAGTATCTTATTGTATTTGTCTTAGTTTGTTTTTTCGAATGTTCGTGTAGTTCATTATGCTTAATCTTTGTATTATCGTAATGAAATGAAATTTCCTTTCTGTTATCTATCATATCTTATCTCTAGAATAAATGTTAGTATATTATATAAATATATACATTTACAGAATTATTCACAAAATCAAAGTTGTCATAAATTTTCACTAACCCATGTCGACATCCCCTAGAAGACCATGTCGACATGTACTGGTCAGAAGTGATTATTGATTTTGAATTTGAAATTTGAATAACTACCAAATGTCTATTCATTTCAAACGAATTTCTACACCTATATATACCTTTTTCTTCCAGAAATCTTCACTGAAATTTATTTCTCATTATCTATATCCTTCATTTCTTTCTCTAATTCAATTATGGCCAATCCTATTCACAATCTATCTGAAAATCTTGAAGAAACACTCAATTCATTCAAGAATATTCTCTCTTTTATTCTACGAAACCAGCGTCACTTAAAATTGAGTCAAATACAAATGATCAAGGAACAAGAGAGACACTTTGATGCAATACGATGGATGATCTCCACTTTACACAAGGATGATAATGAAGCACATCCTCATGTCTCTCTCACCAATGACAATGAGAATTGGGATGCAATTAAAGCAGACCCTATATTTGGAGAAGATGGATGGGTAGATGTTCCTCGTAACGTTTAATTTTCTTTCTTTGTTTGATTTGTTTGAATTAATTTGTTTGATTTAATTTGGTTTGAATTGATACTTTGTGTGGATTGATTTTATTTGATTTGAAGTTTGGTGTGTGAAACATATATATATACACTGAAATAAATATAGTCTTTAATTAAGTTATTATGCTCATAAGTATCATTATTTCTTAATCTATATATTATATATTCCGTTGTATAGTTTATCAATGCAGGTACTGAAGTCCAAGAATAAGGGGGAGTAAGTTTTTTGTTGATGACAAAGGGGGAGAAATATAAAATAGGGTAGTTAGGCATAGACTAAGGGGGAGTTGTTAGTTTTAGGTGGAGTTATTAGGATAGAAGGAATATTTTATAAACAAAGGTTGTCATCATCAAAAAGGGGGAGAGTGTTAGTCCATGAGATGATGGTTTTGATGACAACAACCTTAGAATAGATTATAAAATATAAATACTAACATTACAAGTTTAGATATATATGTATATGCAGGATCTAACCATGCAGGTATCAAGAATGAAGACTGTACAGTATAGAGATTCAAGATATAGAGATAGAAGACTCATGAGTATCAAGATTATTAAGAGTTCAAGATTTCAAGGTTAAGTTTGTTTTATTAGGAATATTTGTTAAAACTCGTAGAAAAGCACTGGCATCTTAATATCCAATTTATTCGTGGAATGGAATCCACTTCGAGCCCGTTAAAGGGATGGAACCCTAAGTAGGATGGAACCTACGAAAATATAGTGGGACATTGTTTTGTATCCACTAAGCTTAATTCAAATAATTTTTCAAAATTATCTTGTTTTCGAAATGATTTCAAAACTTTTCTTTTAAAAAGATTCAAAACTCTCGATTTCGTTTTTAAAATAATTTTAGCCTCAAAACATCTTTATTTTCAGAGTCAAAATTTCTCTTGATTTTAAACTATCTTTTCAAATAATATATTTAACTTTTAAATTACTTATACTTTGATTTAAATTATAGTTAAATAATATATATATTGTTCTTTATATTTACTTATGAATTTCAACTATATTCAAGTATATTTATAAAGTTTTAATATAAGATAAATATTATTTTTATAGAAATTCAAAACATCAAATTTGGCTGAGGGATGTCGACATGCCCATAGGCACCATGTCGACATGGTGACAGTTTAATTCAAAATTCAAATTTCAAAAGAAGTGTCTATTCGCCATAACTTTTCATGAATGGTCATGGCTGTTGTTCTTCTATAAATAGGGGTCAGTTTGAATGAATTTTATACTACTTTTCTCTGATTTAACTTCTCTTCTTCTTCTCCACTTTCTTATTTACAAATTACTCTACCGAAATCAATATTGAATCTAACTAGATAATTTCTGGTTTTGATTCTCTCCACTATCTCTACAAGATCCAAGTGCTAATCTGAGTTATAGACTTTTTGTAATCAATTGAGCGAGAGAAGGTGTGACTGTAGCCCTGGAAATCAATTGGGTGAACTTGTTGCCTCGGAAATCAAGTATCTCTACCCAGAGGATTGTGATTCTGGAGGGTGTAACTCGTAGCCTTGATATCGAGGGTTGTAATTGTTGAATTGATTTTGAAAGGAAATCCGTACTTAGTTGTGCGGGACTGGATGTAGGGTAACTCCGAACTAGTATAAAATCCGGTGTGTTCTTTCCTTTACTGCTTTTACTTTATATTTGCATCTGTGTTTGATTCTACGTTCATATATGTGTATGATTAGTGTATACATTGTTAACAAAGTAAGATAAACTCAAAAAGATTAACAAATTTCTTAAAACACTATTCACCCCCCTTCTAGTGTTAATTCTAGCCTTAAGATCCTTAATCCGCATTTCTCACATTTGGTATCAAAGCCTTGTTTTCAAAAGTTTCATTATCTGAATTTTGAAAAATTTCAAAATGGCTACTAACACTAGTACTGCTATTACCACCAACAATAGTTCATTTGTAGAAGGTCAGTCTACTACCAGACCACCACTTTTTAATGGCAGTAACTATGCATATTGGGCATGTAGGATGAAAATATATTTACAATCTGTAGGATTAGATACTTGGAATATCACACAAACTGAATATTCTGAACCCACAACTAATTTTGCACAGTGGACCACTAAGCAAAAGACCGTTGCACGAAATAATTCTAAAGCAATGAATATTCTGTTTTGTTCACTTGAAAGAAAACAATTTAACAGAGTGTCAGTTTGTAAGTCTGCATATGAAATCTGGAAAACTTTGCAAGTAACTCACGAAGGAACAAGCAAAGTTAAACAGACCAAAATTTCCATGCTCACAAATCAGTTTCAGTTATTTAAAATGAATACTAATGAGTCTATTTCAGATATGTATAGTCGATTTCAAGATATTGTGCATTCTTTAATATCTTTGGGAAAGGAATTTTCGGAAGAAGATCAAGTTAGAAATTTTTTAAATTCTCTCACTCCAGAATGGGATCAAAAGACACTTGCAATTGAAGAGGCAAATGACATCAGTACTTTAAAGATAGAAGAATTGATTGGAAATCTAATGTCATTTGAAGTTCAAATGATCGGGAGAAGAGAAAGCAAAGCATCTGAAAATAAATCAATGGCATTCAATGCATTAATCGATGGATCAGGCTCAAACAGTGATAATGATGAAAAGATAGCATTTATGACCAGGAATTTTCGGAAATTCCTGAAGTACAGAAAATTGAATAGTTCTAAGAGAAACAACTTTAAGAATTCCGGTAATCAGACTACAGTACCAAACTTTATCAAATGCTTCAATTGTGACGAACCAGGTCATATCAAAAGAGACTGTCCACATCCATATAAGCAAAACCCTCCTACAAACAATGATTCTTCAAAGAAACGGAAACGTGCATTCACTACTACTCTAGATGACTCTGACTCAACATCCAGTGACGATGAACAGAAGAAAGATAATTCAAATATGTGTTTCACAGCAATTCTCGATTTAGTCGATACCAAAGACACGGAATCTGAAAAAGGTACACGTTTACAATACATTGGCTGAAATTGCATGCTTGAATTGATTGATTGATTGGTTGTTTTTGAATTGATTGATTAATTGATTGATTTTGAATTGATATGTTGTTTTAATTTTAAAATTTATTTTCTATTTTTACTATTATTTTTATTATTTTTGACACATTCTGAAATATATTATAAGTACAATAATATTTTAGAAATATAGACATTAATAATAATATTTATATATATGTATATTATATAACTTAGGAAAAATCATGTCATGAAAATTCAAAGCCACATGTCGACATGGCCCCTACCATGATGTCGACATGCCTACCTGAATTTGAATTTCAAATTTTGAATTCAAATGTTTGAATTTCCCTCCACCTTTTCACTTCATTTATTTCTCTGAAAAGATACCTTTTGACTAGAGAATATGTCCTTTGAAAGTCTATTTATTCACTATCCTTTATCATATCTTTTCACTTTCATTTTCAAATTCAAACTCTCTCTTCATATCTTCAAGCTCTCTACTCTCTACTCTAATGGCTTCTTCAAGCAACCCCTCAACCATGAGAATTTCCAGAAATAATCAAAGAGCAATTATTCAATGATCCGGAGGCAATTAAAGCATACTTCAATTATGCTAATTATGCCAAAGTCCATTCTAGAAAATTTGCTATTTTTCAAGATTTTTTTTCTTATGAAATTGATTCTCCTTTTGCAAACAATGATGTTTTAAGTCTTATTGACTCTTCTCAAAATGATTTTGTTTGCTATCCTAATCTTGTCAAAATCTTCTATGCTAATTTAAACCATGGTTTTTATATTGGAAATGAGAATGAAATTTGGAGTAGTGTCAAAGGCACTCAAATTGTTTTGAATTGTGATCTTTTGGGTACCATTCTCAATTGCAAAAGCACGGGAATGGATCTTTCTAGTTTTCAAATCAATGAACATGATCGTGAGACATTTCATCATATTTTTGAAGGAGATGAAAACTTTGAATTTAAAAACCGAAACTTTCGTCCTAAAGCAAGAATTGTCAATCTTCTCTTACAACATACTTTGACCCCAAGATCGGGAAATTTTAACAATCCTACTTCAAAAGTGTGCAAAGCACTTTTTGCTATTTTCGGAAATTATGATACCAATTGGGCGCAAGTTATTTTGGATGAACTTCGTCCTAAAAATATTGAAATGGGAGAAAACACTTTATATCATGGAATTTACCTTACTCAGATTTTCAACTATTTTGGAGTAAATTTCAAAAGAGAAGAATTTATTTCAAGAAATTTTTTTAATATCTCAAACATTTCTCTCATGAAAATCCCATATGTTTTTCAACCTTATGAGACTCTTGCCGAAAAGCAAGAGCATTTGGCTCATGAAGAAATGGAAGAGGAAGAAGAAGAAGAAAGGGATGAAATGGAAATTGAAGAAGAAGAAGATGGTGAAACCTCTTTGGAAAGCATCGAATATCCTTCCAATCCATCCAACAAAACCCTTCTCAAAAACCAAAAGATAATTGTGGAGAATCAACGGATTTTAAACGATCCGTTAGTAAGAAGTTGGATAACATTTCTTCGAAGATGAACAAGTTCTTTTCAAAAGTCAGCAAGAAAATTGGACTATCTTCATCATCTTCATCTTCTAACTAGTTTTATCTTTTAGTATCTTATTGTATTTGTCTTAGTTTGTTTTTTCGAATGTTCATGTAGTTCATTATGCTTATTCTTTGTATTATCATAATGAAATGAAATTTCCTTTCTGTTATCTATCTTATCTTATCTCTAGAATAAATGTTAGTATATTATATAAATATATACATATACAGAATTATTCCCAAAATCAAAGTTGTCATAACTTTTCACTAACCCATGTCGACATCCCCTAGAAGACCATGTCAACATGTACTGGTCAGAAGTGATTATTGATTTTGAATTTGAAATTTGAATAACTACCAAATGTCTATTCATTTCAAACGAATTTCTACACCTATATATACCTTTTTCTTCCAGAAATCTTCACTGAAATTTATTTCTCATTATCTATATCCTTCATTTCTTTCTCTAATTCAATTATGGCCAATCCTATTCACAATCTATCTGAAAATCTTGAAGAAACACTCAATTCATTCAAGAATATTCTCTCTTTTATTCTACGAAACCAGTGTCACTTAGAATTGAGTCAAATACAGATGATCAAGGAACAAGAGAGACACTTCGATGCAATACGATGGATGATCTCCTCTCTACACAAGGATGATAATGAAGCACATCCTCATCTCTCTCTCACCAATGACAATGAGAATTGGGATACAATTAAAGCAGACCCTATATTTGGAGAAGATGGATGGGTAGATGTTCCTCGTAACGTTTAATTTTCTTTCTTTGTTTGATTTGTTTGAATTAATTTGTTTGATTTAATTTGGTTTGAATTGATACTTTATGTGGATTGATTTTATTTGGTTTGAAGTTTGGTGTGTGAAACACATATATATATACACTGAAATGAATATAGTTTTTAATTAACTTATTATGCTCATAAGTATCATTATTTCTTAATCTATATATTATATATTCCGTTGTATAGTTTATCAATGCAGGTACTAAAGTCCAAGAATAAGGGGAGTAAGTTTTTTGTTGATGACAAAGGGGGAGAAATATAAAATAGGGTAGTTAGGCGTAGATTAAGGGGGAGTTGTTAGTTTTAGGGGGAGTTATTAGGATATAAGGAATATTTTATAAACAAAGGTTGTCATCATCAAAAAGGGGGAGATTTTTAGTCCATGAGATGATGGTTTTGATGACAACAACCTTAGAATAGATTATAAAATATAAATACTAACATTACAAGTTTAGATATATATGTATATGCAGGATCTAACCATGCAAGTATCAAGAATGAAGACTGTACAGTATAGAGATTCAAGATATAGAGATAGAAGACTCATGAGTATCAAGATTATCAAGAGTTCAAGATTTCAAGGTTAAGTTTGTTTTATTAGGAATATTTCTTAAACCTCGTAGAAAAGCACTGGCATCTTAATATCCAATTTATTCGTGGAATGGAATCCACTTCGAGCCCGTTAAAGGGATGGAACCCTAAGTAGGATGGAACCTACGAAAATCTAGTGGGACATTGTTTTGTATCCACTAAGCTTAATTCAAATAATTTTTCAAAATTATCTTGTTTTCGAAATGATTTCAAAACTTTCCTTTTAAAAAGATTCAAAACTCTCGATTCCGTTTTTAAAATAATTTTAGCCTCAAAACATCTTTATTTTTAGAGTCAAAATTTCTCCTGATTTTAAACTATCTTTTCAAATAATATATTTAACTTTTAAATTACTTATACTTTGATTTAAATTATAGTAAAATAATATATATATATATTGTTCTTTATATTTACTTATGAATTTCAACTATATTCAAGTATATTTATAAAGTTTTAATATAAGATAAATATTATTTTTATAGAAATTCAAAACATCAAATTTGGCTGAGAGATGTCGACATGCCCATAGGCACCATGTCGACATGGTGACAGTTTAATTCAAAATTCAAATTTCAAAAGAAGTGTCTATTCGCCATAACTTTTCATGAATGGTCATGGCTGTTGTTCTTCTATAAATAGGGGTCAGTTTGAATGAATTTTATACTACTTTTCTCTGATTTAACTTCTCTTCTTCTTCTCCACTTTCTTATTTACAAATTACTCTACCGAAATCAATATTGAATCTAACTAGATAATTTCTGGTTTTGATTCTCTCCACTATCTCTACAAGATCCAAGTGCTAATCTGAGTTATAGACTTTTTGTAATCAATTGAGCGAGAGAAGGTGTGACTGTAGCCCTGGAAATCAATTGGGTGAACTTGTTGCCTCGGAAATCAAGTATCTCTACCCAGAGGATTGTGATTCTGGAGGATGTACCTCGTAGCCTTGAAACCGAGGGTTGTAATTGTTGAATTGATTTTGAAAGGAAATCCGTACTTAGTTGTGCAGGATTGGATGTAGGGTAACTCCGAACCAGTATAAAATCCGGTGTGTTCTTTCCTTTACTGCTTTTACTTTATATTTGCATCTGTGTTTGATTCTGTGTTCATATCTGTGTCTGATTAGTGTATACATTGTTAACAAAGTAAGATAAACTCAAAAAGATTAACAAATTTCTTAAAACACTATTCAGCCCCCCTCTAGTGTTAATTCTAGCCTTAAGATCCTTAATCTGCATTTCTCACATGTGTGTGTATGAAAAACATTTTTATATGAAAATATTTTTAGCCAATAGAATTTCTCTAGAGAGAAAGAGGTTTTGTAAACGAACCCTTCTAATATATTGAGGGGTTATTTTTTAAAAAATAATTTGGATACGGGAATCCATTTGATAAAAGAATCTTTTCTTAATGTTGCTTTTTTACAAGGGTTTTCTTGTTGTTCTCACAATAGAGACACAGATCTCAAATAAGAGACCGGGAGGTCATGATTCATGAACCAATAGCCTTTTAGTTGAGAATAGGATTCTCTAATTTGAGTTTTTGTCGATAAACTTTTAATAGCTTTAAAAAATTTCTTTAAAAAGCATGGATAGGCTTCTCCTTGCCAATGATTTTTGGAAAACTTTGAAATATTGAGATGGCTTATTTGAAAATCCTTTGTGTGCATTCACTAATGCTATATAGTATCCTTGGAAGATTGCTTAAATTAGTTTTTGGAACAGATAAATACTTATTTTTCCTAGGTTGTGGGGTAATCGAAAATAGTTTTTCTTTAAAGATATGTTTGGGAAATTTCTTTTTGGTAAATTAATTTGTTAAAGGTGAATTGGAGTATATTGCTTTCTTCTTTAGATAGGTTACCATACCTTGGCAAATATTAATCTGCAGCAGAATGGTCTTTTTGTAATTTTTTTTGTACTGCATTGGCTTTAACACTGGTAGTTGCTTTGTATCAAGCATTTGAGCTGTCTCCTTCAAGTAGCCAGAAATTTGTTATGCTCCAAGAGTATACTGAATGCCATGGATCGGTTTTGTTTTACCTGTAATGATACTCAAATTTTGAATCAGCACATTGCCAATTTTCAATACAAATCTAAGCACAAATCAAAATACAAATCTAGTTAAAAAGACATGAAAAGAAAAGAGTTCATAGTTGAACTAATGTTGTAGGACTTCATGATTCAACATGGGCCCATATTTTGAAGTTGCCAAGCTGCCTCCTTCTTAACTTGGATATGATGTCTTTTTACGTTTCTTTAACGAATTCTCTTAAGAATCTTGACTTAATCATGCGTTGAATTGCTTCTGCTAAAATACGGCATTCGTCGGTTTCATGTTCATTTGTTTTATGGTAATCGCAGTAACTACCTCCACTATTTGGCTCTGGAACGCTCCGGACCTTATACGGAATAGGAAAATGTTTGTTGCCCTTCACCATGGAAAATATGTGGGAGAGGGGCTTGTTCAAGGCCACCCTATTGGATTTAGCAATCTCTCTTCGACTCCCCTTCTGGTTTCCACTTTTTCTTAGTCTCTTGTCGTGATGCTTAGAATCAGGTTTCTCTTCTCTACATTCCCAATCGAACTCTTTCATAGCATGATGCTTTTTGTCTAATGGAATAAACTTTTCAGCTCAGAGAAAGAAATGTTGTAGATTTTTGCATCCATTAACATAAAGGTCTTTCCAGAATGGGGTTTTTTCGATTAATCCGATTGTACTGCCATAAGTTTTTCTCTATTAGTCGTGCTTTCTGCTTTTAATGCTTCTGCGCTGAATCTGTTCAAGTAGTTCTCCTGGTTTTTGTCTGATTGTTGCCAACAAGCAAAAGTCCATAGTTGTATCTCTAAATATTGAAAGTTGGGTCACAAAGTCGCAAGTAAATTGTTCCCAAGAATAGATGATTTCTATTCGGTAACCCTTATACCATTTAATAGCTGCTCCCTGAAAAGTAGCGGGAAAAAGTTTGTAGCGGACTGCCTCGGCGGCATTATATAAGTTCATCCAATTTTCAAAAGCCAAAGATGATCATCTGGGCCAGTTGTCCTATCATATTTCAGTGAAGGAATTTGGATGTGAGGTGGGAGACTGACTGCCTTTATTTCTTCTGAAAAGGGAGTCTTTTGCAGGATAACATATTCTTCTAGGTTAACAATTCCTTTTTCCTTAAGCATATTCATCATTATTTGGTATTGAATGCCTTCTTGGACGACCTTATTTCCGTGGCAACCTTTGCTCTTTCCCTATATTTGACCGCTCAAGGAACCTTTTTGCTTGACTTTCTTGGCTTGACTCTTGATCCTTTACCTCGTTTGGAGGTTGCGCTTCATCCTCTACTTCCATAATCCTTAATGATTCTCGAGATGGAGCTCTTTCAAGAAATTTTTGCACTGCTTTCATTTGTGACCATTGATTCTGGGCTTTGATCTCGTTGTTTTCCAATCTTGTTAGGGTTGAAGATTGCCCAACTGTTGTATTCCCTAAGTTAGAGATTGGGACTATGTTATCTTTCAAAGTTCCTGCTTCCGTGCGCATCTCTCGAGTCATTGTTTTCGACCTAGTCGGAAGGTCTATGTGGTCACCCTTCCGCTACCGTTGAAGTCTAGGCTTTCTTCTTCCTGGCTTTGTTCCTTTCGACTCCATCGGAAGGCTTATTGCTTTACCACTTCTGACTTCGTCGGAAGGTATTGTTTGATTTCTTTCAACTCCGTTGAAAGGTGTATAGTTGTGCCTTTCCTTTAGCTGCTGCTGAAGTTTGAGCTTCTTCCCGTTTTTCTTCATTCCCTTCAACTTCATGGGAAGGTGCTTCGTTTGATCGCTTTTAACCTTGTTGGAAGGTATTTCTTGATAGCTTCTGACCCCTTCGAAATGCATGTAGATGCGCTTTCCAGTTAGTCGCTTACGTGCCGTGTGAATTGATAGAGGAGTAGGCATCCGATGTTGTCAAAATTTATGCTTCCTGGGTTTCGAATGAGTCGAAACGCCTTTTGCTGTAAGTGTCCTCCCTTACTAGTGCGGAACCTCATCCTTTCATGTTGACATATGCTTAATTTTTCCTTTACAGATGAGAGTGACCTTAACCAATTCGAAAGGCTATTTAATCCTTTCGAAAGGGTTGCTCTTGCCGGAAATTCTTCTGATGATCATAGATGAAGAAGAAACCCTCCATTTCGAATGGTTTGGTGCATGTGCATATAATATACTATTTAGTGCCTTCGAAAGGTAGCTTTTGACCTTGTCGAAAGCTCTCTTCTTATTGATTTCGGAAGATAGCCTTCGACCTCGTCGAAAGCTCTCTATTTATTGATTTCGAAAGATAGCCTTCGACCTCATCAAAAGCTCTCTGTTTACTCTGTCGAAGCGTCCTCTTGACCCCTTCAAAAGGTACTGCTGGCGCTTCCATCTGCTTGTTGAAGGCTTTATCTTATGTTGAAATGTACCATCCTAATGCCTTCTGATCTTCATCAGTTCTCTTGCTCCTTCTTTCATACTTTTATCCATGATAATATTTTATGGATAACACATTCTGTACTATTTATATATCAATAGATTACTTACGTACTCTTTAGTTGTTGATCTTCCTCAAGCTAGAGATGTTATGTGTATACTATTAAATTACTAATTAGATGAGGTACGATACATACACGTATTTGTTGATCTTCCTCAAGGTACGTGCATTATATGTAGGCCGTCGTGAAATAGTGGGTACGAGTGATTAATCTCTCTCGGTCTATTAATCTTCCTCAAGGTGGAGATGAGATAAGGACAAAAAAATAGGTTATGAGTTGTATATGATACAATCGATAAAATGTTATCCATCGCTTGCAGGCCTGTGATTTATTGATCTTCCTCGAGGTCAAAATCTCAAGGCAAGCAAGTCCTAACACCAACTAGTGAAATTGAAAGGTTTCTATGTTCCCTCTTAGGGTTTTGAGAAACATAAAGGTCTAGTGGGAGCCTTAATAGAAAAATGAAATGGTAACATTTAATCTTTCTAATATTGTAAGAACATATACTATGTAAAGTTTCAATAATCTATATCGATAAATTTATGCAACTAATATAATTGGTAAAATGTTTATCGGTTAAAATATACAATCAAACTGAATTAAGATTTACAAGAAATATAAAGTATGCTCATCTTTAAATCCTTTGGCATGTTTTCAATTCAAAGTCCATGCAAGTGCCAATTTATAAAACCACTAAAACATTCATGCCTCAATCGCTTAAGAGTTTATTTGTCCAAGACTGTGTATTGTCTTTTATGAGTTTTGAACATTTAAGAAATACAAGAATACGGAAATTTAATCCATATATTCAATCACATGTAAATGTTATATGGTAAACGGTCGTTGTTCGTAATGTATGAAACTTCAATGAAAATGGTTCATTGAAAATAAGAAAATAAACCATAATGCAAAATTGAGTATTCAATACGATTGATTACAATAAGGATTTCCTTTTGAATGGTTTGACCATTTTGAAAAAAAAAGCAATTACACAAGAGTGGATGTAACTTAGGCACAGTTGGGATAAAGAGAGCGAATATTCAACTCTACTTCATGAAGTGATATTAGAAATGTGAATTAGATAAAATACTAGTAGATACTTAATACAGAATGAGAAATGTGATTTCTATTACAATTGTGTTTTAATATATAAAATTATTTTATATAAAAGTTATTTCTACGAGTTTAAGATATTTGATAGAAAATCCTCGACTATAAATAGTTATAGTAAAAGAAATAAATTTCCCATAAGAAGTAGTTGAATAGAACTTCATATTTCATACGCTATTATAGTAATGAGGAACTAGTGGAAGCATACCTTATGACACTTGTAAATGGATGCATCAAGATATGGAAAAACAAATTTGTATATACACCATGAAATAATAAATGTTTTCAGTGTTGGCTAAAAGTATAAATAGTTTTATTTTGTTATGAATATTGTGAATATTCAGTATTAAATAAATCTGGAATAACAGTATTTGTTACATTAGCTATATAAAACGAAGTATCTAAAATTTTAATTATTATTTTTTGATTTATGGACTAAGCCACAGTTTTGAGGAATAATTCTTTAAATAATATGATTATGAATCATATGGTATCGATGAACTATGTCTCAGAATATTAAGAGTGAAACATCCATTCGGAGGGAGCGAGAAAAGAGTTGGCGAATTCTTTGAATAGATACATATAGATGTATGCAATTTAAAATCTAATAATACCAAAACCGTTCCACATATTTCATTGAATTTCATCAATGAATTATCATAGAGATGAACATGTTTGTTTGATGCACAAGTAGTATGTCTATGATAAGTTCATAAAATTCAATACGAAAGTAGAAAACATAACATGCAAAGGAAATAAAATAATTCAATTTGATTGAATAAGTGAGTATATTGGAAAGAATTCCCGATGTAACTAAAATGAATAAGATTCCATCTCAAAAGTCACCCCTCCCGATGCTGCATAATGTTGTATCAGCAAGGGCTAATATGACTTTGTTGGAGAAAAAATGACTGATGATGAGTGAAGTTGAGTCAACTTCTTTCTATTAGGTCGTGTACTTAAGAGTAAGTACATAAGGCTAAAATTAAATTCATCTAAAGCATAGTTTACGAGATCATACAAGATAAGAGTTCTTAAAAAATCCCTATATATCCTAGGTCAAGGAGTTGATAAGTTGTGTGAGTTGAAAGACTGCATGTAATACATGATCGTAAGGGATCATGTGTGGACCACCCCAAATGTATTTGAGACTAATCAATATTGATCAACCAATTTATGTAAGGAACATAAGTTTTGTAAACTCAAACTAAATCAGTTTTACATTTATATAAAGGTAGCTCATTAAAATGTTTATGGGTACCTATTCCATTGTATTGAGAAACAATTGTTGCTTCAAGAATCGCCAAATTCATGATGAAAGAATTTCTTTTACAAATTATTGGTAGTAAAATGGAATTGGACACGATCCAAAGATAAAATTGATTACAAAGGATGAAATGAAATTGATCAAGCCTAAATGAACACAACTAATTAGAATGTCTATAAAGAGAAACTATGATTTTCTTATCGATGCCGAGAAAGAAATTTCCTCAGTTGTCAATAAGCAATAATGAGTATTGACTCTACCATATGACGTGATGTGTGGGACGACCGCCCATGACCCCTGCACCGAATCTAGAGGAAGTGCGCTGTAAAGTGTGCCAGGCGACCATGGACGATTGTCAAGGTAAAATAAAACAACAAGATCTATCGTATTACTCACAGCGCATGGACAAAATACAATAGAACATATATATAGTGAAGCTTCATAGAATAGAATCTCATCAATAAAACTTCATAATAGTTGAATACAAACATCTGAATAGTCAATACAACAAGCCTCACTACATATCACTCAGAGAATACAAAGCAGCGGAACATCCAGTACATATAATAAGAAGATAATATGCAACCCTCCAGCTCGTCTTCGATATCAGCATCGTGAGAAGAGAGCAGCACCTGTCACCTGCTACCTAGTCTGCCCGTCCCAAAATGGACGAACAGCCCAAGGCAATAAGAGTTAAAACATAAAGCCTTGAGTCAGACAACAGTCTTAGTGAGCAGTAAATTAACTAACAACATACCAAAAGAGCATAAAGGAAAAGGAATAGGAATACAACCCTCCCACTCCAACCTCTTTCTACAGTGATAGCCTCCAGACACACACTAAGTGGAAGAAAACATAGCAGAGCATACAATGTAAAGTAAAATAATTATCACTCGAGTCAAGGGCGATGTTTTCCAAGTACAAACCCCCAAGGCCTAAACCAAGATCAGGTAAGCACCCAGGAAATACCGCTCTTGAGACCGAATGACGATACAACCAAACATCCATGACTCTGGCTATCACTATTATCATTGCTTCGATATCACCGTTAATTGAATGACCGGCACATTCTTTCAACCGTCCGTCAAGGGCTAATGGAAACCCCGGTTCTAGACATAACTCCCGCACGTCATCGTGACCCGTGCCTAGGACTATCGAATCTGCCCAGAGTACTTGACTACCCAATCAGTAGCCTTCAGGGACTATCGAATCTGCCCAACGTACTCTTGCTTTGAGCATGATAGAACCTTCAACAACGATGAGATCTCAGCCTTCTAATCGTCCTCCTTGACAACTATTTCCATACTAGCTCAAGCGCCTCTCGAGCATCCATTATCCTCAACCCGCTTGGAATGATCCCGTCTGGATTAGACCAAGACTATCTCATATCATACTTCGCTTCATCACATCCTCGCAAAGTCTCATCTCAACCTCATCATCAAATCTATGCATAAGAGCTTCATCATCCGCTACATATGCCACAAGCAGCTTTTCCCATTCAAGAGCCCTTCTCTTAGCTTTTGAATCATCTTCGGTCTAAATCAAATCATCAATCATCTAATTCATAGCAATCAATCAAGTCAAACATTAATCCAAGCAATCAAGCATTCAAATATGATCTAAGTAGACAATTATAACAATAATGGCAATTTCGTAATTAAAGAGTTGAAAGTCAAATAAGCATGAAAACATGAACAATATCTCTATAATCTTGATGAATGAACTTGCATAGGTTAACATGTAGTAAAATGGATGTAAAATCATCATGAACAATGGATCTATATGGATCTACACTTAGGATGAAGAAAATGTATGGAAATCACTATTTTAACACCAAATCGGGCCAACAATCCGATATACTCCTTTGGATCCGTGTGAGAGATAATCACCACTCACCAAATCACCTAAACAACCTCAAATCAACACGCTTCAGATCTGGACAGCGAAGGATCAAGCTTGATCTATCACGAATCCGCTTCAAACAAAGAAATCTCACTTCAAAGGATGAAGATCTTCAATCCAAGCTCTTGAATCTTCAATTTGATCTTCAACTTGGATGGATGGAATCACTAGATTAGAGTGGAGAAAAGAAGTGAAGAAGTGTAGAAGTCGAGCTCTCAAAATGGCAGCACTTCGTCGCTTCGAAATCCGGATCCCAAAAATGAAGAAATGGATGAGTATTTATAGGCTGATTTCTCCTTAACTCGGCCATCTCCATAAGTCGTCTCCGACTTATAGCCTTCCGACCTAAGCCCTTCCGACCTAGCCTCTTCCGACCTAGCAACCTCCAACTCAACACACGCGCCTATACGACTTAACACGCTACGACTTAGTGCATCTGCATAGACCTAACGACCTACAAGCGCTTACCGACTTAACAGTGTTACGACCTAACACTGTGCGACATAACAAAGTCTCCGATCTAACAGGGTATACGACTTAATAACTATGCCGACCTACGACTTAGTAACTCAACACCTTCTACGACTTAAGACCTACGACCTAACACTTAAGCCAACACGCGACCTAAGACTTAGCCAACCACTCCGACTTAAAGTCCAAACGACCTAATACTTAACCCCTTAGGTCGTCTAACGACCTAACTACTAAGTCGTTAGCTAGCTTATCTCTTAGGTCGGTCAACTTGCTAAATCTCTTAAGTCGCTATCCTACCTAAGTCGTTAACTCTTAGGTCGGTCAGTCCCATAGGTCGCTCACTCTACTAGGTCTGCCTACCCTTGAGTCCCCAATACTATAAGTCGGTCAACTTCTCAAGTCGGTTACTACCTTAAATCGGTCACTCGATCTAGGCCACCCTATGACTTAACTTCCTTAACTCGGTTAATCCCTTAGGTCGTCCCAAACTGTCAACCGACTTAAACCACAACCTCTCTTCCTTAGGTCGTCGCCGACCTACCCCTTGAGTCATTAACTCGTCCAGGCTTATTTCTTAACTCGTGCAAACCTCTTAAGTCGGCTACGACTTAAGACTTAAGAAAAATTCTGCTAAAATCTGAAACGACTTAACAGCAATGCAACCAAAGGTCAACTATTTTACGATGTTTCGATCCGTGAAAATACGGGTCGTTACATTCTCTCCCCCTTAGGAATTTCGCCCTCGAAATTCCAAACAAACAAAGCAATCAAATACTATTCTGCATGCCTACCATCCATAGCAATCAACAGACCATGCACCCAATTCTAGCTTAGTATGCAGAATTCTAAAACTAGAACAAGTTACAATTTCGTTAGATGACACGACACCTTAGGGCCATACCTCGAAGAGTTCAGGATAAGCTGCCTTCATCCTCTCTTCCACCTCCCACGTACAGTCGTTATCATCATCACTCCGTTGTATCTTGAGCAACTTAACTATCTTCCTCCTAAGCTGTTTCGTGTCGGTTTCAACAACACGAAGTGGCTTACGAGGTCTCTTATCGACTGGATCAACTTCGAAATCTTCACAGCTATCAGCAGGAACCACTGTATTCGAGTCGTGCATGTACTTCCGTAGTTATGACACATGAAAAACATTGTGCACACCCGCCATCTTCTCCGGTAATTCCAATCTATAGGCGAGCTTTCCAATTCGCTCGATGATCGGGAATGGTCCAACAAATCTCGGAGTCAATTTTCCTTTCTTCCCGAATCGAATAACATTCTTCAGTGGAGAAATCTTCACAAAAACCATATCACCTACGTCGAATTCCAAATCCTTTCGACGCTTATCAGCATAACTTTTCTGACGATCTTGGGCTGCCTTCATTCGTTGCCGAATGATCTCTATACAATCTGAAGTCTGTCGAATCATCTCTGGCCCAAGCATCAGCTTTTCTCCAGTTTCTAACCAACATGTCGGTGAGTTACACGGTCTCCCATACAATGCCTCATACGGTGCCATACCAATGCTTGACTGGTAATGTTGTTGTATGCAAACTCCACCAAATGAAGGTGATCTTCCCAAGATCCTCGGAAATCCAAAACACAAGCTCTAAGAAGATCTTCCAAAACTCGGTTGACTCTCTCGGTCTGACCATCTGTTTGAGGGTGATAAGCTGTACTCAAACACAACTCGGTTCCCAAAACTTCCTGGAAGCTCTTCCAAAATCCACTAGTGAACAATGGGTCTCGATCACTTACTATACTCTTCGGAATACCATGGAATCGAACTATCCACTTAACATACAACTCAGCCAACTTTGATGCAGTCCTAGTCGATCGAACAGGAATGAATCTAGCACTCTTAGTCAAACGATCTATGATGACCCAAATCCCTTCGTTTCCCGTTCTTGTCCTAGGTAGTCCATCAATAAAATCCATCGACACTTGCTCCCACTTCCATGTAGGAACTTCTAATGGCTGAAGCAATCCACTTGGCTTCTTCTGTTCGGCTTTTACCAACTGGCAGTACATACATTTGGAAATAAAATTTCCAACATCCTTCTTCATACCTTCCCAGTAGTAGGTTCTCTTCATATCCCGATACATCTTATTTCCTCCTGAATGAATTGTCAACTTCGAGTGATGACCTTCCTTCAGAACTTCACTCCTCAATTCATCTATATCGAGAACAACTAGTCGTCCTTGCTTCCGAAGCCAACCCTCTCGATCGACCTCGAACCTTTATCCTTTTCTAGATCCAATCCAGATTCCAAACCACGGATAATCTTGACAAGCTTATAATCTCGCTTTTGGCTCTCGCCAATCCTTTCCACAAGAGAAGGTCTTATTGATAAGTTTGCCAACATCTCAGGTTCCAATTCGCATCTAGGCCTGAAGTCAAATCCAGCTAAATACTCGAGATTCTTCCATTCTGAAAACATGGCTCCCAATCCTGCATGTCTTCGACTTAACGCATCTGCCACCGCGTTACCTTTTCCTGGAGTATAAGCTATACCAAAATCATATGATGCCAAAAACTCTAGCCAACGTTGCTGCCGAAGATTCAAATCCTTTTGGGAGAAAAGATACTTCAACGACTTATGATCTGTAAACAACTCGAATCGAACTCCCAATAGATAATGTCTCCACATCTTCAGAGCAAAAACAATCGCTGCTAACTCCAAATCATGAGTCGGGTAATTCCTTTCATGCGGCTTCAGTTGTCGACTGGCATACGCAACAACTTTATCCTTCTGCATCAGCACTGCTCCAAGTCCAGTACCACACGCGTCGGTGTAAACCACCATCTCATCATTCCCACTAGGAATAGTCAAAACAGGAGCACTCGTCAATCGCTCTTTCAGGATTCCGAAAGCTTGCTCACACTTAGCTTCCCATTTGAACACTTAGTTCTTCTTCGTCAATCCTGTTAACGGTGCAGCCACCTTAGAGAAGTCTTTGATAAACCGTCGATAATATCCTGCTAATCCAAGAAAACTTCTCACATCAGATGCATTCTTAGGTCTAACCCAATCCTGGATTGTTGCCACCTTCGCGGGATCAACCGCTATTCCATTTCCAGAAATCACATGGCCTAAGAACCTCACTTCACTCTTCCAGAAGTGACACTTCGAAAACTTAGCCTTCAGCTGATGTTTCCGTAAGATTTCCAAAACAATACGCAAGTGTGTCTTGTGCTCTTCTTCAGTTCTGGAATAAATCAGAATGTCATCCACGAACACAAGTACGAACTTGTTCAACTGATCTCTGAACACTCTATTCATAAGATCCACAAAATAAGCTGGCGCGTTAGTCAATCCAAACGGCATTACCAGCCACTCAAAGAAACCGGATGGTGTCCTGAAAGCAGTCTTCGGCACACTATCCTTAGCCACTCTCAACTGGTGAAATCCCGTTGCCAAATCCATCTGAGAAAACACCTTAGCTTCGTGAAGCTGATCAAACAAGTCATCTATTCTCGGCAATGGATACTTGTTCTTCTTAGTCACCTTATTCAGCTCACGATAATCGACACACAACCTCAGCGATCCATCTGCTTTGGTTGCGAATACAACTGGTGCACCCCATTCGGACACACTACGCCGAATGAATCCTTTCTGCAAAAGATCATCAACTTGCACCCTCAATTCTTGCTGTTCCCTAGGCGCCATCCGCCTAAGAGGCATCACAACAGGTCTGGCTCCTTCAACAAGATCTATACGAAACTCGATCTCTCTATGCGGCGGCAACCCTTTGACTTCGTCAAAGACATCCTCGAATCCATTAGCGATTGGCACCGATGACAGTCCATCCCGTGGAACAACCAGCGAATACATGAAGCTCATGAAGACGCCTTCTTCATGCTTACATCGTATCACAATCTTTCGCCCTTCCACATTCTCGACTTTCACTTCCAACCTCTCACAATCAACCTTTGCCGCATACCTCCTAAGCCAGTCCATACCCAAAATAATTCCGAACCCCGTAAAGTTCAGAACAAAACAATCACAAACAAAAGAGCAACCATGACTCGATACAATCAGACAACGGCATAACATACACAAACAAGATGAACCCCCAACTGGATTAGTCACAACCAATGGCCTATCAACAATATCCGGTTCCAAACCTAACCGGCCTACAAGTTCGCTGCAAACAAATGAATGCGACGCCCCAGTATCAAACAGAACTCTAACTGGAACACCACATAGGAAAAGAGTACCTTGAACCACCACACTCTTTCCCTTCTCTTCAGCGGTAGGAGCTTTTGAAGACGACGGAACAGCTCCCAAAGTATAAGCTTGCACAATCTGCTTGTCCCTCCTCGGTTCTGGACAATTCTTCCTGAAATGCCCCGGCTTGTCACAGTTGTGACACTTCATCGGTGCCTTCGGATTCTTACAATCCTTCGAGAAATGGCCCTTCTGCTGACAATTGTAGCAAGTCACTTCGCCCTTCGGCTTCTTCTGGCCATCTTTACCCTTCTGCTGCTGCTGCTTCCTCTTCTTGTTTCCACCCTGCTGGGGTTTAGACTCTTCCCTGGTTACAGCAACAACAGATCCTTCCTTAGGAAACAGACTCTCATGCCTGAGAGCTTTCTCCACAAGCTTCTCAAATGAATCGTCCAAATGATCCACCAACTGCCTCCCAAGATAACTGTCCAAGCCTGTCACAAACTTCTCATTCTTCTGATATGCAGATTCGATATACGACCGGGCATACTTGGACAAAGCTTCGAACTCAGAAACATACTCAAGAACTGGTCTTCCACCTTGCTTGAGCTCCACAAACTTCTTGAACAGAACAGACTTCTGAGCTGTAGAAATGAACTTAGCCTCAAATCTGACTTGGAATTGCTCCCAAGTAATCTCTTCCTCCGGAGTATTGATGGTAATAGAGTTCCACCAATCAGAGGCTCTCCCTTGAAGCTGCCTTGATGCCAACTTCCTCTTAGTTGCATCCTCAATTCCCAAATCACCAAAGATCCTTCTACAAGCATCCATCCACCTCCGGACCTCAATAGTTGATTCTGTTCCCAAGAAAACCTTCCCTCCAAGAGCAGTATAGTCCTTGCACAACTTAGCAAAATCCACTGGTTTCGGAGTCTGAACCTGAACTCCAACATCAACTACCGCCCCCGGAACTGGTATCCTTCTCATGATCGAAGTCATCATAGCTTCGAACATAGCTGCATAATCAGCAGCCCCCTCAATAGCACGGCCTTCCCTAGCAGCTGGTCTCCCTCTTCGACTCATTCTCAATATCTATAAAAAGGAATGATCAGAACATCTAGAGAAACAACTGCATAAAGGACTCAAACTCTACTAAGCTACTATATTATATATAGTATTCATCCATCAAAATACAATTACGTCTCTCATACGTAGTTACGTCAGCGAGCGTTGGGTAAAATCGATTAACCAATACTCTAATACCAAATGTGACGACCGCCCATGACCCCTGCACCGAATCTAGAGGAAGTGCGCTGTAAAGTGTGCCAGGCGACCATGGATGATTGTCAAGGTAAAATAAAACAACAAGATCTATCGTATTACTCACAGCGCATGGACAAAATACAATAGAACATATATATAGTGAAGCTTCACAGAATAGAATCTCATCAATAAAACTTCATAATAGTTGAATACAAACATCTGAATAGTCAATACAACAAGCCTCACTACATATCACTCAGAGAATACAAAGCAGCGGAACATCCAGTACATATAATAAGAAGATAATATGCAACCCTCCAGCTCGTCTTCGATATCAGCATCGTGAGAAGAGAGCAGCACCTGTCACCTGCTACCTAGTCTGCCCGTCCCAAAATGGACGAACAGCCCAAGGCAATAAGAGTTAAAACATAAAGCCTTGAGTCAGACAACAGTCTTAGTGAGCAGTAGATTAACTAACAACATACCAAAAGAGCATAAAGGAAAAGGAATAGGAATTCAACCCTCCCACTCCACCTCTTTCTACAGTGATAGCCCCCAGACACACACTAAGTGGAAGCAAACATAGCAGAGCATACAATGTAAAGTAAAATAATTATCACTCGAGTCAAGGGCGATGTTTTCCAAGTACAAACCCCCAAGGCCTAAACCAAGATCAGGTAAGCACCCAGGAAATACCGCTCTTGAGACCGAATGACGATACAAACAAACATCCATGACTCTGGCTATCACTGTTATCATTGCTTCGATATCACCGTTAATTGAATGACCGGCACATTCTTTCAGCCGTCCGTCAAGGGCTAATGGAAACCCCGGTTCTAGACATAACTCCCGCACGTCATCGTGACCCATGCCTAGGACTATCGAATCTGCCCAGAGTACTTGACTACCCAATCAGTAGCCTTCAGGGACTATCGAATATGCCCAACGTACTCTTGCTTTGAGCATGCTAGAACCTTCAACAACGATGAGATCTCAGCCTTCTAGTCGTCCTCCTTGACAACTATTTCCATACTAGCTCAAGCGCCTCTCGAGTATCCATTATCCTCAACCCGCTTGGAATGATCCCGTCTGGATTAGACCAAGACTATCTCATATCATACTTCGCTTCATCACATCCTCGAAAAGTCTCATCTCAACCTCATCATCAAATCTATGCATAAGAGCTTCATCATCCGCTACATATGCCACAAGCAGCTTTTCCCATTCAAGAGCCCTTCTCTTAGCTTTTGAATCATCTTCAGTCTAAATCAAATCATCAATCATCTAATTCATAGCAATCAATCAAGTCAAACATTAATCCAAGCAATCAAGCATTCAAATATGATCTAAGTAGACAATTATAACAATAATGGCAATTTCGTAATTAAAGAGTTGAAAGTCAAATAAGCATGAAAACATGAACAATATCTCTATAATCTTGATGAATGAACTTGCATAGGTTAACATGTAGTAAAATGGATGTAACATCATCATGAACAATGGATCTATATGGATCTACACTTAGGATGAACAAAATGTATGGAAATCACTATTTTAACACCAAATCGGGCCAACAATCCGATATACTCCTTTGGATCCGTGTGAGAGATAATCACCACTCACCAAATCATCTAAACAACCTCAAATCAACATGCTTCAGATCTGGACAGCGAAGGATCAAGCTTGATCTATCACGAATCCGCTTCAAACGAAGAAATCTCACTTCAAAGGATGAAGATCTTCAATCCAAGCTCTTGAATCTTCAATTTGATCTTGAACTTGGATGGATGGAATCACTAGATTAGAGTGGAGAAAATAAGTGAAGAAGTGTAGAAGTCGAGCTCTCAAAATGGCAGCACTTCGTCGCTTCGAAATCCTGATCCCAAAAATGAAGAAATGGAAGTGTATTTATAGGCTGATTTCTCCTTAACTCGGCCATCTCCATAAGTCGTCTCCGACTTATAGCCTTCCGACCTAGCCTCTTCCGACCTAGCAACCTCCGACTCAACACACGCGCCTATACGACTTAACACGCTACGACTTAGTGCATCTGCATAGACCTAACGACCTACAAGCACTTACCGACTTAACAGTGTTACGACCTAACACTGCGCGACATAACAAAGTCTCCGATCTAACAGGGTATACGACTTAATAACTATGCCGACCTACGACTTAGTAACTCAACACCTTCTACGACTTAAGACCTACGACCTAACACTTAAGCCAACACGCGACCTAAGACTTAGCCAACCACTCCGACTTAAAGTCCACACGACCTAATACTTAACCCCTTAGGTCGTCTAACGACCTAACTACTAAGTCGTTAGCTAGCTTATCTCTTAGGTCGGTCAACTTGCTAAATCTCTTAAGTCGCTATCCTACCTAAGTCGTTAACTCTTAGGTCGGTCAGTCCCATAGGTCGCTCACTCTACTAGGTCTGCCTACCCTTGAGTCCCCAATACTATAAGTCAGTCAACTTCTCAAGTCGGTTACTACCTTAAATCGGTCACTCGATCTAGGCCACCCTATGACTTAACTTCCTTAACTCGGTTAATCCCTTAGGTCGTCCCAAACTGTTAACCGACTTAAACCACAACCTCTCTTCCTTAGGTCGTCGCCGACCTACCCCTTGAGTCATTAACTCGTACAGGCTTATTTCTTAATTCGTCCAAACCTCTTAAGTCGGCTACGACTTAAGACTTAAGAAAAATTCTGCTAAAATCTGAAACGACTTAACAGCAATGCAACCAAAGGTCAACTATTTTACGATGTTTCGATCCGTGAAAATACGGGTCGTTACAATGTGCAAATCTAAAATGAATTCCAAGTACATTATCAAAATATGATTTTGATGGTTGTACCTGAAGGGATATGATCCATCTACCTGAAAAGTGTCTCCAAGAAGAAGATTAGTGCAATTGGAAGATGGTAAGCTACGTTAATAGAATAACATCACAAATTTCAATTATTGAAAGAAATGTAGTAGATTTATCATTCAACATACTTAAGTTAATTCGGATCTACTCACAAAACTATCGCTCGATATGATTTTGGGTTTTGGTATATGTGTATTGAAACGGAAATTATAAATAATGATTTAAATTATGATGTTTGTGCCTAGTAACCAAAGTGTCACGAAGTCACTGGGAGCGAATCTAAGTTTGTGGGTTATTGTATCTAATACAAGAAGTGATACAAACGTATTATTTGATACGCATCAGAGTTAAGCAAGTATTTTGATAGAGAAATCAAATCGTTTGATTTTCATTCAAAATACAATGGAAGCGTATGTCTGCAAGAAAGTATATATTAATAGGTGCTAAAATTACTATAAGTAAATGACAAAGTCATGATTGTTAACAATGTATCCATGTTAAAATCATTTTCGTTTGGTTGTTTAGTTCTCGATATAGGATTTGAATAGATATTTTTATAAACAGTATAAAAGGATGTTGGGAATGTCCTTAACGATATACACAAACACCATATAAAATGTTTAACATGGATCATAAAAGATGGATTCCTTATGCTCTAGCAGTAGGAATTATCATACATGTTATATTGTCCACTATATCATAGTTCCCTTATGTATTTGATACATAAAGCAAGTGTCAAATCCGAAAGATTACTATACGATAATCGAGAGTGTTCTCAAATATTTGCGAAATACTAGAGAATAATTTATAGAAACAATGAACTAGTTATGAAGGAGTGCACAGACTTGAAATTCATAAGTGATATTGAGTATAATATGTCAATCCTAAATTCATGTTCAATCTTAAGTTAAGGGCTTTAAGTTGGAAATGTTTCGAAAAAATAAGTTGTGGCTGATTCAACCAAAGGCTCTGTACATCGCCTTGAATAAGCACTGCAATAAAAGAAGTACAAATAAATAAGCAAATTTATATGTGATCTAGGGGCGATTCCAAATGTTAAGAATTTCACAATATTGTTATACAATATCAGTGCTACGTTACAGCTCATGAAGGGACCTAGAGCTCACTAGAAGTCGAGAGACATACCATGAATAATTCTACATGATAAAGGAAATTTACCGGCATCGAAGAGAACTGATTGACAGAGCAGATAATTAAAAGAAAATAGCATACCCGTTCACTAAGGGACCGACCCGATTGGTTTTTGAGAAAATCGATCGAAGAAGTTAGAACAAGATTTTATAATTAACTCAAGTGCAAGTGAGAGATTGATAGAGTTAGGGGTATGCCCTAAGGGCAATTTTGAATTTGTTACATATCTAAGTCGATAACCAATCTTGTTCAAAAATAAAAGGTGTTTTCTTTTGGTTATATTCTAGTTATATTATGATATAATTAATTAAGCAATTATTTAAAGTATATTAAATAGAAAATCCTTAAATGATATGTTATGTGATGGTAATTACAATGTGTTGTAATCATGATAAATTTATCACATTAAAAATAAAATATCATTTTAAATATTCCTAGTCAAGATATTTTCAAGATGGGATATCGATACATTTGTTGAGATTGTAGTGCGTAAAACTCTCCAAATGTCAGGCAATGTATTACTCCTAGCTGCTGGGGACACCATGGCGTTATGTACTGATAGTTATTGGATAACTACGGAATAACTCACTCGAGAGTTTTGTGTTAGTTAATATAATTAAGGTCAAACAGAGAATCTCAAAGCGACGATGTTGCACAGGTCTCTCGAGTTGAGAATGATAGAGTTAGGGCTATGTCCTTAGGGCAATTCTATAATTTATTATAAATTATTAACTCTGCAATAAAATTTCGTTCAAAATAAATGGTGTTTTTCTTTCTATTATATACTTGATATAATGTGTTATATTAATTATTTATTTAATTAAAGTATATTTAATAGAAAATACATAAATTAAATGTTTTGTGATTGTAATTACAATGTGATGTAATCATGAGCAATTTATCGTAATAAAATAAACATATCATTTTTAATACTCCTAGTCAAGATGTATCGAGACTGGATATCGATACATCCGTTGAGACTAGAGTACGTAACTCTCTCCATACATCGGATAATGTATTAATCGTGGCTGCTGGGAGCACCAAGGGGTTACGTCGAACTTCAATATAGATACTCCACTTTGATTAAGTTAAATTGTGGTATAATGTCCATTAAATGATTATAGTTGGGGTCTGAGTTGAAGCATTGAAAGTGAAGCGCCATTCAATAAATAATTTGTCTCCTCGGTTATATGAGGTTAGTATCACAGTCAACTGAAGTCAACTCAAGGTCAAAGTCTCTGGCCAGAGCAGTTCGGTTAATAATAATTGTTATTATTGAAACAAGGACTATGTGTTTGGACTATACAAATTAAATGTGGGATATTGGAATTAACCATCACCAAATTTCATAAGTCCCAATGTGATATAGTTTTGATAAAGAAATTTTTTGTAAATAACTATCACTGCTAGGGACCACATAAAATAAGTAAAATTGGATTTTACCAAAACCGTGTAAGTGATAAATTTGGGAAACTGTCACACCACCGGCTAAGTTGAAGTGTGAATGTTAATATTCGAATTGTTCGATATTGATCACTAATCGAATTTCAACCTAAGTCTCATACAGCCGCAATGTTGAATACTTCGACTACCACCAGATTTAATTAAATTATAATTATCATAATTTAATTTAATTAATTAATATTTGTGAAATATTAGTTATAAAATTTTATTTGATTTGTGTTGATTAGTGTTGAAAATAGTATGTATAGAAAAGTTGTATACACATGTATCGATATATGATATCGAGGTACATTTGAATTTGATTTAAATGTATATTATTTGATATGGTTTGAAGTGACATGCAAGCCCAAGAGGCCCATGTAATGGCACCAAACAATAAGGGAAGGAGTGGGGTGATATGCTGATATTTTTGGGTTCGAATTGGTGGAAAAAAGGGTGGATCCAGATCCACTTTTTCCTCTCTTCCTTTTCTCTTATTTAAATCCATTGCCCCTTACTTTTCGAAGTTTACTTTTGGCTTCTCCTCTCTCTATATATAGCCAAGAACTCCATTCCACCCCTCCTCCATTTTCAAATTAAAACACAGATTCGAACCAAAAAAAAAGGTGCGTATATCTCTCTGACTAGTAGCGCTTTCTAGAAGAGATTGGATTCAAATCCTAGGTGTTTTATTGGTTCAACATTCAAGGTCTCATTGTTAGGCTACAGTTGAGGTATAACTTTAACTCATATTTATTTATATATATATATATATTTCATTTATCATGCTATTATATATGGTTAGATTAGCTCTATATCACGAATCCTTATATTTATATACTATCAATCTAGAATATATATACATATTGTTGTTATAATAAAAAAATTATATGTACATGTACTTTCATTCACGGCCTAAAATAAAAAAAACAACTTTTTTTTTGAATTAAAAAATTAATTTTAAAAGTGTTCCAAATGAAAACTAAAATTTTAAGTTACATAAATAAACATAAAACATTTGCAAATTATTTTATTAAATTTTATACATATTGTTTTCGAAAATAAAAAAATTCATAGATATATATATATATATTTAATAATTTTGAAATTTAGATGACTCACAAATATATACATTACTTTATAATACAATAAATTAAATAGATTTTGATAATTTATAAATACGTACATATATATTTTAATATATACAAAATTTTAAACATCGCAAATGTTTTATTAGAGAAAAGGATTTTCCCCATGCGGTTTTTTATACTAAAAATAAAAAGGTAAAATAAATCTGTATGGATTTATAAATTAAAAAATGTCTGCAGCTCTAGTGGAGTTAGCAGGGGTTTCTAGCTCCCAAGCAGAGAGAGAGGGTTCAAGCCCTGGCTGCTACACTTTAGCAGCTTGTAATTTACGGAGGCATGTAATAATCCCTTAAAATGAGTTGAAAATCTTGAGATCGAAAAGTGTCTTTGCGAGAGCCCAACTAAAAAGAGAAGTCGATTGGGGGCGTGCCCAACGTATTCCCTAGCTTTAAGGGCGGGCCCACCGTATTCCCTAGCTTTAATCTCCATAGTAGGGTTTAAAAATAAAATTAAAAAAATAACTGAATTTGTCGAAATCTAAAATTTGGCCGAAATGAAATTACATATATTATATATAATTATGTAATATCATTTTATGTTATAAATAATTTTAAAATATTTATTTTAATATATATATATATATATATATTTCATTTTATAAAAAACATTTTTCCATGCAAACATGTATATATATAATAAAATATAATTTATTTGCAAAATTTAAAATTTGAATTTAAAATTAAAAGATATTTACAAATTTATGTATAGATTTAAAATTTGAAATTTAATTTGAATCTTAAAATTATTTAGATTTATATTTATGATTATATGTATATGTAAAATTGCTTTTACATTATTATATGTATAAAGATTTAGTTAAATATAAATATAACTTTATATCATATATATATATATTTATATATATAGTAGAAAATATATATGTCTATGAAGGGCAAACATGTCCGTTGTAGTTTAAATCACAACATTTAGATATAGGCATGTTAAACCGTGCACACTGTATATGTTGCACGTGCACGTGCCCGTACACGTACACATGTTTTTGATACACATGTACACACACACACACTATATATATATATATATATATTATAATATCAAATAAAACCTTTTATTAATAAATAAAATAATGATTTTATTTAAACTTTATTTAGATTATACCTAAATTAATGTAGACTACTTAGGCCCAATAAGATCTAAAATGGTAAAAAAATTGAAATTCACCAATTTAACCCGCTACGTGCTGGCCCTGATCCAATAATGGTATCAAAGACCAATAACCTATGCGGTCTAAATTAGCAATATTAGAGCTAACCTTTTAAACCCTACTCATTTAGTAGGGTGTCTAGAGAAGTAGTGTCCAAGGTTAAGCTTGGGTACTCACGTACTTTGCCTTACTTGGATACTGGCCTAGCCAGAAAGGATAATTTAAGCCCAAAGTTTATCCCCAATATAAAGGATCGAATTGATTTTGGGCCTCGGGCTAATTTTCCAAATCTGTTTTGAGATTAAAATAAAATTTTAAATTTAAAAGATTAAATATAAAATAAATAAAATAATATTTTAAATTTATAAAAGATTAAATTTAAAATCAGTAATGATTTTATAAATCGTATAACATAATTTTTAAAATTGCTTTGAAAATAAAATAATTATTTTTGAAAATCCTTAATAATTAGGTTAATTAAATAAATAATTAGTTAAACGTTAATCAATTAAATATAAGAACATATATATCTATATGTGTAATATTATCTTAAAATTAAAGTAGTATATATATAATTTTTGAAATTAATTTAATTAATTAAAATTGTTTTAATTAAATAAATTAATCAAATGTTAATAAAAAAATAATATAATACATATATATAATATATTTGTATAACTATGAATGTTGTAGTGCACATATTTAATTTAAAGTGTTTAAAAGAATATTTAATAAAATTAATAAATTAAGATTTAATTAATAAAAATAATATAAGATTATACATAAGATTATTATATAAGTTAATTAAATTATAAAATTTTATACAAGAATTAAACTTATATAATATGATTGCATAATAAAAGATGGAACGACAAGAAACCCAAAATAGATTTAATGAATAAATACATACATACGTATAATACGTATACTATGATCTCAAATGTGTCTGACACTTGAATCACGAGGGTATTTAAGAAATACATCAATCTATAAATCGACATCACTAAAATAAATATACTAAGGATTATGAAGCTTTAATATATAAGTTTTCCTTTACCGTTTATATATTAATTGATTACTTGCATACGCTTTAGTTGTTGAGCTTTCCTCAAGCTAGGGATGTTATGTGTAGTACTATATATAGAATAGACGAGGTAAGATAAGTGCACATATTTATTGAGATTTCCTCAAGGTATGCACATCATATTTTGGCCGTGGCGAAATGGTAGGTACAAATGAATAATCTTTCTTTATTTGTTGAGATTTCCTCATGGTAAAGATGAAATTAGGATAAGGATCACAAGGTCAGGAGTTGTATGTAATAAGTAGTTATCCACCGTATGTGGGCATATGATTTGTTGACCTTGTTTGCGCCAAAAATGGTCACAAACACCCAATTGCAGATGAAAGCACCAAATCACAGTCACAGATTACAGGTAGATTGTATGCAATAGAATTAAATATGAAGAACACTCAAAAAATTAAAAGGAAAGCAGTAGAAAGACAAGATTTATAGTGGTTCCGCGTTGTAGCCTACGTCCACTTTGAAGGATTTTCTGTTTTATTGATGATTCTCGCTGGTTACAATTGATTACATCAGTACACTCCAGATACAATGAAGATTTTGGCAGAGTATAGGTGTAGAAGGGCTAAAAGATCCCTTTTCTAAAGCTCTTGGACTGCTATTTATAGGTGTAGGCTACAAATATCTCGCCCAGATCTTGGAAGACTCCTTCCCTCACGTGGGAGGGCCCACATGATCGATCCCCTGACATTTCGATTCGATCCATGATCGATACGTACCAAATTTGTATCGATCCAAAATTGCTATTTTTGGTTTGGGATCGATCATGGACACTCTTGAGGTTGTACGCAAGCTCCTGTGAAAATTTGGTGGCATTTGGACTTGTAGATTTTGAGTTATGATCGATGCAAGTTTGAATTTGTTGAAGGCTGTCAAATTCGCAAGGCTTCTGTTCGCATCGCTTCTGCATCGCTTCTGTTCGCATCGCTTCTGCATCGCTTCTATTTGCATTGCTTCTGTTCTCATCGCTTCTGTTCGCATCGCTTCTGCTCGCATCGCTTCTGCATCGCTTCTGTTCGCATCGCTTCTATTTGCATCGCTTCTGCATCGCTTCTGTTCGCATCGCTTCTGTTCGCATCGATGGATACGAATTGTAGCTGTTTTCCTTGACTTGCATCGATCATATCTTGAGCATACGAACTCTGATTGACTTGAAATTTGGAACGTTGGCTTTCATAGCTTTGCTTGTTATGCCATATCAATTGTAGCTCAATCCAGACTTGAACAAAATTTGTCAGTATCCATAGTAGACCTGCGTATAACTGATTTTTGAGATGAACGGTCTTTGGTTTCCAGCCAATTCCTTGGTGTCACGGCCTAGCCAAAAGGCGGGATAACATTTTTCCTCCCAAAACATGCCTTGTGATTGGAAGGTGTGTTTTGTAGTGCCACAAGCTGGATGTTTGTATCTTGTTAATGACCTGTAAAGAGATTGATAATCTTACCAGACCATGAATGGCGATCGTTCGAGATCGTATGTCGTTCGGGGTGGTATGTGACCGTTCGAGGTTGAATGCCGTTCGAGGCGACTTGTGACCGTTTGCGGTGGTGTGTCGTTCGAGGCGAATGGTGATTGTTCGTGGTCGTGTGCCGTTCGAGGCGAATTGTGACCGTTCGTGGTCGGGTGCCGTTCGAGGCGAATGGTGACCGTTCATGGTCGTGTGCCGTTCGAGGCGAATTGTGACCATTCATGGTCGGGTGCCGTTCGAGGCGAGTTATGTGTACCCGGGGGAACTTAGTATCATTAATGTCAGATTTCACGTTTGAGCGAGTTTCTGAATTGTTTGTTATGGCGGTTTATCACCATCTCAGAGCATGCCTAAGGACTGTTCGCGATCCCGTGAATGTGTAAGTGACTTAGCCATTGTGGAATTACAAATACCAGATTTACATTCAAATGAGTCTTTCAATAGAAATGTCCAACAAAATCAAGTCCTAACGTGAGAAATAGAATACAAAAGCAAAACAGAGACGTCAAAGTGCAAACACCTACACTGATGCGATTGATAGTCGTATCAGAGCATGCTTGAGGATCGTTCGTGATCCTTTACATGTGTAAATGACTTAATCGTGTTGGTGTGGAGTTTGCCACTTATTCGTCATTACTCTGATCAGTTGATGACAAGCTGATGCCTCGATCCGAAGCCATCTTCATTTGATGCAGACGATGGTTGCTCTCGTTCCACCGTTGTTGCTCGCCTTCTCACATATTGCGATAGCAAACCATTCCGGATATGTCCCTCAACCTCATTCTTCAAGTGCCTGCAATCATTCGTACTACGACCATTTAGCTCGTGGAATAATCAATACTTGTCTGATCTTCTTTCATTGTCGGTCAGATCCCTCCTCATTGGCTTTCAATAAGGAACCTACCCCCTGGTGTCCTTGTAGATCCGTTCCAAAGTTTCATTCAACTCCGCATAAGAGGTGAATCTCGGTTCCTTTCGCGGTCGCTTTGGTCCATCACCGTTATCCTCGGCTTTCCGTTTCCCTTTATCCTTGTCTAAATCTTTTCTGGGAGGATTTCCGCCTTTGACTGCATCAACTTCAACTCCCTCTCCTTCCTCTCTTTCAACATTTGCATCCTCTAATCGCAGAAATCATTCGGCCTCATGATAAAATTCTCCTAGATCCATAAGTGGATCCCTTGTGAGTGAATTCTTGAATTATGTTCCATCAGCTATGCCTGATACAGCTGCCATCAAAACCATGGATGGATCTGGTCGATCCACCGATGCTGCCACTGCATTGAATCGTGATAGAAAACTCCTCAAAGATTCCCCGGTTCTTTTCTTTAGTGTTGTCAAACTCATTACATTCTTGGGTCTCGAAATGTGAACTCTGAATTGCCTCATAAACTTCTCAGTCAACTCGGTCCATGTTCCAATGGAGCCGCTCTCCAATTGTCTGAACCATAGTGCTGCTATGTCTATCAAATACAATGGGAAACACCGGGCCATGACCTCCTCCGATGCCCCCAGTACCTCCATGTGCCTCATATACATTGTCAAATGAACAGCAGGATCCGTCCTCCCATCATATGTCTCCAGTGTTGGTAGCTTGAATTCAGGCGGGTTCCTAGCGTGCCTGATTGCGAGAGCAAAGGAGCTCATGTTCACATCTTCCAGATCTCTATTCACTAGTCCTCCCCTCATGGCTCGTCTGACCATCTCCGCCAATCTATCACTATCTCCAAGTTGTAGACCTTGTATGTTGCCTCCAATCTGCCCCCCGAGTTCACGAGGGGATCTTGGAATCTGCTCTCCTGGACGGGGATCCATTGCTCTATCAACGCCATACTGCATAGTCCCGGCTGGTATCCTGCCTGAGATTGGATCAACATGTTCCTAGGGATTGCCCCCCAGCTCAAGAGATGCTCCTGATGGTCCCGCTCTATCCGATTGCCTGTTAGGTCCTTCTGGTCCAACTCCGTGGATCTTAATTCCAACTCCTCGTGTTGTTCCTGCTTGTCCAAATTGTCTGAGAATGTTCTACATCATTTCCTCTTGCCTTTTCAACAATTCTTCATGCATAGCTCCCATCATCATCTCCATCTCATCTCTGGTGATGAAGGTTGAAGTTTGATTAGCTCCTGAGGATGCTTCCTGGCTTCCTTCATGCTGACTTCTGTCCGCTCTTTGTCTCATTGTTGACTGCTTCGTCATAGCTTTCCAGATCCAAGTCTTTAAGCTTTCAGATCCAAGATCTAAGTTCTAGAATCCTTGAGTTCAACTCTCAGTGAAAGCACCAAAATGTTTGCACCAAAAATGGTCACAAACACCCAATTGCAGATGAAAGCACCGAATCACAGTCACAGATTACAGGTAGATTGTATGCAATAGAATTAAATATGAAGAACACTCAAAAAATTAAAAGGAAAGCAGTAGAAAGACAAGATTTATAGTGGTTCGGCGTTGTGGCCTACGTCCACTTTGAAGGATTTTCTATTTTATTGATGATTCTCGCTGGTTACAATTGATTACATCAGTACACTCCAGATACAATGAAGATTTTGGCAGAGTATAGGTGTAGAAGGGCTAAAAGATCCCTTTTCTAAAGCTCTTGGACTGCTATTTGTAGGTGTAGGCTGCAAATATCTCGCCCAAATCTTGGAAGACTCCTTCCCTCACGTGGGAGGGCCCACATGATCGATCCCCTGACATTGCGATTCGATCCATGATCGATACGTACCAAATTCGTATCGATCCAAAATTGCTATTTTTGGTTTGGGATCGATCATGGACACTCTTGAGGTTGTACGCAAGCTCCTGTGAAAATTTGGTGGCATTTGGACTTGTAGATTTTGAGTTATGATCGATGCAAGTTTGAATTTGTTGAAGGCTGTCAAATCCGCATTGCTTTTATTCGCATCGCTTCTATTTGCATCGCTTCTGTTCGCATCACTTCTGCATCGCTTCTGTTCGCATCGCTTCTACATCGCTTCTGTTCGCATCGCTTCTGTTCTCATCGATGGATACTAATTATAGTTGTTTTCCTTGACTTGCATCGATCATATCTTGAGCATACAAACTCTGATTGACTTGAAATTTGGAACGTTGGCGTTCATAGCTTTGCTTGTTGTGCCATATCAATTGTAGCTCGATCCGGACTCGGACAAAAATTTTCAGTATCCATAGTAGACCTGTGTATAACTGATTCTTGGTGACTTGCATCGATCATATCTTGAGCATACGAACTTCGATTGACTTGAAATTTGGAACGTTGGCTTTCATAGATTTGCTTGTTGTGCCATATCATTGTAGCTCGATCCGGACTCGGACAAAATTTGTCAGTATCTGTTAGTGCCAAAATTGGTCACTAACACCCAAATGCCGTTGAAAGCACCAAATTGCAGTTACAGACCATAGACAAAGTGTATGTAGAGAGTATAAATATGAAGAACTGTTAAAATTGAAAAGAAAGCAGTAATAACAGAGGATTTATAGTGGTTCGGCTGACTCTGGCCTATGTCCACTCCAGAAATTTCTTTTTTATTGATATCCGAACCAATTACAGTTACAATCCCGAGTTTTTAAAGCAATAATGGCAGAGTTCACCTAGGAGAGAAGAAGAAGGTCCTTTTTCTGAAGCCCCTCATGCTTTATTTATAGGCAAAAGGCTTCCCGAATAGTTTGGGCCCATCAAGGCCATAATCGAACCCAACTCCATCATTATGACCGACCTCAAGCTCAGAACACACCGGTCCAATATTGCCTCGGGAATGACTCAAAGATGACCCGGAGCAAATCCGCTTGTGACTCGAAGTAAACCACATTGGAACTCGGAGCAAGATGAAGCCGATCCCATCCTATAACATGCCGACCCATAATGTTGTTGTCGACCTAATCCCCTATGCCGACCGGGAAAAGTAAATACCGACCCGAAGCAAATAACCCCCACTCCATCACACTGACCGACCTTGAAACCAAGTTGACGACCCGAGCTTATTCGAGTGTTGTCCCGGAGCCTACTGCCTACCGACCCATCCAAATGTCGAGCCATACCAATGCCGATCGACTTTAGTATGACTGAACCAGAACATGACAAACCACCAAGGCCGATCCCATCGAGGCCGAACCACCGATGCCGAACCATACCTGGCCGACCCACCTCAACTTTCACACCATGACCGAACGACATAACCATCCTTCCTTTGCCCGACCGACCCTCCTCAGTTGACCCACTTCCATCACCGAACCATGCCACCAAGACCGGACCATGCCACCAAGACAGGGCCATACCATCTAGACCGAACCATGCATGATCTCCACTCCTCGACCAAGCCATGTATGACCGAGCCACCTTGACCGAACGGCTGACCCACGTTGTCGAACTCCAATGACCGAACCATGTTATACCGAACCCCAGCTTTGTAATCATATATATATATATATATCATCCATGATTTATCCTCTACCCATCCAGTTGACTCAAACCCATCGTATTCCAGCCTCGACGAACGAGTAGTCGATTTAGTTAAATCCACCTGTCCATGGCATTGCCAAAAGGCGGGTTAACATTTGCCCCCCAAAACATGCCTTGCTATTGGAAGGTGTGTTTTGAATATCCTCAAATCCGATATGCGAAGTCCATATGTTACTCATAGCCATACCTTCCGATTCACAATCCAATCCATTTTATCCAAGTGCCATTGCCGTATCCTTATCCAAATCTACGACTGCTTCGAGTCGATATCTGATTCCTATCCAATAACCAAATCCTTTTCCAATTCCACATCCATCCGAACCCGACAATCGAGTTTTAATCCATCCATATCCAATAACCAATAGTCGAATCCATGACCTCTCCGGGTCGATATCCAAGTCCGGGACCGCTCCGGGTCCATGCCCAAATACTTAGCTGTTCATAGAAAATATCCAAATCCGTAACCTCACCGGGTTCTTGCCAAGCGCAACTTGCACCTGATGACCTGTGTCAAGTAATGCCATGGTGTTCTTGGTTCAGTGTCTCTAAACGTTGAGTAATGTCGTGGCTTAAGTCCTAAGCCGAATCCTGGTTGCTCCGAACCCTTGCCGAGCATAGTCCATATTCGCATCCTGAAATAGTAACCGATAGATATTATAGGGCCTAAGTCCTAGGCCGAATCCTGGTCTCCCCGGACCCTTGCCGAGCATAGTCCATGCTCGACGACCTTTTAGCCAAAAACCAGAGGAAAATCCAATCAAAATCCAATCCGAAATCCAAATCAAACCAGAAAACCAAAAACCCATATCAAAAGTCCAAGCCAAAAGGAAAACGTCCAAACCAGAATCCAAATCAGAAAACAAACAAAACGGGGAGTTCAAACCAAACTCCAAAACCAAACCAGAAAAAGCAAGTGTCCAAGCAAAAAATAAAAAATGGATTTCACAAACCAAAGCATCACGGTTTATCTTCATCTCAGAGCATGCCTAGGGGTTGTCTCCGTCCCCGTACATGAGTAAGTGACTTAGCCGTCAGCCCTGAGTTTGCTACTTATTCCAAACCATCATGGTTAGTTAATGACCAACCGACCACCATTCCTGGGCCTCGCACCATCGTTATTCAAGGTAGGTGGTGGCTGCTCATGTTCCACCACCGCATTCCGAGTTTCGACATATTACCGCAACTGACCATTTCTTAAATGCTCCTTGATTATATCCTTTAGATGCCTACAGCTGTTAGTATCATGCCCGTCCAGGTTATGAAAGAGACAGTGCCTTCCTGATGCCCTTTCTTGTTCTGAGGGTTCCCTCCTTGCTGGCCTTCGATAAGGAAGGCGATCCCGAGTATCCAAGAATATCTGCTCCAATGTTGCATTCAATCCTGTGTAAGTGGAGAATTTTGGTTCTCTCCAGCGCTTCCTCTTCCTTTTATCCTTGTCCTTACCCGGGCTTTCACCGGGCGGTCCTCCATCCTTAACCGTGTTTACTTCCTTTGACTTCATATCCAAGGATGCATCCTCTTGTCGAAGAAATCTCTCAGCTTCATGAAGGAATTCCCTGAGATCCATTGGTAGGTCCCGTATCAACGATACCTTGAAATCCGAATTATCCCTGACTCCTGATACTATAGCCATCAGGACCATTGATGGATCCGGTCGATCCACCGAAGCCACTGCTGCATTAAACCGAGTTAAGAAAGTCCTGAGTGATTCATCCGCCTTTTGTCTAACTGACGTCAGTGTCATCACATTCTTCGGCCTTTTTATGTGAACTCAAAACTGTTTCAAGAACCTATCCACCGGTTCTGTCTATGTTTCAACAGATCCATCCTCCAGCTGTCTGAACCACATAGCAGCTATATCGGTTAAGTACAGGGGGAAACATCAGGCCATAACCTCCTCTGATGCCCCTAGCACTTCCAGATGCCTTGTGTACCTCATCAAGTGGTCAGTGGGATCCGTCTTACCATTGTATACTTCCAGAGTGGGCAGTTTGAAATCGGGTGGATTCCTAGCCATCCTGATGTTACAACTAAACGGACTTTTGTTGACTCCCTCCAAATCTTTGTTTTTCAGACCTCCACGAATAGTTCGCCTGATAATATCATCCGATCCAGTGTTACCTGCCATGGGTTGCCCTCCCATCTACATTTCCTAACTACCCTCCAAGTCCTCGAGGGAATTCTGGCACATCCTCCTCGTCACGTACTCCTGTATTCCTATTGACAACGGGCTACGCAACGTCGTCTGGTATCCCTTCATGAATTGGTCCAGCATTACCTGGTGGTGTGCCCCTGAGTCTAGGTCCATCCAGATTGATAGTTGTTTGCTGATTGGGGGCTTCCCCCTACGGAACCACTCCATCTACTTGCCGGTTGAGTCCTTCTGATCCAGCTCCATGGATCTGAGCTCCTGCAGTTCCTGCTTGTCCAAATTGTCTGAAAAGTGTCTACATCATTTTCTCTTGCCTTTTCATCAATTGCTCCTACATGGAATTCATCATGACCTGCATCTTGTCCCTAGTGATGTACACAGAGGCTTGATTAGCTCCAGAGAAAGCCTCCTGACTTCTGTCTTGCTGACTTCTTTACGTCCTCTGTCTCCTGGTTGATTGCTTTGCCATAGTCTCCAGAATTCAAGTTCCTAAGCCTTTAAATCCAAAATCCAAGCTTTAGAATCCCCGAGTGCTAGCTTTCTCAGTGAAAGCACCAAAATGTTAGCGCCAAAATTGGTCACTAACACCCAAATGCCATTGAAAGCACCAAATTGTAGTTACAGACCACAGACAGAATATATGTAGAGAGTATAAATATGAAGAACAGTTAAAGTTGAAAAGAAAGCAGTAATAACATAGGATTTATAGTGGTTCGGCTGACTCTGGCCTACGTCCACTCCAGAAATATCTTTTTTATTGATATCCGAACCAATTACAGTTACAATCCCGAGTTTTTAAAGCAATAATGGTAGAGTTTCGCCTAGGAGAGAAGAAGATGAAGATCCTTTTTCTGAAGCCCCTCATTCTCTATTTATAGGCAAAACCTAAGTTACTGGGCTTCCCGAATAGTCTAGGCCCATCAAGGCCATAGCCAAACCCAACTCCATCATTATGGCCGACCTCAAGCTTAGAACACACTGGTCCAATATTACCTCGGGAATGACTCGAAGATGACCCGGAGCAAATCCGCTTGTGACTCGAAGTAAACCACATTAGAACTCGGAGCAAGGTGAAGCCGATCCCATCCTATAACATGCCGACCCATAATGTTGTTGTCGACCTACTCCCCTATGCCGACCTGGGGAAAAGTAAATACCGACCCGAAGAAAATAACCCCCACTCCATCATACTGACCGACCTTGAAACCAAGTTGACGAGCCGAGCTTATTCGAGTGCTGTCCTGGAGCCTACTGCCTACCGACCCATCTAAATGCTGAGCCATACCAATGCCGATCGACTTTAGTATGACTAAACCAGAACATGACGAACCCCCAAGGCCGATCCAGTCGAGGCCGAACCACCGATGCCGAACCATACCTGGCCGACCCACCTCAACTTTCACACCATGACCGAACGACATGACATTCCTTCCTTTGCCCGACCGACCCTCCTCAGCCGACCCACTTCCATCACCGAACCATGCCACCAAGACCGGGCCATACCATCTAGACCGAACCATGCATGATCTCCATTCCTCGACCGAGCCATGTATGACCGAGCCACCTTGACCGAACGGCTGACCCACATGGCCGAACTCCAATGACCGAACCATGTTATGCCGAACCCCAGCTTTGTAATCATATATATATATATATATATATATCATCCGTGATTGATCGTCTATCCATCTAGTTGACTCAAACCCATCGTATTCCATCCTCGATGAACGAGTAGTCGATTTAGTTAAATCCGCCTGTCCACGGCATTGCCAAAAGGCGGGTTAACAGTATCCATAGTAGACCTGCGTATAATTGATTTTTGGTGACTTGCATCGATCATATCTTGAGCATGCGAACTCTGATTGACTTGAAATTTGGAACATTAGCTTTCATAGCTTTGCTTGTTGTGCTATATCAATTATAGCTCGATCCGGACTCGAACAAAATTTGCCAGTATCCATAGTAGACCTGCGTATAACTGATTTTTGGGATGAGCGGTCTTTGGTTTCCAGCAAATTCCTTGGTGTCACGGCCTTGCCAAAAGGCGGGATAACAGACCTTCCTCAAGGTAAGAATCTCAAGGCATACGAGTCGTAACACTCATTAAAGAAGTTGAATGACATTCATGTTTATTCTTAGGGTTTTGGAAAATATAAGTCTAGTAGGAGCCTTATTAGAAAAATGAAATGGTAACATTTAACCTTTCTAATATTTTAGGAACATCTACTATGCATAAATTAAACCACCATACATCGATAAATTTGTGAAATCAATATAACCGATAAAACGTTTATCAATTAAAATATACTAATGAACTGAATTAAGATTGACAATTAGAAATATTAAGTATACTTACCAATAAATATTTTTTTGCATGTTATTGTTTTAATACCCATGCAAGCGCCTACTTATACAACTATTAAATACGTTACTAACTTGGTCACTTATGTGTTCATTTGCCTTAGACCATGTATTGTCTTCCATGAGTTTTGAACTCTATATCAATAGAAGTATATCACCACAACAAAATGACCTTATTACAATCTTTTTTATAACGTATTTTGGTAAACGCTGTAAAATAACTCTTTAACAATGGTATTTTACAAAAACATTGTAAAAATATAGTTTTTACAATGTTTTTATGCGTAAGTTGTAATATTGCAATTTTAACAACGTTTATTCTGTAAACATTGTAAAAACATTGTTTTTTACAATGTTTATGGCTCAAACGTTGTAATTTTTTTACAACTTTTTTCGATTGTTGTAAATATTAATTTACAACTACTTTTTTAGATGTTGTTTTACTCATAGCTTGTAAATTTTTTTAATATGTTTATAATCGTTGAAAATATTATAATAATGGGTAATTTATAATTAAGATTTAATAATTTATAATTAATAATTTATAAATGATAGTTTACTGTTAATAATTTATAAATGATAGTTTATATGGTTAATAATTTATATTTTACTATAATCAATGGTTATTAATAAATAACTTACAAATAATAATTTAAAATTAATAATTATTTTTTATAATTAGTAATAGTTAATAAATTATTCTTAGTAATTTATAATAACGATGTATCAATAATAATATCCAAATAATAATATATAATTAATATTTTATAACTTATAATTAATAATTTATTATAATAAATGATTTCTAATTGATAATTCATAAATAATAATGTATAATTAACGATTATTAATTTTATATTAATTATTTATTATAACTGATGATTTATAATTAATAATTTATAAATAGTAACAAATAATAATTTACATTTAGTAATTAATTGTTTATAATTAATAATTTCTAATAATTAATGTTTATAATAGTAAACTACAAAACTACCTATTGGTTTTCATTAAATTTTGAATACATTAGTTAGCGAAGTCTCAATAGTTTACAAAATTTTTGAAAACTAAGGGTGCGCTTGTTTGGCACACAAAAGGGGCACGAAAAGGGAATAGTCCACTAAAGATAAATATGTTCTTGTGTCGTGAAAGTGCGTTACAAGGGGCATTTGAAAGGAAAATTAATTGTTATGTTATTATTAATTATGTTTGTAAGTATTAATTATTTGCATTGAAAAGTGGGGTCAATGTATTAATAACCATAGTATCGAAGACCGAACCGTGGACAGAACTGAAATTTTTTCTATATAACACAACTTTAGTTTGCATCTTTATATATAACAATTTTATAATTATAAAACCACTATGAGGAGGTCGGGAGTGGGGTGGTGGAAACCACCTAGGTGGAGGTGCAGGGGCAACGCCTCCATTGATAGCTCCATAATTGACAAGTCGGGCTCGACGCTAACTTCAACTGGTCAATTTCTGCCTACGAAATTGTAACGGCCGGGGTTTTCGACCCTCGAAAATCGACACTAATACATCGTTGGTATTCACATGCCGCAAATTCAAGTGCTGAAAAAGCCGATTGTTAAGGGAAAAAGAAAATAAAGATAGAACAGAATCTCACACGAATGGAATAACATATATTATTTCAACAATAATCTTTATAGCGGAAAATTTTGAATACAATATCAGAGTCTAACGTAGATTCAGCCTGGACAATTATAAATCCTCTGTCTTTACAAATGTTAAAAAATAAAAATAAATGCAATATATACATGGGATAATGGAATACGTCCATACATAAATGAAGATCTCCAGCTCTTCTCTGGAAACTCCAAGCATCTTCAACTAAACCTGAAACTACTCGGATCTGGCCCGCTATTAAAAATACCCGGACCAGGCTTGATAAACCAGGTTGAGATACTCGATTTATAAATTGATGCCAGTTTAAAACCTTTGAAAAGAAGGGTATCACATTAGACCATGCCCACACATAAATACAGACGGGTTATTACCTTATGATAACCAAACACTTTTATACCAAAATAATTTGATATTATATTTAATGACATTCCTTTGAAAACACTTTGAAAATAATATATCTAGATAGCCAAAATTGTTACATTGATTAAATTTGACGGCTTACTAGCTACTTTTTAAAAGTAGGTTCTACAATCAAAACCGTAAAGGCAACGTATTGGAATTGGATTTCCAATATGATAGGGAACTAGTGACCATACAGACCCGAAAATCGCTGTATAACAATCCTAGTTCACGCCAGTGGCTTTATACGGTCTCCGTCAACCTTCGAACTATACTGCTATACTACCATGGAACAAAGTATTACTCAGTGGCTTTACACGGTCTCCGTTAGCCTTCATACCTTTATACCTTTCCATTCATACAACATGGCAACAAGTGCCTACAGGGAACTTCCTTCAATAATAGCCCGAAATATGTCCTTCAGAACGCATAGTATCCCGTATCATTCCTGGGATGCGAGGCTCGTGAGGCTACGGTCCACAAAGCCATGCTTTGACCATCACAGGTTCCACTTTGAATGCCACATTGCCATTCCTTCGATGACTATTGACTTTCATGAACATACAACCTCTGAGCTCGTACGTCTCAGGGAAGGGTGTTAAGCTAAGAGAAGTTGCCTTCTTCGCCACCAAATAGATGTACGTTTGTAAAAGTCAACGTTGTAGTCTCAGAAATGTAATGTCATACATTCGTCCATACAAGTTCGTTCTGGGACTGAACGAAACCGAAGGCACTCCTCCTACCACATCCTGTCGAGAGTTATCCCTAGGATTAGTAGTGATTAGTCCTTGTAATCAAAGATTTTCATGACATAGCACTACTTCTACTATAAATATACGATATGGTAAATTTCACCTTGAGGGACTAGTGGCAAGCAGCCCATCATCATGAAGATCCTCGTCTTTAAAAATCATCATCCTCGTCATCTCTTCACTTCCAAAGGAATAAATATATGATATTGGTTCAAATTGGTTTTCGGATAGGAGTTACCCAAAACTGACCTGGTTCCTTCGGACCAATCATCGATTAAAAAGATGTTAATTTCATATGTGATTATCAATCATCAATCAATTTAATTCATCTTTTTATTCATTCATAGATATATCTCAGAGATATATTCATTTAAATTATTCCATTATCTTTTTCAGAGTATATGGAATCATTAAGCCTCATTTATCAAATCATTAGGTTAATTTTAAAACCTTTTTAATCTTGGAATAATTCCAAATTGTTTCACCTTTTATTTAGGAAAGCATTTCCAAATCATTTATATGCAACCAAAGTTATAAATTTGGAAAATTTTATCTTTATACTTTGAGAAATTTTGATCCGAGAACCAAATTTACTATCCCATCCGTCGGGCCAGTCCAGGTAGCCAAGGAGAGCAGGGAACTGGCTTTCCAAACCCAAGTCTAGACACTACCTTTTTGACACCCATAAGGCGGTCAAGTAATTTGATCGACTCAAAATCATTTAACATACTCTACTAACTTTTAATTATTTATTTAACCACTTCATAAATCCTTCAAATCACCTTTAAAATACTTTGTTAATCATTTAAAAACATTTTACCAAAAGATTTGGAAAAGAATCGTTAAGTTTAAAACTATATTTCAAAAGTTATTGAAAAGTGATGTAGAAAAGTGCCGCAGAAAGTGCATTTTTAGCTATATTCATCAAAACGACTTTTTATCATTTGAAAGTTCATTTTTATAACTCAAATCACTTTTAAATATTTTAAGGGTTTATTTCATTTTTTAAATAATTTTAAAATATCATTTTTAAAGAAATTCTTTTATGAATTCCGAACTACAAAACCGCGATTTTTTCAAAAACTTGTTTTACTCATATTTCAAAATCTACTTATCAAAATCTCTATTTTCTTTCTTTGTTTGAAAACTATGTATATAATAGTTCGGAAAATTCTTATCTTGAAGAATTTCGAGCTATATTCCACTCTCTAAACTTGTTTGAATTCTACGGTGCGAAATCGCGAACTACCGTTACGCGATGCGCCTGTTTTTGACTCCAAATTTATTATTTGTCAAAACTTCTCCAAATTGAATTATAATGTTTATAAAACATTTATAAACCAATTTCAAACATTTAAACCAATATTTTCCATATTAAATCACTTATTCACTTTTGAACCATTTCAAAATATTATACTATTATAATATTCATTTTCAACCTTTTTATATTTTCAAAACCATTAAGAGGCTAAATAACTTCATATACACATCCATATGGATTTAGTTTTCATTGATTAATCATGGTTAATTACTTAACCATTTTTATTATGATTTCTCATAATTTATCACAACCAAGTTATCGACCATATCAATATCCATATAATCAACCATATAATCAACCAAGTTATCAAACATTCATACAAATCATTAAGAGATTAAATGGTCATATTATCATACTTAAAAATAGTTATAGAGATTATTTACTATTTAATAAACGTTGAGTACTCACTTATGGCTCCACTCCACCAATCTTTTTTGTAGCTTCTCGAATCGATTCTGGCAGCACTTCCTTCTCTTTTCCTTCCTCCGGAGCTTTCCAAAATCTTTCTTTTCTCCTTGATGGGTTGGGCCTCCCCCTAGAAATGGTGATGGAGCTTGGTCTTGATGGTGATGGCCGTGGATGGTGGAAGGGAAGTGCAGGTGATTCACTTTGGTTTTGAGGTGATTTGACTTTGTATATGTATGTATACAATTTTATTTTATTTTCTACTAAAGTTTCTTCATAAATTATTTAAAGTAGAAGCCATTAAAATGGAGAGGAGGAGCTTAGGAAAAATAAAGAAGAAGGTGAATGAAATGGAAGAGTATGCATGGGTATTTATAGGAAAAATTTGTGAAAAAATATCTAAATGTGCAAGGACCAAACTACTCTTAGCCCACTCCTCTCCCATCACATCACAATACACGTTAATACCTCCCCCCATGTGATCCATCCTTCATTCACTTCCAAGCCATGTGCATTTGACTTTTGGATGACTTAAGGGTTAAGTTTTGTAAAATATCTTAAATATTTTTAACTTTATTTATATATAAATGTATACATGTGTAATGTATACATAAATGGATATATTGTTAGTCCTTGAGATGATAGTTTTGATGACAATAACCTTAGGACTTGTTATAACATATAAATACCAACGTTATGGTTTAGATATATATGTATATGCAGAATATAAACATGCATGTACCAAAGAATGAAGACTGTACAGTATAGAGATTCAAGAACTGATGAACTCAAGATCGAAGATATCAAGATTCAAGACTCATGAGTATCAAGATTATCAAGAGTTCAAGATTTCAAGATAAATAATTTAGTTAGGAATTTTGTTAAAACTCCTAGAAAAGCACTGACATATTAAAATCCATTTTATTCGTGGAATGGAATCCACTTCGAGCCCGTTAAAGGGATGGAACCCAAAGTAGGATGGAACCTACGAAAATTCTAGTGGAACATTGTTTTGTATCCACTAACTTTTATTCAAATGTTTTACAAAATTGTATCTTGTTTTCAAAATGATTTCAAAATCTTCCTTTTTAAATCAAAAACATCTATCCTGGTTTTAAAATACTTTTAGCCTCAAAATAATCTTTATTTTCAATATCAAATTATCCTTGGTTTTTAAACTATCTTTTAATTATAATATATTTTACTTTTAATATTTATACTTAGATTTAAATATAAAATTATAGTAAAATTTTATATATACCAAAATATTATTCTCTATACTTATTTATGTATTTTAACTATAGTTAAGTATACTTATAAAGTTTAAAATAGTTTTAATACAAGATAGAAGTTATTTTCAAAGAAAAACAAATTACCAAAAATAACTTAGGCTTGTCGACAACCCCAAGGACCCTTTGTCGACAAGGTGACAGTTTATTTCAAAAGTTTGAATTTCAAAGGAAGTGTCTATTTGTCATATCCTTTCATGAATGGACGTGGTTGTTGTTCTACTATAAATATGGGCTGTTTTAAACGAATTTACAATCATATTTTCTCTGATTTCACTCTTCTTCTTCCACATTTCTTTATATACATTGTTACCATTACTCTGCCGAAATCACCATTGAATCTAACTAGATCATCTCTGGTTTGATTCTCTATCACTATCTCAACAAGATCCCAGTGCTATTCAGAGTTATAGACTTCTTTGTATTCAATCGAGCAAGAAAAGGTGTGATTGTAGCCTGGAAAATCAATCGGGTGAACTTGTTGCCCGTAAAATCAAGTATCTCTACCCAGAGGATGGTGAATCTGGAGCGGTGTACCTCGTGGCCTTAAAATTGAGGGTGTAATTGTAAGAATTGATTTTGAAAGGAAATCCGTACTTGTGTTGCGGGACTGGATGTAGCGTAACTCCAAACCAGTATAAAATCCGGTGTGTTCTTTCCTATGTAACTTTTACTTTATATCTGCATCTGTGTTTGATTCTGTGATCATATCTATGTCTGAATATTGCATACATTTGTGTTAAAATTAATATAAACTCAAGAAGAAATAGTAATTCCTTAAAACACTATTCACCCCCCTCTAGTGTTAATTCTAGCCTTAAGATCCGTAATCCGCATTTCTCACATATATGTATATGTTAGGGTGTGTGTTTATGTGTTATATATGTGTACATGACATATAAACAAGGTAGCAACTACTTTCGAACAACTTTCGTTCATTAAACTGTTGAAAATCGAGAAACCGATTCCTGGTCACATTTTCACTTCTAATTTAAATTACACACACACACACACACACACACATATATATATATATGTAAACAAAATTTGAAAATAAATTTGTAATCATTATTAATTAATTAAAATGATCTCATTTGAATTATAAATCCATATAAATCAATTTAAACAATTATTTACAAAAAATGTTATTATACCGATAAAGCGATATCAATTTTCCTTATATTTTCCAACTGATTATATATCTCTTTACAAAACTATTATAAATTATTTATTATCACTTTATAACTATTTGAAATGAATTATTATCATTTAAAAACAATTATTTGAATAACTATAATAATTATTAAATCATTAAATCTCAATTTAAAATCATAAATCAATTATTAAATATAAGGGCATCACTGAGGATGTCATACATACTTTTAATTTTCAAAAATAAAATAGATAATTTTATTTCATATTCTTGTTTAATTATAAAAATAAGTGTATGTATCCAGCTCCGTGCGCGATGTTTTACGTTTTTAGAGCTGTTTATCGATAAAATGGTTTTAAGTCATTTTATCACTATTTTTCCAAAGTATATATTTTTGTAAATATTCATACAATTATTATTTATTACTTTAAAACATCATAATCAATGTTAAAAAAAATCATATATTTGAATATTTTAAAAATAAATATAATTTATCAAATTGATAAATTTGCGGGTCGATACAGAAATGCTGCCTAATATTACTAAACATTACAAGAAATATTGTTTCTTATTTCATATTTAATTGATAAGTGATACTTATATCATTTTAAAAAGAAACATAAATAAGTTAAAATTTTGTCCAACCTACCTTTTCAGTTTTCCATATGCGGTCAAGAAATTTACTAAACCCGCTTTCGGTTTCATCTTCCCACTTCACTATACAAATCCTTTCGCTGTCCTTCATTCACTAAAAAAATCCCTAAATTGCTCCCAAAAATCTTTGAGCTTTCAAAAATCCTAAACCTAAAACCAAAATCACTTCCTTTCCCTGACCTTGTTCCCCCTTGTCCTCATAAATCACTATAAGGAAATTAGGAATTTACTTTCTCTCTCTTCAAACCCTAACACTAAACTCAATCACCATAGTAGCTCAAATGGGAACAAGATTCGTGCCACGTGGGTTATCGTCGAATGGAAAAATCTTGAGCAAGGTGGAAAAGGCAACCAAGAACATTTACATCAAGAAAATCGAGAAGGAGAAATCAGAGAAGCTTGCTCGTAAGGGCCCGACAACTGAAGAGGTTGCTACTTCGAAACCAATAGCAAGTGAAGTGAAGTGAAGCTAAGTGGGGACCAACAATGTTCTTCTTCCTATTCTGCCTCGGGAGTGTTTCCACTGATAAGAGTAGTAACTATGTTGTTGTTGATGGCACCGTGGCTGCTACTAGTGCTTTCGGGTGATGGTATTTCTCTAGACCCACGAAAACTAAAAACATTACCGAGTAATAAATAGAGTTTTTATTGTATGTTAATGTCTGGTTTTGATGATCAAACTATGTTTTATTATCACTTTTTCATAACGAGGTTATCATACACTTGTGGAGAACTTTGTTGAAACCCAGTGGTCAATTATTAATGATATGTATGACTTATTTTGCTGGTTTTGGTTGTAGAGGTTGAAAGTTGGTAAATCACTAAACCATGTACTAACATTTGGTTTATGAAGCCACAAATGTGTGATCATTTTTAAGTCGTTGGTTGCTTATCACGGTACATTGCCCATAAATGTTAGTTTTCTATTTTAGGACTATTGTGTTGATAAGTTATTGGAAATATGTTTGGTATATTAACACAATGCACCATGTAATATAGTTAGTTTATATTTAAGGTTTATACATACGCAGGATACTCTAAAAGCCCTTTTGGAACTATGGTGTAACAACCCGCCCCGAAACAGACCTAATTTCGACCCAATAAACACCCATCAAACCTTAGGCCTATCTCAAGGTGAGCTATTAGGTTGATAAAATTAAAACACTACATAGAGCCATCTACCTATGCTTTTAGAATCTCACAACGGAATGGATAAAATATAAAACCAGAAACAAGTACCCATTTCATAAAGAAATCTATTTCAAAAACATAACATGTTAAATATTACAACATGTTTACAAAAAGTCTCCATAGTACAATATCTCATAATAACATAACTGCCTGAACTGAGTACAATAAAAATACTTAAAAAGCATACATAGATATATATAACTACCACAAGTCTTCATCTCCACCTTCGCCTCCTAAAATTAGCACTGTCTCCTCTAACCTGTGTGTTGTAATGAAGAGTGGGTCAGAACAACAAATGTCTGGTGAAATGGAAATCTCAAGCTTTATCACAATTGTGCTTGGAAAATATTATTTAAATAAGAAATATATCTTACGTATTTAAGACTATACCAAATGTAACAGTGACCCTAAATGGTGGTGCTACAAATACTAATTACTTTAACTGTAAGACCAAAAGCCTTTCCAGTCCAATTCCAGAATTCTAATGCAACTAACATCAATGATGCAAGAGAAAGCATCAAAACTAATAAATACCCTATATTGGTGATTAGGCAGACGCTAACCATTTAATACATATAAAATAGGCAGGTCCCCGTCCTTTAATACCTAACCACTTCCAAATTCTAACACAACCATCGTTAACAATGCGAGGGAGAGAACCTCCAAACCACTTAATACCTCTTTCATGGGACTTAAGCAGACTTTGACCATTTAAGACTTATAAAATAGGCAGGTCCTCATCATTTAAGACCTAACCCAAGATGGGTCCCTACATAGTTCTCACTAGCTAACATCGTAAAAAATCCCATCAGGTCATTAAATACTTCTCATAAAAAAGGCGAGCCCTACCATTAACACTTAATACCTCAAACCCGAAGTGAACCTATCTGAAGGATTTCACCTACCGCATTCAAAACGCAATTTATGACCCATAACCTAGTTGTGACGTCTCACATTAGTCCGACCATTTGCAGGTACTGGTAGCTAGATTAACTTAACATGTTTAGCCTACTGAAGTGGGACTAACCTAACATCCGTTGTAGTTATTTATTATAGACGATGTGCCACATTACTTCGCAAAGGCACACCGCTGGTAGCTAGATTTAACTAGGTAGACTTCCATGTAGCTTTGGACTAACCTCGTATCCCTATGACTTAGTCATAACTTATATGTATATCCGTTATATACATACATCATCCTAACGAATAATAATTGAGACCATATACGATATCCTCTTATTACGCCCCTAATTAGGGATAAACTCCCTAATTTACACTAACTTACTTCCTACAAATTAATGCTATTTACTACACTATTAAATCTAATCAATACGTTGTAATTATTACATTATTATTAACTTTAACAATCAATACGTTAATATTATATATGTATATTTTTACACATAGAATTTAAAGTCTAATCATTATGTTAGACTAATTCGATAATAATTCAATTACATGGTATTTAGAAATATCAATCTCATACAAATCTACAATTCCAACAAGAACTGCTACTGCCATAACCAAATAAAATAGATTTGTACAAACATGGAATATCTACACTTGTTCCATATTAATACACTAGAATCCCTTTTCCGTTTTAAAGAATAGATCATCACAAATTAGATCGCTTATATTAAATTCAACCTTCGTATACAACATTTTGAAGTGAGAAAGGAATTCCTTATTTATTTAAGTAGTAGAAATAGAAGGTGCAAACTACAAATAATTCAATTCATAATTGATACACCATTTCTATTTTTTTTGAACCCTTTAACACTTCAATTCAAAAGAGGGAAATATGTTAAATTTACCATAGATTACCTAATTCTAATAGTTAATTAGATTCTAATATACCAATGCCAAAAACAATTATAATTCCAACATATACAAAGATTGATATTTACTTAAGGAAATTCTAGGGATTTTAGGAGTTATGTTTTCATTTTCAAAATTTCCCAAGGCATACATCAATTCCAAATAAATAATATTCAATTAAAAAAAATAAGAAAAACTTGATATTTCCACTCATGGAGAATTGTTTGCTTTCTAACTGGATTTGATTCCACCACGCCTAATTCTCTTTTAGATCTCCTTCTGAAAATCCTAATTGATTCTAAAACCCTAAGAAGAAGAAGGGGAGATTTAATTTCTACCGCTCCTAATTCTCTGATAGACCTTCCCAAGATTAGTTTACTATTTCTGAAACCCTAAGGGGAGAGATTTTGACAGAGCTTCGCTAGGGTTAATGTTACGACCCGTATTTTTAGGTCATCGAATTTGAATATTTAATTTATTTAAATATTCGGATTTGAATTTAAATTATAATAAAATATACATTTCAAATTTAGACTTGATTTCTAATGACATTTTTAATTTAATTTTTAGAAATTTTCCATAATTTTTAATTTGAAAAATAAAAATATTTTCGTTTAACGCGTTTTGCGCCAAACGTCAGTACTTTTGAAAATTCACAGAATAAGTTAACTTGCCTATTTTATTACTATTTTGTGATCATGACACATTATTGTGCACGATCGTATTTTTATTTCTGTCGTTCGTGGTTCGTACGTGAAAACGTTACGCTGTTGCGGTGTACTGCAAATCTAACATTTTGAAACAAAATTATATATACACGTACACTCACAATCACTCTTTATTCTCTACCATGCGTGTGTCCTCTTTACTTTGCATTAAATGTTGCATTTATGGTTGTACTTTATTTAAGCATCTTTGCCTATATATGTCTCACACGCATGAAAGGAATGAACACAGCATGACCTAAAATCTTGCATACCTTTCTCTTCGCAGTCCATTTCACTTGTTAAGGCAACTATGCATTAAATGTTTGTACTTCCATTCCTTAGCATTGAAGTAAACATTGCTTTATATATATATATATATGTATATATATGTATATATATATGTATGTGTATATATATATATATATATATGTTTGCACTTACACTCAGGGGGAGCGGGTTCTATTATTTTTATCTTAAATAGAGGTACGTTAATTCACGCATGAAGTGGACATGCATGAGCACTTAACACAATTCATTTTTACATTTCTCTGGCACATTCCTTCTATGCTTCATTTTTCCTCTGTGAACCAAAATAATATGCATGCATGAAATGGAATACTATAGCAACTTTTTAGGCCTTTCTTTTCCTTCTTTTTCTTTTTTTTTCTCCTCTGTAAAAGCATGGATGCATGCGTGTGTAGCCTGCAAGGTTTTAAATCTCCCCTAGATCAGCCGAGATGAAAATCCGAGATATTAGCCAAAATCCAAGATTTGGCAGTTTGGTTAGTTATAAGTCTTTTAAATATCGCCTGAGACAGCCGAGATATTTGCCCCAGATATTGGCCAAAATCCGAGATTTGAAACCTTAGTAGCCTGTAGGGAATGATGGTCGTAGTGTGGGGAAGTGTTCAAGTGCATGAATGAAGGGGGAGCGGTTTTTGGTTCAACTGTGCATGGGGCATGGGGAGTACCAGGCGTTAGCTTGTACATGCGTGCCTTCTTATGCGTGCTCTCCCTCTTTGTTTCCATTCATGACTACGTATTTATATTATGTGCATGGGAATGAAATATGAAGTTGGGCTATGCATGGCAGCGAATGCATCAAGAGGAAGTTGCATGCATGGGGATAGGAGATGGAAGTATACAGGCGCGTGTGGAAATGGAAGAAGGGAAAAGGCTCTGTTCATGCAGTGTTTGACCGTGTGTTTTGAATGAAGCATTCTTTTTGTTGGAGAAGAAGGTATGGGTTTGTCTTGGTTTAGGATTTAGTGTATTGCACCTTGGCTGTTGTAGATTAGGTGGCGAGTGTTTATTTATTTAATTAGTTTAAATTTATGAGTAAATTTAAATAGTTAAAGTCTAAATGGTTTAAATGTTAAGAAAACGAATAACTACCCCATACAGAATCCGTTTAACTCACGGATTTCGACGTTATATTCGTATTAATGAATAGAACACACTAGTGTAGTTTGTTGACATGTTTAGAAAAGTTTAAAATATTGATAAAATATTTGTGACATTTTATTAGCAGAACAAATCCCCATTCTGCTATTATAAACCGTGTAGATTTATTATTATTCGATAATTGATTTATTTCATATTGATGGTTAATTATTTAATTAATGGATGTGTTGCAATTTATTATTGTTGTTGAATGATTGTTTGGTTATTTGGATTGCACTCGGCCAGTTTATAAGCACTGATTATTATTTACTGATTTTTGACTTTGCTCGACCAGTTTATAAGCAATTTATTTATCCATATGCATGGGCTGGATAGGAAACAATCGTCAGCTAACACCTTATGATTAATTTAATGATTTGACTAAAAGGGTTTAGCGATAATATTGGTTCATCTAATTATTATAATTAGTTATAATAATTTGACGTCAATAGAATTGTTTTCAAAGTTGGTTTTCATAAATGAAAGTTTATGAAATGTGTAAAGTATTTGAAAATGAATATTTTGAAGTTATATTATATAAAAGTGATTTATATGAAAAATGGTTTTATAAAAGTGTTCTATAAAACTGAAAGAATTTTGAGGATTAAACCCGATGGTTTTAAGATGGATATAAAAGAATTTCATCCCCGAAATTCTTTCTGTTTTATAAAAATCATCTTAAAACCATCGGGTTTAGTTCTCGAAATTCTTTCTGTTTTATAGAACACTTTTATAAAACCATTCTTTATATAAATTACTTTTATATAATATAACTTCAAAATATTCATTTCCAAATATTTTTATTTCTTTAAACATTTCATAAACTTTCATTTATGAAAACCAACTTTGAAAATAATTCCATTGACATCAAATTATTATAACCAATTATAACAATTAAATGAACCAATATTATTGTTAAACACCTTTTAGTCAAATCGTGAAATAAATCACAAGGTGTAGCCGACAATTGTTTCATACCCAGCCCATGCATATGGATAAATAAATTGCTCATAAATTGGTGGAGCAAAGTCAAAAATCAGTAAATAATAATCAGTGCTCATAAACTGGCCGAGCCCAATTCAAATAACCAAACAATTAATCAACAATAATAATAAATAGCAACACATCCATTTATTAAATAATTAACCATCAACATAAAATAGATCAATTATCGAATAATAATAAATCTACTCAGTTTATAATAGCAGAATGAGGATTTGTTCCGCTAATAAAATGCCACAAATATTTTATCAACATTTTAAACTTTTCTAAACGTGTCAATAAACTACACTAGTCTGTTCTATTCATTAATATGAATAAACGTCAAAATCCGTGGGTTAAACGGATTCCGTATGGGGTAGTTATTCATTTTTTTAACATTTAAATCATTTAGACTTTAACTATTTAAATTTACTCATAAATTTAAACTAATTAACTAAATAAACACTCCTCACCCCATCTACAACAGTCAAGGCGCAACACACTAAATCCCAAACCAAGACAAACCCGCACCTTTTCTCCAACAAAAAGAATGCGTCATTCTCAAAACACATGGTCAAACACTGCATGAACAGAGCCTCTCCCCTTCTTCCATTTCCGCACGTGCCTGTATACTTTCATCTCCTATCTCCTATCCCCATGCACGCAACTTCCTCTTGATGCATTCGCTGTCATGCATAGCCCAACTTCATATTTTATTCCCATGCACATAATATAAATAAGTAGTCATGAATGGAACCAGAGAGGGAGAGCATGCATAAGAAGGCACACATGCACAAGCTAACGCCTGCTGCTCCCTATGCCCTATGCACAGTGGAACCAAAACCCGATCCCCCTTCATTCACGCACTTGAACACTTCCCCACACTACAGCCATCATTCTCTACAGGCTACACACGCATGCATCAATGCTTTTACAGAGGAGAAAAAAAGAAAAATAAGGAAAAGAAAGGCCTAAAATGTTGCTGTGTATTCCATTTCATGCATGTATATTATTTTGGTTCACAGAGGAAAAATGAAGCATAGAAGGAATGTGCTAGAGAAATGTAAAAATGAATTGTGTTAAGTGCTCATGCATGTCCACTTCATGCGTAAATTAACGTATCTCTATTTAAGATAAAAATAATAGAACCTGCTCCCCCGAGTGTAAGTGCAAGCATACATATATAAAAGCAAAGTTTACTTGAATGCTAAGGAATGGAAGTACAAACATTTAATGCATAACTGCCTAAACATATGCAATATTTTAGGTCACGCCGTGTTCATTCCTTTCATGCGTGTGAGACATATATAGGCAAAGATGCTTAAATAGAGTACAACCATAAATGCAACATTTAATGCAAAGCATGCAAACATTTAATGCAAAGCAAAGAGGACATGCGCACGACAGAGAGAAAAGAGTGATTATGAGTGTACGTGTATATATAATTTTGTTTCAAAATGTTAGATTTGCGGTGCACCACAATAGTATAACGTTTTTACGTATGAACCGTGAACGACAGAAATAAAAATGCGATCGTGCACAACAATGTGCCACGATCACAAAATAGTAATAAAATAGACAAGTTAACTTATTCTATGAAGTTTCAAAATTACCGACGTCGCGCCAAACGAAAATATTTTTATTTTTCAAATTAAAATTTACGGAAAAATTCTAAAAATTAAATTAAAAATACGTCATTAGGAAATGTATATTTTATTATAATTTAAATTCAAATCTGAATATTTAAACAAGTTAAATATTCAAATTTGATGACCCAAAAATATGGGTCGTTACATTCTTACCCCTTAAAAGAATTTCATCCTCGACATTCGAAGGATGGAAAAATATAACGAAAAACAAACAATCAACAAAAATAAAACACACTAAAAATAGTTATCACACCCATAACCCCGGTCGATGGTACAGTGCCTTATCCTATCCATTTTTATTTATCAAATTAAGGTAGTTTCATTTTAAAATTTCCTAGGTTGGTTTACTAACCTATACAAGATTTACTTATTCTGTGAAGTTTCAAAAGTACCGACGTTTGGCGTAAAACGCATCAAACGAAAATATTTTTATTTTTCAAATTAAAAATTATGGAAAAATTATAAAAATTAAATTAAAAATACATCATTAGAAATCAAGTCTAAATTTAAAATCTATATTTTATTATAATTTAAATTCAAATCTGAATATTTAAATAAATTAAATATTCAAATTCGATGACCCAAAAATACGGGTCGTTACAGTTCCCAAAATTTTACGAAGGAAAAGTAAGGGGTCTAAGGCCTATTTATAGAGGTGAGAAGGAAAGATGGTCGTTGGATTAAAAATAAACAAATCTAGAACGTTCAAAACATCAAAACCCTAGCCGCCACCAACCCTTCTGCTTCCCATCGGTCGACGGCCTCGACCCACCGGTCGACCGCTAGCGGTCGAGCGGTTGTAGTCCAAGCGTCGACTGGTCCTTTTCCTATGCCCGTATGTTTTATTCTCTTCCATTCTATTTCGTTAATTATTTATTAATTACTCTAATTAATCCAATAAATCTCACGTTAACGTTTAATTTTGCTTAGCCCTTAAGCTACTTACGTTAAGTTTTAAAATTCAAACATTCAAAATTTTAAACTTTTCAATTCAAATTCAAATGTTTAAATTTTAATTCGAAAACTTCAAACGCTTATAAATTTTTCATTTTAACTCCGTTTTCAACATATTATATATGAAAATTGATCAGAAAATCGCCACGGACGCGTGCAACTTCTATGACCAAATTCCGACATCTACAAAATTTCCATTTTTATCCTTAATTCAATTACTTAATTTCTTACTAAATTTTACGGGGTGTTATATTCTCCCTCCTTAAAAAGGAACCAACGCAATCATAGCATCCATCAAACAATCCTCTCTGTCAACCAACGTACTATGGATATATGATAACTCGTATGATCATTCTTCTACCAGAGACTAATGGAAATCTCATTTTTTTAGTGTACTCACTTTAGCCTAAAGCTAGTACTAGACCTATTCTTCCAGTCCAGGGTACACAGATCCATTTCTCCGATCCGAGGTAGCCATTCTTCACTACCCATGAGCGTCCTCACGATACCTCTGCTTTGAGTACAACAGAAAACACTCCGAGTATTAACGATCCCTTAGTACGCGTATCCGAGCCCTTCTTCTGCTCCATCTAACTACCATTATCTTGAAGGAACCATTCTTCATTTCCCTGCTTAACGACTCCTTTATTCATCGAGACATTATTCTTGAGGAACCTTTCTACATTCCCCATTCTAAGACTCCTTTCTACATCGAGTTGTCATCTCCGGAACCTAACTCCATTCAACGTTGAGTTACCATCCGAAGACTCTAACTTTCATCATGTTGTTATATCACCATCAGTCATCATGCGAACGAGCCAACACCTCTAGCACGACCTACAGAACCTCAACAATAGTCCCTAGATGTTCCACTGCCACTGGACTTTCCTCCTAAACTCAGTGCCTAGTTAAGAAATTAACTCGTCACCAACTCAAGTCCTTAACTCGTCGCCAACTTAAGCCCATAACTCGTCATCAACTTAAGTCCTTAACTCGTCATCAACTTAAATCCTTAACTCGTCACCAACTTAAGCTCTTAACTCGTCGCCAACACAAGCCTTAACTCGTCATCACATCCTATACTTAGACAATTTCCTACACTATGCTATGGAGCATCTCATCTAGACAAGCTCTATCCATCCAGGACAACCACCGACTCATAATAGCTACCACTTAAACTCAGTGCCGACTCAAGTTTCTTAACTCGGGGTTGAGTTCAGCCTTCAACTCCAAATGAAGTGTGACTTAACCCATAGCTTCCTACCATGTTCCAAAGCACGCACACCAACACTACAAGACACACAGTGTATTCCAATGGAGTCTTCCAACGACCTCCAACGTCTTTGACCAACGGCTTCCAACGTCTTCTAACGTCCAGTGTTTTCTCGTATAATTTATTAGTTAAAAACTGCAGGACGTTGGTAGACGTTGGAAGCAGCCGTTGGCGGCCGTTGAAGGACGTTGCAAAACTGCGAGCAAAACACAAAACCTACTTCTTCTTCCCCCATTCGGCTGAACCCCTATTTCCCCCCAAAATTCCCAATTTTCCTCCAATTCCGCCACCCCCCCCCAAGCTGCTCCAACGATCAACGGCCCCTCCGACGACTCCAAGCCTCCCTCTCGTCCTCTCTAACTCCCTAATCTCTCAAGAAAAGATATAAACCCTAATCCCTATATTTAATTAAATTTGTTAAATTAGTGTATTAAATGTTTGTATTGCCTTATTGTATGTATAATCTAGTTTATTGAGGCATAATTTATGTTATTAACTTATGTATTGCAAGATTATATATATTTAAGTTTGTGTTAACAATAGAATAATGTGCATACAATCAGTTTTAGGTTTGTTTAGAAACGTTAGTTGTTAGTGAGCAAACAATTAGTTTATGTATTTTAGAAAATTTAAAAAATGATATTTTATATTTATGAAACCCTTAGAGTGTCTTTCGGCCCCGTCTGATAAGTATTGTATATGATCGTTATGTGGATATTCGTTTTTTAACAGAACGGACATCTATATTCACCGTATACAATATTTGTTGGATTTGTGTAACAACCCGCATATTTATCAATTTTATATTTAAATATAGAATCGTTAATCAGAATAATGTCCAAAAAGCTACTTTTTGCAAACAGACGAATTGGGACTCGAGACCACTTCCATTGAGTCCAAAATGGTATTTGCGACTCTTTTGAGTATAAACATTGATATGTTTGGAGTTAGTGAAATTTTGATACTTTTTCACTTAGGGCTTTGGTTTGAGTTTCAGCTCATTAACCCCAACTAAGACCTAAGCTCCACCCCCACTCCTCTTCATTCCTTCATAATTTCCTAACACTTAAGCTTCATAAAAAATGGAGAGTGGAATGGGAAATTAAAACTCCAAGCCCTAATCTTCTTTGCAAATCCAAGTTCTAGCTCCAAATTCAAAGAAGAAGCTTTGGTGAGCCTTCTCTTCTTCTTCTCCAACTCATTCTTTTACCAATTTCATAAATTCCTAAACCTAACTTAGGAAACGTTTCTCTTTTAAGCTTAGATTCAAGCTTGTTGGGTTGGAATTGAAGAGTGATTGTTCTTACCATTGCTCTATAGCTTCTTCTTCATTTATTTTGGGTTTAAAGGTGAGATTTTTATCTCACATCTTTGTCTATAACTATCTTTGATGTTAGGTATGAATTCCTAACACTTGTTCATGATCATTTGATTTTGATTCGGATTTATTTGGTGAACATTCCAATATTTGATGTTTTGAAGTCAAAACTTTGAAAATCCTAGCTTTGAATTGTGAACTTGTTTTGGTGGTGAATCGGAGGGCTTTAAGGCTGGGTTGTCGCTTGGAATAAATCCTTTGTCGCCATTGCTCATTCAATCTTTCTGAATCTGAGGGGTTGTGTAGGTTTGCCCATATTTGGGCTTTGTAAATTCTACCCTGCTACAGGCGACAAACGTCTGTGGATCATCCACAGACGTCTGTGGCTTCAGGAAAATTATTTCCTGAAACAGGTGACAGACGTCTGTGGCTTTAGGAAAATTATTTCCCGAAATAGGTGACAGACGTCTGTGGATTTCCCACAGACGTCTGTGGCTGTTGATTTCTGGAAATTAGCCTATTTTCTTATGTGGATTTCCAAATTTATCGATTTTTGATTATCCATATAGTTATTGTCAATTAATATCAACTTTGATGATTTCTTTTCTGGATTTTTGGTGTTTCTATTTGATCGATTTGATATCGATTTCCATGGTTTGATTCACATTATCGAAATGTGAATTCTTATGATTGATTGTTTCTACAATCATTTCTGTGATTTGCCACTTTAAAATATAAGGGTTTTCTATACTAGTAGTAAATATTTAAACTCTTTTACAAAGATGATTTCAACTCTATTTTTAAACATTAAAGCTTGTTTTCAAAACCGTTTTCCAATCTATTAGTATATACAAACCTTTACCTCATTCGTATGAGAAAATCTAATTAAACGGCTTAGCAAAACAAGTGGTATGAAACGCTTGCGTTTACTTCGTCGGTTAATTTATGGACTTGTTCGATTGAAAACCTTGTGACAATTTTCGAGTGGAAATCTACAATTTGTTCGTAAATATTTAAGTTAAGCTAGTGGTTATGGGACATGAAGCTAAACTCATATATTTACTAGCTTAGTGTAATCGACACTTCTTGATGATCGATGATGATCATTTTATGGTTTAGACTAGCAAGGTGCGATGTCTCTTTGTCCACTTGGAGGATTGTACCTCATTTTATTGAGCTTCGTCTCATTTCTTTGTGGGCTAGCGACCCATGTACTTTTATTGTGTTTCGATTCATTGGATGTACCGTTTGGACTACATCGATGTCTCGGCTTTTCGATTCATTGGACGTACCGTTTGTACTGCGTCGATGTTCCGAATTGTTTTGTGTTTCGATTCATTGGATGTACCGTTTGTACTACATCGATGTCTCGGCTTTTCGATTCATTGGACGTACCGTTTGTACTGCATCGATGATCCGGATTGTTTTGTGTTTCGATTCATTGGATGTACCGTTTGTACTACATCGATGTCTCGGCTTTTCGATTCATTGGACGTACCGTTTGTACTGCGTCGATGTTCCGAATTGTTTGTGATACACGTGTTGGTGAGTTTTCATGCTCCCGCTTGGGATTGGCCATCCTTTTCTTGTGATTTCTGGATTTCTACTGATTGATTTCTAGAATTTGTGTTTCACTAACTTTTCTGATTGGCATTGATATGATCGTCAATATTTGTGGTTTGGTGAATAAAATAAAGAATATGACATTCTTTTTAGTGCTATGAGATTCTTGAGATATTGTATGACTTTTGTGGATTTTCTAAGGTATACTTGTTGTAGTATGACATTTTTGGTTATCATACGTTTTATTATTATATCTCTTCCTATATCTCATTTTATCTGATAATTATAGCTAGACCGATCCGTTTATTATTTTCTTATTAAATAATACTCGGGTCAGACTGAGATATTACAGGTGCTTCCTCTTGTCTTCCTATCTGGAACCATCATCTGACTCTTGGTTAACTACTTAGCTTGTAGTTTTTGTTGTATACATTTGAGATTTAGACTCCTTGATGTATACATATTCTTTTGTCTAGCACTTGTATATATTCTTTTGTGATATTGTGGATCTTGTTAGACCACTACTCTAATGTACACTTTCATGTGTAGTATTCATATCTATTTCTGCCTTTGTGATATGAATTGTCTGTGACTGATTTGTGTTATGTTTATTTCTATATTTGTTTCCGAGGTATATATACATAGCCACCGTGTAGTAGCATTGAGTTTGTGTCGGTATGTCGGATTTCCTCTTAAAATGAAATGCATGTTATACTATCTGACATATTGGTGCTCGCACAAGGCAATTGCACGGATGGTCACTCCTCAACAGCCTTATTCTTCGCGCTAGTCGACCGCATTACCCAGTAGTGTCCTTGGCTAGCGTGAGCATAGAGGTGGGGCGTCACAGCATGGTATCAGAGCCAAACTTCGGAACAATGTAGAATAATCTAGCAATGATCATTGTCCTAAGTCTTTCTTAGGAATCGTGCCATAGGATTTAATTTGGGTTTTCGTACCATTCTATCCTATTTTCTTTTGTGATTCCTTGTATTATCTACCAAATTTGTTTGATATTCATTCTGAGATTAACCCTTTTTCTCTTTTCTTTCTTTCTTAAAGAAAAGAAATGGTTAGATCTGGCCGTCCCAGCGCCGGTCAATCCAGTGCTACTCCCCAGGATGGAGTTCTTATGTCTGCCCAGCAGCTTCTAGATCTTGTTAAGAATGCTCAAGCTATCAGACCCATTCCATAGCCTACTCATCGTAGATGCGGTTTTGCAAGCTTGTGTAGAGATTTTACCGATTTAGGTGGAAGGCCATTCCGGGGATCCGAGAGTGTCATTGAAATCCAAGCTTGGCTTAGATCATGCGACCGCATCTTTTCTCGCATGAATCTTGTTGATCTCCATCGAGTCCAAGTGGCTTCTAGCATGCTCCAAGAAAGAGCATTGGATTGGTATGAGCTTCTTATTTCTGAAATCGTTGAAGCGGATCTCACTTGGGAGCAATTCCGAGAAAGATTCGAATTGAAATTTGTGCCGAAGGCTGAAAAAGTAACTTTGGCCCGGCGTTTTATCGACCTTGTTCAAGGTGAATCTTCTGTGACGAACTACGTCGCATCTTTCGAATCTCTTTCTAAATACGGGGTTGAATACATTAATACCCCATTGAAGAAAAATCAGAGATTTGTTTATGGCTTGAACAAGAATCTCAAGAAGCCATTACTTCTGAAATTGGAAGTTTCTTTCGATCAGCTTATTGATATCGCTCTTCGTCTTGAAGAGGCCGATAAAGAGTGTGATGTTGAAGTTGTGGGTGCTAAACAAAACTTCAACAACAACATGAAAATGCCTATTAAGTTCAAAGGCCCCAATCCCAATCCCAACAAGAAAGGGAAGCAAGAATCTTTGGTAGCAAAGACTCCTACGTCTAGTCGTGGACGATGCTACAATTGTGGTCTTACGGACCACTATGCAAATGTGTAATGACCCTAAAATAAAATAAAATAATACATATATTTATATTAGAAAATTCTGAGATATATATAAGTGTATATATATATATTGCATTAAAACAGAAAAGAATTTGGCAATGAATAAAATTAAATGAGAGCTTCTGTTTGATAAAATGCAAGGAATCAAGGTAATTAGAAGAAAAATTGGAGCTCAAAATAATATAGTTTTATGTTCAAAGAATTATGTAAATATATATACATTTAATATATATATATGGGGTGTTTGCTGTTTTATATGAAGATAAAATAAAATGAGGTTTAATATAAAGGTTTATATGTCTTATAATTGTGCCAGAAAATAATTAGCATAATATATGTGATTTTTAATTTAAAAAGGGAGTTGACTGATTTGACAAAAAGGCAGAAATATATATATACATATACGGACTCAAATAAAATTTCCATACCATATTTATTCTAAGCAAATAATTTGGGTAAATGATTTTACATTACAAAGTATGGTAGTATGTCTGATAGAATGGAGGTAATAGATAGGTAGGAAAAAAATATATACAAAGTAGATTTTCAGATTTCCTTAAAACTTATAAAAAAAAAAATAAACTAAGGGTCACATGCTTATGGCATGAGTAGAAAGGAGTCATGAAAATAGTATTGAGTGTCTAAAAATGCATGATCCCCGAAATAGCTAATTAAAGTGTGCATTTCCAATTTATGATCACACAGAAATATGATGTGAACATAAACATCTAAGGGTATCAGGGGAATTACCCATTTTCTAAAACCCTAGAATGGATTTATAAATAACTGCACATAGCCAAAACCATCACTCTCTCGGGATCAAAACAAAAATAAAATAAATAAGGAGAAACACTAGCTTGAGGCTTTGGGGGATTTGCTGTTCTAAGAAATTAAGGCAGTAAAAAGGAGAAACATTATGTGAGTATTTATCTTTTGTATGCAATGGCATTAAGTCCTATTGCAGGCAGCCTAAAAATACTATGAGTTATTTGAATCTCTGAAATGATTTGTTATGGGTGATATGGGTGTTTGTTTGTGCATTTTTGTTTGGAGCATTGATCTGTAATTTGGCTTTCAGAGTTAACATGTTTTAAGTATTCTTGTTCTATCATCATTAAACATGGATCAAGATTAATAGGGGAACATGGGGCTGAGTCAGAAAATATGCAGGCAGTCATATTTCTCTGATATAAAAGAGAAAAACTAAACTGGTCACTTGGGGGTAGTCAATGATCTGCTTACTTCAGGTGGAAGCAAGTATGTGCATGGTGCAACAGCACCCTGAGGCCTTTGTGTGTTGGAATAATTTAAACAACCTGGGAGTTTCCATCACAATGCATACATAGTGTTCATTTGACAAGGAGTTAAAGACCATGAAATAAATGGGGGTAGGGGTTTAAAAATCTGGGTTATAAACTTTCAGATTTGGTGTTAGATTTAATCAAGTTAAACATTGTTCATTGATTAATTTGCTGGGTGGAAATTTGGAGTATAAAACAGAGATTACTTACCCAAGTTTTGATGAGGATGAATTAAAAATTTGTACACATGCTTAATCTTAACTGACTGTTGTGCATTGTTTGATTTGTTGAATGTGGTATTGTGTCTTTTTGAATGAACCAAAACATGCTAAGTATAAGACCTGTTAATCTAGGAAGGCATTGCAAGATTACTACAATTATGTACATATATACAAAATTGATAAATGCTCATACCAGTGTAAACTGACCCTTTTGGTTGCCCTTGCAATCATCTGGGTGCCTCAAAAAATTATTTGGGGCAGCTAAATGATTTGCTTGCAGGAAATTGAAGTTGGCTTGATGAGTAAAGAAGGCATTGGCTGCTAGTATAAATAAGAGAGACTTGTTTTAAATTTGCAGTTGCTTTGTAATGGAATTACTAGACAAATTCTATTTTCTGCAATTGAAGTACTTGTAGGAAACTTTCTAAGTATTTGAGGATGAAAACTTGTACTTAAGTAAAATTCATTTTGAATGATATATGATGGAGTTTGATTTTTATTGATGTTGTGATCATCTAATTTGAAGGAAACAAGGGCATGGGTATAACACATAAATATAAAATGTGAATGTAATGATCTCTGGTTTTATTGCCTGAGTTTATTCTATGATTTTCTTTAAATAAAATTATAATAGTTTTGACAAGATTTGAATAAGAAATATCCAAGTGGAATAAATGTATGCATGTCAGATAGTTGATACTGATATATGTATATGTATATATATTTGAACCTCTGATTTCTATTGTTTGTATTTTGTCTTATGGGAATTGAACTGCTAAGGGGATTTAATTTTTGAAATGAACTCTCAAGATTTTTGTAGAATATTCAAGTGAAATGAATTTGTGTATGGCAGGTAAATGATACTGGCATGTCATGAATTCTGGAAACTTGTATAAATTTGAGTATTTAAATTTTCAGAAAGATCTTTGAGAATAGTAGACTTGAAAGGTACTGAATTTTTGATAAATGATTGAACACCTATAAGAATGATTTTTCCAGAAAACTTGAACCGGACATAAAAAGGCTTGGAAATTTAGGAGTAGCACTTTGTAGAAGTTTGTTAACATGAGGGATATGGGTTTACAAGTGGTAAAGGAGGGACTATGGCCGGCCTAGATGGCCATGAGTCAAACCCTTGGATGCCTGGAACCACTTCATTTCAATCAGTGAAGTGTAATGTGCTTCCGGGACAAATTAAAGAAAACACCAAGCAGCCCTTATATAACTCCAAGCATATCTCACAAACCACCAAGTTTGTAGGTCTGCATCATATTAAACTTTAAAATGCTAAAAGTACTCTCCTAATCAACCTAAAATGATAAATGGAAATAACTTATGAGTAGTGTTATGTGTATACCTGATAACACTGATAAGATTAAGGAAACACTATGTTTGTGTTAATAGAATTATTTAGGCAGATTAATATTTATAGTCAGATAAAAGGTTTAAGTGTTGTAATTTGCTAAAATACACCTCTGGCAGTAGAACAAGATTCAGAAAGGAAATAAATGGCTTGTCAATAGATTGTATGATAATTTGTTTTCACTTTGATTTAAATTGACTCTGATATATATATATATAAAATAATAATAAAGGAACAATTGTGTATCATCAAATATATAATTGGTTTAATCTTTGTATACTGATATGATTATATTAGTAATTCTAGGGTCTTGGGAAAAATAGTTGGAAACTATATAAAAATTTAAATATAAAAGTATTTGGGGTTAGTGGTGAGTTCCTCTTGTATACCAAAAAAAAAAATTCTAAGCATTTTAGGATGAGGGTCACCACAGTTGGTATCAGAGCTATGTTTTAAATAACATAGTAAATGTTGTTGTATGCATATGGATGTTTGAATGCATTGTTTGAATTATTGGTGTTGAATGTTTTTGCTGTATGTCAAGAAATATATGTGTGTACATGTGACACATGCACAGTGTGCACAGAAATGAAAATGAACCAAGTAAAGACACCAAAAACTGATAGGGGTAAATAAACTAACATAAAAATCATATTTATAGCATTATGGTAGGACCAAGGCATCACACAGGTGCAGGATCATCACGTGATCCACCTGTGATGAGCATGGAGGATTTTGTGAGAGCTTTAAGGGATGGAATGGCACCAAGGCAAGACAATCCTCATGAGGAACTCTCCAAACTGCTTAAGACTTGTACCACTTTAGGAGGAAAGGATTTTGAAGGTACTGAAGGAGCTATAGGTGTTCAAACTTGGATAAAAACTATGGAGAGGGTCTTCACAGATATGCAAATCAATGACCAAAGAAAGAGACAGATAGCTTCAAGGAAATTGAAGGGGGTTGCACTGGATTGGTGGGAAGTTGTGACAGCAGGAAGACAAGAGGATACCATTACTTGGAATAATTTCAAGGACATGCTTGAGGCCAGATTTGTCCCAGCATCTGCCAAGGCCACGCTACTTGAAGACTTTATTAGATTAAGGCAAGGAAGTATGAATGTGAATGAATACACTCAGAAGTTTGAAGCTTTATCCAAGTATGGACTGGTGTTAATAGGGAATGCAGAAGCAAAGAATGCAAGGTACATTCAAGGCTTGAACCCTAGTTTGTCAAGGGCAATGTTGCCATACAAGGACAAAACCTTTGATCAAGTAATTGATCTAACTCTCTCATTTGAGAAACATGACACTGCAAGAGAGAAATTAAGGAATATGAAGCTCAACAAGAAGAAAGGTGGTCAGAACAAAGTGCAACCTTATGATAAGAGAAATGCAAGTAAAGGAGTTAAGAAAGGGGAAGGAGCAACAACACCTGAAAGCAAGAAGTTCACTCATTGTTTTAATTGTGGAAAAGCTGGACATTATAGTAACCAATGCCCTGACCCCAAGATACCTAGAGGAGGATGCTATAATTGTGGAAAGATGGGTCATCTCAAGAAGGATTGCCCAGAAACCAATAGGGGAACAGCAAGGGTAGGAGCTTTGGCAGCAAGTAACACTGGGAATGTTGGGCAACTTGAAGGTATAATTTTTATTCATACCCAACCCATATCAGTAATATATGACACTGGTGCCTCACATTCACTAATATCTTTGGAAATTGTAAAGAAGTTAACACTTGCATGTGTTTCCATTGATCAGCCCTTGGTTGTACACAGTCCCATAGGGAGTCATTGTATGTTGGGGATGAAGTGTTTGGGTCTGAAATTAATTATAGGGGGTTATGAATTTAATTCAGATTTATATACCTTAAATTACCCTGGTATTGGGATTATTTTGGGGGTAGATTGGTTAATGAGAAATAAAGCAATTTTAAATTTAGAAAACCTTACTATCTCTTTGGAAACAAATGAAGGCAAAAGAATTACCATCTTAAGTGAAATAGCAAAGAATACATGTTTTAATAAAATCTGGAGTATTAATGAAGTTCAGAAAGAATTAAAGATAGAGGAAATCCTAGTAGTCAATGAATATGTAGATGTGTTTGGAGAAGTGAAAGGAATTCCTCAAAACAGACCAGTTGAATTTAAAATAAAATTAATTCCTGGAACAAATCCAATCATTAAGAAGCCTTATAGAATGGGTCCAAAAGAGTTGGTAGAATTAAAACATCAACTAGAAGAATTAGAAGAGAAAGGATTTATAAGATCAAGTAGTTCCAGTTGGGGTTCCCCAGTGCTATTTGTCAAGAAACATGATGGAACAATGAGGTTGTGTGTAGACTACAGAGATTTAAACAAGGTGACTATTAAAAATAAGTACCCACTGCCTAGAATAGATGATCTATTTGATCAATTGCATGGGGCTAAAATATTTTCAAGGCTAGACTTAGCCTCTGGATTTCATCAGATGAAAGTTGCAGAGGAAAGCATTGAGTACACAGCCTTTAATACAAGGTATGGCCTTTATGAATTTCTAGTAATGCCATTTGGCTTGACCAATGCTCCCTCCTATTTTGTAGACTTGATGAATAGAATTTTTAGAGACTTTTTGGATAAGTTTGTCTTGGTGTTTATAGATGACATATTAATTTATTCAAAGACAGAAAAGGATCATGCCATGCACCTACATTTAGTATTATCCAGACTTAGAGAACATGAATTAAAAGCCAAGTATTCAAAGTGTACATTTTGGCAACATGAAGTAAAATTCTTAGGACACATAGTGTCACAGCAGGGAGTAAGTGTAGATCCAAGCAAGGTCATTGCAGTTCAATCATGGAGTAGACCCAAAACAGTGACTGAGGTGAGGTCATTCTTAGGTTTGGCAGGGTATTATAGGAGGTTCATCAAGGATTTTTCAAGAATAGCTGCACCAATGACCAAACTAACCAAGAAGAACCAACCATATGTGTGGACTGAGCAGTGTGAACAAGCTTTTGAGAAATTGAAGCAAGCATTGGTGGAAGCTCCTGTCCTACAAATCCCAGAAGCAAATGAAGGAATGGTTGTATACACTGATGCTAGTGGGTCTGGGTTAGGTGCAGTGCTTATGCAACATGGCAAGGTAGTGGCATATGCATCAAGACAACTTAAACCCAATGAAACCAAATATGTAACTCATGATCTAGAATTAGCTGCAATAGTGTTTGCACTAAAACTATGGAGGCATTATTTGCTTGGGGCAAAATTTGAATTATTCACAGATCATCAAGCATTGAAATATTTATTTTCTCAAAAAGATTTAAATATGAGGCAAGCAAGGTGGTTGGAGTTTCTGGCTGCATATGATTTAGATATATTGTACACTCCTGGAAAAGCTAATAGAGTAGCAGATGCTTTGAGCAGAAATCATGTTAGATTAGCCAGTTTGATGATTGATGAGTTTAAAAATCTTGCAGTGCTTGGGGAGGCAGATATATACAGTAAGGATGCAGTGAATTTTAAAGAGCATGGTGATATGGTGGAGTATGGTACACTGGGAATAATCACAGTGAAGTCTAATTTGGTGGAGAAAGTTGGTAGCATGCAAGATCAAGATCAAAGTCTGAAGGAGAAGAAAGAAATGTTATTAAACAACATGGAGTCAGAGAATTTTAAAATAGATTCCCAAGTTTATTTGAGGAAAAATGATAAGCTTTGTGTACCAAACATTGCAGAATTGAAGGAAGAAATCATGAATGAGCATCACAAGACCAGGTACACCATACACCCTGGTGGTACTAAGATGTATCATGATTTAAAAAGAGGCTACTGGTGGCCAGGAATGAAGCAAGCAGTGGCAAGATATGTGGCAAAATGTTCCACATGTCAACAAATTAAAGCAGACCACCAAAAGCCCTCTGGCATGTTGCAACCTTTGGAGGTACCTCAGTGGAAGTGGGAAAGCATTTCCATGGATTTTGTGGATGGTTTGCCTAGAACTAAGAAAGGCAATGATAGTATATGGGTAATTGTTGATAGACTAACCAAATCAGCTCACTTTGTTCCTGTCAGGTCAGATAGAAATGCATCTAGGCTTGCACAATTGTTTATCAAAGAAGTGGTGAGGTTACATGGCATACCCAAGACTATTGTAAGTGATAGAGACACTTTGTTCACCTCAAGATTTTGGGAAAGTTTCCAAGAAGCAATGGGAACACAACTTTGTTTAAGCACTGCCTACCATCCTCAAAGTGATGGGCAAACAGAGATAGTGAATAAAATATTGGAAGATTTACTTAGAGCATGTGTGCTTGATTTTGGGGGAAATTGGGAGAATCATATTCACTTGGCAGAATTCACTTACAACAATAGCTATCAATCAACCATAGGAATGGCTCCCTTTGAAGCCTTGTATGGGAGACCTTGCATGTCTCCTGCCTGTTGGTTGGAAGCAGGAGAGGGTGTAATGTTGGGGCCAGATCATGTTAAAGAAACTTCCAACATGATTGAATTGGTTAGGCATAGAATGAAGGCAGCACAATCAAGACAAAAGTCTTATGCAGATAGAAAGAGAAAGCCAATGGAGTTTGAAGTAGGAGAGCATGTTTTTCTGAAAGTATCACCAATGAAGAAAGTGTTCAGGTTTGGAAAATCTGGAAAGCTATCACCAAGATTTGTAGGACCATATGAAATTATGCAGAGAATTGGTGCTATGGCCTACAGACTCAAGTTACCTGAGGAGTTGAGTGGTGTGCATCCTGTATTTCATGTTTCTCAATTGAGAAAATGGGTGCATGATGAAGGAGCAATTCTGGAGTCACCTACTCAAGTTCAAGTCCAGAAGAATTTGGTTTATACCAATGAACCAGTAGGGATAGTTGCCAAGGAAGAGAAAAAGTTGAGGAACAAGGTGATCAAACTGGTGAAAATCCAATGGAGCTTGGACACTAATGATTGTACATGGGAGGTTGAAGATAAAATGAGGGCTAAATACCCCAGTTTATTTACTGATGGAGAGGTATGTCTAAGCAGCCTAAGATGATTTTTCTAAATATACTTATACATTGTTTGTTTTCATAAAATATGGGTATGGGGTTATGGAGTTAAAACAGGCTATGGATTAGTGTTTTTAATTGGAGAGATTAGGTGAAATTATGAGGACATAATTCCTTTAAGGGGGAGGGTATGTAATGACCCTAAAATAAAATAAAATAATACATATATTTATATTAGAAAATTCTGAGATATATATAAGTATATATATATATATATTGCATTAAAACAGAAAAGAATTTGGAAATGAATAAAATTAAATGAGAGCTTCTGTTTGATAAAATGCAAGGAATCAAGGTAATTAGAAGAAAAATTGGAGCTCAAAATAATATAGTTTTATGTTCAAAGAATTATGTAAATATATATACATTTAATATATATATATGGGGTGTTTGCTGTTTTATATGAAGATAAAATAAAATGAGGTTTAATATAAAGGTTTATATGTCTTATAATTGTGCCAGAAAATAATTAGCATAATATATGTGATTTTTAATTTAAAAAGGGAGTTGACTGATTTGACAAAAAGGCAGAAATATATATATACATATACGGACTCAAATAAAATTTCCATACCATATTTATTCTAAGCAAATAATTTGGGTAAATGATTTTACATTACAAAGTATGGTAGTATGTCTGATAGAATGGAGGTAATAGATAGGTAGGAAAAAAATATATACAAAGTAGATTTTCAGATTTCCTTAAAACTTATAAAAAAAATAATAAACTAAGGGTCACATGCTTATGGCATGAGTAGAAAGGAGTCATGAAAATAGTATTGAGTGTCTAAAAATGCATGATCCCCGAAATAGCTAATTAAAGTGTGCATTTCCAATTTATGATCACACAGAAATATGATGTGAACATAAACATCTAAGGGTATCAGGGGAATTACCCATTTTCTAAAACCCTAGAATGGATTTATAAATAACTGCACATAGCCAAAACCATCACTCTCTCGGGATCAAAACAAAAATAAAATAAATAAGGAGAAACACTAGCTTGAGGCTTTGGGGGATTTGCTGTTCTAAGAAATTAAGGCAGTAAAAAGGAGAAACATTATGTGAGTATTTATCTTTTGTATGCAATGGCATTAAGTCCTATTGCAGGCAGCCTAAAAATACTATGAGTTATTTGAATCTCTGAAATGATTTGTTATGGGTGATATGGGTGTTTGTTTGTGCATTTTTGTTTGGAGCATTGATCTGTAATTTGGCTTTCAGAGTTAACATGTTTTAAGTATTCTTGTTCTATCATCATTAAACATGGATCAAGATTAATAGGGGAACATGGGGCTGAGTCAGAAAATATGCAGGCAGTCATATTTCTCTGATATAAAAGAGAAAAACTAAACTGGTCACTTGGGGGTAGTCAATGATCTGCTTACTTCAGGTGGAAGCAAGTATGTGCATGGTGCAACAGCACCCTGAGGCCTTTGTGTGTTGGAATAATTTAAACAACCTGGGAGTTTCCATCACAATGCATACATAGTGTTCATTTGACAAGGAGTTAAAGACCATGAAATAAATGGGGGTAGGGGTTTAAAAATCTGGGTTATAAACTTTCAGATTTGGTGTTAGATTTAATCAAGTTAAACATTGTTCATTGATTAATTTGTTGGGTGGAAATTTGGAGTATAAAACAGAGATTACTTACCCAAGTTTTGATGAGGATGAATTAAAAATTTGTACACATGCTTAATCTTAACTGACTGTTGTGCATTGTTTGATTTGTTGAATGTGGTATTGTGTCTTCTTGAATGAACCAAAACATGCTAAGTATAAGACCTGTTAATCTAGGAAGGCATTGCAAGATTACTACAATTATGTACATATATACAAAATTGATAAATGCTCATACCAGTGTAAACTGACCCTTTTGGTTGACCTTGCAATCATCTGGGTGCCTCAAAAAATTATTTGGGGCAGCTAAATGATTTGCTTGCAGGAAATTGAAGTTGGCTTGATGAGTAAAGAAGGCATTGGCTGCTAGTATAAATAAGAGAGACTTGTTTTAAATTTGCAGTTGCTTTGTAATGGAATTACTAGACAAATTCTATTTTCTGCAATTGAAGTACTTGTAGGAAACTTTCTAAGTATTTGAGGATGAAAACTTGTACTTAAGTAAAATTCATTTTGAATGATATATGATGGAGTTTGATTTTTATTGATGTTGTGATCATCTGATTTGAAGGAAACAAGGGCATGGGTATAACACATAAATATAAAATGTGAATGTAATGATCTCTGGTTTTATTGCCTGAGTTTATTCTATGATTTTCTTTAAATAAAATTATAATAGTTTTGACAAGATTTGAATAAGAAATATCCAAGTGGAATAAATGTATGCATGTCAGATAGTTGATACTGATATATGTATATGTATATATATTTGAACCTCTGATTTCTATTGTTTGTATTTTGTCTTATGGGAATTGAACTGCTAAGGGGATTTAATTTTTGAAATGAACTCTCAAGATTTTTGTAGAATATTCAAGTGAAATGAATTTGTGTATGGCAGGTAAATGATACTGGCATGTGCATGAATTCTGGAAACTTGTATAAATTTGAGTATTTAAATTTTCAGAAAGATCTTTGAGAATAGTAGACTTGAAAGGTACTGAATTTTTGATAAATGATTGAACACCTATAAGAATGATTTTTCCAGAAAACTTGAACCGGACATAAAAAGGCTTGGAAATTTAGGAGTAGCACTTTGTAGAAGTTTGTTAACATGAGGGATATGGGTTTACAAGTGGTAAAGGAGGGACTATGGCCGGCCTAGATGGCCATGAGTCAAACCCTTGGATGCCTGGAACCACTTCATTTCAATCAGTGAAGTGTAATGTGCTTCCGGGACAAATTAAAGAAAACACCAAGCAGCCCTTATATAACTCCAAGCATATCTCACAAACCACCAAGTTTGTAGGTCTGCATCATATTAAACTTTAAAATGCTAAAAGTACTCTCCTAATCAACCTAAAATGATAAATGGAAATAACTTATGAGTAGTGTTATGTGTATACCTGATAACACTGATAAGATTAAGGAAACACTATGTTTGTGTTAATAGAATTATTTAGGCAGATTAATATTTATAGTCAGATAAAAGTTTTAAGTGTTGTAATTTGCTAAAATACACCTCTGGCAGTAGAACAAGATTCAGAAAGGAAATAAATGGCTTGTCAATAGATTGTATGATATTTTGTTTTCACTTTGATTTAAATTGACTTTGATATATATATATATATATATAAAATAATAATAAAGGAACAATTGTGTATCATCAAATATATAATTGGTTTAATCTTTGTATACTGATATGATTATATTAGTAATTCCAGGGTCTTGGGAAAAATAGTTGGAAACTATATAAAAATTTAAATATAAAAGTATTTGGGGTTAGCGGTGAGTTCCTCTTGTATACCAAAAAAAAAAAAATTCTAAGCATTTTAGGATGAGGGTCACCACAAAATGAGTGCCCGAAACCATTTTTTTGTCGTTATTGCAAAAGTTCGGGCCATCTTATATCTACATGTCCCATACTTTAAAGTAGGAGAGAGGGAGAGCTAAGTGCAAGCCCCTAGCAACTCTTCTCTTAGTCAAGGTATCCATTCTATTCTTGATGACATTTATTTTGTGATTATCTTATTCGAGTTCTTTTTGATATGGGTTTCATCTCATTATTTTTATATCAAAAGAACTTGTGATTCTTTTTCTTCAAACATTTTTGGGCTTGATGACTTCTTTGAAGATTGCGAATCCGGATTGGTGGATCTGCAACACTCAATTTGCTTTTTATTGATGTCGAAATTATTTTATGTGATTTTTCTTTCCGAGCCGATTTTTACTTATGCTTCGGAATTGACTTTTGTAAGGATTAGCTTAATTATTATGAAGCCATATCCTTTGTCCCGTGTGGACTATTCATCTTCGACATTTTCAATCTGTTAAGAAGATTTATGTTTTTCCTTTGTGATTTTGATTCCAATTTGATGGCATCATTTTATTCTTTAAGCTCACATGATGAGGAAAGTGTTATTTCTCTCATTCATGTGGTTTGAGAATTTTCCGGTATTTTTGAGTTTGTCTTAGGATTATCACCTAAGCAGTCTTTTAAGTGGTGTTAAGGTCTTTTCAGATCGACCTTACCACCGGATTTCTTTAGCTACGAGTTGCGGAAGTTAGCATCCACTTACCGCATTCCGCACTCGTTATGGTTCTTATGAATGACTTATTATGTCATTCAGTTTGTCCAGCTTATTTCATCCATTTTATAAATCGAGTATTATATGAGTATCTCGATGACTTCATTTTTGTATTTATTGATTTTGGATGGAAATAGCAATTTAAAATTTTGCAAATCTTTTTCAAAAGATTTATTTATAAGTATAATTGGATTTTGTTCTTCAATGAGCAAAGAATATTCTTAAAACTTCTAAGAGATATTTTTATCATATGGATTATGATTTTGTGATTGTATTGCCCATTGAGTGCTTTAAGAATTCTGGTCGATGCGCCTGATCAACGTTATCGATAGGAATCTCCTAAACGCTTTGATGAGACAATTTGACACAATAAATTGACTTGTAAAATGTAATTTTTTCTGAAAAGATTATTACATAAAGATAATTGTAATTTTGAAAGTTTTAGCTTTTCGGGAAAGAAGATTATTTAAAAGAAATTCATTCTTTTTGATACTCCTATTCTTGTGATTCCCGAAGGGAACCAAGACTTTATTGTTTATACCGATGCTAGTTGTATTGGTTTGGATGCCGTTCTCTTGCAAAAGAAAACGTGCTATCACTTTTGTTTCTAAATCATTAAAGCCTATCGAGACTAGATATCCCACTTATGATCTAGTGCTCGCGGCTATTATTTTCGCTTTTAGAGTTTGGCATCATTATTTTGGGGAAGAAATTCGTTCTCCACTTCGATCATAAATCTTTGAAATGTTTATTTTCTCATAAGGAACTTAATGTTGGCTCGAGTTCCTTACATCTTATGATCTTGATATTTTTATACTTCCGGAAAGGGCATCGTGTTGCCGATGCCTTTAGTTGTAAGCAACAAGCGGTTGTTTCTTTGATGATATCTGAATGGAATGATCTCGAGACTTTATCCACTTATGAGATTCGAGATCGTGAATCCAATTCATGTTCATCTCTTGTTTTGTGTAGCCGTGAGGCTCGTCCTTCTCTTTTGGACCATACCTCTTTTGGCTAAACTCTATGTCAAACTAAAATTGCATGGAGTTCCTACTTTTATTATTAGCAATCGTGATCCATTATTTTTACTAGTGGACTTTGGTATGATCTTCAAAAGCTTTGGGAACAAAGCTTAATTTTTGGCACCGCTTATCGTCCTCAATCCGATGGACAAATAGAGCGTGTGAATCAACTCTTGAAGATCTCTTTCATTCATGTGTTCTTGATTTTAGTGGAGTTGGGAAAGTTATATTTCTCTTGTTGAGTTTTCTTCCAATAATAACTTCCAACCTTGTATTGGTATGGCACTCTACGGAAGGCCGTGACGATTTTCTTTGTGATTGACTTGCAGCCGGTGAGAAGCTGGTTTTAGGTATTGATTTTATTGGTGTTCCAAATTATTTGAGTTTCTCGTTTCTCGGGCGTACCGTTTTTGTACTACGTCATTTCACCGGCTCAATTTTCTGCTATTCTTGACGTTTTCCACGTCTTTTAACTATGGAAATGACTTTAGGTTTCCGATTTTTATCCTTGAGCCTGGTGTTATAGTAGGGATTGAAGTTTCACCAGATTTGACTTTTGAGCAACATTCTATTCGCATCATTTCTTCAGGGGTTGAGTGCCTTCGAAATAAAGATGTTCTTTTTGTGAAAGTCCGATGGTTCTCAAATCCTAAGGATTTCTCTTGGGAATCCAGAGAATTCATCGAGCGAACACGTTCGGGCTAACTTTTTCGTGCTCTTTATGGTGAACTTCTTATTTCAAATTTTCTTTTGTGTTGATATGCTTTTATGGTTGTTACTTTTTAGTTATTTCTTAAGATTGCGAGGACGCAATATCTTTAAGGAGGGAAGTCTGTAACAACCCACATATTTATCAATTTTATATTTAAATATTTTATTTAAATATAGAATCGTTAATCAGATTGATGTCCGAAAAGCTACTTTTTGCAAACAGTCGAATTGGGACTCGAGACCACTTCCATTGAGTCCAAAATGGTGTTTTCGACTTTTTTGAGTATAAACATTGATATGTTTGGAGTTAGTGAAATTTTGATACTTTTTCACTTAGGGCTTTGGTTTGAGTTTCAGCTCATTAACCCCAACTAAGACCCAAGCTCCACCCCCACTCCTCTTCATTCCTTCATAATTTCCTAACACTTAAGCTTCATAAAAAATGGAGAGTGGAATGGTAAATTAAAACTCCAAGCCCTAATCATCTTTGCAAATCCAAGTTCTAGCTCCAAATTCAAAGAAGAAGCTTTGGTGAGCCTTCTCTTCTTCTTCTCCAACTCATTCTTTTACCAATTTCAAAAATTCCTAAACCTAACTTAGGAAATGTTTCTCTTTTAAGCTTAGATTCAAGCTTGTTGGGTTGGAATTGAAGAGTGATTGTTCTTACCATTGCTCTATAGCTTCTTCTTCATTTGCTTTGGGTTTAAAGGTGAGATTTTTATCTCACATCTTTGTCTATAACTATCTTTGATGTTAGGTATGAATTCCTAACACTTGTTCATGATCATTTGATTTTGATTTGGATTTATTTGGTGAACATTCCAATATTTGATGTTTTGAAGTCAAAACTTTGAAAATCCTAGCTTTGAATTGTGAACTTGTTTTGGTGGTGAATCGGAGGGCTTTAGGGCTGGGTTGTCGCTTGGCATAAATCCTTTGTCGCCATTGCTCATTCAATCTTTCTGAATCTGAGAAGTTGTGTAGGTTTGCCCATATTTGGGCTTTGCAAATTCTACCCTGCTACAGGCGACAGACGTCTGTGGATCATCCACAGACGTCTGTGGCTTCAGGAAAATTATTTCCTGAAACAGGTGACAGACGTCTGTGGCTTCAGGAAAATTATTTCCCGAAAAAGGTGACAGACGTCTGTGGATTTCCCATAGACGTCTATGGCTGTTGATTTCTAGAAATTAGCCTATTTTCTTATGTGGATTTCCAAATTTATCGATTTTTGATTATCCATATAGTTATTGTCAATTAATATCAACTTTTATGATTTCTTTTCTGGATTTTTGGTGTTTCTATTTGATCGATTTGATATCGATTTCCATGGTTTGATTCACATTATCGAAATGTGAATTCTTATGATTGATTGTTTCTACAATCATTTCTGTGATTTGTCACTTTAAAATATAAGGGTTTTCTATACTAGTAGTAAATATTTAAACTCTTTTACAAAGATGATTTCAACTCTATTTTTAAACATTAAAGCTTGTTTTCAAAACCGTTTTCCAATCTATTAGTATATACACACCTTTACCTCATTCGTATGAGAAAATCTAATTAAACGGCTTAGCAAAACAAGTGGTATGAAACGCTTGCGTTTACTTCGTCGATTAATTTATGGACTTGTTCGATTGAAAACCTTGTGAAAATTTTTGAGTGGAAATCTACAATTTGTTCGTAAATATTTAAGTTAAGCTAGTGGTTATGGGACATGAAGCTAAACTCATATATTTACTAGCTTAGTGTAATCGACACTTCTTGATGATCGATGATGATCATTTTATGGTTTAAACTAGCAAGGTGCGATGTCTCTTTGTCCATTTGGAGGATTGTACCTCATTTTATTGAGCTTCGTCTCATTTCTTTATGGGCTAGCGACCCATGTACTTTTATTGTGTTTCAATTCATTGGATGTACTGTTTGTACTACATTGATGTCTCGGCTTTTCGATTCATTGGACGTACCATTTGTACTGCGTCGATGTTCCGAATTGTTTTGTGTTTCGATTCATTGGATGTACCATTTGTACTACATCGATGTCTCGGCTTTTCGATTCATTGGACGTACCGTTTGTACTGCGTCGATGATCCAAATTGTTTTGTGTTTCGATTCATTGGATGTATCGTTTGTACTACATCGATGTCTCGGCTTTTCGATTCATTGGACGTACCGTTTGTACTGCGTCGATGTTCCGAATTGTTTGTGATACACGTGTTGGTGAGTTTTCATGCTCCCGCTTGGGATTGGCCATCCTTTTCTTGTGATTTCTGGATTTCTACTGATTGATTTCTAGAATTTGTGTTTCACTAACTTTTCTGATTGGCATTGATATGATCGTCAATATTTGTGGTTTGGTGAATAAAATAAAGAATATGACATTCTTTTTAGTGCTATGAGATTATTGAGATATTGTATGACTTTTGTGGATTTTCTAAGGTATACTTGTCGTAGTATGACATTTTTGGTTATCATACGTTTTATTATTATATCTCTTCCTATATCTCATTTTATCTGATAATTATAGCTAGACTGATCCGTTTATTATTTTCTTATTAAATAATACTCGGGTCAGACTGAGATATTACAGGTGCTTCCTCTTGTCTTCCTATCTGGAACCATCATCTGACTCTTGGTTAACTACTTAGCTTGTAGTTTTTGTTGTATACATTTGAGATTTAGACTCCTTGATGTATACATATTCTTTTGTCTAGCACTTGTATATATTCTTTTGTGATATTGTGGATCTTGTTAGACCACTACTCTGATGTACACTTTCATGTGTAGTATTCATATCTATTTCCGCCTTTGTGATATGAATTGTCTGTGACTGATTTGTGTTATGTTTATTTCTATATTTGTTTCCGAGGTATATATACATAGCCACCGTGTAGTAGCATTGAGTTTGTGTCGGTATGTCGGATTTCCTCTTAAAATGAAATGCATGTTATACTATCTGACATATCGGTGCTCGCACAAGGCAATTGCACGGATGGTCGCTCCTCAACAGCCTTATTCTTCACGCTAGTCGACCGCATTACCCAGTAGTGTCCTTGGCTAGCGTGAGCATAGAGGTGGGGCGTCACAATTTGTCCCTGTATTGGACAAGTTACGAACACAATAACGTAATTAAATCTCGTAAAACATTTCATTTTAAATGGTTCATAGAATTTCGACAGCGCTTCCTTTATGTTCCCTATGTACACGCAAATGTGTACTGTTCAGGGAACTAAAGCGAAGTGCTGTCGAAATTTTGTTGAATCGTTTAAATTGAAATGATTTACGCAATTTAATTACGTTATTGTATTTGTAATGGGAGGTAGGATGACCCATCGACAAAGTGTCAATTCACCAATAATATTGTTTTAATAAAATGTCAATTTTTTAAATTTATATCGTACTTTTTAATTATATACGTAGGTAAATGGACAATTATTTTACTAATCGAAGCTGGATATACAAAAAAAGAAGGATCGAAAATGGAGGCTCAATAAGTGAACAGTTTAATAACGGTGTTCGCGTATTTATTGATTTCGCTTTGAGTAATAACAGAAATGACGAAGAAATCCGTTGTCCATGTACTAAATGCAAAATGTTAAAGTATTTGATACTAGAAATGGTGAGAGTTCATTTGCGTCAATACGGTTTCGTACAATGGAGCTACGGCGTCCTGTGGTGTGGCTAAAGCCAAAAGCAGATCAAAGGTAAGTATTAAATTTCAAAATTAAATTTCATTTTCGTACAATCTATTCTGAAAATATATAGTAATCATGAAATAGTAAAAAAAATTCTTTGTTTAAACACAGTGGTTTCTCTTTGGAGCCGACTCAAGTAGTTCTATCTATATCTCGACGGGCGTACATGAGTCGTATGACCGAATGTTGGCCTAAGTGGACATTGATTCCTGATAATGTTAAAGAGACTATTTGGCAGGATTTTTTGGTATGTCACTTTAATATATTAGGAACATGTTATATCAATTCATGTTTACATTATATATAAAAGCTGTATAACTCTTATTTTGTCAAACGTGCAGGCGGAAGTGGATCTTCAGGACGCTGATATTTCAGTCGTATATCGCCACTGGTGCAGCAAAGTCGCAAAGAACTACCGGGAAATAGTAAATAGCTTAAAAACAGCGGGAAAGAAGCCTCAGTGGATGAGCGTAGCTGTGTGGGATGATTTTGTGACATGGTGGGGAAACGAGGAGTTTCAGGTAAATTTATCATATGTTTAATTTAAATTCTTCTACGCAAATACTAACTAGAAATGTTAAACAATTTTTGTTTTTAAAGTAAATTTACAGAGGCAGTCAGAGAGGAACTCAGCCAATAGGAGCAAGAACCCTGTCACACATCGTGGTGGTTCCAAGTCATTTCAGCATCACCGAGAGGACTTGGTATATTTATTAATTACGATAATAATTTAAAGATTTTAAGTTCTAAGTTGTAGATAACGTAAACATATATATATATATATATAATATATATGTATATGGACATATTTCAGGAGAGATAGCGTGGTGGTGCTTCTGTGAGTTACTGGGATGTTTTCACGCATACTCATGTGTTGAGTCAGGTCGACGAAGCAGGCACCGTTTCATACTCCTGGGATCACGATGCCAAAGCGCAGTCCGCATATGTAAGTAACATAATGACTTAACATTTATATAAGTTAATTAAAATAATGTTATCTAAATTCAACTTATTTTGCATAACAGCAAAAGTTTCAGCAAGCACGGACTTCCATTCTCGAGGGCTCTGGGCGCGACGAGTTGACCGCCGATGAGGAGGACGCTATTTTTGAGTCTGTCATGGATCCAGCGGCACATGGCAGACGCTATGGTTTAGGGAATCAATCGGTAATAACTTTAACTTAAATTTTAAAATAATTATTCTTAACCAACGGTTGCACATTGTGATGGATTATAGTAAACATGAATTACAATTATTAAACACTGATAATTTAAATTTTATTTACAGGCTAAGACGGCTCAGATTGAGTATCAGAGGGCTCAAGATAAGGAGGAGATTGCACAGCTCAGAGCCCAGGTCGCCGTGCTCGAGGAACGCAATATCCGCACCGAAGCCAAGACGGAGGAGCTGAATAGGCGTCTTACGGAGTTTATGGAGCAATACGGCTGGTTTCCGTCTTCTGGTGGTTCTGGAGGAGAGTGATTTCAGGTATGATTTGATTTGTTTTGCTATGGACATGTATATTTGGAGAGTGTGAGGATTTGATACATTCTGATGTTTTGGATGTGATTTTTGAGATGTTGACGTAGTAATTTGGTTATGGTTGGATGTTGATGTTTTGTTGGATGTTGATGTTGGATTGGACGTTTTGTTGGATGTTGATGTTGGATGGTTCTTGTTGTTTTTATTGATTTTTATTGTGTATATTGATTAGTATATATGCTTATTACTTGGATTTACTATTATGATTGATTATATGTGAGATATGCTATTGTATATGTGCTCGAAATTGAGCTTTTATGAGATATACGATGTTGGAGGTGGCTAGAAGCATGCATTGTTGGTTCTGTTTAAAAAAACACCCAGATTTCCAACGTACACCAACGGCTTATTGGCACATTTATTCCAACGTCTTTCAACGTTCTCCATCAGAATTTCCAACGTCTTCCAACGTCTCTCCAACGTCCAATTTGGTCAACATCTTCTACCACGTGGACAAATTGAATGTTGGAAGACGTTGGTATAAGCGCGTTGGCTCCGTTGGTGGACGTTGGCTGCCGTTGAAATGTATACCAACGGCTTTTCCAACGTCTACCAACGGCTTTCCAACGGCCGCCAACGGCTGGCCGCCGTTGGAATCCATTGTGTTTCTTGTAGTGCAAGTTTCATCCAATTCCAACCAACTTTGCCTCCGATTTGTCCGATTTATCAACCTATCTACCTAACATCCAAAACACTAGTAAACAACATCAAATCATAACATACAATCATGGAATAACATGCATATACATCCATTCATACAACCAATACATGGGAATGTGATAATCATACTAGTTTTTTCCTGAATCAAAGTTTTACATGAACATATGCATATAAATGATGGAAATTACACTAGCATGTGGATATGAGCAATTAGATTTCAAAACCCATTTCTAAAATCATTTGAAAATCTCATATTTCATGTCATAAACATAAATGAACAAGTGGTTAAATTTAGAAAACCCTTTTTAGATCAAAAACATGTAAAAACAACTATTCTAACTATATAAACAAGTATAGATGATTGAGAGGTCAAGAACCACTCACCAAATACCTGTACAGTTAAAGCGCTCGGTGGATTCAATGCGGTAGAGGTGCAAAAAGTCATAGCGAGGATGTAGCGAAGATATAGTGGGATATATCGGATTACTCTAAAATAGCATATAAATCCCATACTTGTTGTTTTTACAAATATGTAGATAGTAATTATGTGAAAAATTAACATTCAATTGAATTATAATTAATACAAAATTAATTTTAAATAAAAATATGTGCAAATGTATTGTAAATGAACGTAAAACTGTTATATAACTTAATTTAATTTAGTAGAATATTAGAGTATTATCATTTCTAAACATATATAAAAATTCAATGAAATTAATTAATTTCATAATTTTTATAGCGTATAAATATCATTTTTCAATCCAATTTTTTATAGAAGATATAGCGGAAATAGCGGAATATAGCGTAAATAACGGGATATAGCGGAAATAGCGGGGATTAAAGCGGAAAGGCTATATGTTGGGGATATATGGAAAAATCGTAGCGGTAGGAATCCGCTATAAGATATATCGGAGTTATAGCGGGGATATAGCGGGGCATTAACTGCACAGCCAAATACCTAAAATACCAATTTTCTTCCTTAGATCTGAAGTGGATGGCAAGGAAGAAGAACCCAAATCAATAGAAAAGATAATCTCTAGTTTCTACATGCTAATCTCATTTCTAATCAATGATGTAGCTAAGATTAGTAAGGAAAAGATGCGATTTTTGATGAAATTAGGGCTAATAAAGGTTTAGATCTGTTTTGGGGAAGAGAGAAGTGACTTAGGTCAGTTTCTCCAACCTCCTATTTAGCAAAAAATTCAAAGTGGGTTAGTGGGCCTAAGCACAGGCTTAGTTAATTACCCACTAAAACTGGCCAGCAACAACCAAAACTTAAAACTGCAAAAATTTTGAAACAACAAGTTCATTTTTCTATTATGACCACTCTATGGAATGAGAAACCATCACCCTGAAGCAATGGAAATGGCTTGAGACCCTAATTTGGCTTCTATCAAAAGTTATAGTCCGAACAAGAATTTTAGGGTAAAAATGGTCATATAATAATTTGGCTAAAATCATAGATATGGAAAACGTCCCTAAGAGTAATTTTCCAAAATCCTAGAGTCATACGACCTCATATGAATAAAATAAAAGTATTTTATGATCCTTCCATATGTAAAATGCGGGTCATTACACTCTCCCCACATTAGGAATTTCGTCCTCGAAATCCCAAAACAAATACAGACAATCAATTATAGTTACCCCGCATGCCTAACAACCATGTGTATCCTCAAACATACCAAACACGAAACCATGCAACCAATAATATAGGTTACCCTATCCTAGCATGCGGGATACTAAGCTACCCTACAAGATATCGAAAGTGAAAGTAAATACGACAAACAATAGGCCTTACCATATGAATAGCTTCGGATGTGTGGCCGTCATACTCTCCTCGGTTTCCCATGTGCAATCGCCTTTACTTTTGCCCCATTGAACCTTCACCAACTCCACCGTCTTCCTCATAAGCTATTTCGTATCATGTCTGACAATACGAATTGGCCTACAAGTTCTCGAAGCTTCAGGTTCAAACTTGATATCATCCAACTAATCCAGTGCGATAGTTATGCCTTAGTCGTGCAAAAATTTCCGCAAATGAGAGAAATGGAAGACATTGTGCACTCTCGCCATTGTTTGAGGTAAGTCGACTCTATAGGCAAAGTTCCCAATCCTGTATAATATCGGAAAAGTACAAACAAATCTCAGTGCCAACTTTCTTCTACTACCAAACCAAAATAACATTATTTGATGAAGAGATCCGAACAAATACCATGTCACTGACAGAGAACTCTAAGTCCCGACATCTCTTAACAACGGGGCTTTCCATCTGTCTTGGGCAGCTTTCATCCATTGCCGAATGATCTCGATCTTTCCTGATGTTTCTCTAATCATATCTTACCCCAGTATCAGTTTCTCGCTTGCTTCCCACTAACACGAAGGAGCGTTGCATAGTCAGTCATATAATGCCTCGAATGGTGCCATATCGATACTCGACTAATAACTATTGTATGCAAATTCAACTAGATGTGGGTGATCATCCCATGATCCTCCAAAGTCTAATATGCAAGCTCAAAAGAGATCCTCCAAGATATGATTCACTCTCTCAGTTTGGCCGTCAGTTTGAGGGTGATAAGCTGTACTATGATGCTGCTCGGTACCTAATGCCTCCTGTAAGCTCTTCTAAAACCCACTAGTGAACAACGGATCTCGGTCGCTCACAATGCTCTTTGACACACCGTGAAATCGTACAATCCATTTCACATACAACTCGGCCAGTTTGGCTGTCATTCTGCTTGACTTGATAGGTATAAATCTAGTGCTTTTGGTCAACTGATCGACTACGACCCATATGCTGTCGTAACTTGCTCGAGTCCTCGACAATCCATCTATAAAATCCATCGGTACGTGCTCCCACTTCCACTCAGGAACATCTAGCGGTTGCATCAAACCACTGGGCTTCTTCTGCTCTGCCTTAACCAATGGCAATTCATGCATTTTGAGATGAATGTCCCAATGTCTTTCTTCACCCTTTCCCAATAGTAGGTCCGCCTCATATCACGGTACATCTTGTTACCACCGGGATGAATAGTCAATCTCGAATAATGGCACTCCAAGAGCACCTCATCCCTCAACCCATTGACATTAGGAATGAACAATCTCCAGTCCTTAAGGTGCCAACCATCTCGGTCGAGTCCATACTGTCTCATATACTCAGACTCTAATCCTGCTTCAATCTTGGAAATGATCTCATCTAATCTGGCATCGCGCCTCTGACTAGTACCAATCCGCTCAATAAGAGTTGGTCTGATAGTCAAGCTTGCCAACATCTCTGGTTCTAACTCTCAATGAGGTCTGAAGTCATAACCAGCTATATACTTCAACTGTTTCCACTCTAGGAACATCGTCCCCAAACTGGCATGCCTCTTACTCAATGCGTCGGCGACCCGCATTCCCCTTGTCGGGCGTATAAGAAATGATAAACCTGTAGGAGGCTAAGGATTCCAACCATCGCTGCTGTCGAAAGTTGAGATCCTTCTAGGAGAAAAGATACTTCAAGGATTTGTGTTCCGTGAATAGCTCGAACATTTCCTCTAGTAAATAGTGCCTCCAAATCTTCAAAACAAACACTATCACCGCTAACTCCAAATCATGAGTTGAATACTTCTTCTCATGCGACTTTAGCTATCGACTAGCATAGGCAACAACTTTTCCCTTCTGCGTCAATACCTCTCCCAATCCAGTATCACAGACGTCAATGTATACTGTCAGCTCCTCGCTGTGCAATTAAAGCGCTTAGCGAATTCAATGCGGCGGAGGTGCAAAAAGTCACAGCGAGGATATAGCGGGGATATAGCGGATGAGTCTAAAATAGCATATAAAACTCATACTTAATGTTTTTACAAATATATAAACGATGATTAAAAAAAATTTAACATTCAATTTAACTATAAATACATATTTAATTTTAAATAAAAACATGTGTAAATATATTGTAAATAAACGTAAAATGCTATTTAACATGATTAAATTTAATAGAATATTAAAGTATTTTTGTTTCTGAAAATATGTTAAAAAATTCAAATAAAAAAATTAATTTCAAAATTAGTATAATGCATAAATGACATTTTTTAGTTCATTTCATTTAAAAAAGATATAGCAGAATAGCAAAATATAACGGGAATAATGGGATATAGCGAAAATAGCGGGGCTTAAAGCGGAAAGGCTATATTTAAGGCTATTTGGGAAAATCGTAGCGGCGAGAATCCTCTATGGGATATAGTGGAGTAATAGCGGGGCATTAACTGGACAGACTCCTCGTTCATGCTCCGAATGATTAATACAGATGCGCTCGTCAACCTCTCCTTTAGACTCACAAATGCCTGCTCACATCTCGCATCCCAAGTAAAAATCTGATTTTTCTTTGTCAAATTGGTTAACAGCACGACTACCTTTGAGAAGTCCTTGATAAAGTGTCTATAATAACCCGCTAGTCCTAAGAAACTCCTTACATCAATAGCATTCTTGGGTTCTCCAATCCTGAACCGCTGCCACCTTGGCAGGATCTACTGCGATGCCCAGCTCAGAGATGACGTGACCTAAGAATCTCACTTCCCTTCTCCAGAAGTGACATTTTGAAAACTTTGCTTTCAATTTGTGCTTCCGCAACAATTCGAGCACAATCCTTAAGTGCGTCTTGTGTTCCTCCTCTGTCCTGGAATAGATCAAAATATCATCCATGAACACAAGTACGAACTTGTTCAGCTGATCACTGAAGACACAGTTCATGAGATCAATAAAGTATGTCGAAGCATTGGTTAGTCTGAACGGCATAACCAGCCACTCATAAAAACCAGACAATGTACAAAACAATGTGATCGGCACACTCTCCTTTGCTACCATCAACTATTGAAATCCCGTAGCCAAATCCAATTAGGAGAACACCCTTGCACCGTGCAACTGATCGAACAAGTCATCAATACGTGGGAGTGGATACTTGTTCTTCTTCGTCACTTTATTCAGCTCACTATAATCCATACACAACCTCAGAGAGTCATTTGCCTTAGTGGCGAATACTACAGGTGCACCCCACTTAGATATACTCCTATGAATGAACCTTTTTCTCAATAGGTCATTCACTTGCACCTCCAACTCCTTCTGCTTTCTAGATGCCATACGCCTCAATGGCTATAGGTCTGCATCCTTCATCTAGTCTATACAAAACTCAATCTCGCTATGTGGTTGTAATTCGACCACTTCCTCAAATATGTCCGGATACTCTCTAACGATAGGAACAGATGACAACTCATCATGTGGAATCTCAAGCAAATATAGGAAGTCGACTATAACCCCATCCTCTGGCAGGCATCCAATCATTACCATCCGCCCTTCCAAGGCCCTAACTGTCACCAACAGCTTCTCGCAATCCACTACTGCCGCATATTTCCTTAGCCGATCCATTCTCAAGATAATCCTGAACCCAACAAAATTCAGAATAAAACAATCACAAACAAAAGAGCATCCATGACTCGATAAGACCAAACCATGACAAGCCATACACATGCTAGTGAAGCCTCTAACAGGATTTGCCACAATCAACGGTCGATCAACTACTTCGAGTTTCAATCCTAGCCTATCTACTAGGTCACTAGATATAAAGGAATGTGAAGCCCTAGTATCGAATCAAACAGGTATGGGAACATCATAAAAGGAAAGCATACCTTGAATGACAACGCCCTTCCCCTTCTCTTTCACCGAGGGAGCACTCGACGAAGTCAGAACAACGTCTAAAGCATATGCCTTCACAACTTGTTTCTGATGCAATGGTTTCGGACAATCCTTCAGTATATTCCCGGGCTTGCCGCAGTTATAACACTTTTTGTTTCCATCGGTCTTGCAGTCTTTGATCATGTGACCCTTTTCTCCGCAAGCATAGCAAACAGGATCCCACTTGACCAAATTCTAAGCATCCTTCTCATTCTTTCCCCGAGATTGCTTCCTCTTTCCAAACCATTTCATCTTTTTGCCTCCACCACTTTGTTGCGGTTTTGGCTCCTCCTTAACAACAACAGCTGATTTGGGCTTAGGATATAAACTCTCCCGGCGAAGGGCTTTCTCGATGAGTCTCACAAATGGCTTATTAATATGACTCACCAGCTTTTCCCCTAAATAGTCATCTAAATCCATAATGAACTTCTTGTTCTTTCTCAATGTAGTGTTGGTGTAAGACATCCCATACTTTGATAGACTTCAAACTCAGCAATGTATTCGATAACATACATATCTTCCTCCTTAAGATCGGCAAATTTCCTGAATAGCATCAACTTTTGAGCAACCGGGACAAATTTTTCCTCAAAACTGGCCTTGAACTGATCCCAAGTGAACTGATCCACGGGTGTAGCAATAGTGATGGCATTCCAATAGTTCATGGCCTGCCTTTGAAGTTGTCTAGAAGCCAATCTCCTTTTCATGGCATCATCAATCTCCATATCACCAAAAATACGCTCGCAGGTGTCCAACCAATCTTGCACTTCGATGGTAGACTCCATTCCAAGAAGTGACTTGCCTCCCAAAGTAGAGTATCTTTGCATAGCTTGGCGAAGACAGCCCTCGTCGCTTGCAATTGAGCACCACCACCAACAGCAACATTCGTAGTAGCCACTTGGGCATTTTGAAGCATGTTTGCTATCATCGCAGTGAACATAGCTTGTAAGTCAAGGTTAACAACCCTCGAACCCGTTCCTTGCTCAACTCCAGAGAGGGAATTCCTAACCGTGTTTCTTATTTGTCGGCTCATTCTCGATCTATAATAAGAATGATCGGTATCTCAAAAAAATTGTCTTAATGATTCTCATATGTGCATGCGACTTATATACTATATATACTACTATATAGTTTTGAAAATCAAAATATATAACAAGTACGCACTCTCATACACTCTCTCTCTCTCTCTCTCGATTCAGTCTAGGGTGAGAACTCCTTCCCTATCTCTAATGAATCACGGTATCCCTTAGATTAGACAATGGAACCTAATCTCTGATACCAAATGAGATGACCGCCCTATACCCACCGGCACCCAATATACATAAGATAGTGTGATGCTGTCATGCCGATCGATATAAGATGATCATTTGAGTTTAAAATGAAACGAAAACATCACGTAACCTATAGTATATCTCATAGTGCATGGAATAAAATATAATATCATAGATATAAAACAAGAGAGACAATAATAACTATGTGATTCAAATGTCCGAGTACAGATACACAGAGTTATACATCATGAGATAGACTTTACACAACAAAAGCAAACTCATATAACTGTCTCACAATACTAATAATAAGCAAGCACTGCCAAGGCTCCATAGTGTTGCATATCAGAATAAGCATAGAAATCCATATGTAATACGAGATAGCTCCCTCCAGCTCGTCCTCTTCACAGCTACTGCATCGCACCTGGACCTGTTATCTAGTCTACTCATTTAAGAGCACCCATGATAAGAAGCAAAGCATAAAACCCCGAGTTAGACAGCAGTCCGGTGTGAGTGGTAAAGAATCTCAAAATACTATACAAGTTGATATAGTAAGGAACAAAGGTATATGAATCATACCTGATCGGTTCCTGCAATCAAAGAGTTAGCACATAACAACATAATATGCTACTCTAAGTGTCATAAAGGTGTAATGCAACAAAGTGTGATAATGGATGTCCAGGTATCCCTATCTCCAATACCTATCCCCAATGACTACCCTAGAGTGATAGAATGTGGGGAAAGGAACTAAAGCAATCATAACATCCATCAAACAATCCTCATCATCAACCAATGTACTTTGGATATATGATAACTCGTATGACCATTCTTCTGCCAAAGACTAAGGGAAATCCCGATTTCAGTGTACTCTCTTTAGCCTAAAGCTGGTACTAGACCCATTCTTCCGGTCTAGGATACACAGATCCATTCTTCCAATCCAGGGTAGACATTCTTCACTACCCATGAGCGTCCTCACGATACCCCTGCTTTGAGTACAATAGAAAACACTCCGAGTATCAACGATCCCATAGTATATGTATTTGAGCCCTTCTTCTACTCCATCTAACTTCCATTATCTTGAAGGAACCATTCTTCATTCCCCCAATTAACGACTCCTTTCTTCATAGAGATGTTATTCTTGATGAACCTTTCTACATTCCCTCCTCTAAGACTCCTTTCTACATCGAGTCGTCATCTCCGAAACCTAACTCCATTCAACGTCGAGTTACCATCCGAAGACTCTAACTTTTATCATGTTGTTATATCACCATCAATTATCATGCGAACGAGCCAACACCTCCAACACGTCCTACAGAACCTTAACAGCATTCCCTAGTAGTTCCATTTCCACTGGACTTTCCTCCTAAACTCGATGCCTAGTTAAGCCCTTAACTCGTCACCAACTCAAGTCCTAAACTCGTCTCCATCTTAAGCCCTTAACTCGTCATCAACTTAAGTCCTTAACTCATCACCAACTTAAGCTCTTAACTTGTCGCCAACACAAGCCTTAACTCGTCATCACATCCTATACTTAGACAATTTCCTACACCTTACTATGGAGCATCTCATCTAGCCAAGCTTTATCCATCCATGTTAACCACTTACTCATAGGGGTTACCACCTAAACTCGGTGCCAACTCAAGCTTCTTAACTTGAGGTTGAGTTTAGCATTCGACTCCAAATGAAGTGCGACTTAACCCATAGCTTCCCACCATGTTCCAGAGCACACTAGTTTCATCCAATTCCAACCACTATGCCTCCGATTTGTCAACCTATCTACCTAACACCCAAAACACTAGCAAACAACATCAAATCATAACATAAAATCATGGAATAACATGCATATACATCCTATAACGACCCAGAATTTCCGTCATTTGAAATTCGTATATTTAATTAATTTTAAATATTAATAAGTAAGATTTGGGAGTCGAATTAATTTAATTTCGATATAGTGATTTAATTGGGCGATTAAATTATTTATTTAATACCTGAATTTGGGTAAATAATTGAAATCTGAAAAAAATGCGATTGAAAATGGTTTATAAAGTTATATTAAATCATATTGGAGTTATAATGATGTTTGTAAACTTTTAAAATTGAATTTAAAGTTAATTTGTGAAAATTGAATATTTTAAAATTTAATTGACGACTAAAAATAGCCATTTTTCAAACAGTTTCGGATTTCGACGAAACTAGTTTCATCGGATCCGTAATGTTATTTTATTGTATGAATTCAAATTTCGTGTCAATCGGATATACGGGTTGTCCGAGGCAAGCCAAAACGCATCGAAATCGGTTTAAATCGATTTGATTTAAATTTGATCGTTTATTTCCGTAACTATCACATATGATCGAATTAGCTTCCGAAACACGTTCCATTGTGTCCGGAATGCGAGGTAAACCTTAGAAATGCCAGCCGGCACGTTTGATTTGGAGTTCGAAAATTTTTCAATGAATAGTGTTTTTGGAGAATTTTCTATAAAAGGACCTAGTTATTTTCATTTGCAACTAAAAAATAAAACCCTAACCCTAAATAGCTTCAGCCGCCACTATCTTCATCAATGGCCGAAAATATTCATTCTTTCTCCCCTCAAAATCTTCAAATCCACACATCGTTTTGAAAAATTATCAACTACAATATTGTAGAGGACGAAGAGATCTTTAATCTCAACGGTGGAGATCGAAAATCTCTTGACGGATCAACGGCAAATCGAGCTTGAAGGGGCGGTTTTCGTGCACGTTTTTCTAAGTAGGGGGCTGACCGAGTTTGACCATGCTAGGGGCGGTGGTGCCGTTCGAGGCGAGCTTCAAAGTGGCATCCCCTGATCGACGAATAGATGAACGATTGTGAAGCATAATTCAACTAAAAAGTGGCGGCTATGGGTTTTATTTCTTGCGTTCAAACCTGGTAGTAGTCGCGTGAGAGAAGAGAGGGGGAAGCGGCCAGATCCTAGGGCAAGAATTTGAACGGCTGAGATCTGTGCGTTTGGAAATTTTAAAATATAAATTGAAATTGATTTATAATAAAATTGTATAAACTTTAAACCGTCATAACTTGTTGATGCGTGATCAGAATTTGACGAAACTTTTTGCATTAGAATCGTATTGACGAGCTCTTCGCAATGGAACTGGATTGGAGTCGTTTGGAGTCAGTGAAAATTTTGGGTAAAATTAAACGCGTGTTTAATTTTATCCGAAATAAAACGCTGCAACCGTTATTGAAAACAAGGTGAGAACTTCTCACTCAATCGAATGTTTTGTTTCGATTTAAATCTTAAATAGTAAGATTTAAAATTGTTCATAGTATTGATTATGATGATTGGATGATAAACTGTTATCTATTGTGTTAAATAACCCTACACGCCGTATATTAAGCGGAGGTTATTTATTAAAAACATATACCACGATAATTTCACATTGAAGTGGAATTGGTATTATATATGTATATAGCAATATATATATATATTGGAATATGTATATATTGGAAATTGTGATTTCCCGCATTATATAGCGGATGAGACCCTATTGCGCCACATAATAGCGGATAATATTTATAAATCCTATATACCGCGATAATTTCACTGTGAAGTGAAATTGGTATAGTGCTAACATCTGTGAATGCAGGGAAACAGGTTGGAGGGATCCAACTGGATTCCTCAAACATTTGAATTTATTTCAATGTTGTGTGTTGATTTATTTATAATCGCCGTGTGATTATATCTGTGGATTGAAAGCGTTGAAGGCTATAATTTAGCCGGATATATTTTTGGTATCGTTGGATACCGAAAATAAATAAAATTATATTTTCGAAATTCAAGTTGAAAATTTATTGTGAAAATTTAATTTTGATAATTGGATCAATTAAAGGAGTTTTAAAAGATAAAGTCTTATTTTCGAACCGTATTGAATTTAATTTCAAATTTTGGGAAAAAGGGCTAAATAAATGGATTTCGGAAATATTAATTATCAATTGAAGAATTTATTTGAAATTGGATTTTTAATAGATTTGAAGAGATAAAGGAATTTATTTTAAAAGGAAATAATTTTGGAAATTCATTGGAAATGTATTTGGATTTGGAAATCAATTTGAAAATTAATTTGGAGCTGGAAAATGAATATTTGTGAAATTGATTTGAAAATTTAATTTGAATTGTTTGACATCTTTGATGTGTGGTGCTTTGTGACATATCCTGTTTTGTATTGTGATTTGTGATTTTTTTTAATCTATGATCTGTGAATGAAAGATAAGCGTTATAGTTTATACCGCTTATCGAATATATTGTTATATTTGATCTGTGATGGTTGAATGTTGTTGCACTATTGTGTTAAACCCGTGGACTACACAATACACACACAAATGTGGATTTCACGTGGAAATCGGTTAAGTCACAGATTTTTATCAATTTTGGAAAAATTGAGTTTTTGAATCCAAAATGGTTTTGGAATTGGAATTGAAAGCTTTTGAAAATGAGTTTCAAAAATAAAAGTTATTTTAAATAACTTAATAGAATTGGAATTTAAATCATTTGATTTAAATTTGAATTCAATATTTTGAATTGAATTCAATGAATTGGGAATTTTGGTTTAAAAGATTTTATAAGTATAAAAGGTGTTTTTATGATTTTTTTACCAATTAAAATATGGTCTTGGGGAAATTGAAATTGAAATTCAAGTTTTTACTTGAACGACTTTAAACTGTGTAAAGGTAACCATTTTTTTCCAAAATGAAAACGATCTGTTTTCAAATGATAATAGCTTTCATAAAGTGAAAAGATTTCCAATTTGTATTGAAACATTTCAAGTTGAAATGAAATTGTAAATAGTTTGAGAAAAACTATAAATTAACCTTTGTGAAGATGATTAAACTTTATTTTGAAATCAAAGAAGATTTTAAAAAGGTGTATCTTTTATATTTTAAAAGACTTGAATTGTGAATAGTTTTGAAAGCTATAAATTAAATCTTAATTTAAAGATTTAATGGGTTAATTCAATTTAAATGGAAATGATTTGGGAATCTGTGAATGAATCTTTGTGAAACTGGGTAAATTTTGTGAAGTAAATCTTTTTTTTAAAGATTTAAAATGGTAATTTGTTTAAACCATTTAAAGGAAAGGATTTGGGTAATAAGTTGTGATTTAACTGAAATCCCATATCCATATGTTTTAAATCTTGTGCTCACTATTCGGGTTAGCCAGGAAAAGACCTTTGCGTCATATAACCCATTCCAGATTAGCGAAACGACGATATGGATCGTATTGAAGACCGGTGGTGAAGACCGGGTATTTGTGAAAACGATAGGATGACCTATCGATTGTCTCTGCACCGTTAGCTACGGTATAGAGATTTCCTTTGTGATGGGAAGTTTTATCGGGATTGTGAATACCCGGATTGCAAGGGCTTCTTTTGAAGTGCCTTCGGTTCTGTTCGAACCCTGAACATACTTGTATGGTTACATGTCTGACATTACGTTTTGAGATATAAAGCTGATTTCTTTCAAATACATTTCTGTTGGTGGCAGAGAATTTATTCTCTTAGCTTAACACCCTTCTCTGAGACGTACGAGCTCAGAGGTTATGTAGTTGAAATTTATCAGCGATATATTCCCAATTTGGTAATGTGGCATGCTGAGTGTTGCTGTGTGATGATCATTTATTGATCATTTGTGATCAAAGCGTGGCTTTGTGAAAAAGCGTAGCTTTGTGGACGAGACTTCGTCAGACCTCACAACCCGGAAATGGTCGAAACAGGAAAGATGCGGCAAGGTTTCAGGGGTAGCTTCCCTAGGGTATGACCATTCCTTCTGGAAAAGGGTAGTATCATGGTATGGAGCCCAGATACTTACTCATGTGGACACACTTTATTTATTATGTGTGATGTTGGTTACCAAGCGCTCGCATAAAGGTCCCAAAGGACCGAGGGTGGCATATCTCAGGTTTACTGCCCGGGAAGGAGTAACCGACCTTGTGTTCGCAGAGAGTAGGTTGTCTCTCGGAGCGTCCAGCCAGAGGCGTTCCTTCGTGGCATAGGAAGTTCCTTAGCCTGACCATTTGTTGGAAAATCCAAAGAAACAATACGAACCTTGTACGGTTTTAGTTGTATTACCTGCTATGGAATGTGGCGGTAACCTGCTATTGAACATAGTAGCTATAGTAGGCATACAATAATGGTTGTATGTTGGCTAAGATTAATATTATACTTTCGAAATGTTTTCTGCACTATGCACTAATAATAATAATCCAATGATTTTGCGTAGAAAGCATGTTTGACTATCATAAGAAGAAATCTCCTCCAATTCTGCGTTTGCATTGTGTGTGTGGTGGGAGGTCTTATGGTAGTTTCATTTTCCAAAAGCATTGCGAATATTTTCCACTTCCTTTGTTGCTGTTGTTTTAAAGATAAACTGTTTTAAGTTCTCACACCAGTCACCATGACTAATCTGGAGTTTATTGTTTCCTTCCTAAACTCTGGGTGCCCACCAATTTCCACACGGGCAGTCTAGAGTCAGGTTATCAGGTCATTCTGGATTCAGGAGATGCTGTGGAGCTTAGTGGCGAGCTGGGTGGTGAGACGTATCACTTGTTTATGATATTATTTATTCCGCTGTGTATTCTGTATGAGGACAAGTTTATATAACTGTCCAGTTGTGTTGTATATTGTTGTTGTAAACTCTGATGATGATGTAATGTATAAAATGACATAGTTCTTTGATTTAAAGATTATTCATTTATCTATTATATGTTGTTCCGCTGCGAATGTGAGATTCTGATATTGTTCAATTTCTGTGTTTTTCTATTGTTTCTTCTTTCTTTTTCTTCTGTCTTTTTCTACCTCTTCTTTTTCTCCATAACAATTCGGTTTTCCGGCATTCGATTGCTCGACAGTTGATACAGTGGACGTATTAAATGTCGATTTTCGAGCGACGAAAAGTCGAGTCGTTACATTTGGTATCAGAGAATATGGTTAAGCGATAACCATGGCTCTGTTGGGTGTTACTCATTAGAGATAGAGTCAATAGTACTCTAGAATGAGTTGAGTGTAATAATAGATATGAGCGCGTATTTGTTAGTGAATATGAAATTGTTTTATATTGTGTTTGTTTATCCGTTGAGCTGTTTATGAATTCTGGTCGATATGTGGGACGCTATATTATCGATAGGGGTTTCTAAACACTTAAACGAGGCAAGTCGACATAGTATCATTTTAAATTGGGTAAATGAAATAATTTTACCTCAGTTATATTTGGTATATAAAGGAAATAATTTTTCAGAAATTATTGAAGTGTATATTATTGATTGTTTGGTTGTTGAAAATATAAGAATATATATAAATTAATGAAAGTTGTTTGAATAAGTTAAATAAAAACAACAATTGTAAAAGGATGAAGTATATAAACAAATGAATTGTTAAGTATGAAATTATGATTAAAATGATTTACAATTGTGAAGTAATCTTGTATAAGTAAAGGTAAATAGTAAAATTATATAAGAAAAGATTTATAAATGTGATTTATAAATAAAAGGAAATTTTTGAAAGAATATTAAGCACTGAATTAACTATTGTTGCAGGGAAATAATAAGGGTGATGATTGCAGCATCATCAGTATCATTTTCGAGTTTCTGTGTGATTGATTTGCTACCACAATAAATTGAAAAATCGAAGTTTGTTGTGATAAACAGATTTGAAATAAAAATCCAAATTAAAATTGATGAATATAAGTGAACTGAGTTTATACTTATAATATGAAATAAAGATTTTAACTTTGGGATTTGAGTTAGTATAATAAATATATGATTTGAAATTTAACTAAAGGAAAGTTAAATAAATTGAATTGAATTAGATAAGTGATTATCCAATATAAATTGGAAGTTAAACAAATAAGTTGTATAACTTATAAAATGAATGAATATAAGTGAAACCAATTGTAAAAGAAATGGTTAAACAATTTTGTTAAGGAAAAACAAAATCTGAATTGGATTTATAAGTGGAAAATTAAGTGAAGTTAAATAAATGATGTTTGAAATGGAATATAACTTAAGTGAATTAATGAAGTGAAGTGATGGATGTGAACTTGAGTTATATAAATGAAATTCAACTTTATTTGAAAAATGAATTAGCAATTGAATTAATAAATGAATTGAATGTTAATCAATCAGATGAGAATAAATTGATATGGAATAATGAATGTAAGTGTTAATTCATTAAATCTAATAATTGGAAACTGAATGGAAATCAATTTGATATTAAACCAATTGAAATTAAAAGTGTTAAACCAAATTGAATGTAAGTAAAGTAAATTGAATAAATTTGGTTGTGTTGAATGTACATTGGTTGTTTGATGGTTGTTAGTTAATTGTATATAAATTCATTAGTGTTAATGAAATTGAATAAATGGAATGGAAAACTATGTAATTGGATTTAAATTGAAAGTGAAGTAAAATTAAATAGAAATTGATTTGGATTGAAAGTGAACAAATTTGAATATGAATTAGTGAATGAAACTAATTGAAAATGTATAATTGAATGTCGTTGTATATGAATTGGTTCTAAACAATTACAAATAGTGTCGAAATCATATAAGTTGCTTATAACCTTGTTAGTATGCATTTCTTTTGATATGCAAGTGTTGTAGTTGTTTAAAAGAGTAGATTGTTAATAACTTTGTATATATGTTACTTACGTGTTTAAATTGAGTAAGTACAGGTGCCGTGGCTGCCGTTCGACTGATTTGGTTGCGCTAAAATGCTAAATTTATAACTGCTTTGCTTAAAAATGCTAAAAAGGTACGCCTACGCAATAAAAATAGGAAATATGAACTGTTTTTCTGCTTTTCCGACCGTGTGGGTGGATGTATATATATTTATGTCTATTGTGATCCTACTACGATTGAACCGCACAAAGGAGACGCTGGCAAATTTTTCTGAAAATTTAAGGCGTTAGAAAAAATTTTGAAAATTTTTTGGAAATTTTTTGTTAATGAAAAGTCAATTTCTAAATTGAAATGAAAGAGTAGGAATTGAACTAGAAAATGGAAACCATTATTTTGGTTGAAGTTAAAGGTATTGGAAAAAAGTGAATATAAAATTTTCACTAAGTGGATTTTTGGAAAGTTAATGAAATTGGGGCATTTTTCTTACTTTGCAATTTCGCGGACGAAATTCTTTTAAGAGGGGAAGTTTGTAACGACCTAGAATTTCAGCCATTAGAAATTCGTATATTTAATTAATTTTAAATATTAATAAGTAAGATTTGGGAGTCGAATTAATTTAATTTCGATATAGTGATTTAATTGGGCGATTAAATTATTTATTTAATACCTGAATTTGGGTAAATAATTGAAATCTGAATTAAATATGATTGAAAATGGTTTATAAAGTTATATTAAATCATACTGGAGTTATAATGATGTTTGTAAACTTTTAAAATTGAATTTAAAGTTAATTTGTGAAAATTGAATATTTTAATATTTAATTGACGACTAAAAATAGCCATTTTTCAAACAGTTTCGGATTTCGATGGAACTAGTTTCATCGGATCCGTAATGTTATATTATTGTATGATTTCAAATTTCGTGTCAATCGGATATACGGGTTGTCCGGGGCAAGCCAAAACGCTTCGAAATCGGTTTAAATCGATTTGATTTAAATTTGATCGTTTATTTCCGTAACTATCACATATGATCGAATTAGTTTCCGAAACATGTTCCATTGTGTCCGGAATGCGAGGTAAACCTTAGAAATGCCAGCCGGCACGCTTTATTTGGAGTTCGGAAAATTTTCAATGAATAGTGTTTTTGGAGAATTTTCTATAAAAGGACCTAGTTATTTTCATTTGCAACTAAAAAATAAAATCCTAACCCTAAATAGCTTCAGCCGCCACTATCTTCATCAATGGCCGAAAATATTCATTCTTTCTCCCCTCAAAATCTTCAAATCCACACATCGTTTTGAAAAATTATCAACTACAATATTGTAGAGGACGAAGAGATCTTTAATCTCAACGGTGGAGATCGAAAATCTCTTGATGGATCAACGGCAAATCGAGCTTGAAGGGGCGGTTTTCGTGCACGTTTTTCTAAGTAGGGGGCTGACCGAGTTTGACCATGCTAGGGGCGGTGGTGCCGTTCGAGGCGAGCTTCAAAGTGGCATCCCCTGATCGACGAATAGATGAACGATTGTGAAGCATAATTCAACTAAAAAGTGGCGGCTATGGGTTTTATTTCTTGCGTTCAAACCTGGTAGTAGTCGCGTGAGAGAAGAGAGGGGGAAGCGGCCAGATCCTAGGGCAAGAATTTGAACGGCTGAGATCTGTGCGTTTGGAAATTTTAAAATATAAATTGAAATTGATTTATAATAAAATTGTATAAACTTTAAACCGTCATAACTTGTTGATGCGTGATCAGAATTTGACGAAACTTTTTGCGTTGGAATCGTATTGACGAGCTCTTCGCAATGGAGCTGGATTGGAGTCGTTTGGAGTCAGTGAAAATTTTGGGTAAAATTAAACGCGTGTTTAATTTTATCCGAAATAAAACGCTGCAACCGTTATTGAAAACAAGGTGAGAACTTCTCACTCAATCAAATGTTTTGTTTCGATTTAAATCTTAAATAGTTAGATTTAAAATTGTTCATAGTATTGATTATGATGATTGGATGATAAACTGTTATCTATTGTGTTAAATAACCCTACACGCCGTATATTAAGCGGAGGTTATTTATTAAAAACATATACCACGATAATTTCACATTGAAGTGGAATTGGTATTATATATGTATATAGCAATATATATATTGGAATATGTATATATTGGAAATTGTGATTTCCCGCATTATATAGCGGATGAGACCCTATTGCGCCGCATAATAGCGGATAATATTTATAAATCCTATATACCGCGATAATTTCACTGTGAAGTGAAATTGGTATAGTGCTAACATCTGTGAATGCAGGGAAACAGGTTGGAGGGATCCAACTGGATTCCTCAAACATTTGAATTTATTTCAATGTTGTGTGTTGATTTATTTATAATCGCCGTGTGATTATATCTGTGGATTAAAAGCGTTGAAGGCTATAATTTAGCCGGATATATTTTTGGTATCGTTGGATACCGAAAATAAATAAAATTGTATTTTCAAAATTCAAGTTGAAAATTTATTGTGAAAAATTAATTTTGATAATTGGATCAATTAAAGGAGTTTTAAAAGATAAAGTCTTATTTTCGAACCGTATTGAATTTAATTTCAAATTTTGGGAAAAAGGGCTAAATAAATGGATTTCGGAAATATCAATTATCAATTGACGAATTTATTTGAAATTGGATTTTTAATAGATTTGAAGAGATAAAGGAATTTATTTTAAAAGGAAACAATTTTGGAAATTCATTGGAAATTTATTTGGATTTGGAAATCAATTTGAAAATTAATTTGGACCTGGAAAATGAATATTTGTGAAATTGATTTGAAAATTTAATTTGAATTGTTTGACATCTTTGATGTGTGGTGGTTTGTGACATATCCTGTTTTGTATTGTGATTTGTAATTTTTTTTATCTGTTATCTGTGAATGAAAGATAAGTGTTATAGTTTATACCGCTTATCGAATATATTGTTATATTTGATCTGTGATGGTTGAATGTTGTTGCACTATTGTGTTAAACCCGTGGGCTACACAATGCACACACAAATATGGATTTCACGTGGAAATCGGTTAAGTCACAAATTTTTATCAATTTTGGAAAAATTGAGTTTTTGAATCCAAAAGGGTTTTGGAATTGGAATTGAAAGCTTTTGAAAATGAGTTTCAAAAATAAAAGTTATTTTAAATAACTTAATAGAATTTGAATTTAAATCATTTGATTTAAATTTGAATTCAATATTTTGAATTGAATTCAATGAATTGGGAATTTTGGTTTAAAAGATTTTATAAGTATAAAAGGTGTTTTTATGTTTTTTTTACCAATTAAAATACGGTCTTGGGGAAATTGAAATTTAAATTCAAGTTTTTACTTGAACGACTTTAAACTGTGTAAAGGTAACCATTTTTTTCCAAAACGAAAACGATCTGTTTTCAAATGATAATAGCTTTCATAAAGTGAAAAGATTTCCAATTTGTATTGAAACATTTCAAGTTGAAATGAAATTGTAAATAGTTTGAGAAAAACTATAAATTAACCTTTGTGAAGATGATTAAACTTTATTTTGAAATCAAAGAAGATTTTAAAAAGGTGTATCTTTTATATTTTAAAAGACTTGAATTGTGAATAGTTTTGAAAGCTATAAATTAAATCTTAATTTAAAGATTTAATGGGTTAATTCAATTTAAATGGAAATGATTTGGGAATCTGTGAATGAATCTTTGTGAAACTGGGTAAATTTTGTGAAGTAAATCTTTTTGTTTAAAGATTTAAAATGGTAATTTGTTTAAACCATTTAAAGGAAAGGATTTGGGTAATAAGTTGTGACTTAACTGAAATCCCATATCCATATGTTTTAAATCTTGTGCTCACTATTCGGGTTAGCCGGGAAAAGACCTTTGCGTCATATAACCCATTCCGGATTAGTGATACGACGATATGGATCGTATTGAAGACCGGTGGTGAAGACCGGGTATTTGTGAAAACGATAGGATGACCTATCGATTGTCTCTGCACCGTTAGCTACGGTATATAGATTTCCTTTGTGATGGGAAGTTTTATCGGGATTGTGAATACCCGGATTGCAAGGGCTTCTTTTGAAGTGCCTTCGGTTCTGTTCGAACCCGGAACAGACTTGTATGGTTACATGTCTGACATTACATTTTGAGATATAAAGTTGATTTCTTTCAAATACATTTCTATTGGTGGCGGAGAATTTATTCTCTTAGCTTAACACCCTTCTCTGAGACGTACGAGCTCAGAGGTTATGTAGTTGAAATTTATCAGTGATATATTCCCAATTTGGTAATGTGGCATGCTGAGTGTTGCTGTGTGATGATCATTTATTAATCATTTGTGATCAAAGCGTGGCTTTGTGAAAAAGCGTAGCTTTGTGGACGAGACTTCGTCAGACCTCACAACCCGGAAATGGTCGAAACAGGAAAGATGCGGCAAGGTTTCAGGGGTAGCTTCCCTAGGGTATGACCATTCCTTCTGGAAAAGGTAGTATCATGGTATGGAGCCCAGATACTTACTCATGTGGACACACTTTATTTATTATTTGTGATGTTGGTTACCGAGCGCTCGGATAAAGGTCCCAAAGGACTGGGGGTGGCATATCTCAGGTTTACTGCCCGGGAAGGGAGTAACCGGCCTTGTGTTGGTAGAGAGCAGGTTGTCTCTTGGAGCGTCCAGCCAGAGGCGTTCCTTCGTGGCATAGGAAGTTCCTTAGCCTGACCATTTGTTGGAAAATCCAAAGAAACAATACGAACCTTGTACGGTTTTAGTTGTATTACCTGCTATGGAATGTGGCGGTAACCTGGTATTGAACATAGTAGCTATAGTAGGCATACAATAATGGTTGTATGTTGGCTAAGATTAATATTATACTTTCGAAATGTTTTCTGCACTATGCACTAATAATAATAATCCAATGATTTTGCGTAGTAAGCATGTTTGACTATCATAAGAAGAAATCTCCTCCAATTCCGCGTTTGCATTGTGTGTGTGGCGGGAGGTCTTATAGTAGTTTCATTTTCCAAAAGCATTGCGAATATTTTCCACTTCCTTTGTTGCTGTTGTTTTAAAGATAAACTGTTTTAAGTTCTCACACCAGTCACCATGACTGACCTAGAGTTTATTGTTTCCTTCCTAAACTCTGGGTGCCCACAAATTTCCATACGGGCAGTCTAGAGTCAGGTTATCCGGTCATTCTGGATTCAGGAGATGCTATGGAGCTCAGTGGCGAGCTGGGTGGCGAGACGTATCACTTGTATATGAAATTATTTATTCCGCTGTGTATTCTGTATGAGGACAAGTTTATATAACTGTCCAGTTGTGTTGTATATTGTTGCTGTAAACTCTGATGATGATGTAATGTATAAAATGATATAGTTCTTTGATTTAAAGATTATTCATTTATCTATTATATGTTGTTCCGCTGCGAATGTGAGATTCTGATATTGTTTTGTTTCTGTGTTTTTCTGTTGTTTCTTCTTTCTTTTTCTTCTGTCTTTTTCTACCTCTTCTTTTTCTCCATAACAATTCGGTTTTCCGGCATTCGATTGCTCGGCAGTTGATACAGTGGACGTATTAAATGTCGATTTTTGAGCGATGAAAAGTCGAGTCGTTACACATCCATTCATACAACCGATGCATGAGAATGTGATAATCAAACTAGTTTTGTCCTAAATCTAAGTTTTACATGAGCATATGCATATAAGTGATGGAAATTACACTAGCATGTGGATATGAGCAATTAGATTTCAAAACCCCTTTCTAAAATCATTTGAAAATCTCATATTTCTAGTCATAAACATATATGAACAAGTGATTAAAGTTAGAAAACCCTTTTTAGATCAAAATGTAAAAACAACCATTTTAACTATATAAACAAGTATAGATGAGTGAGAGGAGAACCACTCACCAAATACCTGAAATACCAATTTTCTTCCTTAGGTTTGAAGTGGACAGCAAGGAAGAAAAACCCAAATCAATATAAATGATAATCTCTAGCTTCTATATGCTAATATCCTTTCTAATCAATGATTGGGCTAAAATTAGTAAGGAAAAGATGCGATTTTTTGATGAAATTAAGACTAATGGAGGTTTAAAACTGTTTTAGGGAAGAGAGAAATGATTTAGGACAGTTTCTCTAGCCTCCTATTAGCACAAATTCGAAATGGGTTAGTGGGCCTAAGCATGCATGGGCTTAGTTAATTACCGACTAAAACTGGCTAGCAGCAACCAAAACTTAAACTCCCGTAACTTTCAAACAATAAGTCCGTATTTCTATTATGACCACTCTACGGAATGAGAAACTATCATCCTGAAGCAATGGAAGTTGGTTGAGACTCAAATTCAGCTCCTATCAAAAGTTATAGTCCAAACTATATTTTCAAGGTCAAAATCGTCACATATAAATTTGGCAAAATCATAGATAAGGAAAATGTACCTAAGAGTCATTTTCCAAAATCCTAGAGTCATACGACCTCATATGAATAAAATAAAAACATTTTACGATCCTCCGATACATAAAATACGAGTCGTTACACTATACTATAAATGCAATATAGTGCAGACATTTCCTCAAGTATGGAATATGAAAGACATCACGGACTCCCGCTAATTAGTCTGGAAGCTCCACTCACGAAGCAAAATCCCCCTACCCTCTCTAAAATCAAGAAAGGCTCAACAAACCTAGGCGCCAACTTCCTAGAAGTACCAACCCTCATAACCTTTCTAAGGGGGAAAACCTTAACGAATACCATGTCCCTAACTAAAAACTCAAATTCCTATCTTCGTCTATCAGCCTAGGACTCTTGACGGTCCAGTGCATCCCTCAACTACCACCTCAACACTTCTACCTTCTCCATGGCCTTCCAAAATCCATAATGCAAACTTTTCACAAATCCTTAAAATTCTTATTCACCATTTCCGTCTAACTGTCGGTCTGCGGATGGTAAGCGGTGCTAAGATCCAAAGTCGTTTCCAAAGCAGATTTCAAACTCTTCCAAAATTCTTTATTGAATAAAGGGTCTTTATCACCAACAATGCTAACTGGAACTCCATGTAGTTGCATCACTTCCTTGCCATCAAACCGTGCTAGAGATGCTACAATCCTATTACTTCCAACGGAAGTAAAATGAGCCAATCTACTATAACCTAAATAGCATGCATTACTGCTTCTAGGCAACCCACCTATAAAGTCCATCGACGTATGCTCCCTATTTCCAAGTCAGAACCTCCAATATTAACAATAACCTTCCGAGCTTGCCTTGCTTAGCTTTAATCCTTTGGCATGTCAAATATCTTGAATAAATTCAATGGTTCTTTCTTCATCCTTGATCAATTAAAAAATTCTCTTCATATCCCTATACAACTTATCACATTCAGGGTGAATAGTGACACTCCATAAGTCTTGGGCTTGAAGCAATCTAACCTAATCTCCTTATTAACTTCCAGTCTTATCATCGGTTTATCGCTAGTTAAGTGTCTTTATGAAATTTCCCTATTTACAATGTTCTTTAATATATATTTAATTAGCAGTATTGTCCCATCCCTAAAATCAACACAGTGAAAAAATAGGAACATGCATTATACCAAAACACTTTTCCTAAAGGAGACAACTAGCGATTTCCATCCAAAAACTCTAAAAGAAAATTTAAGATGTACATTCCTAGAATGTCTTTCCACCATTACCCACCTTCTCAATTTTCCTTGTTAGTTCTAATAAATATCCGTTACCCATAACAATTGGTCATTAATATCAAAATTGACGATCTCTAATCAATCGTTATTAAATCCATTTCAACCTATTACTAGTTTCAAGGTTACTTATTATGAGTATTTAATTCCTCCATAAGTACCATATTAGATTCCTTAATCAGTCCCTATTTAATCCTTTTTCATTAATTACAAATTTATTTCCCATTAAATCTATAATTAATGTCCGTAAATCCTAGTAACTACTACGTTGTTTATAATTAATAAGAATACTGTTATAAATTATGCTATTTATATATTTCTTATTTCTAATTATTAATTTCTAAACTATAAAATTCCTTTCTATATTTTATTTTATTAGGGATATCCTTCAAAAAAGGATTACCATTATAACCTTCCATTAATTAACCACAAGTGATATTTTTGCTTTGTTTGAAATTACAAGAAATTATTTCGTTTTCTTTTATTGAAATAGATAGTGTAAACTATAGAAAATAATATCCATATCTTACACATCTCTTTCCCTTTCGGCGTATCCTTTGTAAATCCAAATGTCGCTCTCTTATATATTTAAGGAATTAGGTATTTTATGGGAGCCTACTCCCAATAAATCAAAATATGGAAATTCACATTCCAAGGGCAACCAAACTTACAACCCAATTATAGATCTAGAATATCTTTACAACCTTACCAACATTCTACAAATAAATGCTTAAGACTAATTCCAATTTTTAGATCAGGCTGTACATACTATTCTTAATTTATTCATGTAACGACCCATAATTTTTTAGTGATTTTATTTATTTAATTAATTGAAATTTTGTGAAATTTTAAACAATAAAATTTGAAAATAAAAATTTACTATTTGGAATACGTCTATTTTAATATAGCAACTGGTAAATTTTCATCTGATAATATTGAAGTTTATTTTCCTGTGAAATCTTATTTCAAATTTAACCGGTTAATAACAGTGAATTTAAAAGTTTTCCGAAACCAAAATATGTCAACAGGAGAAAATTTATTCAGAGCCTTCTGAATCAGACTGCGAAATTCATTTCGCGAAATTTGGACTTCTATTGCTCCGTTTATCTTAATTCCGGTAAAATAGCAGCATTTTCGGTACCGATTATCGATTTTTGATCGGATGATCGTACCACTAATATCTGTATACCGTTCTGTTCTCCCCGTCGTACTGTTCTCGACGGTATATTTATTTTCGTATTTTGAAATCCGGTATGCGACTGAAGCAATAAACTGTTCATTGTAACGACAACTTTAAATTGTGACCGTTAACTTTTCTTCGGTTTCAAATATTGAAACGTGTTGGGCACACAAACTTTAATTGCCTTAAATTCTCACCTGAATCAAAGCACTTGAACCGTTGCTATTACTTTTGTTACTTTTTATATATATTTTGGTGTACAATTGTGACAGCCTGTTCTCCTCCTTTTCCTTTTGAAATTTCTGTTCTTCATCTTTTCTTTTTACAAATGAAGCACCACTATTCTCCACATGCAACCACCGCACCCAGTCACCAGACTTGCCGAGACCACAGCCTTGCCTCCCATCAGCCTCGCCAACACCATCGCCCACTGCCCCTACCTATCACCAACTCCGATCCCACGTCCAGCAAACCCACCACGCAGGCCACCCCAAAACAAGAAAAACCACCCCATCCCCATCTCAGTACCAAACCGTGCAGACTTTCCCTTTCTCTTCCGCCGTGCCTAGCATGTGCTCCACCTCTGTGCCTCCACCGGCCTCAACCCTAACCCTTCCAGCAGCCCAGACTTTCCTCCTCTCCCCTGCGCGAGCAACCCATGGCACCATGCAAACCTCCGCCTCGTGTGCCACGCCTACCCATCATCATCTCAACCTTCCTCCGCCTCATATTACGAGTTATCTTGCGGCCGAGAAATGTGCGCTTTCCTTTTGTATTTTGGGTAATATTTATATGTTATGTTTATATATATTTTACAAATTTTATTCTCTGGCAATTAATGTATATCATTTTCCTTTTGTATGATTATTTGAGCATAGTCTAAGTTATGTATGAGTTAATCCATATATTTGGACATAAATAAAACCTGCATTCTTCTGTGGTAGTCTGCATACCTGTTGTATACAGGGATAAGTGTGTTGGAATCTATGTTTAAATTTGGAAAGATGTCAATGCATTCATATGTATATACTAGGATTTTATCAAATAAAGTCTATATGATATTTTTTTTAAGTAGTACTTATGCCTTGGTTAATATACATAAGTTTTGAAGTCTGGATGTTTGTAGGTGGACATAAAGTATAGGTTATTTTGCATAGTAGTAATTGTTGTTCATATATAAATTATAAATTGAATTATATGTATATAATGTAATAAGTATTTAATAGGGTTATGTTATAGTATGAAACCTATTAATAGGTTAGAGTATATTGTCACTGTGTAGATGAATATAGATATAAGATTGTTCTTTTTAGGATATAAGTGTAATAAGTTATAATAATAACAGTATTGTCAATGTGTGTTTATATATATATTTCGAAACTTTCTTGGAACCATCTTGCTTTTATAGTGATTTTGAGAATGTTTTAAAACAGAATAATAATAATGATTGTGATATAATATGTATATTTTATGTTAAAATAATATACTGATAGTATAAGGTCATATATCTTATTATGGGTTATATTTGGATCTGCAATTATCTTGGGTAGCATGAATATATACCCTTGTCTGCATATGAGTTTTCTACATATTTATTTATAATTCTGTTGCACATCTCTATTGGGTCTGCATATTAGCCTGAAAAAAAAAGATGTAAAAGTTATATTTTATTTTCGATATTAAAGTTAAGTCATCGATTTGAAAATGAAAAATATTATTTTAAATATATGTTGATCTTAATATACGCACTTGATTAAAACAATGATTTTAATATATTTTTGTGGTTCCTATCAAACTGATTCCGATCATTTCCATCTATTCCTGATATCAGCTTTTATCGTTGAATTCGGGCCAATCCCGCTTTGCTTTGAAATCCATGTCTGGAACCATAACTCACTCTATCGTCGAGTCTCTCTCTCTCTAGCCTCGAAAGGTGAGCAATCACTCACGATTAACATTCTTGTATTTATTAAATTTGATTTCAATTGAAACGACAATTGAAATATGATGCTGTAGTTATTTAAATTGTTATATATGCCATTTTTCTGTATATGTTCACCTGTGACATCTGACACCAGTATCTAGTATTTATATGCCTGTTATTACTATTATATGTATATGTTCATCTATGACATTTGACACCAGTATCTGTTAGTTTATTGATGATATATGCCTGTTGTTAAATTTTATATTATCTGTTATCACTCTGCAAGTTCCCTGTTAGTATAGAATTCACTATGGGTTGAAATGATACATACCCGAACGGACTTTAGAATAGGAGAAAATCGTTATGGGTTAAAATGATAAACCCAAGCGATTTTCATTTGAATTGAAATTGGGATTACGGGTCGAAATGATATCTACCCGTATATATTTAAATTTCGGATTGAAATGATAAATATCCGTATCACTTAACCATATGATAAATATATATACAAACACCGTTGGTCCATATATATAAATATTTTGAAATTGAATTCTATGGTTTTGGAAAGAAATATATGGTTCTAACAAATGTTGATTCTTAAAATTTTATATATAAATGGTAATGATATATAGATTTAATAATGATATTTAATTTAATTAAGATGGATTTAATACATATAATATGTTGAGTATTTAAAATATATTTCAAAATAGACTTTGGTAATAATTTGAATAAGTTAAGGTTAGAAAGATAATTTGAATTTAGTTGAGATTGTATTCAATAAAGAACTTTATTTAATTAAAAAGATTTGAAACTTATTGAAATTGGAATTTAAGATATGACTTATAACTTGGGTTTGATTTAAGTAACTTAATAAATATTTCTTGTTTAAAATAAAGTTAAGGAAATATTTAGTAAAAAGTAATTTAAGGCTAGTTAAATGATATTGAATTTATTAAGTGAATATTCCCTGATTTAATAATAAATGAAGTTAAATCAAGAGCTATATGAAACTGTTTAATTTAACTTTGAAATGGTTGAATATTGAAGCTTTGAAATATATTGGAATTTAAATGGTTTATTTTGTGATTCAGATTTGTATTTGAAATCAACTTGAATTGAATTTGTTATTTAGAAACTGAATTGAAATAAAAATGGGAATTGAGCTTTGAATAAATTTGAATTTAGAATTTGAAGTTGATTTGAATCGATTTGCAAGACTTGAGAAAAATTAAATGCTTCACTTTATAAATTAATTAATATATATACTATCTTGGAAAATAGTTATATTTGAAATGTATTGATATTTGGGTTTGAAGTATAAATTAAATTGAAATGACCACGGTGTTATACTGTATATTTCCACCTTGTAGATAGTTCTGAAGACCCTTAGAGGATGGTTATCCCAAACATTCTTTAAGTTACTTGTATTTCAGTTGATATTTCACTTGAGTTGGATTTATTTATATAAGAATGTTAATCCTGACTCGAGTGTTTTGTGTTTTGCTTTACACTCGGGTCAGACCGAGTGATACAGTATTTGAGACCCACCTTTGGAGTTTGGAGCTTCCTTTGGAGATCCAACTATCGCCTCAGCTTTCAGCTCTTCTAGTTGATTTGTTCAGAGAAGTCATCTGTTGTACTGAAGACTTCACTGCAATTGAGATATCCTGTTGTATTTTATTTCTAACTCTGATGTTTATATAGTAGCTTCATGAACTACTATTTTATCTATTCCGCTGCGTATTATTGTATTACTCTGTGTCTGTGATTCTGTGATTGATGTATTTACTGCATATGATAAGTTTTGCCAAATTTAAATTAACAATCTGATATTTTGAATTATTCAAGTCAGACATGTGTGGATTTATTGTCGATTTGAATGGTGCAAAATAACGAGTCGTTACAATTCACATCCTAAAACCTTTAATCTTTTTTCCTTGATGGCGATCCCTATCTACTCCATAAAATATAAATTAGAAATCCACAGTATGCTAGTTTGCGACATTTAAAATTCAAACTTGCAAAAGAATTTCCATACTTAAAAACATATAAACACCATGTTTTATTTTGTTCCATATATCTATTCCATTTTTGCCTTAAAAACCGTCTTTTTTAGAAGCAGGGTCTTTAACCCCGAACATTCAAAAACTAAATTATTAAACAAAACCTATTATTAAATTAAAATTCAGAAAGGATTGCATAATTCCGCCTTTCAAAACTTTCTACATCAAAAATTTATTCCATTGAAAGTTAGTATTTTAGTTCAAAATATTCAAAAACATCTTTTATAATTTTGAACAATGAAAAGTGGAGTAGACAAGGTAAGCTTTTATCCCAACACTTTCCTACCCCATTCTCATTATTTCTCCTATATTATTTCTAACTAGATTCCTAATGATATTTTATTAGCTCATAGCGCTATTCCTATCCAAATATCCTATAATTGCCTTTTTTTATATTTTTCCTACCTAAATGGCTTCTTCATCATTTTTAATCAAGTTCCATTTCTATTCTAAAAAGAAGAATTTTAAAGAACTTCCAAATTTATGAAATAGGAAAATCATCAAGTCCAACCTATACTCTATTTTACATTTATTTCAAAAAGAAAAATCCCTTTATCGAAAATCTTTAAACCGAAAACTTTTTAACCCAACAAAATTTTAAACTAAGAGTTTCAAAAATGAAAAACTCTTTTTAACAAAAACCTTTTAATCAAAACTTTTGACTCCACAACTTCTTTTTGTTCACAAAACTTTACTTTAACGAAATTTCTAATTTATGAATTTCAAAAATTCCATTTTTTTCCAAAACGATAGCTCCTCAATAAATCCTTTGAAAAACTTTTCAAAAAATTTCAAGGAATTTTTCAAAGAAAAACCTTTTATCAAATCCTTTACATGTAAATTTTTAGAAAATCTTTTTTAAAACAACAACTTCTTAATAATTGTCTCCTCTATTGCATTTTCTTCTTTTTTCATCCCTATGACGACCCGCATTTCGGAAGGTTTAAGTCGACAATAAACAACACATGTCCAACTCAAAACAATCTAAAACACAGATAATCAACGAGTTTAATTAAGAAATATAAGAAAAGAAGAAAACAAACATAGAATCTCGCAGCGGAATGACAAAATATAATAATAAAATAAACAGTTCATGAAGCTGTTTACACTATACATTTCATTATAATTTTACAACATCAATCAGAGTTATACATACAACAGAGACAAAATAAAACAATGCGGCAGCATAGCATGATGTAGGGGAATACTACTAGTAATATAATATACCAAATCTTTGTCTTCGTCCTCGAGAATAATATGATCTTCAATGCACTAAAAACTCAGGGGAGACTCGAGCATAAAGTAAAACAATACACTCGAGTCAGAACTAAAATATCCTTATGTAAGTCAAATCAATATCACATATAACAAGAGTGTAATAGCGTTAGAGATGTTTACGGGGTTTTACATCTCCTATCCAGTGTATAACCTGCATGCAATAACTCAAGAGATGTTACAGGATTTTACATCTCTTAAGGATCCGTCAAAATATCTATATATAGTAGAATACGCTATATATGCAATGTCTAATTAATAAGATAAATATTTTTCCTAGCGTTAAGGCTTTACATTAATCCTCCTTAACACGTTTTTAAGCATTGGCATATAGTTTGCATATAACACCCAGTAGCATGTCAGGGGATAGGGATGTGCTGTGATACGACAACACTAAACCAAACTCATAGTGGTCTCGTATAAGGATAAAAGTATGACAAGGCACGTGAGGCAATGCCCAAGGTAGGATACTACCAGTTCGGGTCGCAAGGCTGGTGGTAACACATCGTAGCCACTACCGCCCACCGCGTCCATCCATTCCATATTGAGTCAAAGGGAGGTTATCCCAAATCAAGGTGCACCAATTGAAACCAACATGATGGGTTATAGTATGGACCAAGTCCAAAAAGAAAATCGAAGAACAGATGTCCGCAAGAGGTAGCTACCCTCATTGGCCCTGTCAAGCCATCATGTTTTAGTCATTTCAAATTGATACAAGTTTCAGGGCTATCCATCATCGTTCTTTTTCTTCAAATCCAGCAACATACACCAAATCCAACCTCTTCATTCTGGCTCCTCCATGTGCACAGTTGTTAAAGTGGTTCCAACATTGACAGAGAGTACGCCAATAATCGTCCCTGGTCTCTTTAACAACCAAACGTTGTTTTACACACCGGTTGGTTCTTTTACATTTCAAAAGTGAATCATTAGTTGATATCAAAATATCATATTCACTTCAAAATATCCTTCATTTCAAAATCATCATATTTACTTCATATGTCATTTTCACTTGAAAATCATTTTATTCAAATTTCCATTTCGAATTTCAACTTAGGTTATAACTTCATTTTAACCACATTCGCATTTAAATCAACGATTTAAATAAACAGTTCCTAACTTTAACCAGTTTGAATTTTGAAAATAGTTTGAATAATTTAAATAGTTAAATAGTTTAAATAGTTTAAATAGTTTAAATAGTTTAGAGATTGAAAATAGTTTATATAAAAAAGTTTGAGTATTGAAAATGGGTTATATATTAAAATGGTTTGAAAATTTAAAAAGATGAATTTTAAAACAGTTTATAGTAAAATAGTTTATAGTGAAAATATTTTCAAATTTAAAACTGTTTCTTTCTATTTCCAATAAATTTGGACAAATGTCAAATTTCAATCAAACCGATTCAATTTCAAATTTTCCAATTCAAATCATCTTCAATCTCAAATCAATTCAAATCTACTCAATTTCAATTTAAATCAACTTCAATTTCGATTTCAATTCGAATTAACTTCAATTTCGAAACGTTCATTTTTAACTTCAAATTTGATACAACGTTCGATTCTATGGCTTAAGTTTCAATTCAATTCTCATTTTAAACCATTTCAATTTATATAGATTTCAAGTCCAATTCTGAAATACCGATTTAAAATCACTTTAGTCCAATTAAACTTCAACGTTCGAATTTAGATTCAAATCTTTAAATTAATTCAATTTCGAATATTTCAATTCCTAGCCCAAATTTGTAATATCCATTTATATCACTTTTACTTAGATAAATTCGAAGTTCCAGAAAAATTCAAACCTTTAAAGCAATTCAAGTTGTATATCGATTATAACTTCAAATTCCAAAATAAATTCTTTAAACAATTTCTTTTACAAATTTCACCTTCAACATTTCAAAGCTCAAATTTGAAAATAATTCAATCTTTATAAATTTGATTTTTATTTCTTTAAAACAAAATCATTTAAGTAGATTCAAATTCAATAATTTAAAACCATTTAATTTAATCAATCCGGTGTCCGTATATAATTTTCTATCATATGGCCAATTGATAGGTTATTTCACTTTTAATTGCAGGGATGGATATATATCAATTCAATCCAAATCAAAGTGTTATAGGTATATATCATTTCAACCTATCGAAATAATTCAGATAACAGTTTATATGCTGTCAAATAATAGACAAGGTGATAACATGATATATATAAAATAAATAAACATCTAATCATCCGATATATCAACCAATAGCATCCAATCTCAATCAACATCCAAATCAGCCAATAAATCACAATAGTTAACTAGTTATCAATATCGGGTGTTTAACTAGCAATTCAATTTCAATTCCGATTGAACTGTCAATTTAAATTCCTGTTAGTTCAAACCATATGTCAATTTAAATGTCATTTAAATTACCAAACAACAGTTAATAAAAATAAATCACTTCATGATTTCTATTTAACCAACATCAGAATATTTTAATATTTCATGAGCGGTTTAAAACAATAACCTTTATTTGAAACTAAATTTTTTTCAGAGTCAAACAAATTTGAATCCAACTCCATGTTGTAGACGACTTCGATACGAATCCAACACAACTTGTTTCGCTCGAATCCAACCTCGTACGAGAAAGTTACGAATTAATCAACATTCGATATAATTAAAATATAACTAACAAAATAATTAAAGTTTTAAACAAAACCTCACTTCTCCTTTCCTCCCTCTTCTCCCAGGCTACGCACGTAAGCTTTTTTTATATCATTGATCGCAAATCGATCGCCAACCACGACGCCGCTGCCGATGCCCACTGTGCGCCGCCATCCTGACCTCCGCTCCAGCCCCTACCATGAGTGCATCATGCGAGATTGCCTCGCGAAACCCATGAAAACTGATGACGAACACAACCCTTCCTCGGCCACCATGCGACGAATTTTGATGATCCAACCGTCGATCTTGTAGAGCTCGTTGAGCTTCTATCTTTCTAGTTGAAGTCGAAGCCTAAAAGCGCGTGTATTGAGGAAATCAAGGAAAGAAGATGGGCAAGTTTCGGCCATTGAAATTATAAAGGAGGCAGCTGATGTCTAGGGCTAGGATTATGAATGAAAGGGCTATTTATAGAAAATTTCCCATGGCACTATTCATCCATGAAAATTTCGAACTCCAAACGAAGCGTGCCACCTGACGTTCCATATGTTATACCCCTATTCCGAACACAACGGAACATATACTGGGAGCCAATTCCATCATATTCAGAAGATAGCTTTTCAAAATCGAATTATTTTAATTTAAATACTTTTTATTAATTTATATGCGTTTCGAACTCGCACGGCCGAACGATAAGTCTGATCGCCGCGAAATTTGAAATCCTATAATAATTCACTATTACGGATCCGATAAAACTGGTTTCGTCGAAATCCAAGGCAATGCCCAAAAAGACTATTTTTACACGTTAATTAAAACGAATAATTTCCTAAATCAATTTAATCGCTTTTAAATCAAATTTTAAAAGTTCACTAACTCCGTTCAAATTTAAGTAGAATTTAAATCAACTTTCGAAATCAATTTCATTCATATTAAATTTAGGATTCAATTATTTAAATAATTCCAATATTAAATATAACAATTAAATTGTCAAATAAATCACTAAATTTGAAATATAAGTTATTTAACTTATAAAATTTTCTTTTAAAATGAATTCAAATAATAATACAACTACTTCCATTTTACAGTAATTCAACATCTTTGCAATTATTGTAGACAGCAAAAGTTATTCATTTCTTACCAAATAAATGTTTTCTTATTTCTGAAATTTATACTTATCAAAAATACAATTTCATATAAATAAACTTATGCTTTTACTTTTAATAAACATTCATTCGATTCTTTATTAACTTAACATTGATTGTTTCAATTTCTGTTATCAATTACTTAAAATTCAATATCTTTTAATTTACTTTCTATATTAAGTTATCATCTTTTATCTTATTGAATTTTATTATTTAAAATTTATCTAAGTTCATATCCAATAAATTACATTAATAAATCATTAAATTTTTATTTCTAACCATTTTTGTTCAACAATTATATTAAATTAAATAATTTAATATAGTTAAAAATACGGGTCATTATAATCACCCCCACTCAAAACTTTTCGTCCTTGAAAAGGAATTAAGTAAGAAATCTAACATTTGATATATTTTACTCAAAATAATCAATATACAAAACCTTTACCACGCTATCACTATGCCGCTATGATACTGGCTTACTTGTAAAACAAGTCATAAAATTTTAAAGTCTCAAAAATTTTCTAACGTCCGAATTTATGGAAAATTTCGGTAGCATCTCCTTTGCATAGCTCGATCGAAACAACTTACAATACATATAATATAACAAATATACATCTCATCTCAGTGATGAGGTATCCCGTAGGAAAAATATAAAGTACGGTATATAATCCGAGACATGTACCTTATTATTATTATTATTAATATGAGCGAGTTCGCTCATATTAAAGCGAGCAAAACAAGTCAAATCGCATAAATGTCCAAACGGTCTTATATGTACCTATCTCAACTTAAGTTTGAATGTTAGTCACTTATAATAAGATATAGAAAACATGCATGAGTTTAATAGAACTATATAACATATATTCTTAATCTGAATCATGAGCATAAGCACTAACACACAACATAACAATCATATGTATCCAAAAACGGTTATAACAATGATTTGCAACAAAAGAAACCATTCACCAAATAATATTCATCTAATTAACCCAAACTATATCAATTTACATTATCCAATATCAACAGTTTATTTATACACTATCATCTCTTATTAACATCCATTCTTTATTAACATCCAATTGGTTTACTTCCAATTTATTCACATCTATTCATTTACATTCAATTTATTCAAATTTCAGTTATTTCACTTTATGTTTAACACATTTCATATCAAATCATTCATGGACCATTTTATAAAATCATTTTACTAATTCATTTCATTTCAATAAGTGAAAATTATTAATTTATAGAGAACGTAAGAATTAAACACTGGGTTTCTTTCCAAATCAATTTGAATTAATATATATACTCATACCTTTTATATATATCAAATCATATTTAGAAATTTTAAATCAAAAATCAGTTTATTGAATCAAATGTGTAGCAAAGCTACTAAGTCGCCTTCCCCCACTTTAAGACTCGAAAATGAATGTTGGGGATGCGGCCGTCATCATCGAAATTATTTTCCAACGACAGAAAAGGAGAGTACAGGACTTACTTCCTTTTAAAATCCCTTTGAAACAACTTCCATTCGTAAATATTTTTAAATAATACTAATATTATTTTCAAAATCTTAGAAATCAATTTCAAAAGCACCAGGATTTAAGTTCTCAAATTCTTAGTTTAAACTCATTCTTTAACCTAAACTAAAGTTAGATTTTTATTTCATAACTCATTACTTAAGTTTATAAACATCCATAAACTCAAATTAGTTAAGTTAATATTTTTAAACTTGGTTTTATAACCTATTCACTTCATATTCAATTTATTTTATAAATCCATTCATTTCGTAATTTAAACTTAAAGTTTAAATTATTTCTTACCACTTTTACTAAAGTGCATGAATATTTCTTGATCAAGTCAAATTGATATAATACTCTTCTATCCAAAAGAGTGTATACATGCCCATTCAGATTTGTTTTATTTATCCAAATTTATTAAACAAAATTTCAAACCTATTTATTCATATTTTAATAGTCAAAATTATATAATTTACGAACTACAAAAACATGACGGTTTTTTTTAATTTATTTTCCAAACTTTTTATACATAAGTTCAAACACTTTTAAACTTTACCAAAACAAGTTCAAAAACCATTAAAACTCACATGGATCATATTATGACCTTGCTTAGCTGATAATCTCAAAATCCAAACACCCGATTTTTACGTTTCAAATCATTTTGAAATAATATCATACATATATACTTTATATATCAAATTATATGTAACATCCCACACCTCACTTAACGTAGATATTGTCCCCAACTTAGTCACCTCCGCCTCATGGGCCAAGCCAAGGTGTGCGGTTTTGTTCCTCAAAAAGCCTCGACGTTGTTATGAGGTGAAGGCTTTGGTATATAAGCACCCATTTTATAGTATTATCCATGATGTGGGACTATTATTCCCATTTTTGAAGGGGTTTTACAATCTCCCCCCCTCCCTTTAGAGCCCAACGCCCTCGTTGGCTCATGAACACAACACCACCCAAGCGTCGTGGCTGTAACACGTACATGCCATAATTTCGGCTGGGTATGGCTCTGATACCATTGTAACATCTCACACCTTACTTAACGCAGATATTGTCCCCAACTTAGTCATCTCCGCCTCATGGGCCAAGCCAAGGTGTGGGATTTTGTTTCTCAATAGGCCTCAACGTTGTTATGAGGTGAAGGCTTTGGTATATAAGCACCTACTTTATAGTATTATCCACGATGTGGGACTATTATTCCCATTTTTGAAGGGGAGTTACATTATACCATTTAAAAATCTAAAAACCTTCATTTTAACCCGAATAATTTTTTTTTGGTAGCAATTCTCACTCAGAAACTCGAAAATGAATACTGACGATGCTGCAGTCATCCCCAAAATTATTTCCCAGCGACTAAAGCGGGTTCCATGCTTTTATTTCTTTCAAAATTCTTTTTAAAATATATTTCTAGTCAAAAACACTTTCAAAATAATATTATTACTTCTAAAAGCTTCGAAAACAATTTTTAAAAATCAACGGGATTTTAAATTTCTAAAATTCTCAACTTTTAAATCCTTTATATTTATAAGTTATATTATAAATATACTTATACAATTCCATTACCTTATTATGGAAACATTTCATTAATTTGCATCTTTTCTATTGCAAACAATTCTTATTGTAATTAGATTTCAATTCAATCTAATTTATCGAAAGCTTCGTGAAATAGTGTTCACAAAGTATTCGTATTTAGTTTAATTCAACCAATAATCAATGATAACTAAATATTATCATCTCATAACAAACAAACATCCATAAATAAATTCGTATTTTCATAAACCTGTATGGTTATTTATGGATAATTTATTTCTTTTTATATATAAAATATAATTTGGGTAAAATTATTTCATTTACCCTATTTTAAAACAATATTATGTCGACTTGCCTTGTTTAAGTGTTTAGAAACCTCTACCGATAACATGGCGCCTCATGTACCGACCGTAATTCATAAACAACTCAACAGATAAGTAAACACAATATAAAACATTTTATAACACTAACAAGTACATGCTCTCATACATACACACACACACACACTCTCTCTCTCTCAAACAAACTCATTCTAGGGTATTACCACCCTATCTCTAAGGAGTCAATTCCCATCAAAGCTAAGGTTATCGCTAAACCAAAGCTCTGAACCAACTATGACAACCCGCATTTCGGAAGGTTTAATTCGACAATAAACCACACATGTCCAACTCAAAACAATCTGAAACATAGATAATTAACGGGTTCAATTAAGAAAAGAAAAACAAACATAGAATCTCGCAGCGGAATGACAAAATATAATAATCAAATAAATAGTTCATGAAGCTATTTACACTATACATTTAATTATAATTTTACAACATCAATTAGAGTTATACATACAACAAAGACAAAATAAAACAATGCAGCAGAATAGCATGATGTAGGGGAATAATACTAGTAATATAATATACCAAATCTTCATCTTCGTCCTCCATAATAATATGATCTTCAATGCACTGAAAACTCAAGGCTGACCCGAGCATAAAGTAAAACAATACACTCGAGTCAGAACTAAAATATCCTTCTGTAAGTCAAATCAATATCACATATAACAGGACTGTAATGAAAGTCTATAGTATGGTGGATCGATTATACAAATGACAAGTGTATGACTAATTTAAACTATATTGTAACAATATTAAAGTATGTAAATAAGAATAATCACACTAGGGATTTTATACTGGTCCGGACCTCTCGTCCTACGTCCAGTCCCGAAGCTCCTCTTCGGAATTTCCTTTCACCGAATAACCCTCACTTCACCCGGAGGAACATGTTTACAATAGCAGAGTTTCTTTGTCAACTGTGTGTTCTGTATTACACGGATTTTGACTATATAGTACAAATGCTTCCAATATATATCTAGAGAGTATTGTCTATGAGGAACTATATATTTGGAAGAGTAGAATACATGTATAGATTGCTAGAGATCAAGAATATATTAGAGTATGAAAGTAAAGAGCACAAGTAAGTTGGGTGAGCTCTTCCCTTTGATTCTTGATGTTATTTATAGTGGTAGAGAGATTCCTTGAGTAGTTGTATCCATTAACAAGTGTTCTATGGTCACTTCTGATGGTGATGAAGAGTTGCAGCGAAGAGAAGCGAAGATGTCTTTTCAAATTCGGCAGTTGTAATTTGAATGTCAACAATCGAGTTCAGTTTCAGACGTCTGGAATATATCTCAGACGTCTGGATCTTTATTTTTTTTGTATATAGTAGCCTTTCAGACGTCTGAGTATATTAACTAGACGTCTGATTCTGTCTGGTTTGTAATCCAGAGGATTTATTTAGACGTTTGGCTAGTGCACCCAGATGTCTGATCTTGTGCATGTTGCTTTTCTTGTATATGTGTTATTGCTCCTCTGATTCTATCGACTTATAGCCTCTTGTATTGTTCTTTGCACCTTGTTCTTGTCTTTCTAGTGATGTTGCTCTAGCAAGTTCTTGTATATATACATATATATGTACATTTGATTTTCATTGTATAGTTGTTGTCATTAAAACCATGAATTTGATTTCCTAACAACCTCCCCCTTTTTGATGATGACAACTATACAATGTACTTATATGTAATTTTTATAAATCTCCCATTGAATATGTGCTTTCCATTATCTCTCCCCCTTTGTCATTATAAAAAAAGAATGAGGGAATCATATTTGCAAATTCCAAAAATTTTCCTTTTGTTTCTCCGAGTACCTGTAATAAATAAAAATCATTTTTTGGTACCCACTTACTATGTTAGGGTTCGGGGGGTTAGATCTTTGAAAACCATACCCATTTGGGTGTGGTTGAACCTTTATAAATATAATTTTAATTATTAACTACCATATAAAAATAATCATCAATGTATTTTTCTCTATTTTTCCAATTAACAGGAACCCAAATACTTAGATAATTTTTATTCATATTTCCGTTCAATGATTTTGTACTTCTAAAGAAATTATAAATATTATTGACCATAGTAGTATTTGAATTTCTATAAGAATTTGATCTAGACTTTCCTCGAAATTTAGTACTAGCACTAACATTTTTTCTATACATGAAAGCGTATCTAGTGCTACGTGCTATTTCTACGATCAGTTTTATTATATCCTAAACCACTTTTGTCATCTAAAGGTCTAGATCTAGATAAAATCATGTTTAAATCGTTTTGACCTTTATTAAATTTTGTGACTTCAATGTTAAGTTTATAAAATTTAGCTTTAAAGTCAAAATTATTTTCAAAAGAAATATTACTGTTTTTCAAAATATCAATTTGCTTGTTTAATTCAGAATTCTCCCTTTTTATCGTACAGTTCTCATTTTCGAGAAGAAAAATTCGAGATTCTGAATTATCTAAAGATGATTGTAATAAATCATTTTGTCTTTTCAAATCCGTAATTTCTTTTGAAAAAGTTTCCTATTCTTTATCAAAGATAGTATTTTTATTTTGCAAAACATTGATTTCCTCTAAAAGATCATTGTTTTTATCTTCTAACTGCTCATTTTCTTTTTGTAGGAAGTCCTTTTGTGAAACAAGTTCTTCTACGGTATTTTCAAAACATTTAGTTTGTTTTATCAAAAATTTATTTTCCTCTTTTAAATTGGAAATTTCTTGCTCACAATCTTTTGACTTTTCTAAAGCAATTCTATTAGCTTTATTCAAGGTTTTACAATCTTTTAATAATTCATCATGTGCTAACAGAAGATCTTTATATAAAGAAACTAAGCATACCGATTGTGATCTGAGTTAAGCCATGAAGCAATTGTTTATTTTCTCCTTTGATTCTTCTTTATTGCTCTTCCTCTTCCCATTGCCTTGAGTAGATCTCTTTATAGCCATTTATTCTAGGATGTTGTTATGATCTTTAGAATCCCAGGCTCTGGTACCAAATGAAAGTCTATAGTATGGTGGATCGATTATACAAATGACAAGTGTATGACTAATTTAAACTATATTGTAACAATATTAAAGTATGTAAATAAGAATAATCACACTAGGGATTTTATACTGGTCCGGACCTCTCGTCCTACGTCCAGTCCCGAAGCTCCTCTTCGGAATTTCCTTTCACCGAATAACCCTCACTTCACCCGGAGGAACATGTTTACAATAGCAGAGTTTCTTTGTCAACTGTGTGTTCTGTATTACACGGATTTTGACTATATAGTACAAATGCTTCCAATATATATCTAGAGAGTATTGTCTATGAGGAACTATATATTTGGAAGAGTAGAATACATGTATAGATTGCTAGAGATCAAGAATATATTAGAGTATGAAAGTAAAGAGCACAAGTAAGTTGGGTGAGCTCTTCCCTTTGATTCTTGATGTTATTTATAGTGGTAGAGAGATTCCTTGAGTAGTTGTATCCATTAACAAGTGTTCTATGGTCGCTTCTGATGGTGATGAAGAGTTGCAGCGAAGAGAAGCGAAGGTGTCTTTTCAAATGCGGCAGTTGTAATTTGAATGTCAATAGTCGAGTTCAGTTTCAGACGTCTAGAATATATCTCAGACGTTTGGATCTTTATATTTTTTGTATATAATAGCCTTTCAGACGTCTGAGTATATTAACCAGACGTCTGATTCTGTCTGGTTTGTAATCCATAGGATTTATTCAGACGTCTGGCTAGTGCACCCAGACGTCTGATCTTGTGCATGTTGCTTTTCTTGTATCTATGTTATTGCTCTTCTCAGTCTATCGACTTGTAGCCTCTTGTATTGTTCTTTGCACCTTGTTCTTGTCTTTCTAGTGATGTTGCTCTAGCAAGTTCTTGTATATATACATATATATGTACATTTGATTTTCATTGTATAATTGTTGTCATTAAAACCATGAATTTGATTTCCTAACATTTAATAGCATCACAGATGTTTATGGGGGTTTACATCTCCTATCCAGTGTATAACGTGCATGCAATAACCCAAGAGATGTTACAGGATTTTCCATCTCTTAAAAATCGGTCAAAATATCTATATATAGTATAATACGCTATATATGTAATGTCTAATCAATAAGATAAATATTTTTCCTAGCGTTAAGGCTTTACATTAATCCCCCTTAACGTGTTTTTAAGCATTGGCGTACAATTTGCATATAACACCCCAGTAACACGTTGGGGGATAGGGATGCACTGTGATACGAAAACACTAAACCAAACTTGTAGTGGTCTCGTATAAGGATAAAAGTATGACAAGGCATGTAAGGCAATGCCCAAGGTAGGATACTACTAGTTCGGGTCGCAGGGCTGGTGGTAACGCATCGTAGCCACGACCGCCCACAGCATCCATCAATCCCATATCGAGTCAAAGGGAGGTTATCCCAAATCAAGGTACACCAATCGAAACCAACATCAAGGGTAATAGTATGGACCGAGTCCAAAAAGAAAATCGAAGAACAGATGTCCGCTAGAGGTAGCTACCCTCATTGGCCCTGTCAAGCCATCCTGTTTTAGTTATTTCAAATTGATACAAGTGTCGGGGCTATCCATCATCGTTCTCTTTCTTCAAATCCAACAATGTACACCAAATCCAACCACTGCATTCTCGAGTCTCTTCCATGTACACAATTGTTAAAGTGGTTCCAACATTGACAGAGAGTATGCCAATAATCGTCCCCGTTCTTTTTAACAACCAAACGTCGTTTTACACACTGGTTGCATCTTTTACATTTCATAAGCAAATCATTACTTGATATCAAAATATCATATTTACTTCAAAATATCCTTCATTTCAAAATCAACATATTTACTTCATATGTCATTTTCACTTGAAAATCAATTTATTCAAATTTCAATTTCGAATTTCAACTTAGGTTATAACTTCATTTTAACCACATACGCATTTAAATCAACGATTTAAATAAACAGTTCCCAACTTTAACCGGTTTGAATTTTGAAAAAAGTTTCTGTGACGACTCGTATTTTTAACGTCTGTTAATTGGGTAATTAATTGATTTTAATTATTGAAATATTGATTTTATTAGTCGAATAAATAAATTCTGATATTTAAAGTATCTGAATATATATATAAATTGATTTAGAAAACTATGATAAATATTGAATTATAAAATCTTTGGATATGATAAATCTTATAGAAAATAAATAATATACAAACTCCACTATTTAAATTAAGATAAAATATCCATACGATATATATATATATATATAAATATATAAGTTTGTGAGGATTAAAGATATATATATATATATATAAGTATACAAGTATGTATGTATACAAATATAAAACAAATATGTAGGTAAATAGGAAATAATGTGAGGTATATGAAAATATATAATGATAAAATTTGCATATGTATGTAGAAAGTGGGAAAATATATAAATGTACATGGGCCATATGGAGTAATGGGTATGCAAATTTATGTAAATAAAGTAAAATATATAGAAAGGCATAAATGTAAATATGATAAAATGAATAAATAAATAAATACATACATACATATATATATATATATGTATGTATGTTTGTATGTATATATATTCACAAATTAAGGAGCATATAGTGTTTGTAAATATGAAAATGTATAATTTTATATATGATAACAAATACAAGTGCATTTACATTTGGTAAAAGCAAATTTACATATATACATATGAAATATATGTGTATACATGTATATCAATTCATATAAAAATATTTGTAAACCCAAAAGGAGACAACATCATAAATGTATATCAATGCAAGTCACATGAGAAATCAAAATCAACTTTATATTTAATCAAGTCAAAAACAAAATCAAATCAAGTCATATAAAAATAAAACTTTTCATAACAAATCAGATCAAACTTCAGCCATTCCATTCTTTTATATATATATATATATACCTACTCATCCCTGCCTCGTTTATACCATCGAAAAAAAAGAGAGAAGGAAAAATTTATTAAGTAAAACAAAGTTCTATCATTAAACAAAACAAAGGAGGTCAGAGACTTAGGAAGGAGCATAACCAAGCAAGCTTCCATTAAGAACTTAAGAATCAAAGGCAATCTAACACTAGGAGATCTAAAAGAAGAAAAAAAAATTAAACATTGCTCTGTTCTAGTAAGAAAAAAGTGAGTAAACAATCCTGCCTTCTACTTGCAAACATCGAGTTAGCTATATACTTATAGTTGTAAATGAAAAGACTTCTGTTTTTTTAGTTGTTCATTTGTAAAAGGTGTATGTGTTATGTACGTGTATATGTGTAACCTGATGTATGATTTAAAAACCATAAGCTTGCTTATCACTCCTCTGCCCTGCTCTAGAGGTTGAAAAAAAAATGTGCTATGCTCAGCTCCTTAAATCCCTATCTTATAACCTAGTTAAGTTTAGGCTGCAGTTTAAAAAGAAAATATATTTAATTTCAAGTATGCGTTGTTTTAAAAATGATCCCACTAAGTATTATGAAGCATAGAGGAGGAAGGGTGCTTTTACAGTAAAGGATCCCCAAAATGGAAGAAAGTTAAAAATCATAATTACTTATCTGATTATATGAGCACGATCGACGCTCAAAATGAGGAATTTTGAAGGAATTTTCATGATTTTCGACTGCTTAGGGGTGGGATATGGGAGGTTGACTGGAATTGGGTGTGTGGTTTAATTGCGGTGACGGGAAAAATGTCGTGGTCGAATTTTTGTCCTGGAGGAGGCTGGGGCAATAGGGAGCCGAGGAAAGTAGCGCGGGATTTTCTTGATGATCGGTGTGGCCAAGCTAATGCGAAGTAGGGTTTAGGGCTGTTGTTTTATTGTTGCGTTCTCAAGCTTCGAACGATGTGACGATGAGGGTAAAGTCTTGCGGTGTAGGGGGAGAAGGTAGTGGGACGCGTGGTGGTCGTTCTGGCATGGTTGGATGATGATCAGTGATGGGAAGTGGCGATTTGAGATGGATGGGTGGTCTCAGGTTTTTCTTGTAGACACGGTCAGATGGTCGATGTGTCGAACAGGATATGTTCGAGGGTGCTGTCTGCGTGGTAATGATGGGGAAGACGTGTGTGCCACAAGGGAATGATCAGCGGCATGGTTCCAGTGTTTGACTGTTCGTGCAGGTGCACAGTGATATGCACGAGATAGATTGGAAGAAAGAAGAGAGAAAGGAGGAAGGGAAAGGAACTGGGCCGGGTTCGGGCCAAAAGAAATAAAGAAAAGGTAAAGAAATAAAGAAAAGGGGAAAAATAAGAATGAAAAAAAATAAAAAGAAAAAAAAATAAAAAGAAAGAAAGAGAAAAAAATGATGAAAGGGAAAAGTAAAATAAAAGGTAAGTATGAAGGAAAGGAAAAGAAAATGAAAAAAAATATATAAGAGAAAAGAAAAGAGAAGAAAAATGGATCTAAAATATATATATATATATATTTATTTATTTATATGAAAATCTATGTCTTCTTTTATTGGAAATTAATTTAAATCCATAAATTTAAAGTAATGATATTTATAAGCAAATGGGAAACTGATTATATTATTATTTGACTCAAGATTTGTATAAATCAACAATGTTAGATACCAAATGGAGCGTTAAATTTTAAAGTAACTAGTGATAATTATTGTATAATTTCTTTAATTCGTAATAAGTTTGGGTTAAAAATATAAATGTACTCGGTTAATTAAAGTTATTGAAATTCGGATGTGGATGGTTTGATATTGTTATAGATCGTTAATTTGGTTAACGATCTATACCTTGGCTTAATTCTATTGGATATTTACTCTCGGATTATTCTTGTCTGTGCCAACAAATGGTCAGAAAAATTAAAGTAATTGGATTAAAATAATAACACGTTTTATTTGAAATAAAGATCTGTAATGAATTCCGATATTTGAATATTGTCACCCTAAATAATCAATTGTTTATTTTAAGCAATTTACCCTTTAAAATTATCACTTGGATTCGAAGAGACTGGGATCGGATAACAACATTATCCGGAACTACTTCGATTTAATAATCACTACAAACCTTTACGGATTTGATTATAGAGTATAATAGGCTGGAATTAGGTTAATTTCACATAATTGACTATTTTAAGTAAGGAATCTGTACCTAGGCATTTCTGCAATACCAATTGTAACGACCCAGAATTTTGAACAAATTAAATTGAGAATATTTAATTTATTTTAAATATTTGAACGATGATTTAATTTGAATCCCCGATATAACTTTGAATTTGGCGATTAAACTTTAAAATTTAATCTATTGAATGCTGAATAAAAATTTGAATATTCAATTTAAAGTTGAAGAAAAATATTTCGAAAGCTTTTAAAATTCGTATTGATAATACTGAAGATAATTGGAGCTTCAGAATCGAATTTGGAATTGAAGTGTTCAGTTTTGAAATTTATCGTTCGTATCGATATTTAAAAATAGTCGTCCGAGGCACAGTCTCGGAATTCGACGAAATCAGTTCCATTGGGTCCGTAATATTGTATTATTACGGGATTTCCAATTTCGTATTTTTCGGAGTTGATATGTGACCGAATGGTGAGTAAACGCGTTGAAATTAAATCGAATTCAAATTAATTTTTAAATTTAAATTTGGTCACATTAGCACTTTTGGCCTTAACTCAAAACACTGTAGAGGTAGGGTAAGCACGTTAATATCAACAACCTTTCCTCTGTAAATCACGTACTCCTTGTTCCCCCATCCCTTTACAATTCTTACGCAAACATCATTTCCTCACAGAACATTTCAAAAAAAAAAAAATCGAAGTTTAGTTCGAGATTAAAAATGGCCGAAGAAAACTTTCTCCTCCCCTTCTCGTTCAAAAATCAAATGAAGACATTTAATGGCCGATAGTTCCTCCTTTCCCTTTTCTATTCAAAGTCGAAGTTACAGTTCAATAGCAATCTCCATGTCGCGATGCTTGAACCCGTGGAAACTAGGGTTTCGTAAATCGACGCTTTCGAGGTAATCATCGCTGCATACTCGGCTATTCCATCAGCCATCGTCGACTCGTCCTTGCCTCCTACATGATATTTTCTACTGCCGATTTGAAGTCCTGTTGCAGTCTCTCTTTACTGCTACTGTTTTCGCGATTCGGGGGATGGAGATAAAGTTGCGGCGTCGAAGGGCAGAGCTCGCGACTGGATGGCGGTCGAGCTCGTAGGCGAAGCTCGTGGCAACCGGAGGTGAAGGCGACTCGCGATGAAGGGGCGACGCACCTGGGGTTCGAAGGAGTGCGAATTGGAGTGCTGGGCAGTTAGGGGTTTCGCGAGCAGTTTTCGCGAGCAGTGGATGGCTAGGGTTTGTTCAAGTTCGAAAAATAGGCAGTAAGGTATTAACAGTTTTGTTCTAATTTGAAAAATAATAATAATATGTATATTGAGTTTTTGATTTACAGTAAAGTTAAATAAATATGCAGATTGAAATAGATTATATATACGTATATGTGAATAAGTTAACAGTAAAGAAAAATGTTAGTTAGGGAAGTTGTTTAAATAAAGAATTAGTTAAATTAAGTTTATAAAATGGAAATCAATTTTATTTAACTTATGAATTTTTGGTAACTAGAAAATATTTGTTAAAAGAGGTTTGCCAAAACTTTAAAGGTATTTATTTACAATAAAAATAAATTACGGGTAAATTGAATTATCAATTGAAATTTAATTAGTCAATTTATTCGAATATTAATATGTTGTATAAATTGTTATACAAGGTTAGAAACTGTGAAGAAAACAATCTGGAACGAAAATGGGATTGCAAAATAAAAGCTAAGGTGAGATTTTCTCACTCAAGTAAAATTTTGTATTGTAGTTATTTATTGACTGATTGATTGCTATTGGATGTGATATTAGATATAGTAGGATATATCTATATATATATATATAGCAATATATACATATTGGCATATGTATATATTGGATTGATGATTTCCCGCCTCGTATAGCGGATGAGACCCTATTGCGCCGTTAGTAAGCGGATTATTTTTATAAAACCCATATACCGCGATATTCCACCTCGAAGTGGAATTGGATTGTGCTAACGTCTGTGGATGCAGGGAAACAGGTTGGAGGGATCCAGCTGGATTCCTCACCAGTATTTATTTATTTACAGATATTGATGTATATTCTGTTATCATATGTTGATATATGATGTTTGATGTTGTGATTGACTAATTGGTGCTGTTGCATCATCGGATTCAAGTTTTAAAAATAACGACTTTTAATTTAAAAGGATTTTTAAAGTGATTTTTGAAAGTAGACGTTTTATAGAATTTTTGAAATGATTTATTTCAAATAAATAAACGTTTAAAATTTTAAAGTTATAAAAGTTAAGATTTTTGGTGAAATTTAACCAAAGTGTGATTTTTGAAATAAATAGTTGATTTATTTATAAAATGGTTTAAGTTGGGATTTTTGAATAACTATAAACGATTTGTATAAAAAGGTTTATAAATTTGATAATTTATAAATCAAAATATTGGACTTATAAAACGAATTTTTATAAGTGTTAAAAAGAAGTATAAGTGAATGAAATAAATAGATTTATAACGTGAAGTTATAAAGTGAATAGATATTGTAGAATAAAAGATTTATAAGAAATTTACTTATAAATTTGACTTTTGCACTTAGATGGGATATAAATAGAAATTGCTAAATGAAATGATTTTATAAGTTGAAATTGTTATAAAGTATAAATGCGATTTATAAACGTTGTTTATAAATCCGAAATCACTGATTTTGATAAGTAAATTATAGAAGTAAATAAAAGAAAAATTTACAATTCGAAGTTGTTATTAAAATAGAAATAGAATTTATAAACGTGTTTATAAATTCGAAACCAATTTAATTTGATAAATCAAATATAGAAGGTTATTAAAGAAGATATATTCGCGATTTTGGATAGCGAATTTTTATTGAAATAAAAGGTGTAGAGAAGATTGAAAATATGGTTAAGTGAATTATATTCACGATTTTGAACAGTGAATATATTATTTAAATAAAATGGATTTATTTTTGAAGAAGTAATATTAAAAATGAAGTTAAACATTTTAAAGATGTTTTAAAATGTATTATGAATCGAAAGCATAGATTTCAACACTTGTTATTGAAATAGATGTTTTCGAAAAATAAGGAAATGGTGGACTATAACACTGTTGTTATAGTAAATGGTTTCCGAAAGGAAATGTTTTATATAGTATTGGGATTTATACCTCTATCTTAATTTCGAATCCCTATACTAATAATTTTGAGTCGTCGTAATGATGTTTTACGTAACATTCGTTTTGACTCAAATAGATGTTGTTATAGTAAATGATTTCCTTAAAGAATGAAATGTATACTTAATTTTGATTTAAGTATAACGAATATTTTCCAAGTGTTGAAAATAAATGATTTGTGAAATACTCATTATTAAATAAGTATGGAAATGCTTTTCCAAAATGAAATGAAACGTTTGAGAATTTATCTTCTTAAAGATAAATTGAAAATGAATATTGGAATCGATTCGAAAATCGTATATCAGGGGATATTTTTGAAATATAAATTCAATATGGAATTTATAAAAGAACTGGGAATTAGTTTAAAAATAAATATTGATTTATTTTCGAAGTGTGGAAATTTTATATCTAGTAAAGGATATTTTGGAAGATAAAATAATTTGGGAAAATTATTTGGAATCTGATGATGTTGCGCATCTTTATTGATAGTTAAATAACCGACTATCAATAATTACCTTGAATGGGTATTTGTTGTGAATTGGATGAATTTGAATGCCACACTTATTTTTGAATAAACGCTCACTATTCGGGTTAGCCGGGAAAGGACCATGAGGTCGTATAACCCATTCCGAATATGTGATACGTCGTTATGAATTGCATTCGAAGACCGGTGTTGAAGACCGGATATTTTTGAAAACGGAAGGATTACCGTCGAGTTACTCTACATCGGCTGATCTCCGATTTAGAGGTTTTATCACCCTTAGTGACGGGAAGTCCTGACGTGATTGAAAATTATCCGGAATTGCAAGGGCTTCGTGAGAATTGCCTTCGGTTTTGTTCGATCCCGGAACAGACTTGTATGGATTGTGTGTCTGACGTTACAATTTGAGATATAAAGCTGATTTCTTTCAAATACATTTCTGTTGGTGGCGGAGAATTTATTCTCTTAGCTTAACACCCTTCTCTGAGACGTACGAGCTCAGAGGTTATGTAGTTGAAATTTATCAGCGATATACTCCCAATTTGGTAACGTGGCATACTGAGTGTTGCTGTGAAATGATCAGTGTTTGATCATTTGTGATATGATCATTTGTTTGATCTTATATCTTTGTGATCATAGGTTGATCATTTGTTTGACCCGAAGCATGGCTTTGTAGAAAGCGTAGCTTTGTGGACGAGACTTCGTCGAGCCTCACACCTCGGAAATGGTCAAAACAGGAAGGATGCGGCAAGGTTCTAGGGAGTAGCGCCCCTTAGTGTATGTCATTCCTTCTGGATAGAGGTGGTATCATGGTATGGAGCCCAGATACTTAACCTATGTTGATACTGCTTATTATGTGGTTTGTTGCGAATCGGGGATCCTCGGGAAGATCGGTTACGATCGGGGGATGGCATACGCGTGTCAGTAGTTACCTATTTTTGCAGAGGTAACCCGGCCTTGTGTTGGCAGAGATCCGGTTAGGTTCTCGGGTCGTCTATTCCAGGGACGTACCCATCGTGGCATAGGAAGTTCCTTAGCCTGACCATTTGTTTGAAATCCAAAGAAACAATACGTGACTTGTACGGTTTTAGTTGTATTACCTGATATGGAATGTGGCGGTAACCTGCTATTGAACATAGTAGCTATAGTAGGCATACGATACTGGTCGTATGTTGGCTAAGATTAATATTATACTTTCGAAATGTTTTCTACACTATGTACTAAAAATAATATCAAAAAGGATTGATTTTGCGTAGTAAGCATCTTTGACTATCATAAGAAGAAATCTCCTCCAATTCTGCGTTTGCATTGTGTGTGTGGCGGGAGGTCTTATGGTAGTTTCATTTTCCAAAAGCATTTCGAATTGACTTTAAAATTTCCTGTTGTTGTTTTAAAGAATAACTATTTTACGATCTCACACCAGTCACCATGACTGACTCGGAGTTTATTGTTTCCCTTCTAAACTCTGGGTGCCCACCAATTTCCACACGGGCAGCCTAGAGTTATGTTATCAGGATATTCTGGATATTCTGGAGCTTTGGAAGCAAGCTGGATGGCGTAACGTATCATCCGTATTTTTATCTGATATTATTTTATTCCGCTGTGTATTCTGTATGAGGACAAGTTTATATAACTGTCCATTGTTTGTTGTATTGAGTTGTATATTGACTCTGATGATTGATGTATGTATAAAATGATATAGTTCTTTGTTTAAAGATTATTCCTTTATCTATTATATATTGTTCCGCTGCGAATGTGAGATTCTGATATTGTTTCTGTTTCTGTTGTTGTTCTTTCTTTCTCTTCTCTCTTTTCTTCTGTTTTCTTCTTTCTAAAACCCTAAGAATTCGGTTTTTCGGCATTCGTTGCTCGGCAGTTGATACAGTGGACGTATCGATGTCGATTTTCGGAAGTCGAAGAATCGGGTCCTTACACCAATGGATTTCGGTATAAGTGTTTTGTTTAAAATCGAACAAACTTGTCGGGTTATACGAGTCACCTGGGTTTTCAAAAGATTTGCAGAACTTAAGTATTTCAAGTTAAATGGGTTTACTCACGCTGGTTTCCAGCCTGACTCGGGTGTTACTTTACTGTAATCCTCGGGTCAGACCGAGTATTACAGATTTTTAGGTTAGGATGCTTTGGAGCCCGGAGACGAGCTGGAAGGCAGAGACATATTTGACTACATTCCGTTGTATATTGTAGGCTGTATAGACAACAATGAGGACAAGTTATTATAACTGTCCAGATTTGTTGCACTCTGATATCTTGTATGTATATTGATAGTTACAACTTTTCTTTGTATAAAATGCTGTTATTGTATATTATATTTTGTTATGCTGCGATTGTGAGATTCTATGTTGTTTTTTGTTCTTATTCTATCTCTTTTTTCTTCTTAACCCTAACAGCCTGGGATTTCCGCACTCGATTTCTCGGCACACTATACAGTGGACATATTAGTGTCGATTTTCGGGGCCGAAAATCTTTGGGTCGTTACACTTGGTATCAGAGCAGAAGGTTAAGCGAGAACCTTGGCTCTGGTGGGGATTACTCATTAGAGATAGGGTCAGTAGTACCCTTGAATAAGTTGAGTGTATTATATATGAGGGCATACTTGTTATTTTCTTATATAATGACTTTAAAGACGGTTTTAAAAATGATTTTTATACAAGCTTATATTTTGATATATAAAGCAATAATTTTTCTAATTATTATTGTATATTAAGGAAATTGGTTGTTATTATTAAAATTAAATAAGATTATTAAATTTAAGTGGGAAAACACATATAACTAAATAGAAATTCGGGTACAGATTAAAAAAAGAAAGATTCAAAACCTGAATTTAAATCCCGGAAAATTTAAAAGAATTTTCAAAGTGTTTGAAATAAGTTACCTGATTATGTTTTTCCCAGCAAATCATGATGGAATATATTATGTGTATGATTTCTAGATATGATAATTTTCATAAATTGGTTGTGGTGTCTTAATAAATGATTGTTTATTTTTAGAATAAACAATGATAAAGCAGAATGAAATGTTTAAGGAAGTAAAACTTTATATAAGTATGACTTATAAATTGAAATGGATTTAAATTGTGAAGTTTTACATCTAAGCCAGAAGAAATTTGAAATTGTTTCAAAGTGTTTAAGGAGATAATAAATAATATTATTTGGAACATTTTTGAATATAGAAATCGTGTTTTAAAACAAGGGTTGTGAGAAGATGAATTTGTTTTGGATTTAAAAACCTAAGATGGTTTAAAATTTAAAAGTGCGACTTGATGTGTGAATGGGATAAATATGTATATATATGTAGATACATATATGATTTCAAAGTTGATTTGAAATAAATACCGGGAGTTGAATTCTGAAAACCCCCTTGGAATGAGATGTATAACCCAAAGAGAAATAAGTTTTTGAACCTATAAGTGGGAAGGGATATTGATAAGAAATTTAAATTTGGAATGGGAAATTTAAATTTGAGTAAGATTAAGTGAATTGAACGAATTGGAATTTACTCAGGGCAAGTTAAATAAGTTTTGAACTTATGATCGGAAATTGGAAAATTTCAATGTGAAATGGAAAATTTAACTAAGGGAAGTTAAGTGGATGAAATTGAAAAGGAAAGTATGGATTTGATAAGAAGTAATGTATGAATGATTTCAAATGATTTTTGAAATAAAAACTGGTTTTGAATTCTGGAAATTGGTAATGAATGCTATTAATTGGTGCTTTAGATAACCTGGATGTTTATTTACTTTGATATATCCTGTTATCATCCTGGTTGTTATTAACGGTATATATAAATTAAGAAGTGGATTGAAATGATATACACCCATTGCTGAAATTAAATGGAAATAAAACTTTATTTAGAAACCATTTATAGATTTTGATTCTTAGAAATAAAATTGAATTTAGGGAAATGGAATCATTTTGAACTGAAGTTAAAATGTTAAAAGGAATTTATCAACCAGAATTGTTTAAAGGATTGGATTTAAAATTTGAAATTTGGTAATCAATTGAATTCCGGAAATTGATTTGTTTAAAAAGATTTGGACTCTCACTCAAACCTCACATAAGTTTAAGTAGAAAGTAATTTAATTTTGGAATTGGGCTTAGAATTGAATTATTTTAAAGACTTGGGTTGTTAAATTAAATATTAAAGGTTAATTCGATTTAAGTAATTAAATCGATATTTGAAAACCAAACCCAAATTTATATAAATCAAGATGGTTAAGATTTGAGAATGAAATTGGAATTAATTCAAATTTGAAATTTGATTTGGATTAATTGGAATTGAAATCGAAGGTGAATAAGTTTAAATTCAAAATGGTAATTGGTTTAAATTTGGAATGGGAATCGAAGTTAATTCAAATTGGAATCTGGATTGAATCAATTTAAAAGGAAGTGAAAAAAATAATTGATTGGATTGGAGATTGGAAATTGAACCAGTTTGACTTTGAAACTATTTTCAAATAAATTGTTTTAATATAAATTGTCCTAAATTTATTTTTCCAAGCTATTTACTATACAAACCATTCTTTTTAAAACCCAGACTATCTTATATTAACTATTTAACTATTTTTACAACTATCTGATTATTTTACAACCATCTAACTATTTTACAACCAATTAACTATTTTAAACTATTTATGCTATTTTCTAAATTTAAACTGGTCAGAATGGAAATTGTTTATATTTAAACCATGGACTTAAATACTAATTGGGATGAATTGAAGTTATAGTCCAAATGGGAAATTGAGGCAAATTCTGAATTGTTACAGAATCGGATATTAAGGCAAAAATGATTTTGAAATGGAATAGTATATTTGAGAAATATGTGATGATTTAAAATAAAAGGTTGTATAGTATTATAACTGAAAACTTACTTTATAAAGAGTAAGAAATGTAAAAATGACTTTGTAAAGGAAATCGAACTTGAACAAAATGTGGATTTGGCATTAATGAGGTTATACATATTTGTTCTATATTGAAACCCCTTATTGAAATTATAACCGGAGGGAAATGATCTTTAAAGGATATTTGAAAAATAAAGTGGAATTTATATAAGTATGAAGTGATCCGAAGTTTATTCAAGTTGAAAGAATAATCTTATATATATATATGTATATGTATATATAAGAATGATTTTACGAGAACGGAACTGAAAAGGGTTTTTGGAACTCATTGATTTTGAAAAGCTTTTGATTTGACAAAAAAGCAAATTTTGGAAATTTAGTAAACCAAATTTGAGAATTATCGATTTTAAAGATATCGATTTTGTTCAAACGGGATTTATATGTGATACATATAAAGAGTATGATTTGAAAGGTACTGTATGTGTATAGTAGGAAATGTTTTGAGAATGGTATGGGGAAAAAGGCGCTACCATTTAGAGTTGAAACTTATAGTAGGAGATCCACTGGGTGGTTCTGCCTTGAGCCCAAAGGGGGGGGTTCTAAATTTGGATCCCAGAGGACGTCCGAACAAAACTTTAGTTTCTAAGGATTGTGTTTGGGGTAGGGTAATTCGTGTGGCGCTGATGCCTATAGTTACATTGGCTTTTGTCGTGATGGCAACGTAACCTTTGTTGTAACTGCGATCTATCGCCGTTCCATAGCGTAAGTCGAGTGGCAGTGATTGCCTACAATCTATGTTTGATTTCGCTGGGATAGTGACGTAACATCGGTAGATTGCGATCTATGTGGTTTGGTTCCATAGCGAAATTCGTGTGGCAGTGAGTGCCTACAGTCTGCACTGGTTCCACTTGAACAGTGACATCACTTTGTGTAGTCTGCGATCTATGTGGTAAAGTTTCGTTTGGCAGCGTAATTCGAGGTGCGCTGATGCTTACAGTTACATGGGTTTTGCTATGATAGCAATGCAACCCTGGGTGTAGCTGCGATCTGTGTAGTTTCCATGGCGAAAGTCGAGAGGTGAGGATGCCTACAATTTTCTTATGGATTTCGCCGGGGTGGCGACGCAATCATCGTGCTAACTGCGACCCATGAAGGGGGTGATGATTTCCATAGTATTCTCACAAAAGTTTTTCCAAGTATTTTCACTGGGTGTTAAAAACGGGTCTACTAAGTACTTATAGATTTTCAGTCCTACGCCTGATCAACCTATGATTGAATTTCTGTGAGAACAAGGATGGACTTGTTTGGACATCGAGTTATAAAAAGTATTTTTATATAAAATAATTTGGTAATACTATGAAATTTAAAAGTGTTTTAAAATTGTAAAATAAAAGAGTAAGGAATTAAGAATGTTCAAAGAATAATTTAACTAAAATAAACATTAAATTAAATTTCTCGCTTCGTTCCTTTTCGGGGACGAACAGTTCTAAAGGGGGGAGGAATGTGACAACCCGGAAATTTAACGTCTGTTAATTGGGTAATTATATGATTTTAATTATTGAAATATTGATTTTATTAGTCGAATAAATAAATTCTGATATTTAAAGTATCTGAATATATATATAAATTGATTTAGAAAACCATGATAAATATTGAATTATAAAATCTCTGGATATGATGAATCATATAGAAAATAAATAATATAAACTCCACTATTTAAATTAAGATAAAATATCCATACTATATATATATAAATATATACAAGTTTGTGATGATTAAAGATATATATATATATATATATAAGCATACAAGTATGTATGTATACCCATAGAAAGCAAATATATAGGTAAATAGAAATAATGTTAGATATATGAAAATATATAATGATAATATGTATAAGTATGTAGAAAGTGGGAAAATATATAAATGTACATGGGCCATATGGAGTAATGGGTATGCAAATTTATATAAATAAAGTAAAATATATAGGAAGGAATAAATGTAAATATGATAAAATAAATAAATAAATACATACATACATACATAGATATATATATATATATATTCATAAATTAAGGAGCATATAGTGTTTGTAAATATGAAAATGTATAATTGTATATATGATAACAAATACAAGTGCATTTACATTTGGTAAAAGCAAATTTACCTACATATATACATACGAAATATATGTGTATACATATATCAATTCATATAAAAATATTTGTAAACCCAAAAGGAGACAACATCATAAATATATATCAATTCAAGTCATATGAGAAATCAAAATCAACTTTATATTTAATCAAGTCAAAAACAAAATCAAATCAAGTCATATAAAAATAAAACTTTTCATAACAAATCAGATCAAACTTCAGCCATTCCATTCTTTTATATATATATATATATATACCTACTCATCCCTGCCTGGTTTATCCACTCGAAAAAAAAGAGAAGGAAAAATTTATTAAGTAAAACAAATTTCTGTCATTAAACAAAACAAAGGAGGTCAGAGAATTAGGCAGGAGCATAACCAAGCAAGCTGCCATTAAGAACTTAAGAATCAAAGGCAATCTAACACTAGGAGATCTAAAAGAAGAAAAAAATATATTAAACATTGCTCTGTTCTAGGAAGAAAAAGGTGAGTAAACAATCCTGCCTTCTACTTGCAAACATCGAGTTAGCTATATACTTATAGTTGTAAATGAAAAGACTTCTGATTTTTTTAGTTGTTCATTTGTAAAAGGTGCATGTGTTATGTACGTGTATATGTGTAACCTAATGTATGATTTAAAAACCATAAGTTTGCTTATCACTCCTCTGCCCTGCTTTGGAGGTTGAAAAAAATGTGTTATTCTCAGCTCCTTAAATCACTATCTCACAACCTAGTTAAGTTTAGGCTGCAGTTTAAAAAGAAAAACTATTTAATTTCAAGTGTGCGTTGTTTTAAAAATGATCCCATTAAGTATTATGAAGCATAGAGGAGGAAGGGTGCTTTTACAGTAAAGGATCCCCAAAATGGAAGAAAGTTAAAAATCATAATTTACTTATCTGATTATATGAGCGCGATCGACGCTCAAAATGAGGAATTTTGAAGGAAGTTTCATGATTTTCGGCTGCTTAGGGGTGGGGATATGGGAGGTTGACTGGAATTGGGCGTGTGGTCAAATCGTGGTGACGGGCTAAATGTCGTGGTCGAAGTTTCGGCCTGGAGGAGGCTGGGGCAATGGGGAGCCGAGGAAAGTAGCGCGGGATTTTCCTGATGATCGGTGTGGCCAGGCTAATGCGAAGTAGGATTTAGGGCTGTTGTTTTCTTGTTGCGTTCTCGAGCTCTGAACGACGTGACGGTGAGGGTAGAGTCTTGCGGTGTAGGGGGGAAAAGGTAGTGGGAAGCGTGGTGGTCGTTTTGGCATGGTTGGATGATGATCGGTGATGGAAAGTGGCGATTCGAGATGGATGGGTGGTGTCAGGTTTTTCTTGTAGACACGATCAGATCGTCGATGTGTCGAACAGGATGTGTTCGAGGGTGCTGTCTGCGTGGTAATGATGGGGAAGACGTGTGTGCTGTGAGGGGATGATCGGCGGCAAGGTTCCAGTGTTTGACTGTTCGTGCAGGTGCACAGTGATATGCACGAGGTAGATGGGAAGAAAGAAGAGAGAAACGAGGAAGGGAATGGAACTAGGCCGGGTTTGGGCAAAAGAAATAAAGAAAAGGTAAAGAAATAAAGAAAAGAGGAAAATAAGAAAGAAAAAATATAAAAAGAAAGAAAGAGAAAAAATGATGAAGGGAAAAGTAAAATAAAAGGTAAGTAAGAAGGAAAGGAAAAGGAAATGAAAAAATATATATAAGAGAAAAGAAAAGAGAAGAAAAATGGATCTAATATATATATATATATATATATATATATGAAAATCTATGTCTTCTTTTATTGGAAACTTATTTAAATCTGTAAATTTAAAGTAATGATATTTATAAGTAAATGGGAAAGTGATTATATTATTATTTGACTCAAGATTTGTATAAATTAACAATGTTAGATATCAAATGGAGCGTTAAATTTTAAAGTAACTAGTGATAATTATTGTATAATTTCTTTAATTCGTAATAATTTTGGGTTAAAAATATAAATGTACTCAGTTAATTAAAGTTATTGAAATTCGAATGTGGATGGTTTGATATTGTTATATATCGTTAATTTGGTTAACGATCTATACCTTGGCTTAATTCTATTGGATATTTACTCTCGGATTATTCTTGTCTGTGCCAACAAATGGTCAGAAAAATTAAAGTAATTGGATTAAAATAATAACAAGTTTTATTTGAAATAAAGATCTGCAATGAATTCCCATATTTGAATATTGTCACCCTAAATAATCAATTGTTTATTTTAAGCAATTTACCCTTTAAAATTATCACTTGGATTCGAAGAGACCAGGATCGGATAACAGCGTTATCCGGAACCACTTCGATTTAATAATCACAACAAACCTTTACGGATTTGATTATAGAGTTTAATAGGCTGGAATTGGGTTAATTTCACATAATTGACTATTTTAAGTAAGGAATCTGTACCTAGGCATTTTTGCAATACCAATGGATTTCGGTATAAGTGTTTTGTTTAAAATCAACAAACTTCCCGGGTTATACGAGTCACCTGGGTTTTCAAAAGATTTGCTGAACTTAAGTATTTCAAGTTAAATGGGTTTACTCACGCTGGTTTCCAGCCTGACTCGGGTGTTACTTTATTGTAATGCTCGGGTCAGACCGAGTATTACAGATTTTCAAGTTAGGACGCTTTGGAGCCCAGAGATGAGCTGGAAGGCAGAGACGTATTTGACTACATTCCACTGTATATTGTAGGCTATATAGATAGCAATGATGACAAGTTATTATAACTGTCCAGATTTGTTGCACTCTGATATCTTGTATGTATATTGATAGTTATAGCTTTTCTTTGTATAAAATGCTGTTATTTTATATTATATTTTGTTCCGCTGCGATTATGAGATTCTATGTTGTTGTCTTCGGTTCTTATTCTATCTCTTTTTTCTTCTTAACCCTAACAGCCTGGGATTTTCGGCACTCAATTTCTCGGCACTCTATACAGTGGACATATTAGTGTCGATTTTCAGGGCCGAAAATCTTTGGGTCGTTACAGTTTCAATAATTTAAATAGTTAATTATTTTAAATAGTTTAAATACTTTAGAGATTGAAAACAGTTTGATATAAAATAGTTTGAGTATTGAAAATGGGTTATATATTAAAGTGTTTTGAAAATTTAAATAATTTGAAAATTTAAAAAGATAAAATTTAAAACAGTTTATAGTGAAATTAGTTTCAAATTTAAAACTGTTTCTTTCTATTTCCAAAAAATCTGGACAGAGGTCCAAATTTCAATCAAACCGATTCAATTTCAAAATTTTCAATTCAAATCATCTTCAATCTCAAATTAATTCAAATCGACTCAATTTTTATTTCAAATCAACTTCAATTTCGATTTCAATCGAATTAACTTCAATTTCGAAATGTTCATTTTTAACTTCAAATTCGATTCAATGGCTTAAGTTTCAATTCAATTCTCATTTTAAACCATCTCAATTTATATAGGTTTCAAGTCCAATTCTAAAATATCGATTTAAATTCACTTTAGTCGAATTAAACTTCAACGTTCGAATTTAGGTTCAAATCTTTAAATTAATTCAATTTCGAATATTTCAATTCCGAGCCCAAATTTATAATATCCATTTATATCACTTTCACTTAGATAAATTCGAAGTTCCAGAAAAATTCATACCTTTAAAGCAATTCAATTCCCATAATTCAAGTCGTATATCGATTATAACTTCATATTCCAAAATAAATTCTTTAAACAATTTCTTTTACAAATTTCACCTTCAACATTTCAAAGCTCAAATTTAAAAATAATTCAATCTTTATAAATTCAATTTTTATTTCTTTAAAACAAAATCATTTAAATAGATTAAAATTCAACAATTTAAAAACATTAAATATAATCAATCCGTTGTCCGTATATAATTTTCTATCATATGGCGAAGTGATCGGTTATATTCAAAATTCATAGATTCCAACTAATATCACCCCATTCAATCCTTTCGGGTTATATTCAAAATCAAATTTTAGTTACCAAAAAAAATCATCATAATTTCTAAATCTTTAAATTTTTGGAAAATTTCGCCAGTGTCTCCTTTGCGAGGCTTGATCGAAACAACTACGAATCGCTACTCAGGGCCCAACCTAGCAAAACAAAACCAAAGCCAAGTGGCTCAATAATAAAACCATCAAATTCCAACAACAATTTAAACATGTACCTTTTTGTTGGCAACCCAATTTTTCTTATGAAATCAAAGGCATCAAACTAGCTCTTGCTTTTATATACCTGCATCTTATTTACCAATGATATCCAATCATATAGTTCATAATCATATTATTTTGCATTTTCAATTTTCAACATTTACATTATTTAAGCTCGTACGATGTACATATGCCATCTGTACGCAATATCAAATCTAATCGCTCGCTCGATCACACAATTTCACTACTCTAGTGCGGACCCAGATCCGGTTCCTTGATTAGAAACTGTCATTCTCCTTGCATGGCCATATACTATGATAGAGAATCCCAGAATCAATCAAAAATCCATATCCAATGTTCGCTGTCGAGAATCGAGTGAAAAATCCTTGTTCGGACCGATGTAAATCATCTCGAAATCATGTACTCGAATCTGGATCAAACCATTATGCGAATAAGGTAATATACGTACAACTTACGTATTTATTTCAGTTGATTTCTTAGCTATACCAAATTCCTTTTTCATTCATTTGATCTGCATTCATTTTAAATCAAATTCCCTTTTATTCACATTCACTTCATTCTTATTCGTTTTATTACTTAGTATATCCTTTCAATACTGGTGTCATTTAAGAATTTTTCCACCAAATTCTATGTTTAACAACAGTTCAATCCATACTAAATTCATTTAGGAATTATTTCATAAAATTTTACCCAAGTTTATTAACATTTCATACTACACTTATTATGTTTATTACCGCTTCACAACTTAAGTCATATTCGTTTTAAATCAAATCCAATTTTATTTAACTCAATTCCATTGTTCAATTTCAATATTTCAACCATATTCCAAAACCATATTCAACTCAATAATTTATGTAATTAGCTCATTTCATTAATTTATTTCAAATCTCATCAAATTTATTTCAAAATTTATTTTATTTAACTTAACTTAAGTTAAAATTAGTTCCATAATTCAATTTCAAATTTACTTTTGTTAACATTCATATTCAACAATTTGAAATATTATTTTAACTTACTAAAGTTCAAAATTTATAAGTTATCCAACTTATTTTATCATATTTTCAATAAACACTTACTTGAAAATTTACAAAGTCTAAACATCCAGTTCTTATTTCAAATCAATTTGAAATCATATATATACATAATCCCTTTGGTATATCAAATCATTCTTTTGAACTTTGAAATCAAAACTAGTGTTAACAAAACTCCAATGGTAGCAATTCCTCTCTTGGAAACCCGAAAATGAACGTCGATGATGCTGTAGTCATCATCGAAATTATTTTCCAGCGACCAAAGTGAGTTCAGTGCTTTTATTCCCTCTTCAAAATCCTTTTTAAATATTTCTGTTCAAAAATATTTTCCCAAATAATATCATTATTTATTTCTAAAACTTTGAAAAACCATTTCCAAAACCAATGGGTTTTTAAATTCCCAAATTCCCAGCTTTTAAACCCTTTTTACTTACAAATCATATTTATAAAATTTCATTTGCTTATATAAAATTATTTCTTACCTGTTTATCTTGCTCACATTATAATATTAACAACTTTTATTCGATTCCAAACAATAAACAACAAATAATAATAATCAAACATTATCATTTTCTAACAACCAAGTACACCATATATACCATAATAATTTTCCTAAAAATTATTCCTTTATATATAAATTATAATTAAGTTAAAATTATTTCAGTTACCCAATTTCAAAACAATACCATGTCGAATTTCCCTGTTCAAGTGTTTAGGGATCCCTATCAATAACGTTTGTAACGACCCGGAATTTTCGAACCCGAAAATTCCAGATAGTTATGAAAAAGAAGAAAGAGATAGAAGAAGAAGAAGAAGATCAGAAACATCAACATCTCACATTCGCAGCGGATAAAATATAATAATAAATAATAATAGTTTACAAAACAATATTATATTTTTCGATTACATTTTAATACATCAGAGTTACACATTTATACAGACACTGGATATACACAATTATCAAGTCTCAGATATACAATAATATAACACCGTAGAAACACTCCATACGTTCCTGCCATCCAGCTCGACTCTTGAGCTCCAGAACGTCCTTACCTGAAAATCTGTAATACTCGGTCTGACCCGAGCATTACATCAAAGTAACACCCGGGTCAGGCTGGAAACCAGCGTGAGTAAACCCATCTAACATGAATAACAAAAGCCTACAACTTATATATATATAACCTGGGGTAACTTGTATCAATTACAAATTCACAAATTGTTATCGACATCATTTATTTCACTCACCAATTTCTAAGTACCAAAACTTAGATTTAATGGTCCAATTACATTCCAACTTATTGATTTTACATATCAATCTATAAAGAATTATAGATTACTAATCGAAGTGGTTCCGGATATCGCTGATATCCGATCCCGGTCTCTTCGAATTCAATACCATCCTTTTAAGCCAAGTTGTTTAAGTTTTAAACAATTCAATTTAACTTCAGAATGTCATATTTCCACAACAATTCCATTACAGATAAATAACTCATATTTATCATAGTTCAAACAAAACATTTCATATCACAGAACATTACAAAGTACATACCGGAGTCAATAACAATCAAAGGTATTCAATACAATTTAATCATCCATAAGCAAAATTAATTTCACATAATTAATAATTAATTTAATTTAACTCATTAATTAATTAACTCTTAATTACTTACATTAATTAACCTTTAATTACTTAATTATTCTTTAATTAATTTCATTAATTAATTAACCTTTAATTAATCAATTTAATTAACTATCATTTAATTACTTACCTTAAGTAATTTTATTTACTTTCATTAATTAACTAATCCTTTAATTAATTACATTAATTAATTAATCATTACATTAAGTAATTAATTCTCTAATTAATTACATAAATTAATTATCCTTGAACCATTAATTAACCCTTAGTTACTCTCATTAATTAATTATACCATAATTAATTACTTTAATTTAATCACATTCAATAATTAATCTTAAATTAATCACATTCATTAATTATTTATTAATTAATCACCTTAATTTATGTCATTAAGTAATTAAATATCCTCTAACTACTTATATAAATTTCATCACTAAATTTCATTTAAAAATCATTTATTTTAAAACTGGATATTTTATTTCTTTTGAAACCTACCCTTGCTTCCAAAAACCCGAGCCAAATCAAACAAAACCCCGAGCAAATCTCACCAATACTCGAGCAACGTAACCCTACTACACTACTTCGAGTCGATCCCTTTTTCTCACGCGCTTGAACCCGAGTACAATCCCGAAACAACTTCGTCTTCCTCAACCAAAACAATCTCTGACACACTGATGCACACGTACACGTGCACATGAATTCGCCACCCTTCTGACCAACTTTGCCGACATCTGCAGGTCACCGATGATCTCCCTTAACATCTCGACCACCCAGATTTCATCGATTCGTCTGGAAACAAATTCGAAAAAAATCAAGACAAGCTGGAACCCAAACTTCATCAACGAAAATTGCCTCGCGCCAACGATTTCAGTCACCGAAATTCACGCGAACTTGACCAGAGCTTCGACATTCACCCACGAACCTCCTCCCCTTGGTCCGATCTCCTGAAACATCTCGACGACGTCGCGGCAATCTCGTCTTTTCCATCATCCAAGACGAACCCTTAAACCCTAGAATTTCATCGTGCCGCCACCATGCCCCATTATAAATGCTTCAAGCATTTTTCCTGAGTTCCCTTATCCTCCACCTTCCTTCAGCCATGATCCCAAGACCACCACGTTCGTCGATCACCAGAAAATGCCCAAAACCCAAACTCCGTTCAATCCTCGATTTCTCCCGATTTACAAGCTTAAAAATCATGATTTCAATTTTAAAAATCTTAGTTTTTGAAAACAAAATCGATTATATACATGAAACTAGAAATCATTTAAGTCGAAAATTTGATATGATTTGAATTTCACTGTACTTCTTCCTTTTTATTAAAACTAGCTTCAGGTTATTCTTGAAAGTATTTTTAAAATTTATATCTTGTCATTTTTAACAGATTTTGTTAATATACTGAAGGCTAAAGAAAATCAGGGAAAGAGCAGTAAATTTTTGAACCTATTTCAAACTTGTAAAATCAAAAACAGAGCAGATGAACTAGAACACAGACATGCACACAAGTATCAACCTACATATATATACATGCATTCAAATTTTCATTTATGCAAGCACTTATCACAACTTACATCAGATATTTACTACATGCATTAGGATTTAAAACTGATAATAAAAAATAATAAAAAAAGTATGTTTACTCACTGTTTAACTTTAGAACAGAGAACAGGTTTTCCTTTTGATCTGAAACTGGAAGCTTGAATCTATTTTATTAAGTTGAATCTTGCTTTGTATAGTTGAAACTTGAAAGAGTTTGATTGCTTGATGATCTTCGAAACTGGAAATCTTTGTTGTTGAGATGATCAAGGCTTTTTGATTTAGTTATATTTGCTTTGATGAATCAGGTAGACTTGAAATAGTTGTTGTTGTATAATTTGATTTTAGTTTCCAGTTTGAAAGTTTTAAACTTTGTTTCCTTTCTGGTTTTAGATGAATGAAAGAAAAATGGGAGAGTAATAGTAGAGATGAACAAATAAAAATGTACAGCCTTGTTTTTATTATTTTTAAAAATGAAGAAAACTAATAAACTAGACACTTGTAACAAAAACCTAACACTTGTCATTAACATTAGTTAATCACCCTACATTTGTTTTGTATGCATTAATCTCCTTACACTTGTCCTTATGCAATTTTTAAATTATTTTAAAATGTTAATAAAAGCTTTTATATTTATCCTTATTTAAATTTAAACTAAGATTAATAATATTTTAAATCAATAACTAAGTGTATATATATACTAATGTTTAAAAATGTAGAGTTTCAAATCTAATTTATTTCTAAGATATCTATTTGGTAAATACATTTTCTTAATTTATATTTATAAAATCCTTTAAAGAAAATAATATAGAACTAATTATATACTAAAAAACAAATATACATTATTTTTAAATCCAATTTATTTTAAGATATTTTATCTTTTAAATTTCAATCTCAAATTTAAATTCAACTTAATTAAAATCAACTCATATATTTATATATATATATATATTTAACAACACATTATTTGTTCTAAAAGAATAATTTGCTAATGGTAAATGATTATATTGGTAGATTATCAAATAAATACTTATCCATATATAAATTTTTATTAACAGATTTATTTGTTTAACATATAAATCATTGTTTTTATTGATTCAATCCAGTTAATTATCAATTAACAAATGTCCAAAAATCCGGGTTATCACAACGTTAATTACTTGTATTGACCGGAATCCATAAGCCACTCAACAGATCAATTAACACAATATAAAACATTTTTTATATCACTAACAAATACGTGCTCACACACACACACTCAAACCCATTATAAGGCATTTTATTATCTTATCTCTTAATGAGTTACCCCACCAAAGCCAAGGTTCTCGCTTAACCTTCAGCTCTAATACCAAATGTAATGACCCGGGAATTTCAACCCTAAAAAATCGACACTAATACATCCACTGTATTGCGTGTTGAGCAATCGAATGTCGAAAAACCCAATTGTTAGGGAAAAAGAAAGAAGGAAGAAGATAAGAAGGAACTAAACAACATTGAGCAATCGAATGTCGAAAAACCCAATTGTTAGGGAAAAAGAAAGAAGGAAGAAGATAAGAAGGAACTAAACAACGAATAATCTATTATTTATAACAAATCTTTACACAAAAGCAAAACTGGAATATATAAATATACAGACCATCAATCAGAGTATACTAACCTATTTCAGCCTAGACAGTTATAACAGCCTGTCCTTACAATTACTGATGAATACAACAACAAATACAACGTAAAAGTAACCATCTATGTAAATACGTCACTGGGCCTCCAACTCGTCTCCTGGTGCTCCAAAGCATCCAAAATAATCTGTAATATGCTCAGTTTGACCCGAGCATTATAATAAAATAACACTCGAGTCAGTCTGGAAAACCAGCGTGAGAAACACACCCAACTAGATTTTTAAGTTAAAGAAAACCTTTGAAAATCAAGAGTATATCGTAAGACCACGCCGCACATAAACACAGACGGGTTTTTACCTTACGGTAACCAAATCATTTCATATAAAATTCTTTGATATTATAATAGTGTCTAAGATACAAATACTTATTAATCTTAGTCGAAATTGCTACATTAATTAAATTCCAACATACTAGGTTCTACAATCAAAACCGTAAGGCACGTATTGGAGATTGGATTCCATACTATGACTGGCCTACCATTTGACTAGTAGTATCGAATATGATTATCCCTCCATTAATGGGCCCTAAAGCATACTAATGGGAGATAATAACTGATCTAGATTTGGAAAGACCATACCCTACTTGGGAGCGACCCACTTGGCCCTGCTGCATGCCCAATTTTTGTCATTTCCCGGTTGATGAGGTTTGAGGCCACGTTTTACCTTTTTATAGCACTTTCCACTTGGAATGCTAACACTGCTCTCCAAGCAACAATGCAATATCAACATTTATCCATACAAGTTCGTTCTGGGACTGAACGAAACACTTGAGAGCTCCATCTCCAAATTCCATCATCTTCAAGATGTCTTCACTTTGAAACGCATTTGTTGGATCGAAGTGGTTTTCAGATAACATACCCGATCCTGGTCTCTTTGAAGCAACTTTTCGATAATTTCCGATAAACTCAACCCCGGTTCTTTAGGAAATAAACAGTCAAAGATAAGATCGGAGATCACCTCTTAACCGTTAGTGGACTGATTTCCTTATGATTGTCCTTTGAGAATGAAACGGGATTTATATGCACAGTACAACATCATCGGAGATGACTGTGCCATATAACTCACGTGTTTCTCCTAGATATTTCCAAAGTTATGTTTGAGTCCATATTTGATAGTCGGTTATTTTACTATCAACAAACATACATTCAAATCAGGGATTTATTCCATAGGGAAAAACCAAACATTGGATCAGCATATAAGCAATCACTAGCCTCCCTTTATAAACCTTTCATAAACAAAACCATTTGTAAATTAATTGTATAAGAATACTTCTACAAAGATATATCCACCGATTCCTATATTTTCAATACTTAGAAAATATCCATATACTTATCTCAACGGTATAATATATTTACAAACTAAGAAAGATTCCTTTTTTATTTGATTCAAAAACCATTCATAAACTCCTGATAATTCTCCAAAACCATTTATAAACTATTTTATAAAACTTCTGGAGCCATTTATAAATTCTATTTGCACACTTCAAAAAATTATTTATAAATCCATAACCATTTATAAAACTCCTTTTATAAATCTATAAACCTGTTTCTGAAATCGTTTATAAATATCTAACCATTTATAAACTCTTTAATCTTGTAAATAATCTTCCCTTAAGTCTTCAAACCATTTTATAAATTCCTTTATAAAATCCAAATCTTTTAACTCTATTCACGGATATCGGAAACATTTACAAATAATTAAAAAAATTTGACATCAAAACATCATTATATAATAATAATTATTAACAATCAACATTATAATAAATGAAAATTATTAACTTTAAACATCTTAATAATAATTAATAATTTCAAAATATTATTAAATAAACAATAATAATTAATTTTTACCATTTTTGTAAATTATAATGATTTATTTTCAAAACCTTATTAAGTCGTGGAGCGACCTAAAGAAGTTTGCGACCTAAGGAAGTGGACGATCTAAGGGTTAGCGACTTAACAAGGTTGGCAACCTAAGGGGGGTTGGCGGTCTAAGAAAGTGAGCGACTTAAGGAGATAGCGACCTAATAGGATTAACGGCTTCGGCAAGCGACTTAGGGATATAGCGACCTAAGGAGAATGGGCAACCTAAGCGGGTTAACGACCTAGGGAGTTTGGGTCGTTCGAATGACTTAAGGAGTTGTTGTAGTTAGGTCGTGAGGGACCTATGGGGTGCTGTGCTTAGTTAGGTCGTGAGCGACCTAAGTTTAGCAGTTATGAGTAGTTAGGTCGTCCAGACGACTTAGGTGTTAGGTCGAAAGACCCTGTGTTTAGTTAGGTCGCGACCTTGGATGAGTCGCTAAGTCACGAGGGTGTTGAGTCGTTAAGTCGCATCTCAGTTAGGTCGTAAGTCGCGCATTAGTGTTAAGGCTTAGGTCATTGGGTCGTTGAGTCGCGCACTTGCGTTACAGTTAAGTCGTGTAGCGTTAAGTTACTAAGCCGCATATGTGTGTTAGGTCGTAGGTCGCGTGAGGGCTTATGAACTTAAGTCGTAGGATTTGCTAAGTCGTAAGTCGTAGGTCGTGAGGTTCTCATAAGTCGTGGACGACTTAAGGGGCGAACGACTTATGGTTCAGCCTATAAATACAAGGTCCTTGCCTCACTTTTTGGGATCCGGATTTTGAAGCGACGAAGTGCTGCCATTTTGAGAGCTCGAGTTCAACACTTCTTCACTTCTTTTCTCCACTTTAATCTTGTGCGTCCTTCCATCCAAATCGAAGATCCAAGAGCTTAGATTGAAGATCTACATCCATCGAAGAGAGATTTCATCGTTTGAAGCGGAGTTTTGGACAATCGAGCTAGATCCTTCGTTGTCCAGATCTGAAGTGTGTTGCTTTTAAGGTGTTTAGGTGATTTGGTGAGTGGTGGTTATCTCTCACACGGATCCAAAGTAGTATATCAGATTGGTGGCTTGATTTTGTGTTAAGATAGTGATTTTCATGCATTTTCGTAAACTTAAGTATAGATCCATTGTTCATGATGATTTGACATCCATTTTACTACATGTTAACCTATGCAAGTTCATTCATCAAGTTGTAGAGATATTGCTCATGATTCATGCTTGTTAGATTTAGACCCTTTATTTACAAGATTGCCATTATTGTTATAATTGTTTATTAGATCATGTTTGAATGCTTGATTACTTGGATTAATGATTGACTGTATTGATTGTTATAAATTAGTTGATTGATGATTTGATTTGGACAAGTTGGTCGAAGATGATTCAAAAGCTAAAGGGAAAGGCTCTTGAATAAGAAAAGCTGCTCGTGGCATATGACGCGGATGATAAAGCTCATATGGATAGATTTGATGATGATGTTGAGATGAGGCTTTGCTATGATGAGATGAAGCGAGGCATGATGTGAGATAGCCTTGGTTTAATCCAGACGGGATCATTCCAAGCATGTTGATGACTCGGTGAAATGGTTCGAGTTTGAGGATAATGGTTGGCTCGAGAGGCGCTTGAGCTAGTATGAGAATAGTCGTTGAGGAGGATGACTAGAAGGCTGAGATTACATCGTTGTTGAAGGTTCTAGCAGGCTCAAAGCAAGAGTATGCTGGGCAGATTCGATAGTCCCAAAAGACTACAGTTGGTAGTCGAGTACTCTGGGCAGATTCGATAGTCCTAGGCACGGGCTGCGACGACGTGCGGAGTTCTGTCTAGAACCGGGGTTACCATTATCCCTTGACGGACGGCTGAAAGAATGTGCCGGTCATTCAATTAACGGTGGTATCGAAGCAATGATAACAGTGATAGCCAGATTCATGGATGTTTGGTTGTATCGTCATTCGGTCTCAAGAGCGATGCTTTCTAGGTGCTTATCTGATCTTGGTTTAGGCCTTGGGGGTTTGTACTTGGAAAACATTGACCTTGACTCGAGTGATAATTGCTTTACTTTAAATGTTTGCTTTGCTATGTTTACTTCTGCTTAGTGTGTCTGGGGGCTATCACTGTAGAAAGAGGTGGAGTGGGAGGGTTGGATTCCTATTCCTTTTACCTTTATGCTCTTTTGGTATGTTGTTAGTTAATTTACCGCTCACTAAGACTGTTGTCTGACTCAAGGTTTTATGTTCAACTCTTATTACCTTGGGCTATTCATCCATTTTGGGATGGGCAGACTAGGTAGCAGGTGACAGGTGCTGTTCTTAGTAACCGACGATGCTGATGACAAAGACGAGCTGGAGGTTTACATATTATTTTCTTACTATATGTAATGGATGTTCCGCTGCTTGTATAATTCTCTGAGTGATATGTAGTGAGGCTTGATGTATTGACTATTCAGATGTTTGTATTCAACTATTATGAAGCTTAATTGATGAGATTCTATTTTGTGAAGCTTCATCATATATATTCTCTATTGTATTTTATCCATGCGCTGTGAGTAATACGATAGATTCTGCTGTTTTAACTTACCCCTGACAATCATCCATGGCTGCCTGGCACACTTATCAACGCACTATTTCTATGTTTAGTGCAGGAGTCATGTGCAGTCGTCACATTTGGTATCAGAGCCTTAGTTAATCGATTTTAGCCAACGCTCGCTGACGTAACTACGTATGAGAGACGTAATTGTATTTTGATGGATGATTACTATATATAATATAGTAGCTTAGAAAAATTTGAGTCCTTTATGCAGTTGTTTCTCAAGGTGTGCTGATCATTTCTTTTATAGATATTAAGAATGAGTCGAAGAGGGAGACCAGCTGCTAGGGAAGGCCTTGCTGCTGAGGGGGCTGTTGATTATGCTGCTATGTTCGAGGCTATGATGACTTCGATCATGAGGAGGATACCAGCTCCGGGGCCAGCAGTTGATGTTGGAATTCTAGTTCAAGCTCCAAGACCGGTGGATTTTGCTAAGCTGTGTAAAGACTATACTGCTCTTCGAGGGAAGGTTTTCTTTGGAACAAAGTCAACCATTGAAGTCCAGAGATGGATAGATGCTTGTAGAAGAATATTTGGTGATTTAGGAATCGAGGATGCAACTAGAAGGAAGCTCGCATCAAGACAGCTTCAAGGGAGAGCTTCTGACTGGTGGAACTCTATCACCATTGATACTCCGGAGGAAGAAATTACTTGGGAGCAATTCCAAGCCAGATTTGAAGCTAAGTTCATTTCTACAGCTCAGAAATATGTTCTGTTTAAGAAGTTTGTAGAGCTCAAGCAAGATGGAAGACCAGTTCTTGAGTACGTTTCCTAGTTTGAAGCTTTGTCCAAGTATGCCCGGTCGTATATTGAATCTCCTTATCAGAAGAACGAGAAGTTTATGACAGGCTTGGACATTTATCTTGGGAGGCAGTTGGTGGATCATCTGGACGATCCATTTGAGAAGCTTGTGGAGAAAGCTCTCAGGCACGAGAATCTGTTTCCTAAAGAGGGATCTGTTGTTGCTGTAACCAAGGAAGAGTCTAAACCACAGCAGGGTGGAAACAAGAAGAGGAAGCAGCAGCAGCAGCAGAAGGGTAAGGATGGCCAGAAGAAGCCGAAGGGCGAAGGGACCTGCTACAATTGTCAGCAGAAGGGCCATTTCTCCAGAGATTGTAAGAATCCAAAGGTGCCGGTGAAGTGCCACAACTGTGACAAGCCGGGGCATGTCAAGAGGAATTGTCCAGAACCGCGAAAGGACAAGTAGATTGTGCAAGCTTATGCTTTGGGGCTATTCCATCATCTTCAAAAGCTCCTACCGTTGAAGAGAAAGGAAAGAGTGTGGTGGTTCAAGGTACTCTTTCCATATGTGGTGTTCCAGTTAGAGTGTTATTCGATACTGGGGCATCGCATTCTTTTGTTTGTAATGAACTTGTATGTCGGTTGGGTTTAAAACCGGATATCGTTGATAGACCATTGGTTGTGACTAATCCAATTGGGGGTTCGTCCTGTCTGTGTATGCTATGCCGTGGTCTGGTTGTATCGAGTCATGATTGCTCTTTTGTTTGTGATTGTTTTGTTCTGAACTTTGTGGGGTTCGGAATTATTTTGGGTATGGACTGGCTTAGGAAGTATGCGGCAAAGGTCGATTGTGAAAGGTTGGAGGTGACAGTCGAGAATGTGGAAGGGCGAAAGGTTGTGATACGATGTAAGCATGAGGAAGGCGTCTTCATAAGCTTCATGTATTCGCTGGTTGTTCCACGGGATGGACTGTCATCGGTGCCAATCGCTAATGGATTTGAGGATGTCTTTGATGAGGTCAAAGGGTTACCGCCGCATAGAGAGATCGAGTTTTGTATCGATCTAGTTGAAGGAGCCAGACCTGTTGTGATGCCTCTTAGGCGGATGGCGCCTAGGGAACAGTAGGAGTTGAAGGTGCAGGTTGATGATCTTTTACAGAAAGGATTCATTCGGCGTAGTGTGTCCGAATGGGGTGCACCAGTTGTGTTTGCAACCAAAGCAGATGGATCGTTGAGGTTGTGTGTAGATTATCGTGAGCTGAATAAAGTGACTAAGAAGAACAAGTATCCATTGCCGAGAATAGATGACTTGTTTGATCAGCTTCACGAAGCTAAGGTATTTTCTCAGATGGATTTGGCAACGGGATTTCACCAGTTAAGAGTGGCTAAGGATAGTGTGCCGAAGACTACTTTCAAGACACCATCCGGTTTCTTTGAGTGGCTGGTAATGCCGTTTGGATTGACCAATGCACCAGCGTATTTTGTGGATCTTATGAATAGAGTGTTCAGAGATCAGTTGAACAAGTTCGTACTAGTGTTCGTGGATGATATTTTGATTTATTCCAGAACTGAAGAAGAACACAAGACGCACTTGCATATTGTTTTAAAAATCTTACGGAAACATCAACTGAAGGCTAAGTTTTCGAAGTGTCACTTCTGGAAGAGTGAAGTGAGGTTCTTGGGCCATATTATCTCTGGAAATGGAATAGCGGTTGATCCCGCTAAGGTGGCAGCAATGCAGGATTGGGAGCCATGTTTTCAGAATGGAAGAGTCTCGAGTATTTAGCTGGATTTGACTTCAGGCCTAGATGTGAATTGGAACCTGAGATGTTGGCAAACTTATCGATAAGACCGACTCTTGTGGAAAGAATTGGCAAGAGCCAAAAGCGAGACGATAAGCTTGTCAAGATTATCTGTGATTTGGAATCTGGATTGGACCCAGAAAAGGATAAAGGATTCGAGGTCGATCGAGAGGGTTGGCTTCGGAAGCAAGGACGACTAGTTGTTCCCGATATAGGTGAATTGAGAGATGAAGTTCTGAAGGAAAGTCATCACTCGAAGCTGACAATTCATCCAGGTGGAAATAAGATGTATCGGGATATGAAGAGAACCTATTACTGGGAAGGTATGAAGAAGGATGTTGGAAATTTTATTTCCAAGTGCATGAACTGCCAGTTGGTAAAAGCTGAGCAAAAGAAGCCCAGTGGATTGCTTCAGCCATTAGAAGTTCCTACATGGAAGTGGGAGAAAATATCGATGGATTTTATTAATGGGTTACCTAGAACAAGAACGGGAAATGAAGGGATTTGGGTCATCGTAGATCGTCTGACTAAGAGTGCAAGATTCATTCCTGTTCGATCGACCAGGACTACATCAAAGTTGGCTGAGCTGTATGTTAAGTGGATAGTTCGATTTCATGGTATTCCGAAAAGTATAGTGAGCGATCGAGACCCATTGTTCACTAGTAGATTTTGGAAGAGCTTCCAGGAAGTTTTGGGAACCGAGTTGTGTTTGAGTACAGCTTATCACCCTCAAACAGATGGTCATACCGAGAGAGTCAACCGAGTTTTGGAAGATCTCCTTAGAGCATGTGTTTTGGACTTCGGAGGATCATGGGAAGATCATCTTCATTTGGTAGAAATTTCGTATAACAACAGTTACCAGTCAAGCATTGGTATGGCACCGTATGAAGCATTGTATGGAAGACCGTGTAACCCTCCGACATGTTGGTTGGAAACAGGGGAAAAGTTGATACTTGGGCCAGAAATGATTCGACAGACTTCAGATTGCATAGAGATCATTCGGCAACGAATGAAGGCAGCCCAAGACCGTCAGAAAAGTTATGCCGATAAGCGTCGTAAGGATTTGGAATTCGACGTAGGTGATATGGTTTTTGTGAAGATTTCTCCACTGAAGAATGTTATTCGATTCGGGAAGAAAGGAAAATTGACTCCGAGATTTGTTGGGCCATTCCCGATCATCGAGCGAATTGGAAAGCTCGCCTATAAATTGGAGTTACCAGAAAAGATGGCGGGTGTGCACAATTTTTTTCATGTATCGTATCTACGGAAGTATGTGCACGACTCGAATACGGTGGTTTCTGCTGATAGCTGTGAAGATTTTGAAGTTGACCTAGTAAATAAGAGACCTCGTAAGTCGCTTCGTGTTATGGAAACTGACACGAAACAGCTTAGGAGGAAGGTAGTTAGGTTGCTCAAGATACAATGGAGTGATGATGATAACGACTGTACATGGGAGGTGGAAGAGAGGATGAAGGCAGCTCATCCTGAACTCTTCGAGGTATGGCCATAAGGTGTCGTGTCATCTCACGACATTGTAACTTGTTCTAATTTTAGAATTCTGCATGGTAGGCTAGTAATTGGATGCCTGATTTGTTGATTGCTATGGATGGTAGGTGTCACATCCCGAAATTTTCGACTTTCGAAAATTCGACATCGATACTCACTTTATCGACTGCCGAGCAATCGAGTGCCGGAAACTCCAGTAGTGAGGGTTTTAGAAAGAAGAAAAAGGCAGAAGAAGAAGAAAAAAGAGAAGAATAACAAAACCACATCAGAACAGAACAATATCAGAATCTCACATATCGCAGCGGAACAATATATAATAGATAAATGAATAATCTTTAAAACAAAGAACTATATCATTTTATACATACATCAATCATCAGAGTCAATATACAACTCAGTACAACAATGGACAGTTATATAACTTGTCCTCATACGGAATACACAGCGGAATAAATACTATCAGATACAAATACTACGTCTCGCCATCCAGCTTATCTCCAAAGCTCCAGAATATCCAGATAACCTAATAATCTAACTCTAGACTGCCCGTGTGGAAATTGGTGGGCACCCAGAGTTTAGAAGGGAAACAATAAACTCCGAGTCAGTCATGGTGACTGGTGTGAGATCGTAAAACAGTTATATCTTTAAAAACAACAAGATAATTTTTGAAGTCAATTCGCAATGCTTTTGGAAAATGAAACTACCATAAGACCTCCCACCACACACACAATGCAAACGCAGACTTGGAGGAGATTTCTTCTTATGATAGTCAAAGATGCTTACTACGCAAAAATCAAATTCTTTTTGATATTATTATTAGTGCATAGTGTAGAAAACATTTCGAAAGTACAATATAAATCTTAGCCAGCATAGGTACCATTATATTATGCCTGCTATAGCTGCCTCCTGAGGAGACAGGTTATACAATTGAAATCGTAAAGGCTCGTATTGTTTCTTTGGATTTCCAACAAATGGTCAGGCTAAGGAACTTCCTATCCACGATGGGTACGTCCCTGGAATAGACGACCCGAGAACCTAACCGGATCTCTGCCAACACAAGGCCGGGTTACCTCTGCAAAAATAGGTAACTACTGACACGCGTATGCCATCCCCCGATCGTCACCGATCTTCCCGAGGATCCCCGATTCGCAACAAACCACATAGATAATAATAATGCAGTAACCACAGAGGTTAAGTATCTGGGCTCCATACCATGATACCACCTTTATCCAGAAGGAATGACATACACTAAGGGGCGCTACTCCCTAGAACCTTGCTGCATTCGTCCTGTTTCGACCATTTCCGGGGTGTGAGGCTCGACGAAGTCTCGTCCACAAAGCTACGCTTTCTCAAAAAGCCCTGCTTCGGGTCAAACAAAATGATCAACCTATGATCACAAAGATATAAGATCAAACAAATGATCATATCACAAATGATCAAACACTGATCATTTCACAGCAACACTCAGTATGCCACGTTACCAAATTGGGATATATCGCTGATAAATTTCAACTACATAACCTCTGAGCTCGTACGTCTCAGAGAAGGGTGTTAAGCTAAGAGAATAAATTCTCCGCCACCAACAGAAATGTATTTGAAAGAAATCAGCTTTATATCTCAAATTGTAACGTCAGACACACAATCCATACAAGTCTGTTCCGGGATCGAACAGAACCGAAGGCACTTCTCACGAAGCCCTTGCATTTCCGGATAATTTTCTAATCACGTCAGGACTTCCCGTCACTAAGGGTGATAAAAACCTCTAAATCGAAGATCAGTCGATGTAGAGTAACTCGACGGTAATCCTTCCATTTTCAAAAATATCCGGTCTTCAACACCGGTCTTCAAATGCGATTCATAACGACGTATCACATATTCGGAATGGGTTATACGACCCCATGGTCCTTTCCCGGCTAACCCGAATAGTGAGCGATTATCCAAAAATAAGTGTGGCATTCAAATTCATCCAATTCACAACAAATACCTATCTAAAGGTAATTATTGATAGTCGGTTATTTAACTATCAATAAAGATGCGCAACATCATCAGATTCCAAATAATTTTCCCAAATTATTTTATCTCCAAAATATCTTTACTAGATATAAAATTTCCACACTTCAAAAATAAATCAACGTTTATTTTTAAAACAAATTCCCATTCCATTTATAAATTCCATAGTGAATTTATATCTTCAAAATATCTACTGATATACGATTCTCAAATCGATTTCAAGTATTCAATTTCATTTAATCTTTAAGAAGATAAAATCTCAAAACGTTTCATTTCATTTTGGAAATGCATTTCCATACTTATTTAATAATAAGTATTTCACAAATCATTTATTTTCAACACTTGGAAAATATTCGATATACTTAAATCAAAATTTAAGTATAAATTCATTCTTTAAGGAAAACATTACTATAACAACATTTATTTGAGTCAAAACGAATGTTACGTAAAACATCGTTACGACGACTCAAAATCACTAGTATAGGGATTCGAAATTTAGATAGATATATAAATCCCAATACCCGATAAAAACATTTCCTTTCGGAAATCATCTACTATAACAACAGTGTTATAGTCCACCATTTCCTTATTTCTCGAAAACGCCTATTTCAACAAGAACTGTTGAAATCTATGCTTTCGATTCATAATACATTTTAAAACATCTTTAAAATGTTTAACTTCATCTTTAATATCACTTCTTCAAAAATGAATCCATTTTACTTAACAATATATTCACTGTCCAAAATCGTGAATATACTTCACTAACCACATTTTCAAAAATCTCTACACATTTTATTTCAATAAAAATTTACTATTCAAAAATCACGAATATATCTTCTTCAATAATCTCCTATATATGATTTATCAAATTCAATCGATTTCGAATTTATAAAACGAAGTTTATAAATTCTATTTCTGTTTTAATAACAACTTCAACTTATAATCTTCATAAATCTTCTTTTTATTAACTTCTATATTTTACTTATCAAAATAAGTGATTTCGGATTTATAAACAACTTTTATAAATTTCAATTCTGTTTGTAAAAACTCCATTACCAAATCAATTTCAATATTGATTTCTAAATTTATTTTCAACCTTAAATAAAATTTCCATACTGATTTCTCAAAAATTCATTTCCAAATATTTAATCAATTACAGATTGATTTCTAATTTTATTTATCACTACTAAATAAATTCCTTATTTTTCTCAAATTACTCAACATCCTGTTTTTAAATGGATTCTTTAAATTTAAGTCAATTTACATTGACATCTCAAATCGTTTCAACTTACCAATTAAATTTCTAATTGGATTTCCAACTTATCTCCTTTAAATAAATTCCTTTCAAAGAAAATATATTTCAATTGTTTCTTTCAGTTTATTTAAAAATCCAAATTCTTGAATTAAATTCTTCAATTTAAAATCACTATTTTACGAAATCCATTTATTTAACATTTTCACTTTATTCTGGAATTTATTCGATAAGATTATAAAAACAGCTTTTATACTTTTAAATTCTTTTCTTCAAAATTTCTTCAATTTCAAAAATTGATTCACTTAGAAATTTTCTACTTGAATTTCAAAAATTCAATTTCGTTTATCTTTGGAATCCAATGATGTCAAAACATCCATTCAGCTAAATTTTAGCTTTCAACAATTTTCCAGACATTGATATGATCAATAACATCAATATAATCATTCACAGATTCATATCACAGTATAAATAAATTCAATCAAAGTGAGGGGTCCAGTTGGATCCCTCCAACCTGTTTCCCTGCATCCAAAGACGTCAGCACAATACCAATTCCGCTCCAGTACGGAATTATCGCGGTATATAGGTTTTTATAAATCCGCTTACTAACGGCGCAATAGGGTCTCATCCGCTATACGAGGCGGGAAATCATCAATCCAATATATACATATGCCAATATGTATATATTGCTATATATAGATATATATATCCTACTATATCTACTATCACATCCAATATCAATCAATCAGTCAATAAATAACTGCAATCAATTTTGAGTGAGAAAAAAAATCTCACCTTAGCCTTTATTTGTAGTCCATTTCCAATCTCGACCCAATTATCTCGATTTATACCTTGTATAAATATTCACAGTTTATCAATATTCGAAAATAAAATCGAATAATTAATTTTCATTTGGTAATTTTAGTTATCCAAAGATTTTATTTTAAACCAATTTTCTTTTAATAATTTATCTAAACAAATTTTAAATTAGAACTAAATTTCCCTTAATAAATTATTTTCAGTGGTTAAACTAAGTAAATAAGTTAAGAAAACAAATTCATTACCAAACCATTATTTTTAATATAAACTCTTCAACATTTTAATTCTATATATGTATTTTCCAGAAACCTTAACTTTTAAAATTTCTACTTTTCCTGTTAATATACCTATCTATTACTTTTTAAATTAAAACAGATATTTCATAACTTAAAATAATACTACGTTATATATATATATTTTCTGTAAATATATAAACCTGCATATGTTATATTTCTTTAGTCACTGCATGAAGATTTTTATAGTAAACATTTATATAAATTCCTATATTCATTTTCTCGTTTTCCAAATATACTTAAAACGTTAATTTCTTTGTTCTGTTAACTTATACAACATATGTAGATTTAAAATAAAATTAAAGTTATTACCTTACTGAAAATCAAACGCAACCCCTGACCATTGTTCGGCCCCAAGTCTCGTGATGCTCAGATTTGAACTCCTCCAGTCGATCGTGACGAGACCATCGCTACCTCGAACCACCATCGGCCCCGTGCTCGCGACCATGCCATCATTGCTTCGCGTGCCCCCAGCTCCACTTCCACGCGATTCCAGAATGACCGAGTCGCCCCTAATCGATCGTGCTCCACTCGTCTATTCGAACGCGACTCCACCTCCTCTCGCCTTCCACACGACTTTAATCGCGACCCTCCGTAGCAATCTCGAGCCACGCCATGTCCTTCGCCGACCTAGCTATGACGTGATTCGATCGCGAATCCACTCGCCTCGACATCGAGCTTCGCCCATGCCACTACATCCCGCGCTCGCGTGAAAACAACCTGCGAACGAACCCTTGCTTTCGTTTCCATTTCTTTGTCGATTGAACTGGGTGATAGGGGATTCATGATTTTCGAACTGAGAATGAGGGGTGGGTGGATATGTGATTTTAGATTGAGGAAGAAGGCTCGACTTTGAATAGAAAAGGGACGAGAAATAGTTCGGCCATTTAATTTTCTCGAGTTGATTTCTGAGTGGGAGAGGGATGTTTAAAAATCAGAGGAGGCATGGTGTACACGATTAAATTTCGTGATTCTCGGCTGAACAAAAGGCGTGGAAAAAGGAAGAGAAAGGGATGATGTTGACATGATTTTAAATTTAAATTTAAATCGACTCTCATTTTATTTTAACGCGTTTTATTTCCGTGTGCTCACATATCAACTCAGAAAATTACGAAAATTGAAATCCGGTAATAATACAACATTCCGGACCCAATGGAACTGGTTTCGTCGAATTCCGAGACTGTTTGAAAATTGACTATTTTATAAATATCGGTTCGAGTGATTATTTTCAAAACTGAACAAAACAGTTCGAAATTAAATTCTGAAGCTTCAATCATCTCCAGTATTATCAATACGAATTTTAAAAGCTTTCGAAATATTTTTCTTCAACTTAAAATTGAAGATTCAAATTTTTATTCAGCATTCACTAGATTAAATTTTATAATTTAATCACCAATTTCAAACTTATATTCGGGATTCAAATTAAATCATCGTTCAAATATTTAAAATAAATTAAATATTCTCAATTTAATTCGTTCAAAATTCTGGGTCGTTACAAACTTCCCTCCTTAAAAGAATTTCGTCCTCGAAATTACAAGTTAGGGAAAAAGGTCCTTAACTCGTCTACTATCTTTCACAATTCAATAGCTTTATCAATTTTATCAAAACCAATCTTTCTACTAAAGATTCGTTATCTATTCAGCTAAATTTCCAACTCTAATTATAAGTTTCCCAAACAACATCGTTTACTTCAAAATTCAAATTCGAGTTTAAATTCAAATTTCAAATTTAAACTTTCAAAATTTCTCAAAAATTTTCTAACGCCCTAAATTTCTGAAAAATTTTGCCAGCGTCTCCTTTGCGCGGCTAATACGGCACGACTACAAAACGTCCCTACGGACTCTCAGATTTCAAAAAGAAAAAGAAAAAGCCAAGCGGCTAGAGAGAAATCATCAAAAACTCATATTAAAACTCAAATACTTACCTTTTGTCAAGCAATTCAAATCCTCTTCTAAATTAAAATCCCAATTCCTTTACACCTGTATATCTACTAGCCATTATATCTAGTTACACATTCAAACATTTTGCAAATTTCACTACAAAAATTTCAATACAAACTGCTTATACCATTTTAGTTCACTATTGAAGTTACATTCGTTTTTAAACAAAATGAATTCATATCCATTCAATTTTTTTCATTTCGAATTTCATTTCACATTTCAATTTCTCATTCGAATTCAATTCACTATTTTGGTTTATAACCACTTATCTTAAACTGAATTTCCAATAACATATGAATTTTTAATCCACCTTTAAATTTTCATTATTCAATTCAATTCATTTGCTTACGAATTCGAAATGAATTTTCAACTTTCAATTTCATTTTCTAGCACTTGCAATCGCAGTTTATTCATTCATTCTCTAATTCATTCGTTTTTACTTTGAATTTCATTCTAATCAAAATTCAAATATTCTATAAGTTATTAACTTATTAATATTTCGTAAGTATTTTAAATAGGATTCCAGAGTCGTTTCCACTTTTTCAAAACCATTTGAAAACAATTCAAATTACCCTTTTGAATTTCCAAAACAAAATCTAAATTTTTCAAACAACTCCTATTTAAAACAATTTGACAGCAATTTCTCTTTTGGAAACCCGAAAATGAACACCGGTGATGTCGCGATCATCATCGGAATTATTTTCCAGCGACCGAAAAGAGTTTAGAGCTTTTCATCTCTCTAAAATACTTTTCAAAACCTTTGAAATTCATTTTCAAATCAAAAAGATTTAAACTTCCAAATCTCCAAAATTTTCAGGTTCTTTTCAACACATTTCCAAAAACTTCTCTGGAATCCCGTTTTAAATTACAATTCACATTTATAACTTATATTCTCAAATTCTACTTGTATATGGATTCATTTCTTAAATTTGGAGTTATAATTCCAATTTCTCATTTAATTTCAATGATAACAGTTTAATATTGTTACTTCTAGCAACCACGCAACCATATACTGTAATTATTTACAGAAAATCATTTCTTTTCTATACAAAAATAGTTTTGGGTAAAATTATTTCATTTACCCTATTTAAAATCAATACTGCGTCGGTTTATCTTGTTTAAGAGTTTAGAAACTCCTATCGACTACAGTTAGCTAGACTGCACCGACCAGAATCCATAAACAATCAACCGATAAGTCAACACAATACAAACCAATTTCATATTCAAATAACAAATACGCGCTCATATCTATTATTACACTCAACTCATTCTAGAGTACTACTGACTCTATCTCTAATGAGTAACACCCAACAGAGCAGGGTTGTCGCTTAACCATATGCTCTGATACCACTTTGTCACATCCCGAAATTTTCGACTTTCGAAAATTCGACATCGATACTCACTTTATCGACTGCCGAGCAATCGAGTGCCGGAAACTCCAGTAGTGAGGGTTTTAGAAAGAAGAAAAAGGCAGAAGAAGAAGAAAAAAGAGAAGAATAACAAAACCACATCAGAACAGAACAATATCAGAATCTCACATATCGCAGCGGAACAATATATAATAGATAAATGAATAATCTTTAAAACAAAGAACTATATCATTTTATACATACATCAATCATCAGAGTCAATATACAACTCAGTACAACAATGGACAGTTATATAACTTGTCCTCATACGGAATACACAGCGGAATAAATACTATCAGATACAAATACTACGTCTCGCCATCCAGCTTATCTCCAAAGCTCCAGAATATCCAGATAACCTAATAATCTAACTCTAGACTGCCCGTGTGGAAATTGGTGGGCACCCAGAGTTTAGAAGGGAAACAATAAACTCCGAGTCAGTCATGGTGACTGGTGTGAGATCGTAAAACAGTTATATCTTTAAAAACAACAAGATAATTTTTGAAGTCAATTCGCAATGCTTTTGGAAAATGAAACTACCATAAGACCTCCCACCACACACACAATGCAAACGCAGACTTGGAGGAGATTTCTTCTTATGATAGTCAAAGATGCTTACTACGCAAAAATCAAATTCTTTTTGATATTATTATTAGTGCATAGTGTAGAAAACATTTCGAAAGTACAATATAAATCTTAGCCAGCATAGGTACCATTATATTATGCCTGCTATAGCTGCCTCCTGAGGAGACAGGTTATACAATTGAAATCGTAAAGGCTCGTATTGTTTCTTTGGATTTCCAACAAATGGTCAGGCTAAGGAACTTCCTATCCACGATGGGTACGTCCCTGGAATAGACGACCCGAGAACCTAACCGGATCTCTGCCAACACAAGGCCGGGTTACCTCTGCAAAAATAGGTAACTACTGACACGCGTATGCCATCCCCCGATCGTCACCGATCTTCCCGAGGATCCCCGATTCGCAACAAACCACATAGATAATAATAATGCAGTAACCACAGAGGTTAAGTATCTGGGCTCCATACCATGATACCACCTTTATCCAGAAGGAATGACATACACTAAGGGGCGCTACTCCCTAGAACCTTGCTGCATTCGTCCTGTTTCGACCATTTCCGGGGTGTGAGGCTCGACGAAGTCTCGTCCACAAAGCTACGCTTTCTCAAAAAGCCCTGCTTCGGGTCAAACAAAATGATCAACCTATGATCACAAAGATATAAGATCAAACAAATGATCATATCACAAATGATCAAACACTGATCATTTCACAGCAACACTCAGTATGCCACGTTACCAAATTGGGATATATCGCTGATAAATTTCAACTACATAACCTCTGAGCTCGTACGTCTCAGAGAAGGGTGTTAAGCTAAGAGAATAAATTCTCCGCCACCAACAGAAATGTATTTGAAAGAAATCAGCTTTATATCTCAAATTGTAACGTCAGACACACAATCCATACAAGTCTGTTCCGGGATCGAACAGAACCGAAGGCACTTCTCACGAAGCCCTTGCATTTCCGGATAATTTTCTAATCACGTCAGGACTTCCCGTCACTAAGGGTGATAAAAACCTCTAAATCGAAGATCAGTCGATGTAGAGTAACTCGACGGTAATCCTTCCATTTTCAAAAATATCCGGTCTTCAACACCGGTCTTCAAATGCGATTCATAACGACGTATCACATATTCGGAATGGGTTATACGACCCCATGGTCCTTTCCCGGCTAACCCGAATAGTGAGCGATTATCCAAAAATAAGTGTGGCATTCAAATTCATCCAATTCACAACAAATACCTATCTAAAGGTAATTATTGATAGTCGGTTATTTAACTATCAATAAAGATGCGCAACATCATCAGATTCCAAATAATTTTCCCAAATTATTTTATCTCCAAAATATCTTTACTAGATATAAAATTTCCACACTTCAAAAATAAATCAACGTTTATTTTTAAAACAAATTCCCATTCCATTTATAAATTCCATAGTGAATTTATATCTTCAAAATATCTACTGATATACGATTCTCAAATCGATTTCAAGTATTCAATTTCATTTAATCTTTAAGAAGATAAAATCTCAAAACGTTTCATTTCATTTTGGAAATGCATTTCCATACTTATTTAATAATAAGTATTTCACAAATCATTTATTTTCAACACTTGGAAAATATTCGATATACTTAAATCAAAATTTAAGTATAAATTCATTCTTTAAGGAAAACATTACTATAACAACATTTATTTGAGTCAAAACGAATGTTACGTAAAACATCGTTACGACGACTCAAAATCACTAGTATAGGGATTCGAAATTTAGATAGATATATAAATCCCAATACCCGATAAAAACATTTCCTTTCGGAAATCATCTACTATAACAACAGTGTTATAGTCCACCATTTCCTTATTTCTCGAAAACGCCTATTTCAACAAGAACTGTTGAAATCTATGCTTTCGATTCATAATACATTTTAAAACATCTTTAAAATGTTTAACTTCATCTTTAATATCACTTCTTCAAAAATGAATCCATTTTACTTAACAATATATTCACTGTCCAAAATCGTGAATATACTTCACTAACCACATTTTCAAAAATCTCTACACATTTTACTTCAATAAAAATTTACTATTCAAAAATCACGAATATATCTTCTTCAATAATCTCCTATATATGATTTATCAAATTCAATCGATTTCGAATTTATAAAACGAAGTTTATAAATTCTATTTCTGTTTTAATAACAACTTCAACTTATAATCTTCATAAATCTTCTTTTTATTAACTTCTATATTTTACTTATCAAAATAAGTGATTTCGGATTTATAAACAACTTTTATAAATTTCAATTCTGTTTGTAAAAACTCCATTACCAAATCAATTTCAATATTGATTTCTAAATTTATTTTCAACCTTAAATAAAATTTCCATACTGATTTCTCAAAAATTCATTTCCAAATATTTAATCAATTACAGATTGATTTCTAATTTTATTTATCACTACTAAATAAATTCCTTATTTTTCTCAAATTACTCAACATCCTGTTTTTAAATGGATTCTTTAAATTTAAGTCAATTTACATTGACTTCTCAAATCGTTTCAACTTACCAATTAAATTTCTAATTGGATTTCCAACTTATCTCCTTTAAATAAATTCCTTTCAAAGAAAATATATTTCAATTGTTTCTTTCAGTTTATTTAAAAATCCAAATTCTTGAATTAAATTCTTCAATTTAAAATCAGTATTTTACGAAATCCATTTATTTAACATTTTCACTTTATTCTGGAATTTATTCGATAAGATTATAAAAACAGCTTTTATACTTTTAAATTCTTTTCTTCAAAATTTCTTCAATTTCAAAAATTGATTCACTTAGAAATTTTCTACTTGAATTTCAAAAATTCAATTTCGTTTATCTTTGGAATCCAATGATGTCAAAACATCCATTCAGCTAAATTTTAGCTTTCAACAATTTTCCAGACATTGATATGATCAATAACATCAATATAATCATTCACAGATTCATATCACAGTATAAATAAATTCAATCAAAGTGAGGGGTCCAGTTGGATCCCTCCAACCTGTTTCCCTGCATCCAAAGACGTCAGCACAATACCAATTCCGCTCCAGTACGGAATTATCGCGGTATATAGGTTTTTATAAATCCGCTTACTAACGGCGCAATAGGGTCTCATCCGCTATACGAGGCGGGAAATCATCAATCCAATATATACATATGCCAATATGTATATATTGCTATATATAGATATATATATCCTACTATATCTACTATCACATCCAATATCAATCAATCAGTCAATAAATAACTGCAATCAATTTTGAGTGAGAAAAAAAATCTCACCTTAGCCTTTATTTGTAGTCCATTTCCAATCTCGACCCAATTATCTCGATTTATACCTTGTATAAATATTCACAGTTTATCAATATTCGAAAATAAAATCGAATAATTAATTTTCATTTGGTAATTTTAGTTATCCAAAGATTTTATTTTAAACCAATTTTCTTTTAATAATTTATCTAAACAAATTTTAAATTAGAACTAAATTTCCCTTAATAAATTATTTTCAGTGGTTAAACTAAGTAAATAAGTTAAGAAAACAAATTCATTACCAAACCATTATTTTTAATATAAACTCTTCAACATTTTAATTCTATATATGTATTTTCCAGAAACCTTAACTTTTAAAATTTCTACTTTTCCTGTTAATATACCTATCTATTACTTTTTAAATTAAAACAGATATTTCATAACTTAAAATAATACTACGTTATATATATATATTTTCTGTAAATATATAAACCTGCATATGTTATATTTCTTTAGTCACTGCATGAAGATTTTTATAGTAAACATTTATATAAATTCCTATATTCATTTTCTCGTTTTCCAAATATACTTAAAACGTTAATTTCTTTGTTCTGTTAACTTATACAACATATGTAGATTTAAAATAAAATTAAAGTTATTACCTTACTGAAAATCAAACGCAACCCCTGACCATTGTTCGGCCCCAAGTCTCGTGATGCTCAGATTTGAACTCCTCCAGTCGATCGTGACGAGACCATCGCTACCTCGAACCACCATCGGCCCCGTGCTCGCGACCATGCCATCATTGCTTCGCGTGCCCCCAGCTCCACTTCCACGCGATTCCAGAATGACCGAGTCGCCCCTAATCGATCGTGCTCCACTCGTCTATTCGAACGCGACTCCACCTCCTCTCGCCTTCCACACGACTTTAATCGCGACCCTCCGTAGCAATCTCGAGCCACGCCATGTCCTTCGCCGACCTAGCTATGACGTGATTCGATCGCGAATCCACTCGCCTCGACATCGAGCTTCGCCCATGCCACTACATCCCGCGCTCGCGTGAAAACAACCTGCGAACGAACCCTTGCTTTCGTTTCCATTTCTTTGTCGATTGAACTGGGTGATAGGGGATTCATGATTTTCGAACTGAGAATGAGGGGTGGGTGGATATGTGATTTTAGATTGAGGAAGAAGGCTCGACTTTGAATAGAAAAGGGACGAGAAATAGTTCGGCCATTTAATTTTCTCGAGTTGATTTCTGAGTGGGAGAGGGATGTTTAAAAATCAGAGGAGGCATGGTGTACACGATTAAATTTCGTGATTCTCGGCTGAACAAAAGGCGTGGAAAAAGGAAGAGAAAGGGATGATGTTGACATGATTTTAAATTTAAATTTAAATCGACTCTCATTTTATTTTAACGCGTTTTATTTCCGTGTGCTCACATATCAACTCAGAAAATTACGAAAATTGAAATCCGGTAATAATACAACATTCCGGACCCAATGGAACTGGTTTCGTCGAATTCCGAGACTGTTTGAAAATTGACTATTTTATAAATATCGGTTCGAGTGATTATTTTCAAAACTGAACAAAACAGTTCGAAATTAAATTCTGAAGCTTCAATCATCTTGTGACGCCCCACCTCTATGCTCACAATAACAAAGGTTATTATAAGGAATAACGTCTGCTATTGCGAAGAATAAGGCTTGTTAGAAGCGACCATCCGTAAGTTATGCCTTAGACGAGTATTGATTACATCGATAGGAGTTGTATAAATTACTCCCAAAGATATACATTCAATCCAAATCCAAAACGAAACTACAGTGGCTTAAGAAAAATTCAGAACAACTCATAATAACAACAACTCAGATAGTATAATCACATCAGAACAGAAATATCAGATACATAGCGGAAGATAAGTCTGGAATACATGATACAACAATCGATAGTTCACATGAGCCAAATACACATATACATGGATAACTACATACATAAGATGGAAGTCGAATAACCAAAAGAACTCCTCGAAGGCTAGACAAAAGATGATGCGATATCCCAAAAGCTGAAGCTGCTACTGAATCGGAGATAGAGACTACCCTGAAATAACTCGGTCTGACCCGAGTATTATTTAAAAGAAAATAATAAACGGATCAGTCTAATTTATCCTTAGATGTGAGTGCATCATAAATAACATCAAGGCAAAATAATAACAATCTCGAATGAGACTATTTAACATAAGAAATCAACATAGTTAAATGAAGAAATCACATCAAACTCCATTAAAATCAACCTTCAAATTCACAATTGAATTCAAAACAACAATTCACAAAATCTAGAAATCAAAAATAGATAACTAGAAAATCAACATAAAAGTGGATCGATCCCAACAAATGGCGAGTTTTAGCTACGCCGCACGTGCATCTCAAATGGCCGAAGCCTACCAAGTACTATGAATTTTTGGCGCCCAACAAATGACCCGAAGGTCCAACAAATGACCCGAAGGTCCAACAAATGACCCGAAGGTCTAGTACTGGTATTGACCCGGAGGTCCAACAAATGACCTGAAGGTCCAACAAAGTGGCTAAAAAGCCCAACAAAATCATCAAAATCATCAATCAGCAAATGTTTCAATTAACGAGTCCGGAATTAACCGAAATAGTAAAAGTGTGGTTCCATACTCCGCACTTTTGCTAAATCGTTTAAATCTCTTCATCGTTTCCTTGAAAGTGCAAAATTGTGTATTTTATAAAGATACACTTTACGTTCTCAAATGGACAAGTCCGGAATTAAGCGAATCAGTAAAAGTGAGGGTTCATAGTCCTCAATTTTGCTGAAACGTTTAAATCGCTTCCTCATTCTTTTGAAAGCGCAAACTGTAAAAATTTTGGAAACACTTTTATTTTAAAACGATTTTTAAGATACGTGATTAAAACAGCAATAACGGTAGCAAATTCGACGAGGAAATTGCGCTTTACAAATTACCGTAAAAACGGATACCAAATTAGTGCTGCGGGCTAACCGCTTGAAAAGTAACTTTAAAATTGACGGTTTGTGAAGTCAAAACAACAGTAATTTTTATTCGTCAAAAATGTCACCAAAACAACACGCTTCAAAAATATTTTACCGGCGTACAAATTTCCGTTATAAAAATAACGGCGCAAAATACGTTTTAAAACGTAACACTGGTTCAACGCGAATTAGATACTGGTATTTAAAACATTTCCGTGCAATTCAACTTAAACGTACACATTGAAATGTTGGTCTGGGCAATACTTTTGCTCGCACACGAATGAATACATGCTCTCTATAATTTACGAGTATGTAAATTAATGATGGCCAGGCAATAATTATGCGTACAATATGCTTGCACGCACCCAACACTACACACACTTTAAAGAATAACAACACGCACGCATGAACAAATATTGCACACGTAGACAGGCAAAAATGCAAGGCCTGGAAGTGGATGTACACATGCATGCACTTGAAAAATTTTAAAGTCACAAGGACCAGATTTGGCGTTGTAAAACATGCGAGCCCAATTTTTTTTTTCGTGTATTTCACCTATTTGTAAAGTTACATTTACATTTGCGTTGAATGACCTGCATCTAACGTCTATTGCATGCATTTGCTTCTACAAATTTGGAGTAACACAATAAAATTTAACATCAAGTTTGCACACACGTCACTGGCTATGCAACAATTAATGAGACCAGGCTAACAAGGTATACGCGCACAATGAAATGCAAACTAAAATAGCCTAAACTTGATTTTTATACTATACCATCTACACGCATAGAACACCACAAAAATATAGCTTAACTAAGTTACGCATAATATAAATAGTTCCCTGGTGAATTCTATTGTATTAAATGATGAAGTTGCTGAAGGTTAAATTGAAGTCATGCATGAAGACTACAAACTTGAACACACTATTATACCAGTAAGTAAAATATAATTAAAGCTACTTGTGCAAACTCCTACAAATACACTAGAACTAAGATTCTCTAAATGAACGTATGCAAATACACTTGCAGGAACGTATGCAATTACACGTGAATACACTTGCAGCACTTTATGAAATTATACGCAAGCAACCAGTACACAAATAAACTTGCAGGAACGTATGCAATTCTCTAAATGAAATTGAGCAGACCCCCTCTTCGTGCAACCCGGATTTGCACATATATATAACAATCCGGACCCAAATTATTTCATACGAAAAGATAGTGTATAAAAATGTAAACAACTTCACAACAACAAAAATTTGCAACCATAGTTTAATTTAGAAGTGTGAGTTTGCACTCACCTTTGATTCGCCTCCAAACTAGTTAGCAACTGAGATCAGAATTGAGCTAGATTTTTGAGATCGCCATTTATGTTTTCGCAGAACTAGTGAAAAATGAAACAAAATGGAAAAAGGCTGACTGCAATGAGTGTGTTGGCAACATTTTGTACAAATGCATTTAAGGCATAACGTGCCTCAGTGAAGAGAAAAGGACACCCTGCATAAAGTAATGCGGGCACAAAAGTGTTCAAGTTTTTGTTTTGCAAAATGTGTGTGTGACAGCAAAGTGTTCATATTTGCTTTAAAATGGACCTCTATTCACACGTGAAGGCAAAGGGGGTCATTTTTCCACTGACGTTGCAAACGTCTACCACTTATGTTCAACTGATTATGAAATCATTTTTGCATTGCAAATTTATTTTTTCAAATTTCTAATTAAAATATTTACTCCGACAGTAATTCAAAAATTAAGGTCGTTACCGATTTTTAGAATATTTATTACGACAGTGGTTCAGAAATTACGGTCGTTACAAACTCCCCCCTTATAAAAATTGCGTCCCCGCAATTTTCATACTAGAAGTAGTCAATAACACAAATAGTTCAACACAACAAAGATTAAAAAGAAAAGATAGATAAGAATGCTCACCCCCACCCGAAGAGGAGAGAAAACCCGGATAAGAACGCTCGATGAATTCTTTGGTTTCCCAAGTGCAACCCTGGGGGTTTGCGGACCATTGAATTTTCACAAGCGGGACTTCTTTGTTCCGAAGGCGTTTAACCTCCGAAGCTAGCACCCGAATAGGATTTTGCACAATAGATAAGTCGGGTGAGATCTCAAGATCTTGCAACATAGAAGGATCAATGATAGAATCCGAATCTCGAAGGCATCGACGAAGCTGGGACACATGAAATACGTCATGAATTCCCGAAAACTGAGCAGGTAGCGATACATGATAAGCAACTGGGCCAACGCGTTTCGTAATAGGAAACGGTCCAACATATCGAGGAGCCAATTTCCCGAAGTGACTAAAACGCACTACACCCTTTATCGGGGAAATACGAATAAATACGAGATCGCCAACAGAAAATTCCAAAGGCTTCCTACGATGATCGGCATAAGATTTCTGCCTATTCTGAGCCTCTTTCATTCTCTATCTAATAATATCAATCCCCTCCGAAGAATCACGAAAATAATCGGGGCCGAGAACTAACTTTCCCCCTGATTCCAACCAACAAGATGGTGATCGACACGGCCTTCCGTAAAGAGCTTCGAAAGGAGCCATACCGATACTGGATTGAAAACTGTTGTTGTAAGAAAACTCAACAAGAGATAAGTGGTCTAACCAACTACCACCAAAATCAAGAATGCAAGCACGAAGGAGATCCTCTAAAACCTGATTCACCCTTTCAGTCTGACCATCAGACTATGGATGATAAGCTGTACTAAGATTGAGCTTAGTGCCCAAAGCTTTCTGAAGGCTCTGCCAGAAACCACTAGTAAAAAGCGGATCTCTGTCACTAACAATGGAACTAGGCACTCCATGAAGTCGAACGACTTCTTTAATAAACAGCTTAGCCAACAAAGGAGCAGTCCGATTGGACTTGATAGGAATAGAATGGGCTGATTTAGTCAATCGGTCAACAATCACCCAGATACTAGTATGGCCCGACCTCGAACGAGGTAGACCATCAATGAAGTCCAAAGAAATTTGATCTCATTTCCATAATGGAATCTCAAGAGGTTGCAAAAGACCACTAGGGCGATGGTGTTCTGCTCTAATAAGTTGACAAGTTAAGCAACAACTTACATAACTTGTAACCTCACGCTTCATACCCTCCCAACAGTATAAGCGTTTGACAACAGCATACATCACAATACTACCCGAATGGATAGCATACTTAGAGCGATGACAGTCCTCAAGAATGTCATTTCTACGATTAGAAACACTAGGCACGATCAATCTACCCTTCCTTCGAATACAACCATGAATATCAATATCGAAATCCTTCAGATCATCACTTCGGGATTCCGATTTACAACTCTGAATAAGATAGGCAATATGTGGATCTTGTTTCTAGGCATCGGCAACACGATCCAACAAACTAGGACGAGCTTCCATGCTAAATAAAAGAACGGGAGAATCAGAAACTGAAGGACGGTCTCTAATATCACAAAGAGATAATGCTTCCAAAATATTCCACTCTGCTAGCATCGTGGAAACAACAATTTGCTGCCTGCGACTAAGCGCATCAGCAACTCGATTACCCTTACCAGGGGTATACTGAATATCGAAATCATAAGAAGCTAGGAATTCGAGCCAACGCTGTTATCTCAAATTACATTCCTTCTGAGTGAATAGATACTTCAGAGATTAGTGATCGGAGTGGAGAACACCACTCCTTTCCAAAAATAACGATGTCAAACTCTAAAAGCAAAACAATAGCCACGAGCACTAGATCATGAATGACATACCTAGTCTCGATCGGCTTTAATTGTAAAGAAGCATAAGTGATAGCACATTTTCTTTTTGCAAGAGAACGACACCCAAACCAATACGACTGACATTGGTATAATCAATAGAGTCTTGGTTCCCTTCGGGAACCACAAGAATAAGAGTATCGGAAAAGAGTTCTTTCTGATAATTTTCTTTATGAAATCACTTTCTAGAAAAATTTACCTTTTATAAATCAATTTATTGTGTCAAATTGTCTCATCAAAGCGTTTAGGAGATTCCTATCGATAGCGTTGATCAAGCGCATCGACCAGAACTCTTAAAGCACTCAATGGGCAATACAATCACAAAATTATTTGCTATATGATAACCCAAATCCAATTATACTTGTGAAATTTTAAATTGTTGCTTTCATCCAAAATCAATAAATACACAAAATGGAGTCATCGAGATATTCGTAGAATACTCGATTCATAAAATGGATGAAATAGGCTGGGCAACTGAATGACGTAATAAGTCATTCATAAGAATCATAACGAGTGCGGAATGCGGTAAGTGGAATGCTAACTTCCGCAACTCGTAGCCAAGTGAAAACCGATGGTAAGGTTGAATTGGGAGAACAGTTTAGCGCCACTTACTTGATCGAACATGTCGTCGATCCTAGGTAATGGGTACCTATTTGATAGTGAACTCGTTAAGCTTGCAAAAATCAATGCAAAGCCTAAGAGTACCATCTGGCTTCTTAACGAAGACAACGACGGCGCCCCAAGGAGAAAGGCTAGAACGAATAAATCGTTTGGCTTCCAACTCAGATAATTGTTGCTTGAGTTCCTCATTTTCCTTAGCAGACATCCTCGTGGGAAGACGACTGACAGGATGAGCACCGGAGATAAAATCAATACGGAACTCAATTGCCCTAATCGACGGCAAACTCAAAATAAGCTCGAAGACATCAGAAAATCACAAACTATAGGAATATTAGCTAAGACATCATCTGATTCGAAGGAAGAAATGAAAGCATTCGAAGGAAGAAATGAAAGCATTCGAAGGATGGTCCATACTTCGAAATATACTAGATAACTACTCGATAGCATCGGGATGCTTGAGATATAAAATTCTTTTAGGACATAGGATTGAACTTCATAACGGACGAGCCAATCCATTCCCAAAATCGTATCAAAACCAAGATGATCCATAACATGCAGATTTGCACGAAAGAAAAAACCCACAAAGAATAATCTTTACATCAACACACAATAAACCAAGAGTAGCGGATCCACCAATAGGATTCACAATCCTCAAAGGGTCGCAAAGAGTAATAACATCCAAAGGAATAACACCAACAAGCTTCTTCGACACGAATGAATGTGATGCACCCGTATCGAAAAGAACTCTAATAGAACGGCTATGAAATAAAATAAAACCTTCCAAAATAGAAGGAAGAATACCTTTAGGCTGAGAAGAATCACCAGAACCTTAAGCAACATTAAGCTTCCCGGATTTGAAACCCTTAGGAGCAGTAGGACAATCGGAAACAGAGGACTTTCCTTGTTTTAACTCAAGGAAACTACAACAAGACTGATAAGGAATTTAACAAATGGAATACTACGGAAATATGAGATATATTCCTAGACATATTCCAACTTTTTAGAGAGGATAAGAAGTTTAAGAACAACGAAGGAATCGATTAGAAAGGCACGAACAAAACCCTTGAATAGTTGTATCACATATTCCATTCTGTTTCTGTACTGTGTTTATTATAATTTGTTCTGAATTTCGGCTCTGATACCAAGCTGTGACGCCCCACCTCTATGCTCACAATAACAAAGGTTATTATAAGGAATAACGTCTGCTATTGCGAAGAATAAGGCTTGTTAGAAGCGACCATCCGTAAGTTATGCCTTAGACGAGTATTGATTACATCGATAGGAGTTGTATAAATTACTCCCAAAGATATACATTCAATCCAAATCCAAAACGAAACTACAGTGGCTTAAGAAAAATTCAGAACAACTCATAATAACAACAACTCAGATAGTATAATCACATCAGAACAGAAATATCAGATACATAGCGGAAGATAAGTCTGGAATACATGATACAACAATCGATAGTTCACATGAGCCAAATACACATATACATGGATAACTACATACATAAGATGGAAGTCGAATAACCAAAAGAACTCCTCGAAGGCTAGACAAAAGATGATGCGATATCCCAAAAGCTGAAGCTGCTACTGAATCGGAGATAGAGACTACCCTGAAATAACTCGGTCTGACCCGAGTATTATTTAAAAGAAAATAATAAACGGATCAGTCTAATTTATCCTTAGATGTGAGTGCATCATAAATAACATCAAGGCAAAATAATAACAATCTCGAATGAGACTATTTAACATAAGAAATCAACATAGTTAAATGAAGAAATCACATCAAACTCCATTAAAATCAACCTTCAAATTCACAATTGAATTCAAAACAACAATTCACAAAATCTAGAAATCAAAAATAGATAACTAGAAAATCAACATAAAAGTGGATCGATCCCAACAAATGGCGAGTTTTAGCTACGCCGCACGTGCATCTCAAATGGCCGAAGCCTACCAAGTACTATGAATTTTTGGCGCCCAACAAATGACCCGAAGGTCCAACAAATGACCCGAAGGTCCAACAAATGACCCGAAGGTCTAGTACTGGTATTGACCCGGAGGTCCAACAAATGACCTGAAGGTCCAACAAAGTGGCTAAAAAGCCCAACAAAATCATCAAAATCATCAATCAGCAAATGTTTCAATTAACGAGTCCGGAATTAACCGAAATAGTAAAAGTGTGGTTCCATACTCCGCACTTTTGCTAAATCGTTTAAATCTCTTCATCGTTTCCTTGAAAGTGCAAAATTGTGTATTTTATAAAGATACACTTTACGTTCTCAAATGGACAAGTCCGGAATTAAGCGAATCAGTAAAAGTGAGGGTTCATAGTCCTCAATTTTGCTGAAACGTTTAAATCGCTTCCTCATTCTTTTGAAAGCGCAAACTGTAAAAATTTTGGAAACACTTTTATTTTAAAACGATTTTTAAGATACGTGATTAAAACAGCAATAACGGTAGCAAATTCGACGAGGAAATTGCGCTTTACAAATTACCGTAAAAACGGATACCAAATTAGTGCTGCGGGCTAACCGCTTGAAAAGTAACTTTAAAATTGACGGTTTGTGAAGTCAAAACAACAGTAATTTTTATTCGTCAAAAATGTCACCAAAACAACACGCTTCAAAAATATTTTACCGGCGTACAAATTTCCGTTATAAAAATAACGGCGCAAAATACGTTTTAAAACGTAACACTGGTTCAACGCGAATTAGATACTGGTATTTAAAACATTTCCGTGCAATTCAACTTAAACGTACACATTGAAATGTTGGTCTGGGCAATACTTTTGCTCGCACACGAATGAATACATGCTCTCTATAATTTACGAGTATGTAAATTAATGATGGCCAGGCAATAATTATGCGTACAATATGCTTGCACGCACCCAACACTACACACACTTTAAAGAATAACAACACGCACGCATGAACAAATATTGCACACGTAGACAGGCAAAAATGCAAGGCCTGGAAGTGGATGTACACATGCATGCACTTGAAAAATTTTAAAGTCACAAGGACCAGATTTGGCGTTGTAAAACATGCGAGCCCAATTTTTTTTTCCGTGTATTTCACCTATTTGTAAAGTTACATTTACATTTGCGTTGAATGACCTGCATCTAACGTCTATTGCATGCATTTGCTTCTACAAATTTGGAGTAACACAATAAAATTTAACATCAAGTTTGCACACACGTCACTGGCTATGCAACAATTAATGAGACCAGGCTAACAAGGTATACGCGCACAATGAAATGCAAACTAAAATAGCCTAAACTTGATTTTTATACTATACCATCTACACGCATAGAACACCACAAAAATATAGCTTAACTAAGTTACGCATAATATAAATAGTTCCCTGGTGAATTCTATTGTATTAAATGATGAAGTTGCTGAAGGTTAAATTGAAGTCATGCATGAAGACTACAAACTTGAACACACTATTATACCAGTAAGTAAAATATAATTAAAGCTACTTGTGCAAACTCCTACAAATACACTAGAACTAAGATTCTCTAAATGAACGTATGCAAATACACTTGCAGGAACGTATGCAATTACACGTGAATACACTTGCAGCACTTTATGAAATTATACGCAAGCAACCAGTACACAAATAAACTTGCAGGAACGTATGCAATTCTCTAAATGAAATTGAGCAGACCCCCTCTTCGTGCAACCCGGATTTGCACATATATATAACAATCCGGACCCAAATTATTTCATACGAAAAGATAGTGTATAAAAATGTAAACAACTTCACAACAACAAAAATTTGCAACCATAGTTTAATTTAGAAGTGTGAGTTTGCACTCACCTTTGATTCGCCTCCAAACTAGTTAGCAACTGAGATCAGAATTGAGCTAGATTTTTGAGATCGCCATTTATGTTTTCGCAGAACTAGTGAAAAATGAAACAAAATGGAAAAAGGCTGACTGCAATGAGTGTGTTGGCAACATTTTGTACAAATGCATTTAAGGCATAACGTGCCTCAGTGAAGAGAAAAGGACACCCTGCATAAAGTAATGCGGGCACAAAAGTGTTCAAGTTTTTGTTTTGCAAAATGTGTGTGTGACAGCAAAGTGTTCATATTTGCTTTAAAATGGACCTCTATTCACACGTGAAGGCAAAGGGGGTCATTTTTCCACTGACGTTGCAAACGTCTACCACTTATGTTCAACTGATTATGAAATCATTTTTGCATTGCAAATTTATTTTTTCAAATTTCTAATTAAAATATTTACTCCGACAGTAATTCAAAAATTAAGGTCGTTACCGATTTTTAGAATATTTATTACGACAGTGGTTCAGAAATTACGGTCGTTACACATCTCCAGTATTATCAATACGAATTTTAAAAGCTTTCGAAATATTTTTCTTCAACTTAAAATTGAAGATTCAAATTTTTATTCAGCATTCACTAGATTAAATTTTATAATTTAATCACCAATTTCAAACTTATATTCGGGATTCAAATTAAATCATCGTTCAAATATTTAAAATAAATTAAATATTCTCAATTTAATTCGTTCAAAATTCTGGGTCGTTACAGTAGGCATGCAGGATAGTTTTTGATTGCTCTTGTTTGTTTGGAATTTCGGGGGCGAAATTCCTAAGGGGGAGAGAATGTAACGACCCGTATTTTTACGGATCGAAAGATTGTAGAACTGTTGTCATTAAGTCGTTAGTGTTGATAAGTCGTTCAGAGTTTAAGTCGACCAGATCTTGAATCGTCCAGGGTTAAGTTGTGTAGAAGTTAGGTCGTCTGGAAGTTGGGTCGGGTGGTAGTTAGGTCGGGTGAACGACCTAAGAGGTTGGAGCGACCTAAGGAGTTTTTGTGTTGGGGCTTAGGTCATGTGGAAGATTAAGTCGTGGAGCGACCAAAAGAAGTTTGCGACCTAAGGAAGTGGACGATCTAAGGGTTAGCGACTTAACAAGGTTGGCGACCTAAGGGGGGTTGGCGGTCTAAGAAAGTGAGCGACTTAAGGAGATAGCGACCTAATAGGATTAGCGGCTTAGGCAAGCGACTTAGGGATATAGCGACCTAAGGAGAATGAGCAACCTAAGCGGGTTAACGACCTAGGGAGTTTGGGTCGTTCGAACGACTTAAGGAGTTGTTGTAGTTAGGTCATGAGCGACCTATGGGGTGCTGTGCTTAGTTAGGTCGTGAGCGACCTAAGTTTAGCAGTTATGAGTAGTTAGGTCGTCCAGACGACTTAGGTGTTAGGTCGAAAGACCCTGTGTTTAGTTAGGTCACGACCTTGGATGAGTCGCTAAGTCGTGAGGGTGTTGAGTCGTTAAGTCGCATCTCAGTTAGGTCGTAAGTCACGCATTAGTGTTAAGGCTTAGGTCGTTGGGTCATTGAGTCGCGCACTTGCGTTACAGTTAAGTCGTGTAGCGTTAAGTCGCTAAGCCGCATATGTGTGTTAGGTCGTAGGTCGTGTGAGGGCTTATGAAGTTAAGTCATAGGATTTGCTAAGTCGTAAGTCGTAGGTCATGGGGTTCTCATAAGTCGTGGACGACTTAAGGGGCGAACGACTTATGGTTCAGCCTATAAATACACGGTCCTTGCCTCACTTTTTGGGATCTGGATTTTGAAGCGACGAAGTGCTGCCATTTTGAGAGCTCGAGTTCAACACTTCTTCACTTCTTTTCTCCACTTTAATCTTGTGCTTCCTTCCATCCAAATCGAAGATCCAAGAGCTTAGATTGAAGATCTACATCCATCAAAGAGAGATTTCATCGTTTGAAGCGGAGTTTTGGAGAATCGAGCTAGATCCTTCGCTGTCCAGATCTGAAGTGTGTTGCTTTTAAGGTGTTTAGGTGATTTGGTGAGTGGTGGTTATCTCTCACACGGATCCAAAGGAGTATATCAGATTGGTGGCTTGATTTTGTGTTAAGATAGTGATTTTCATGCATTTTCGTAAACTTAAGTATAGATCCATTGTTCATGATGATTTGACATCCATTTTACTACATGTTAACCTATGCAAGTTCATTCATCAAGTTGTAGAGATATTGCTAATGATTCATGCCTGTTAGATTTAGACCCTTTATTTACAAGATTGCCATTATTGTTATAATTGTTTATTAGATCATGTTTGAATGCTTGATTACTTGGATTAATGATTGACTGCATTGATTGTTATAAATTAGTTGATTGTTGATTTGATTTGGACAAGTTGGTCGAAGATGATTCAAAAGCTAAAGGGAAAGGCTCTTGAATAAGAAAAGCTGCTCGTGGCATATGACGCGGATGATAAAGCTCATATGGATAGATTTGATGATGATGTTGAGATGAGGCTTTGCTATGATGAGATGAAGCGAGGCATGATGTGAGATAGCCTTGGTTTAATCCAGACGGGATCATTCCAAGCATGTTGATGACTCGGTGAAATGGTTCGAGTTTGAGGATAATGGTTGGCTCGAGAGGCGCTTGAGCTAGTATGAGAATAGTCGTCGAGGAGGATGACTAGAAGGCTGAGATTACATCGTTGTTAAAGGTTCTAGCAGGCTCAAAGCAAGAGTACGCTGGGCAGATTCGATAGTCCCAAAAGACTACAGTTGGTAGTCGAGTACTCTGGGCAGATTCGATAGTCCTAGGCACGGGCTGCGACGACGTGCGGAGTTCTGTCTAGAACCGGGGTTACCATTATCCCTTGACGGACGGCTGAAAGAATGTGCTGGTCATTCAATTAACGGTGGTATCGAAGCAATGATAACAGTGATAGCCAGATTCATGGATGTTTGGTTGTATCGTCATTCGGTCTCAAGAGCGATGCTTTCTGGGTGCTTATCTGATCTTGGTTTAGGCCTTGGGGGTTTGTACTTGGAAAACATTGACCTTGACTCGAGTGATAATTGCTTTACTTTAAATGTTTGCTTTGCTATGTTTACTTCTGCTTAGTGTGTCTGGGGGCTATCACTGTAGAAAGAGGTGGAGTGGGAGGGTTGGATTCCTATTCCTTTTACCTTTATGCTCTTTTGGTATGTTGTTAGTTAATTTACCGCTCACTAAGACTGTTGTCTGACTCAAGGTTTTATGTTCAACTCTTATTACCTTGGGCTGTTCATCCATTTTGGGATGGGCAGACTAGGTAGCAGGTGACAGGTGATGTTCTTAGTAACCGACGATGCTGATGACAAAGACGAGCTGGAGGTTTACATATTATTTTCTTACTATATGTACTGGATGTTCCGCTGCTTGTATAATTCTCTGAGTGATATGTAGTGAGGCTTGATGTATTGACTATTCAGATGTTTGTATTCAACTTTTACGAAGCTTAATTGATGAGATTCTATTTTGTGAAGCTTCATTATATATATTCTCTATTGTATTTTATCCATGCGTTGTGAGTAATACGATAGATTCTGCTATTTTAACTTACCCCTGACAATCATCCATGGCTGCCTGGCACACTTATCAACGCACTATTTCTATGTTTAGTGCAGGAGTCATGGGCGGTCGTCACAGTTAAATTCTTTAAGACCATATCAACTATAACAAATAACTTTAAAACAATAATAATATAATTGAATAACCTTAAAATAATATTACTCTAATTAAATAACTTTAAAACAATATTAATAAAATTAAATACCTCTAAAAGAATATTGCTATAATTAAATAACTTAAAAATAATACTAGTTTAATTAAATAACCTTAAAATAATATTATTATAATTAGATCAACAATCCTTAAAACAAAATATTTCTGAAACCCAATTTCGGAATTAAAAATCGTTTCTTGTCTCAAAAACCAAATCCGACTTAAACAACAATTTATAGTTTTTTAAAAATACTATTTTAAGGCCAATAGCCACCCAACACTTAACCAATATCGATATTGATTTCCTATCACTACTGGGTTTTATTTTCAACATATAACGATGTTATAACCACAGTGTCTATAATCAGTTCATTTTTCAATAATCCATATAAATATATATTATTGAAAACAATTCAACAATAGTGAGGAATCCCGTTGGATCCCTCCAACATGTTTCCCTGCATCACAAACGTTATATAATCATAAAAAATAAACCAACCGCTTCGAGGTAGGATTCGTATACAAAGGGTCATCTGGTCTTACACGAGAACGTAATAGGGTCTCATCCGCTCCAATAGGCGGGAATATTCAATCCAACTGATATAAATATAGTAATTCATCCAAACAATCATATAATGATTTTTATCTACTATATATCATACTAGTTAACCAAAAAGGTGAGATTAACTCACCGAAATTTTCTGTTGTCGCTGAGGCATTCCAGTTTGGAACTAAAATCGAACGACGTCCGATTTTAGCCCAAATTTCAACAGTCTCCAAATCTATCAAAAACAGTTCCATTGCGAAGCCTTTGTCGTTATGAGTGCAATGCAACTCGTCGTGTTCGATCCTGATCTCGTATGAAGAAGTTATAGAATTAATAAGTTTTACAAATCCTAAATAATATAAAATCCTTAACTTACATCCCTTAAAATAATTAACCTTGTTTTATTTATTTTTTAAATTAAGAACTGCTAAACTATCTTCCCCCAAATCGTCGTTCACGAACAAACAACCCCGGCCGCTTCAAAACTTCGCCCTCCACCGTCGCAAGAAACCAAACCACGTCGTCGCGACTCGCTGGAGTTTGACCAACCACCCACCCCCATGCTGGCACTACCGCGGCCCCCTATCTTGCCGCCTCTATAGCGGAATTTCTCCAATTGCCGACACCGTTCGTCGAAATTCTATGGCCACCCTAGATCACCTAACACCACCGCCTTCATACTAAAGCTTCCCCAGACCACCACGCTTCTCCTACCGCCACCCACACCACCCAACGACTCGCCATCGTTGACGAACCCGAACCCAAAACTTCCACTCGTCCTCCACGAATTCCCAATGCCTCGCATCACTTTAGCCCAATCCAACCGTCCACATCCTTCCTCACCCCACGCCGACCATCTTCCTAGTTGAACTTGAGGCCTAATACGACACCAATTGGTCCCGATTGCTCGTGGTCGTTCGATTTGGAGAGGATATGATTTCAAATTTTTGAAACATCCAACCTTATTCTTTCTTGGGATGGCTATATAATAGGGAGACAACATGGGGGGGTATGGCTTTGTACGGGTGGGTATGGTCTGATGGGAATGGGCATGGTTGTGTGGTCAAGTCAAGGCTGATATATATATTATTTAAATTAAAAAAACAAGCTATATGATTTCGAACCCCAATCGAGACGTGCCGCCTGGCGTTCTATATGTTATACCCTTCTTTCGAACACAATGGAACTAGTCTCGAGCCCTAATTCGATCGTATGCAAAAAATAGTTTTTTTAACCCAATTATTATATTAAATTTTTAATATTAAATTCTACGTGTTCCGATCTCGTACGGCCAAACGATACATCTGATCGCCATGAAATTTGATGGCGTATTATAATTCATTATTACGGATCCAACGAAACTGGTTTCATCAAAATCCAAGACTGTGCCCCGGAAGGCTATTTTTATAGGTTAATTTAAAATGAGTTATGATAAAAAATTAGTTAAATCACTTTTAAATTCAAATTAAATTTTTTATTACCTTTATTCTTATTAATAGAATTTAAATAAGCATTGAAATTATTTTTATCTAACTTAAAACCCAAGATTCCATTATTTAACAAATTTCAATTATCAAATTCAACAATTAAATTATCCAATAAATTGCTATACTTGAAATTCGAGTTATCTAACTTATAAATTTAACTTTTCAAAATTTAAAATCAATTAAATATTTTAAAATCAAATAACAGAAATTTTGGGTCGTTACATAAGATATAACATATTATCATGATAAGAAGTATACACAAGGGATCTAAATTATTCTAACAAGATATAACAAATGTAAAAAGGAGATTGGATGGTTACATTAAGATGTAGCCAAAAAGATCACACATTGAATGAAGATATCTCCTCAAATCTCCAAGATCCACATTCGATCCTTGCATTATATGGATGAACTACTTATGTTCAATTAATTTATTGTTGGAATTTGATTTGGATTTGATAAAACTTCGAAAATCTTTATTTTGTTTTCAGCCATGGAAGGTTAGGAGAAGAGAAGATAAAAGTAAATGAAGGAAAGAATGAATTATTTGTCGGAAATGAATCAGTGGGTTTGTTTTAATTGAAAGAATGAAACCTTTTCTCATTCTTTAATTAAAACTGTAACGACCCGACTTTTCGACCCTCGAATGTTGACACTAAATACATCCATGGTATTCATGTGCCGAACAACCTAGTGTCAGAAAGACATATAGTTAGGGTAAAGTTAAAAGAAAAAGAAATAGAACAAGAAGGAAAGAACACAATATCATGATCTCACAAGAGGAACGATTAAATACAATATCCAAAACATAGTACAAAGGGTTTCTCCAAAATACAGAGTAATTTCAAGTTGCAAAACCTTAGTACTATCATCAGTTTGGGCAATTATAATTGCATGTCTTCACAATGCTGGTACATACATAATAATAGTGCAACAGAAATAGAAATAAATAGATAAACGAATGCCTTCAGCTTGTCTCCTGAACTCTGAAGCGTTCACAGTAAAACCTGCTTTACTCAGCCTACTCAAGAGTACATGAGTAACTTAGGGAAAACAAAAACCATGTGTCAGACATAATTCTGGTATGGGAAACTCGAGATACATGAATATATGTAATGGTAACTTTTGAGACCGTACAGATCACCGTATCAGTTTTCCCCTCAAAAAAAACAAACCGTCTGTTATGTTAATATAGTGATATAATTGATAATGTCTAGGGTGTAGAATATAAATAAAAAAATAGCTGTGTTGATTGCATCTTACAACACAACATTATTAGAAGTATGTCTAAAACTGGTAAGGTATGTTCGCATATGGATTTTCCATGGAGGCGCCCTCAGTAAACTGAAGCGAACCATCTGACAAGGGTCAGAAGCTACCTTCCGAGCATCGTATATCTCTAGATAAAATATACCCTTAAGGTAAACATAGCCGGTCCACGCCCTGGCACATGATATCGAATATCATCAACTTTCGCTAGCAACATCAATAAGCATCTCTAGATATGGAGTTGGTATACCCTATCATTGGTTAGCTAAACCCAAGGCTATGCATCTTACTTTTTTTTCTATCATTTGCGATGTTAAGGTCACGTTCGACATCTCTCACACGAGTCATCGTCACTCGAATAAATCACAAATCCTTTTCATGGATTCCAGCATAAGTCGTCCGACAAATGCTAACACTGACCTCTCCCTTTGAGTTAACCTTAAGATAGATAGTTCAACTCTATAACATTAGTCTAAAATGTTAATGTTGACCTCTTCCTTGAATTTAATCTTATAATAGATAGTTCAACTCTATAACATTCCACTTCCACAACTGCTTCCAAAACGTAGAACTCGTATACTAGTTTTGAAGTGGTATTCAGTAAGTAAAACACTTACCGATCCTACTGAATAAATGAATTTTCAGTTAACTCAATTTCGGTTCTTTTAGAAGTAAGCGAACTATATAAAGAGGAGTCCTCCCTAGGGGATCTCATATATATATGTTCATAGAGCTAGAGACTTTTCATACCAATGCTCCTCCCTAGTGGATCTTAAATTTTATGAAAGTCGTGAAGCTTTTATATACTTCCTAAGTTAATATTTAGTCAAGTTCGATAGTTAACCAGTCAACTATCTAGTTCTAAAATGATCATTTATGAAATCAAGTTTCATATACTTAATACATTTCCCACCTTTTCAACTTAACTATTCCTCGGTCAAGAGTGAAGCTGTAACGACCCGGAATTTTGGATATTTGAAATTGGAATATTTAATTGATTTTAAATATTCATAAGTTAAATTTTAACTTGAATTTCAAATATCACTATTTTTGGATAATTTAATTATTGAATTGATAATTGGAAATTGGAAATTGGGTAAAATATGAAATCTGGAGTTTCAAGCTTGTTAAAAATATTTCAAAGACTTATAAAATTTATATTGATAATACTGAACGTAATAAAAGTTTTAAAATTTGAAATTTAAATGTGTTTGTTCAGTTTTAAAAATATATTGTTTAAACTGATATTTAAAAATAGCCTTCCGAGGCACAGTCTCGGATTCCGATGAAACCAGTTTCATTAGATCTGTAATATTGTATTATTATTAGTTTTCAAATTTCGTAGCTTTCGAAGTTATTGTTGGGCCGTACGAGATATAAACGCGTTGGAAACTATATCGAAATTAATATAATAGCTGGGTCCAAAAAGCTATCTTCTCCATACGATCGAATTAGGACTCGAAACCTTTTCCATTGCATTCGGAATATGGGTATAACATTATAAACGCCTAGCGGCATGCCTCGATAGGAGATTAAGATTTTGAGTTGCGTTTATTGAGGCAATTTGAATTTAAATTTAAAATATATATTTTATATACTAGTCAATTTTCAGCTGTATTCTTTTACATAAGAACTTTTTGCCTTCTCCTCGGTCACTGTAGCAAATTGACTTAGGCACGCTAACATCTCATCCTGTCCCTTTCATTCCCGTTTTATAAACTCTCGTATCAAAAACATTTCGAAAAATAAATATAAGCAGTTGCTTGAAAATTTTAATGGCCTAGCAATCAAATAAATAAAAATCAAGATCGAACCCCTCCCCTCAGATCGCAAACCCAAACAAATCTGCAGAGCCATTCACGCTAATTCAAAATCCTTGCTCATAATCGATAAATCATGCAAATTCAATTAATCGCGTGATCGAGTAGGATTGTAGTTCGTTATACTTTGATCGATTTTAGGGTTCTCGATCGTCGTTAGGGACAGCAAGTCGAACGAAAGATATATATATATATAATAGTAAATCAAATCGTGCAGCCTTGCTATTCGTGCTAGGCATGGGACGAGGGGGGGGGGGAAGACAAGGAGAGTCGTTGCATGGCTTGGGTGGTCGGTGTCGTGGTTTGAGTCGCGAGCGTGGGGGACGGGAACGATGCAGTGGATGGTTTTGATCGAACGGTGGTTTGGTGTGCCTCTGGGAAAGGATGGTGGGGCGGTGGGCAGTGAAGGTCGAAGTGTTGGACCAGGGGACGATCGTCGGTGGAGTCGCGTACGAGGAGGGATCTGGGTTTGAAGTGCTGTTGAAGTCATTAACCCGGGCGAGCATGTAAGAAGAGCGGCGACCTGGGATTGTTGTGTGGATGAGTGGCGAGGCATAGGGAGGTCGGGACGTTGGCAGCTAGGGCTTCGAAATTGGGGAGAAGCATGGGCTATGCAGTTTGGATTCTCGTGTGTTAGGGATGGCAGTGTCGTTGAGGGTTGAAGGGCAGGATCGAGTTGTTCGTCAGTGAGGTATATGCAGTTTTTTTCAGTTTATATATATATATATACATACAGAGAAGAAAGTATGATAGTGGGGTATAGGATACTTTTTTTATATAGATATATATATATATATATATATATATATATATATAAATTTACAGTAAAGCATAGGGATTTTAAAATGTTTATATAAATTAGATTTTTGGAATCTATAATTTACTTTTATAAGTATATATATATGTAGTTTAAATAAAATAAAATAAATATACATCTACACATTTTAAACTTACTAGTTTATTTAAAAATATGTGTTTAGGGGATTAGTTTGTTAAATTAACTTATTTAATTATTTAGCTACTAAGAAATTATTAAAGGAGAAATTAGTTTAAATTAAATTATTAGTTAATTAAATTTAATAAATGGTAATTTATTGTTGGATTATTTAAAATGTTAATAAACCGTATAATGCTTATACAAGGTCTAAAATCGTGGAGGGACAAGCTGGTTTGGATCGGATTGCAAATTAAAAGACAAAGGTGAGTTAATCTCACTCAAATTGGATTATCGGTTAATTTAATTAGTTAAAATTAAATTATTGGATGATTGATTGAATTTGATAATTATTATCAGTCTGGATGTGATATTATATATAGTAGTATATATATATATTGGAGTGATTGATATTCTCACATTATATAGCGGATGAGACCCTATGCGCCCCGCATAATAGAGGATGACCCTTTATACCGCGATATCCCCCACGAAGTGGGATTGATATTTTTATATTGTGCTAACATCTATGGATGCAGGGAAACAGGTTGGAGGGATCCAACTGGATTCCTTAAAAGTATTGAAATTTATTTGCATATTCTGTGATATGATTTATTTGATAATCTGTGATAGATTATAGTGTAAATTGAAATTATTGAATGCTATGGTTTGGTTGAATATAGTTTGGTATTTTAAGCAGGGCCGGTCCTAGACGTTTTGGTGCCTAAAGCCAAAAGTGAATTTCTACTAATGATAATTTTATCAAAAATATTTTTAACGATAATTTGAGGTAAAAATTCTTTTTAACTAATCGGCTGGACTAAAAAACTTTAACTATAAATTTCTACAAAAACATAGTTATTTATCGATAAATTATGAATGTGTACAACATAGTAACATAGATGGAGATGGCTAGACAATAGATAATTTCTTGTAAATTAATGAAATGAATTAGTTTGGACTGTTTAGTAAACATAGTATCAGAGATTCAATCATTCAAGTAGACGTTGCTGTTCATTGAAATCAATGAAACAAATATTGTGTAAATTAATGAATTAGTTTTAGTAAACAGTAAATTATGTAAATTACTTAATTACAACATAATTATGAATTATAAAATTAAAATTATTAAATTGAGTAGCTTTTAACCTTATGCGTATGCGGTTCTGCACTTCTGCCTTCTTCTGTTCTTCAAGCTTTAAGTTTAAGAATCAAGCGATTCCCTAATCCCTAATTCGGTCTTCGAATTCGTGATCGTGGAGGAGCGGTCCGAGCGCCGAGTGGAGCTATGGCTGTGCGGCTGTGCCCTAGTTCGGGTCTTCGAGTTTGTGATTGTGAATCGCGACTGGAGTAGATGGAGGAGCGAACCGCGATGGAGCTTAGAGCTGTGTGAGCCACGGCTGTGCTCTAATTCGTGAACCATAATTCCTAAATCGCGATTTCCATTTTTTTTAAGTTGGTTGTATGGTGAAAATATTCTGGTGCCCCCGACTTTGTGATGCCTTAAGCGGTCGCTTCCCCCGCTTTGGGGAAGGGCCGGGCCTGATTTTAAGATATCAAATATCTAAATATTGGATTTTTAAAGGACAATAAAATGAAAGTTTTAAGTAAAATAATTATAGTGAAGTTGAGTAAATAAAAAGGGTGAATTTTGGGGAAAAGGTAAATGGTTGATTTCGAAATCCTATTTAATAAATTTAGGGGAATGGGAAATAGAGATTTGGAATAAATGGGAAAATAAAGAGTTTCAAGGACTTAAACGATATTGTTTAAGAATTAAAGGAGTTATTTTAAATTCAGGATTTAAAATGGATTGGGAGAAATAAAAAGGGGAATTTTGAAACAAAATGTGAAATTGATATTTCAGATTTAAATAAGGTTTTAAATCATAATAAACGGGTAAATCTGAATTAATGGATTTCGGAATAAATCTAGATAAGTCAAGAAATAAATTTTAAAGGGAATTTAATTCAGAGAATCGATTTGAAAATCGATTAAGTGTTTTTGAAATAGTGATTAAAAGGAGAGTGAGGCTATGGATTTATAAACTGGGTTTATAAATAAAGTAAGGTAATTATCAGTGGACAATTTGAAACTATAAATTGACGGTGGAAATTTATAAGAGGATGAGTAAATCATTTTAAAAATAAAAGAGAGTTTATTTTTAAAAAGTATGGGAAAGAAAATTTACGGGATTGGGATGTAAATTAAATTGGAATAAATCGAGGAGGATTTATAAATGACAAGGCTGGATTTATTAGAATGGAAAGTGTATTTTCCTGAAAAACTAATGTTGGAGATGTTTTCATCCGGTCTCCCCGAACCAGACATGCCGGACCACCCAGATGTCTCCCACCGGTCCAAAGCCTTCCAACCGAACCAACCATTGCCGGTCCAGGTCTCCTGCCGAACCAACCCATTGCCGGTCCAAGTCCCCTGCCGAACCAGCTCGTTGCCGAACCAATCCATTGCCGGTCCAAGTCCCCTGCCGAACCAGCTCGTTGCCGGTCCAACTCGTTGCCGGTCCAAACCTCGCCTCCCACCACCGAACCAACCCATTGCCGGACCAACTCGTTGCCGGACCAAGCCTCGCCTCCAACCACCGAACCAAAGTCCTATCAGGCCAGATTGTAGCAGCCCAGGCCCACCAGCTGCTATATACCTCCAAGACCCCTACCCCCAGCCTCACTCTATAAATAGAGGGGCAGGGGTACAACAATGGGGACAAGTTTTGAGAGCTCAAGCACGGAGAGAACTTTTAAAACAACTTTCTTTTACTTATATCAAAGCTTTGTACTTGTAATCAAAACAAGAGAAGAGAAATAACATATAAAGTGGACGTAGGCACATTCTGGCTGAACCACTATAAATTTGCGTGTCTTTTTACAGTTTAACCCCTGCTTTTCATATATTTGCGTAAATCACTCAAATCGCTAAGAACAACATAAGATCCATTAAATTATACAACTTTGAGGTGTTTGTCCATTTTTTGTGCAAACATTTTTGGTGCTTTCATTGAGAGATAGAAACTCGAAGCTTCAGCTTCATCTACTTAACGAGTTTTCCTAACAGCATCGTCCGCCACTTGGAAAACATGCCTCCCAAACAGAGAAAAGATGTTAACAAAGGAAAAAACATCGCATCCAGTAGCCTTCCTGATCCAGCTGCCGCGAATCAAGAAAATCGTCCTCCTCCAGCAACGGCAACAAATGAAGGACAGGCTAACCCAACCACTCCTGCCACAGAACAGCCCGCAGCAATTACTAGGGCAGATTTGGACAGAGTTGTTGTTGAAGTAACTAACCGCTTCACGTCCCAGCAGGAAGCCTTGGTGGACCATCTCATGTCACGCTTGAGGGACGCTGAAGAATCCAACCGCAACACTGAATCATGGGGCGAGTCCCAGTCTGGAGGATCTCAGAGACAGCAAAGATCTTCTTTCTTCGAAGGAGCTAACGGCAGGAGTAGCCGTGGTAGGAGCCGAGACCGCGCCCAGCCTGAAGTTAGGCCTGAGGAAACGTTTGGTGCCGAACCCAACGGGGAAGGTACCGGGCGAAGGTCAACTGCAGCTGAGCCTGTCATGCTGCCTAACCATAGAAACACCAGTGAACGGGGCCGAGCTAGAGTTCAGCACGAAGTTGGACCCGAGGAAGTGCTTAGATCAGAACCCAACAGGGGAAGATCAAGGCAAGGGCCAACTGTAGCTGACCCAAGCATGCTCCCAGAAGATCAAAGGCAGCCACTGGAAAATATGAGGAATAATAGACGATACCATCCCTACAGGTTGTCTGGACGGAATCAACCCCACAGAACAGAACCAAACTCATTTCTGTCCGCTCCAAATTCTGATGAAAGGATGGCGCGCTTATTCAGAGAGTGTGTCCAATGGGAGCAAAGAGATCGAGGGATAGGCGCTAGGGTAACCAGCCCTTTCGCCCGCAATATCGAAATTGCTATCACCCCCCGAGAATGGAAGATGCCAACAATGGAACCCTACAAAGGAACCTCCGATCCCGTTGTACACTTACAGAGGTACACGCAGCATATGCTCATGAGTGGAGCAACAGAGGGAGTACTGTGCAAATGCTTCCCGCTCTTCTTAGCAGATCTTGCTACCTCCTGGTTCTGTCATCTACCCCAAGGATCCATCAGCTCATGGGAAATGTTGAAAGAAAAGTTCATCAGTCAGTTCCGCATTCATGTGGAGCAACCTAAGGACGCTTATTCCTTATCCAGCGTCAAACAGAAACTTGGAGAAAAGCTGCAGCAATACCTAACCAGATTCAACGCCGCAGCAGCCGCAGTTCAAGATGCCGATGAGAAGCTTATCCTAATGGCCCTCTGCAGTGGGGTGCATCCGGACACTAAATTTGCTAGAAGATTGACAAAAGAAAAACCAGCTACTTTACCCGATTTCTTCCATGAAGCCGGGAAATACATGAGGCTTGAGGATGCTGCCATTGAGGGGCAGTCAGGACAACAAAGTAAGACGACCCATGGCAACGCCCCTGCTGTGGCGAGGGACGTTCGAAGAAATGATTCCAGAGACAATGCTGGGGGCAAGAAAGTAGAAAAACGCCTATATCGGCCAGGACCAAGATTCGACTCTTACACCCCTTTGAACGAGACCGTCGAAAACATCTTCCTTGCCACCCAAGGCGAAGTTAGATACAAACGCCCACCATACAAGAAGGAATCAGATAGCGCACAGAAATCTGGAAAATTCTGCCGCTTCCACGAATCCCACGGACATGATACCAACGAATGCCATCATCTCCGAGATCTGATTGAGGAACACATCAGAAGAAAGAAACTGGAACGCTATGTAAAAAGTCAAGACAGGACTCCAGCTCCTGCCAATGAAAACCCAAGGCTACCCTCACCAGGGACCGGCAGAGGCGACCGCAACGCTAGCAGCTCTAGTCAAGAGAAGATAGTGGTCCATACCATCTCAGGAGGTCCGCACATCGCAGACAGAAGTTGGAAAGAGATGGAAAGATATGGGAAGTCGCTCAGAGACAATAGAGACTGTGTCAATACGGTTATAGAAGAGCGCCACCCAAAGCGGAAAGAAAGTGATGACATCACATTCAGTAAACGCGACCTAGAAGGAAGACAGTACCCTCACATGGATCCCATGGTTATCTCTGCCCGACTCGGTCCCGCCGAAGTTTACCGAATCCTGGTAGACACTGGAAGCTCTGTAAATATCCTGTTCAAACACGCATTCGACAAAATGAGGCTATCAATGAAGGATGTATCTCCCTGCGATAAACCGCTACACGGTTTCACTGGAGATGCGAAAATGCCCATCGGGCAGCTGGACCTCTTCGTTGAAATTGGAAGCCATCCCCGCTCCGTTGTAAGGAAACAGACGTTTGTGCTGATAGAAAACCATTCGGCCTACAACGCCTTCCTAGGAAGACCAGCCCTATCTGACTTCCAAATTGTCCTAGCCCCGTGGTGCCTGAAAATGAAATTTCCAACAGACAATGGGGTAGGGGAAGTGGAAGGAGACCAAGATATTGCACGAGACTGCTATGTAACCGAACTTCGCAACAACCACAGGAGAGATAAAGGGAAAGGTGTAGAGATTGCCCTCTGCACAAAAAGCCTTGAAGCATAGCAGCTAAAGAAAGCCCCTCCTCTTCGATACACCAGCGACCCTTTCAATGAATTAGACCCTAGGGACAAAGAGGAGGAGGCCACCGCCGAGCCTGCAGAGGCTATGGAGTTTATATCTGTAGACAAGCACGACTCAAGTAGGCTACTGAAAATTGGGTCGCAGCTGAAAACTGAATTGAAGGAACAACTCATTGATTTTCTCCGCCACAACTTGGATGTGTTCGCTTGGTCACACGCTGACATGACCGGAATCTCCCCCAACATAGCATGCCACATATTAAAAATTGATCCTACCAAGGCGCCTGTAAAACAAAAAAAGAGAAGTATGGGGGCAGAGCGATCAGCAGCCCTCGATGAAGAAGTAAAGAATCTACTCGCCAACGACTTCATACGAGAAGCTATTTACCCAGAATGGATCGCCAACCCGGTACTAGTAAAGAAGGCTAATGGGAAGTGGCGGACCTGCATTGACTTCTCCAACCTAAACGACGCCTGCCCAAAGGATTGCTTCCCGCTTCCCAGAATCGATCAACTTGTAGACAGCACAGCCGGGCACGAACTCCTGTCTTTTATGGATGCATACTCAGGATATAATCAAATTCCTATGCATGCTCCCGACCAAGACCACACTAGTTTCATCACCGACCGGGGTTTGTACTGCTACAAAGTAATGCCCTTCGGACTTAAAAATGCAGGGGCCACCTACCAGCGCCTCGTCAACAAGATGTTCGCAGGGCTAATAGGACGAACAATGGAAGTATATGTAGACGACATGCTGGTAAAATCACGGAAAGCCAAAGATCACGTAAGCCACCTAGGCGAAATGTTCCAGGTACTTCGACAGTATGGAATGAAGTTGAATCCACTAAAGTGCTCCTTCGGAGTGTCATCGGGAAAATTCTTAGGATTCATCGTCCATGCCCGAGGGATAGAAGCAAACCCTGAACAAGTCCGAGCATTAAGGGACATCAAGATACCTTCCACCCGAAGGGAAATGCAAAGCCTAAATGGAAAAGTGGCTGCCCTAAGCCGATTCATCTCCAAAGCAACGGACAAGTGCGTCCCCTTTTTCGAAGCTCTAAAGAAAGATAAAGGAAAGTTCGAATGGACGGACGAATGCTTGACCGCTTTCCTTAACCTAATCAAACACCTCCAGAAACCACCGGTACTCTCGACCCCAAGCGAAGGCGAGGAATTATACCTATACCTTGCTGTGTCATCTCACGCTCTAAGCGCTGCCTTGGTAAGGGAAGATAACCGCACGCAACGACCAGTTTACTTCGTCAGTAAAAGGTTTACTGGGGCAGAAGTCAGATATCCTAAGCTTGAAAAGTTAGCGTACTGTTTACTAATCACTTCACGAAAGCTACGTCACTACTTCCAATCCCATTCCATCAAAGTTCTGACCGATCAACCACTGAGGCAAGTACTCCATCGTCCCGACACTTCAGGGCGACTACTTAAATGGTGTATTGAGCTGAGTCAATATGATATCACCTATCACCCTCGCACCGCCATCAAGGGACAAGCCATGGCTGATTTCATTGCAGAATTCACTACCAACGAGGATAAGGAGCAACTGGAAATAACAGAAAATATCAAGTGGAATCTCTTTGTGGACGGTGCATCTAACGAACAAGGCTCGGGGGCAGGTGTGGTAATAATCACTCCCAGGGGAAATAAACTGCACTATGCTATAAGGTTGGAGTTCGCTGCCACCAACAACGATGCGGAATATGAAGCAGTAATAGCCGGATTGGAAATTGCTATCGAGATCGGAGCCAATTCTTTGCGTCTTCACAGCGATTCTCAGCTTATTGTTAATCAAATACTAGGGGAATTCCAAGCTCGAGAAGAGCGACTCATAGCATATCTAAAGAAGACCAAGTTACTTCTCAGCCGATTGGACCACTACTTAGTCAAACACATCCCTCGGGAAGAGAACCAAGAGGCCGACGAATTGGCAAAGCAAGCAAGTATGAGAGACGTCGCCGTCTTCGGAGCAGTAACTGTCTCAAAGCAAACAATCCCAAGTTTTGAGCAAGTGAATCTGATAGCTGCAACCGAAGAGGCAACCTGGATGACTCCCATCCGAGACTACCTACAGAATGGCACACTACCCGACGGGCGTAACGAAGTCAAGAAAATCTTGAGGAAAGCGTCCCGCTACACAATACAAGGAGACATCCTCTATCGGCGCGGGTTCTCTAACCCATTGTTAAGGTGTGTCGCCGGAAGGGGAGCCAAGGAAATCTTATCCAACATTCATCAAGGAAGCTGCGGAGATCACACCGGAGGGCAAACGTTAGCAAAAAAGATACTCCGATACGGATATTTCTGGCCCACCTTAAGCAAGGACGCCTTAGATTTCGTCAAGAAGTGTGACAGATGCCAAAAATTTGCTAAGATCCCTCGGCTACCAACAACCGAAATTACTCAGATGACCAGCCCTTGGCCCTTTGCAGTATGGGGAATTGACTTAATCGGTGAACTGCCAATGGGTCGAGGCGGCGCCAAATATGCTATAGTAGCAGTCGACTATTTCACCAAATGGGTGGAAGCAGAACCTCTAAATAAAGTATCTTCAGCGAAAGTTATCAACTTCTTAATCAAAAATGTTCTGTGCAGGTACGGAGTCCCACTAAAAATCATATCAGACAATGGACTTCAGTTCGACAGCGAGGAATTCGCCAACTGGTGCCAAGAACACGGAATTCACAAAAGCTTCTCATCCGTAGCATATCCCCAAGCAAACGGACAAGTCGAAGCAGTCAACAAAATTCTGAAAACTCTGATCAAAAAGAAGCTCGAAAAGTCAAAGGGCGCTTGGGTGGATGAACTCCCTACGGCACTATGGGCCTACCGCACATCTTTCAGAACATCAACAGGGCACACTCCTTTCTCTTTGGCATACGGATCGGAGGCTATGCTCCCAGTTGAAACCATTGTGCCTTCCCACCGTAGGATCCACTATAACCCAGAAGAGAACGAAGAGCTCCTCAACATGTCTTTGGATCTAGTCGAGGAGAGAAGGAATGATGCAGTCCTAAAAACAGCAGCCCACAAGCAAAAGGTGGCAGCACAATACAACTCCAAAGTCAAGCATCGTACCTTACGAGAAGGGGATCTTGTCCTCAAGCGAATCTTCCCTCGCCCCGGAGCACTAGACCCAATCTGGGACGGACCATATGTAATTCATAAAGATCTCCACAACGGAGCCTATATTTTGTCAACAGTGGACGGAGAGGTGTTCCAGAGGGCATGGAACATCCAACACCTCCGTCGATACTTTTCTTAACTTGTATTGCCCATATGAAGTGAATTAACAAAGAGAATCAGTGGACGTAGGCATTTTTTCGTGCCGAACCACTTTAAAAAAGCCTTGTCTCTTTTTTAACTTGTTCCTGTGTATCTTGGCTGCTTGTTAACTTTATCCTTTTCTGTTGAACAAAATCCTGAGCATATAGCATTTCTATTCAAAGCACTCCACGATGCAACTTCACGTGGACAAGACCCAACAGGTACTATGTGAATCTATGCCCTCGCCAATGAGACACTTTTGCTCCAGCATCCCTCTGCTGCGGGTTAACTCATTGCTCGCGACGGCCCTTAAAGCCAACTGTAATGAGCCGATTATAAGCCACCGAGAAGGCCGACTATAGCCGAGGCAGCTCATTACGGCGTTAGGCTCGCCGGCGACTGTGAACCGATTATAAACCCCAACATAAGGTGTGGCCAGCCAGGGGTAGTTCACAGTTGACGATCGGCACCCACGCTAGCCGGCCACAGTAAATCGAATAATACCCATGAGTACGGGCCATAATGGCCCGGGTAGTTACTGTGCGCGATCTCGGCTCTGGTGTGTCTTAAGTGCGGCTGTGGTAAAAAAAGAATTAACTCCCCGCGGAGGCGTAAGATGGGTGACAAATGTCTCCAAGACCCACAGCTAGGGAAAGTGACTACAAAACCCGTTTGCCACGAACTTAAGCACATCGAAGGCCTTCCGTGACTGGAAGTTTTACCATTTCACATATTTCAATTTTACTTAAAAAACTTTCCTCCTATCCTCTATAACAAACCATAGAGTACAGGATGCAGGGTAAGAGATATCCGCCAATGGATGCAGAGATTCACAATCAGATGGCAGGGCATTCGACTGCTTTCCATGCTTGGTCATACAAGATATTCGAAACTGCCATTTACAAACAGAACATGAAAGGCGGTATTTTCTTCCTTTATGTGCATATGCATGACTGTAATTTAATTTTTTTTTCACACCACACGCTAACATTGCAAGTCATGAGATTATGATTTAAAACCAGAATCTGACATCAAACACAATTTAATTACGAGAATATACACAGCTATATTTCTCATACGACATGTCAAAACAGCAACAAACATTCAAGAAACGACAGAATCAGCTTAAGCTAAAAAATTACACGTCAAGAATAATATTATTACAAGTAGCAAGAATTACAACTTAGAGGTTACTCTACTGTCTTAAGACTAACATATACAACAATGCCAAGCCTACAAAAAGAATTTTCCAGGTTCAATCATGGAGCTGGTTGCGTCGAAGTCTTGTCCTTGTTCTTTTGCCCGCCTGTCCGGTCATAAAAAGGATTCATTAGTGATGAGTAACCAAGTTAACAGAAAGACTAGAAAGGAAGACTTACCAGTACTAGCTTCTTGACCATCCTGGTCGTCATCCTCTACCTGCACACCCGCCTCTTCAGCAGCAAGCAGCCGCATACCCTCCTTTACCGCCACTTTCTCCTCCTTGGTGAACTGGGCAGTGACCACATCCATACTGAAGACCGTTCCACCCTCTTTATCTGCATCAGCCTTAGCCTCCTCCAAAGCCCGAAGATAGGTCTTGGCCATGACCCTGGGATAATCATCCATCCAAGAGAGGTTACCCTGCTTCCAAGTCCGGAAATACATGTCCTGGAGCATGTCATCCATCATTCCTTCGTTCTCCTCAAACTCCCTCATCCGGGCATCGGAGGCCGACAACCTTTCGACGGCAGCATCTCTCTCCAATCTGTATCTCGAGCAATCAGCCTGAAGGGACCTCCGCATCACCTCCATCTCTTCCCTCAACTTAGCTTGAGCAAGCTCTGCAGCCTCAAGTTTCTCGGACAATTCCTCCACCTGCTCGAGATCCGCTCTCCGAACCTCATCCACCGTGGCAATAGCCATGTCAATCCGCTCTTTGCAAGCAGCTTCCATTTTCCGCAATTCGGCCTGACTGGCCTCTTCCATGGTTCTCCTTAATCGCCCAGTAGCAGCCTCATGCTGAGAAATCTGGATAGCCTGATCCGCAAGCTGCTTGGCCTGATCCGAAACTACCAATCGAAGTCGGATATTGGCGCTCCCTATCTCCTCTCCGGCCTTAACCAGCCGAGCGTGATGCCCCATCAGCTTCTTGGCCTCCTCTGCCACCCGATCAATATTAGCTTTGGCCTCGTCTCCCATAGTGACTATACGAGTGGTGAGTAGATCGAGGTCTAAGGACTTGGCTTCGTCAAGTACTCGTACCATGGGGTTACGGGGGAGAAGGTGTTCACCAGTAACTTCGTCAAAAGTAATATCATGAGAGCCTGGATCCAGATCAGGATGACCCGCGAATGGATTACGGGCCAAGTCGGGACGGTCGATATGAATAACAGAAGGGTTTCCGGACGGGTGTGGAGAGGGTACAAACTCGCTACCCTCCTCAGTAATATCATGAATAGGCTGAGCCGGAGGCTGAGGACCGAGCGAAGTTTCGGATAAAGGATGACTCCTCTTCCTCTGCTGAATACCCTCTTCGATGACCCCAAGAAGAGGACGGTATCCGACTACATCCCCGGAGCGTTGGGCTGAGGGCTTCGGCTTAGCAGAAATTTTGGAAAGTTTATATTGCTCGAGCCTGTGTCGAAGGTTCGAAGCTTTGGGCGTCTTGCCTGCTCCTGATATAAAGAACAAGTGTTACAATCTTACATTACTATATGATTCAAGAAACGCGGTAGATTACAAGTTAGAAAAGGAAAAGAAACACAGCTGTGGTTGTACAAACCCTGGGGAGGAGTGGGATACTGCAATAAGTCCTGGATTTCATTCCAGGACGGGAGCGGGTCATAAAATATTCCTAAGTCCCTATCATTAGTGAAGCATGCAGGGGTCAAGAGTTCACCTTGAGTCGTCAGAGCCACCTTGGTCGGAATAGTCGGAGAAGACTCACTTGCACCAGTCCCGGTTTTGTCCGCCTTCCCGGTCTTCTCTACCAAAGCCGGATCATCACCCAACCCCTCAAAAGCTTGACGGAGAGCATCATCCGTCCACTCTTGCATTTCGCCTACTTGCCCAGAAGACAGAGCCCTGGAACCATCACCACCCTGTCCATCGCCACCATCGTCACCAAGACGCTCAACGTCACTTCCGCCCTCCGCCTCACCTCTTTCTTCCTCCGCGTCTATCTCCCCCTGAGTAAGTGGACAATTGCTGGGAGAAGGACCGTCTGACCTCTTAAGTTTCTTACCTCCGACGGCTGGAGGTTTCGTGAATGGTTTTCTCTTTCCACCCTCTGCCGCAACGCCTCCCTTAGCCTGAGCAGCCGCCCTCTCTTCCGCCGTTTCCCTCAACTTAACTACAGACTGCTGCGGAAGGATCAAGTTATATTCCAGAAGGATCGCATTTCTAATCAAGTAGGCAGATGATCTGTATTTCCCAAGAATGGCTTCTATCTCCGCCGCCGTCTGAACCAGGCGGTCAGTCTCCACAACCGGAAAGCCACCTGTCGCTAGAAAAAATGAGAAAGTATGAGAAGAAGCATCGAAATCGGGATAGAAATTATAAGTAAAAGCATCAACTTACATCCAGAGGTAAAGCGCCGGATGGAGACGGAGTCGTCCCTAACAAAGAACCACTCTTTCTTGAACATGCTGAATTTGGAGTACAGGTCGAGGACCGGCTTGAAGGTCACAGCAGATTCCAAGCTAATATATGGGGACCCCTTCTTGTAGCCCCTTAAATTATACAAGTACCGGATCTCCCGGTTGGAGGGAGCGCGACCATACTTCCTCCGAAAAATAACGAAAAGGCTCACCAGTATGGCATAAGAGTTGGGCTGAAGCTGAAATGGGGCCACCTTCAGGTACGTGAGGAAGCTGACTATCCAAGCATTGAGAGGCGGGATAGCACCACACATGCAATGGTACCTGCTATAAGCAAAGTATCCTTCGGGAGGACTGTATGGCATGACTCCTGGGCCCGGCAGCAGCATGAGGGCTCTATCAATCCCAAAGGAACGAGATATAACATCGAGTTGCTCCTCTTTAAGAGAGCTAGGAAAGCAGTCAGGCGGGGAATCCAGCAGCTCCTGGGGACCATATCCATCCACTAATGACCTCGGGGCGGGCCCATGACGCTCCAATCCTGATTGAGCTGGGGGCACGGCCGAGGACTCTCCTTCACCCCCGGATCTCTTCTTGTCTGAACGAGTTTCTACTTTGCGAGACATTATCTGCAATACCGGAAAAACACATTGTTAGAACAGAAGATGTAAACAAGTATATGACGTCATTCAGTAAAAACATGTTCAGTATCATTTTTTTTTTCATTCGGAATTCAAGATCCCTGAGTTCATTCGGCATCCCAGTATGGGAGTTCATTCGGTCAAGCCAATCAACGGCTCATTCGGCATCCCAGTATGGGAGTTCATTCGGTCAAGCCAATCAATGGCTCATTCGGCATCCCAGTATAGGAGTTCATTCGGTCAAGCCAGTCAATGGCTCATTCGGCATCTCAATATGAGAATTCATTCGGTAGCCTAGTCCTAGAAGTTCATTCGGCAGAAAGCAAGCTCACCTGATTCGGCAGTTCGAATAATCGATTCGGCTATCACAGTTGGTAAGGAAATATGAAGGTTAGAGACCCCTATTTATAAAGCAAGGTTTAATAGCCGGACCAGGTAGTTCGGTCCTCAGGCCGAATACAATGACTCAGCTGGAACAAAGCGCGGCACCTATAAGCACGTACCCCACTTTGGGGGGCAAGTGTTGGAGATGTTTTCATCCGGTCTCCCCGAACCAGACATGCCGGACCACCCAGATGTCTCCCACCGGTCCAAAGCCTTCCAACCGAACCAACCATTGCCGGTCCAGGTCTCCTGCCGAACCAACCCATTGCCGGTCCAAGTCCCCTGCCGAACCAGCTCGTTGCCGAACCAATCCATTGCCGGTCCAAGTCCCCTGCCGAACCAGCTCGTTGCCGGTCCAACTCGTTGCCGGTCCAAACCTCGCCTCCCACCACCGAACCAACCCATTGCCGGACCAACTCGTTGCCGGACCAAGCCTCGCCTCCAACCACCGAACCAAAGTCCTATCAGGCCAGATTGTAGCAGCCCAGGCCCACCAGCTGCTATATACCTCCAAGACCCCTACCCCCAGCCTCACTCTATAAATAGAGGGGCAGGGGTACAACAATGGGGACAAGTTTTGAGAGCTCAAGCACGGAGAGAACTTTTAAAACAACTTTCTTTTACTTATATCAAAGCTTTGTACTTGTAATCAAAACAAGAGAAGAGAAATAACATATAAAGTGGACGTAGGCACATTCTGGCTGAACCACTATAAATTTGCGTGTCTTTTTACAGTTTAACCCCTGCTTTTCATATATTTGCGTAAATCACTCAAATCGCTAAGAACAACATAAGATCCATTAAATTATACAACTTTGAGGTGTTTGTCCATTTTTTGTGCAAACAACTAAGTATATTTTCAAAGAAGGATTTTTAAGTATAAATTAGAAGTTTTAAAAAGAATGTTTTAGAAAAATTTATTATTTAGTTGTTTTAAAATTGTTAAAGTTGTTGAGAGGTAAGATTTCCCCTGTCTAGAGTCCCTTTATTTCGGCTGTGTGGCGGTTGCTGATCCCAACCGCGGGGTGATCTTATTCGGGCTATCCAGAAAGGGGTAGTCCGGTCTTGTGTTGCAGGGGATCGGGAGTGGTCCTCGGTATACTGATCTAGACCAGGTACCGTAACAGGTGGTACCTAGTGCCTAGTCATTCAGTTGGAAATCCATTTTTCCTATGTGCCTTTACGGTTTTTGTTGTAGAGCCTAGTATGCTGGAATTTAATTAATGTAACAATTTCGGCTATTTGAATAAGTATTTGTACTTAGACACTATTATAATATTAGAGAATTTTGATAAGAAATGTTTTGGTTATCGTAAGGTAAAAACCTGACATGTTTATTTGTGGTGTGGTCTTACGAGATACCTTTGATTTCAAAGGATTTTGAAAACTTTAATAATTCAATTGAGTGTGTTTTCTCACGCTGGTTTTCCAGACTGACTCGGGTGTTATTTACTATAATGCTCGGGTTAGACCGAGTATCACAGATTCAGGATAGGATGCTATGGAGCTCAGGAGACGAGCTGGATGTCGAGACGTATCACACGTACTTGGAGTATTCCGCTGTATATGGTATGCTGTATAGTCAGTTTTTGTGAGGACAAGTTAGTATAACTATCCAATATTGTGTTATTGTTTAGTGTACTCTGATGATGTAATTTATTAAACAGTAATAGTTCTTTTTGTATAAAGATCAGTTGTTATCTATTATATATTGTTCCGCTGCGATTGTGAGATTCTGATGTTTTTTCTATTTTCTTCTTCTACCTCTTTCTTCTTTCCCTTACGGTCGTGTATTTCCGGCATTCGATTGTTCGACATTTAATACTGTAGACGTATTTATGTCGATTTTCGGAGGTCGAAAAACCGGGTCATGACATTGTGGTATCAGAGCAGAAGGTTAAGCGGGAACCTTGGCTCTGGTGGGGATTACTCATTAAAGATAGGGTCAGTAGTACCCTAAAATGAGTTTGAGTGTATTAATAGATATGAGTGCGTATTTGTTAGTGAATATAAAATTGTTTTATATTGTGTTGATTGGTTTGTTGAGTGGTTCATGGATTTTGGTCAATACGAGTAATTAACGTTATTGATAGGGATCTCTAAACACTTGAATAACATAATTCGACATAGTATTGTTTTTAAATGGGGTAAATGAAATAATTTTTCCCAAAATTATTTTTGAATATAAAAGAAATATTTTTTCGTAAATTATTGTAGTATATGGTTGCTTGGTTGTTAGGGAATGATAATATTAAACTATTATCATTGTTGTGTAGAAATTAAAATAAGAAATTAATGTTATAACCAAATAGTTAAGAAATAAATTCATATAACAAAATAGAGTTTGTAAATATGAATTATAAATGTGATTTATAATTGAAATAGAATAAAATTCCAGAGTAATATTTGAATATAGATTGAAAGGATTTGAAATTCGAAAATTTGGGAAATTAAATTTCCTGTGAGCTTGAAAATGATTTTCAAAGGCTTTGGGGGAATAATAGTGATCTTATTCGGAAATATTTTTGAATTGGAAATGAAACCTGGTGAGATATGGGCTTTAAAAATATTTGAAATGTTTTTAGAGAAGTAAAAGCATTAAACTCACTTCGGTCGCTGGAAAATAATTCTGATGATGATCGCGACATCATTGGTTATCATTTTCGAGTTTCCAAGGGAGAAATTGCTACCTGAATGTTGTGGATGTTGAAATTTGGTTTGGTAAAACGGTTTTGATTTTGTAATATAAAGGAATATTGGATATACTAAAGGGTTTTGGGATACAATTGATTTCAAAAATGATTTTGAAATACTTAAGAAATTATTTAAAACTCTAGGAGTGAATTAAAAATGTTTATGGAATATAAATAAGTTTGGGAACTTATAAAATTTGAAATTCGTTGGAATAAAATTTAACTTGAAGAAGAGTTAAATTAAAATAAGTATGAAAACAAAATAAGTTAGAAAGGTAAGCCAATTATATGAAGTGAATTGGGAGAGATTAGTGAATGGATTGAAAATAAGTTGGAAAACTTATCAAAGTTTAAAATTTGAATTGAAATGGAATTTAACTGAATTAAGTTAAATGAAAGTGAGCTTTAAGGAAATGGTTATTGAAAATAATTTTATTAAGATTGTAAACAAATGTATAGAGGAACAAAGGAATTTACATTTACAAGTAAATAAATTGAAGCTGAATATTGGAATTTAATTTGAATTGTGTTAAATAAAATGAAATGGAAGATTAGTCAAGTTGGACTAAATAAAACAAAGGATTGAAAACAAAATTAGTAAGTAAACTAATTGATTTAAATGGGTAAGCAAATGAATTGGAATTGAATAATGGAATGAGATTTGATTTGAATCATGTTAAATAAAATAAAGTTATTGATTTTGATTGGGAATAAATGGGTGAAAGGAAGGAAGATTGAATTCAAGTGAATTTGAAAATGAAAATTTGAATAAAAGTAAGTATAATCAAAGTGGTGAAGTGGAAATAAGTATTAAAGTGTATAAAATATTTCTAGTAAACTTAAGAAAAGAAATGGTGAAATTCTTAAGTAAATGTGGAATTGAGAGATATACTAAATATTTGAATGAAGATTTAATAAAAGTGGTGAAAAAGAAAAAGTGTGGATAAGTGTATGGAAACCAAAATAAATGTGAATAAAAGAGAATTGATATAATTAATAATCAATTGAGATAAATACGTAGGATGTACGTATATTATTTTATTCGCATGACAATTTGATCCAGATTCAAGCACAAAATTTCGAGATAGGCATAACGATCCGAGTTAGGATTTTTCACTCGATTTTCGACGGCGAACCCTAGATATGGGTTTTTGATTGATTCTGGAAATTCTCTATCATAGTATATGGCTATGCAAGGAGAATGACGGTTTCTGATCAAGAAACCAGATCCGAGTCCGCACTAGGGAGTCGGGTGGACGATACTAGTTCGGAAGTGAAATTGTGTGATTGAGTGAGCGATCAGATTTGATATTGTGTACGGATGATGTATGTATATCGTACGGGTTTAAATAAAGCAAATATTGAAAATTTTGAAAAGAAATGAACAAGATGATTTTGAATTCTGTGATTGGATATTATTGCTGAGTGAGGTGTAGGTGATTAAAAGCAAAAGATAAATTGATGTTTCAATTACAGAAAACAAAATTTGAATTGCCCGACAAAAAGGTATGTAACTAAATTGGCATATGAAATTTGATGATTTTCTGATCTAGCCACTTGGCTTTTGTTTTCTTTTGAAAATTTAGGGGCCGTAGAGGCAAATTTTGTAGTTGTTCTGATCTAGCCGCGCAAAGGAGACGCTGGCAAAAATTTTCAAAGATTTAGAGAGTTAGAAAAATTTTGAAGAAATTTTGATAATTTAAATTTGGTTTTAAATTATAGTTTGAAATGGTTCTGTAGATAATATTGGTTGAAATCTATGGATGAATGTGGGAATTAGAAAAGCGATAATGGGTTTCAATAAATTGTTTTGGGAAGTTGTTTAAAAACTGTGTGGTTTTTGGGAAATAGTTAACGGGTTGTGGACCATTCTTCATTACTAGCTATTTCGGGGACGAAATTCTTATAAGGGGGAGGAATGTAACGACTCGGAATTTTGGGTATTTGAAATTGGAATATTTAATTGATTTTAAATATTCAGAAGTTAAATTTTAACTTGCATTTCAAATATCACTATTTTTGGACAATTTAATTATTGAATTTGATAATTGCAAACTGGGTAAAATATGAAATCTGGAGTTTCAAGCTTGTTAAAAATATTTCAAAGACTTATAATATTTATATTGATAATAATGAAGGTAATAAAAGTTTTAAAATTTGAAATTTAAATGTGTTTGTTCATTTTTAAAAATATATCGTTTAAATTGATATTTAAAAATAGCCTTCCGAGGCACAACCTCGGATTCCGACGAAACTAGTTTCATTGGATCCGTAATATTTTATTATTATCGGATTTCAAATTTCGTAGCTTTTGGTGTTATCGTTGGGCCGTAGGAGAAATAAATGCGCTGGAAACTATATCGAAATTAATATAATAGCTGGGTCCAAAAAGCTATCTTCTCCATACGATCGAATTAAGGCTCGAAACCATTTCCATTGCGTTCGGAATAGGGGTATAACATTATATACGCCTAGTGGCAGCCTCAATAGGAGATCAAGATTTTGAGTTGCGTTTATTGAGGCAATTTGAATTTAAATTTAAAATATATATTTTATATACTGGTCAACTTTCAGCTGTATTTCTTTTACATCGGAACTTTTAGCCTTCTCCTCAATCACTGTAGCAAATTGACTCAGGCACGCTAACATCTCATCATGTCCCCTTCATTCCCGTTTTGTAAACTCTCGTATCAAAAACATTTCGAAAAATAAATATAAGCAATTGCTTGAATATTTTAACGGCCTAGCAATCAAATATATAAAAATCAAGATTGAACCCCTCCCCTCAGATCGCAAACCCAAACAAATCTGCAGAGCCATTCACGCTAATTCAAAATCCTTGCGCATAATTGATAAATCATGCAAATACAATTAATCGCGTGATTGAGTAGGATTGCAGTTCGTTATACTTTGATCGATTTTAGGGTTCTCGATCATCGTTAGGGACAGTGAGTCGAGCGAAAGATATATATAATAGTAAATCGAATCGCGCAGCCTTGCTATTCGTGCTAGGCATGGGATGAAGGGGGGAGACAAGGAGAGTCGTCGCATGGCTAGGGTGGTCGGTGTCGCGATTTGAGTCGCGAGCGTGGGGGCGGGAACGATGCAGTGGATGGTTTTGATCGAACAATGGTTTGGTGTGGCTCTGCAAAAAGATGGTGGGGTGGTGGGCAGTGAAGGTCGAAGTGTTGGAGCAGGGGACGATCACAGGTGGAGTCGCGTACGAGGAGGGATCTGGGTTCGAAGTGCTGTTGAAGTCATTAACCCAGGCGAGCATGGAAGAAGAGCGGCGACCTGGGATTGTCATGTGGATAAGTGGCGAGGCATGGGGAGGTCGGGACGTTGGCAGCTAGGGCTTTGAAATTGGGGAGAAGCGTGGGCTGTGCAGTTTGGATTCTCGTGTGTTAGGGATTGTAGTGTCGTTGAGGGTTGAAGGGCAGGATCGAGTTGTTCGTCAATGAGGTATATGCAGTTTTTTTCAGTTTATATATATATACATACAAAAAAGAAAGTATGAAAGTGGGGTATAGGATACTTATATATATATATAAATTTACAGTAAGCATATATGCCAATTATTTTTCAATTTAAAAGATGTATATACATCTGTATATATAAACAGTAAATATATATATATAAGGTTTGGGAAAAAATAGGGATTTTGAAATGTTTATATAAATTATATTTTTGGAATCTATAATTTACTTTTATAAGTATATATATATATATATATGTAGTTTCAATAAAATAAAATAAATATACATCTACACATTTTAAACTTACTAGTTTATTTAAAAATATGTGTTTAGGGGATTAGTTTGTTAAATTAACTTATTTAATTATTTAGCTACTAAGAAATTATTAAAGGAGAAATTAGTTTAAATTAAATTATTAGTTAATTAAATTTAATAAATGGTAATTTATTGTTGGATTATTTAAAATGTTAATAAACCGTATAATGCTTATACAAGGTCTAAAATCGTGGAGAGACAAGCCGATTTGGATCGGATTGCAAATTAAAAGACAAAGGTGAGTTAATCTCACTCAAATTGGATTATCGGTTAATTTAATTAGTTAAAATTAAATTATTGGATGATTGATTGAATTTGATAATTATTATCAATCTGGATGTGATATTATATATAGTAGTGGGTTTATATATATATATATATATATATTGGAGTGATTGATATTCCCGCATTATATAGCGGATGAGACCCTATGTGCCCCGCATAATAGAGAATGACCCTTTATACCGCGATATCCCCTACGAAGTGGGATTGGTATTTTTATATCGTGCTAACATCTGTGGATGTAGGGAAATGGGTTGGAGGGATCCAACTGGATTCCTCAAAAGTATTGAAATTTATTTTCATATTCTGTGATATGATTTATTTGATAATCTGTAATAGATTATAGTGTAAATTGAAATTATTGAATGCTATGGTGTAAATTGAAATTATTGAATGCTTTGGTTTGGCTGAATATAGTTTGGTATTTTAAGATATCAAAGGTCTAAAGATTGGATTTTTAAAGGAAAATAAAAAGAAAGTTTTAAGTAAAATAATTATAGTGAAGTTGAGTAAATAAAAAGGGTGAATTTTGGGAAAAGGTAAATGGTTGATTTCGAAACCCTATTTAATAAATTCAGGGGAATGGGAAATAGAGATTTGGAATAAATGGGAAAATAAAGAATTTTAAGGACTTAAACGATATTGTTTAAGAATTAAAGGAGTTATTTTAAATTCAGGATTTAAAATGGATTGGGAGAAATAAAAAGGGGAATTTTTAAACAAAGTGTGAAATTGATATTTCAAATTTAAATAAGGTTTTAAATCATAATAAAGGAGTAAATCTGAATTAATGGATTTTGGAATAAATCTGGATAAGTCGAGAAATAAATTTTAAAGGGAATTTAATTCAGAGAATCGATTTGAAAATCGATTAAGTGTTTTTGAAATAGTGATTAAAAGGAGAGTGAGGCTATGGATTTATAAACTAGGTTTATAAATAAAGTGAGGTAATTATCAGTGGATAATTTGAAATTATAAATTCATGGTGGAAATTTATAAGGGGATGAGTAAATCGTTTTAAAAATATTTTTAAAAAGTATGGGAAAGAAAATTTACGGGATTGGGATGTAAATTAAATTGGAATAAATTGAGGAGGATTTATAAATGATAAGACTGGATTTATTGGAATGGAAAGTGTATTTTCCTGAAAAGCTAAGTATATTTTCAAAGAAGGATTTTTAGGTATAAATTAGAAGTTTTAAAAAGAATGTTTCAGAAAAATTTATTATTTAGTTGTTTTAAAATTGTTAAAGTAAATACTGATTAAGTTAATTTTAGTAGTAATTACTTTAAAGGTTAAATTAGTATTATGATTTGGAAGATAATTACTAAATATTTATACTTTATATAATAGTTTTATTTTAAATAGTAGTTTTTGACTAAAGTTTTTACTTGGAGAATTATTATAGAATTTCATAAACATTATTTTGAATAAAGGATTTAAGTAGCTTTATTTTAAATATTCCGAGTGTATAGTTTTGGATAAAGTGATTAATTTATTTAAAAACTAAATTTAAGAAGGCTTGGTGCTTTCAGTGGAAATAAAATATTTGGTTGAATTCATTGTTTATTTGATAGTAAAATAACCGACTATCAAATCTGGACCCGAATATAACTTTGGAAATATCTAGAGGAAATTCGAGAATTATATGGTACAGTTACCATTCGTGGTGCTATACTGTACGTATAAACTCGTTCGTTCTTCTAGGACGTTTATAAGGAAATCCGTCCACTAACGGTTAGGAGGTGATCTCCGATCTTATTCTTGTCTGTTTATTTCCTAGAGAACCGGGGGTGAGTTTACCGGAAATAGCGAACGTTGTTTCGAAGAGATCGGGATCGGATTTGTGATCCGAAAACCACTTCGATCCAATGAGTACGCTTTCGAGAGGAAGACAAGAGCTTTGGAGTCAAAGACGGAGCAGTGAAGTGCAAGGGCTAATCGCTACTAATCCTGAGGATGATTCCAAAATGGGTGTAGTAGGAGTAGTGCCTTCGGTTCCGTTCGGACCGGGAACGGACTTGTATGGATGAATGCTATTAGTACATTGTCATTGGAGGACAATGAGCATTCTAAGTGAATATTCCTAAAAAAGGTAACGCTTAGCCTCGAGCCTCATCAACCAGGAATGACTGAAAATCAGGGGTTATGCAGCAAGGCTAAGTGGGTAGCTTCCAATTAGGGTAAGATTTCCCCTGTCTAGAGTCCCTTTATTTCGGCTGTGTGGTGGTTGCTGATCCCAACCGCGGGGTTATCTTATTCGGGCTATCCGGTAAGGGGTAGTCCGGTCTTGTGTTGCAGGGGATCGGAGTGGTCCTCGGTATACTGATCTAGACCAGGTACCGTGACAGGTGGTACCCCAATGCCTAGTCATTCAGTTGGAAATCCATTTTCCCTACGTGCCTTTACGGTTTTAGTTGTAGAGCCTAGTATGCTGGAATTTAATTAATGTAACAATTTCGGCTATTTGTACTTGGACACTATTATAATATTAGAGGATTTTGATAAGAAATGTTTTGGTTATCGTAAGGTAAAAACCCGACATGTTTATTTGTGGCGTGGTCTTACGAGATACCTTTTATTTCAAAGGATTTTAAAAACTTTAATAATTCAATTGAGTGTGTTTTCTCATGCTGGTTTTCCAGACTGACTCGGGTGTTATTTATCTATAATTCTCGGGTCAGACCGAGTATCACATATTCAGGATAGGATGCTATGGAGCTTAGGAGGCGAGCTGGATGTCGAGACGTATCACGCGTACTTGGAGTATCCCGCTGTATATGGTATGCTATATAGTCAGTTTTTGTGAGGACAAGTTATTATAATTGTCCAGTATTGTGTTATTGTTTAGTGTACTCTGATGATGTAATTTGTAAAACGGTAATAGTTCTTTTTGTATAAAGATCAGTTTTTATCTATTATATATTGTTCCGCTGCGATTGTGAGATTCTGACGTTGTTTTCTATTTTCTTCTTCTACCTCTTTCTTCTTTCCCTTATGGTCGGGTATTTCTGGCATTCAATTGTTCGACATTTAATACTATGGACGTATTTATGTCAATTTTCGGAGGTCGAAAAGCCGGGTCGTGACAGAAGCCGAATGTTGGGGCACTATTGCTTCTAAACCCTACTTGAACATCATTCTTAACTCTCACAAATTGCTAAGCCTACTTTATCGACTTTTAGTGTTAAGTATAGTTAATTACTTTCTACAAACAAGTTAACAAAACAAAGCATGATTAAGCCACTAAGCAACTCCTTGTAACGACTCATCTTTTCGACCCTCAAATGTTGACACTAATACATCCACGGTATCCACGTGCCGAACACCCAAGTGCCAAAATGACAAATTATTAGGATTAAATAAAAGAATAAGAATAGAATAAGAAAAGAAGAACACAATATCATAATCTCACAATGGAACGATAATATATAATATCGAAGGAACAATACAAAGGGTTACTCTGAATATAGAAATATTAGAGTTACTAAAACCTAAGTACTATCATCAGCCTAGACAGTTATAACAACCTATCTTCACATATGCTGATACATACAATATAGAAAGGCAGTGGAAATAAGAACACTATAGAAGATAATCATCCAGCACTTCTCCCTAAGCTCCAAGCGTCCAAAGCTAAATCTAGAAACATATATGGGGCTGATCCGAGCATTAAGAAAATAACATCCGGATCTGTCTGGTAAACCAGCATGAGAAAACTTGTGAAACATGCAACATAGAACAATAACCATTGAGACCGTACGGATTCCCGTAACAGTTTTCCCCTTAAATTAACCAACCATTCATTACTTTTAACATATAGTGATATGATAGATAATGTCTAGAGTGTAGCAAATAAATCATATCAAATAGTTTATGTGTGAACACCACAACAATAATAGGTATACAATCAATACCGCTAAGGTGCGTTCGCATAATGGATTTCCGTGGAGCTCTCCTCGGATCTAGCCGAATCCGAACTCCTGCATAAGGATCAGAGATATCCTTCCAAGCAACGTACATCTCTAGGGAATGTACTATAGGAAATGCATAACTGACCCACGTCCAGACAATCGTGGTTCCGAATGCATCACTCCCGCATGCTTATCCATAAGTAATACTACATGGGAGTCTCCTGCACCCTTGGGATTGCTAAAATGCTAAGTTCCCTTTGGCCATGCATCATATCTCTGGTTTTAGTCATTTCCGATGTCGAGGCTACGTTCGGCATCTCTCACTCGAGTCTTCATCACTCGAACAAACACGAATCCCGATTCCCATATCTTGAACAGTTCGCGAATTACTACATGGATTCGAGCATCTCGAACTGATCTTGAACCTCCACATAGGTTCCCCACATAAGTCCTCTGACGAATGCTAATATTGTCCTCTTTCTTGGAATACTCCTTAAGATAGACAGTCCCATGCGATAACATCTTTTGAAACGTTAACGCTGACATCCCCTTTGGACTTTAACCTTAGGATTGACTGTTCAACTCTATAACATTTCACTTCACAGCCGCTTCCAAAACATAGAACTCGTATATGGTCTGAAGTGGTTTTCAATAAGTAAAACACTTATCGATCCCGGTCTCCTCAAAACCGATCGATGAATTTCCGGTTAACTCAATTTCGGTTCTCTCAGATGTAAGTGAAAGCTGAAGACGTTTCGTACCAATACTCCTCCCCGGGGGTCCTTATTGGTATGAAATCCCGAAGCCTTTCAATAACTTCTTAAGTCATATTTTGGTCAAATTCGATAGTCGACTAATCGACTATTTGGTACAAGATAAATATTTGTAAATGAAAACTAAGTTTAGGTTACATTCCATATACACACACCAAACACTATCATTATCCAAAACACAACCAAGCCATACAAAGTATGATTAAGCTACTTAAGTAACTCCTAATCCCTTCCATTTAATTAATTAAAACTCCTTTATTAGTAAACTTCATTTACCTAATAAACTCCTACTTTTTCTACCTTTTTCCAAAAGATTTCATTACTTATTATTTCCTTCAAAATATCCAATTTAAGGATCTAGGTACTTTCACAAATCCATTAAAAAGGTTTAAGACAAATGTTACTTAAACATTTCCATTACAAACCAAAAACCATTTCGCTTTTGCTTATCTTTAAATCATTCTTTTTAAAGATCTATTTACATTCCTATGTATAATCAACAATGGTTAAAGATGAATGTGATTAACATGTTGTCACAACAAATCCAAACCCTTCCCCTACTTGTTATTATCTTCACAAATCTTTGTTTTAAAGATCTATGTTCATATTCGGTCAAGTTTAGCATTTGATAAGTTAACTACCAAGTTCTAAAAATGATTGCTTATAAAAACCACAATTCGTACACTTAACTTGTTTCCGACATTCCAACTTAACCATTCCTTGTTTAAGAGTGAAGCTAGATAAGTTAGGACAGTGGTTGCACCAAGCCTTGCCTAGACACTTCATTCTTAAATTGCACAAATGGGTAAGTCTACCTCGTCGGCTTTTAGTGTTAAGTACAATATTAATGATTTCCATAAACAATAAGAAATCAATACGTTAACACATTTCCGACATTTTCCACTTACTTATTCCTCAGTTAAAAGGCAAGTCTGGTAAGTTAGAGCTCTATTGCTCCTTCCTTACTTGACATCAATCTTAACTCTCACAAATAGATAAGATTACTTCGTCGGCTTATTAGTATTTAGCATAGTCAATTACTTTCCTAATAAGTAATTAAACAATTAACCATTTGGCCATTAAGCAATTACTAACCCCTTTCTAAACATTTTGTTTTATAATCTAAAATAAGATATTTATATAAGATATTTCCCAAGATAATTATATGATATATTTTCCAAGATATTTTTATATAAGATATTTCCCAAGATATTTATATAAGTTATTCCCAAGATATTTATATATAAGATATTTCCCAAGATATTAATAAAAGATATTTACCAAGATATTTATATAATATATTTATACTTCAAAATACTTATAATATGTTTTAAAACTTTCCTTTGAAATATCACTTGAAAATAACAAGTTTGAAAAATCATTAGAAACTTGAAAACGACATGTTTTAACAAAATATCTCTCCTTTGGAAATTCATAACTAATTCTTACAAATTCATAATATCTCAAAACACTTTTAAAGTACTCTAAAAATAGTTAGTAACCACTTGTAAAAAGAATGAAACAAAATACTTAAATCTAAATATCTTTTCAAACCTTTTAAGTCCAAAAATCAAGTCTAAACGGGGTAATTTTGCACTAGTGATGTTTTGGCAGATTTTGAGATGTTACTTAACTTCTTACTATATAACCTTTTATTAGAAACAAACATATATATATATATATAACAATATAAATATAGTGAGAAACCCTTAAGGATCTCTCTACAAAGTTCCATAACAATTTCCAAAAACAAGGCAACTCCAAACTGCTTCTATAGCGACTATCGCTATAAGTACACTTCTAAATCCAAGTCATATCTAAACCAAAGTCCATCTATAACCTATGTGCTTTGTTCAAGATCTTGTCATATGTCATACAAGTCAATTCCAAGATTGTTCAAGTCCATATACATGGATATAACATATGTCACTTACTTTTAAAGTAAGAATTTAAAATCAATGTTTTAAGATATGTCACTTAACAATTCAAACAACATTTACTATAATCAAACATCAACATAAATGAGATATTTTCCATTTAAAGCAAGGTGTTAACTCACCTTTAACCCAACCATAACCAAGATCCAAGAACCAAAGCTAAGCCTCTACCTTGCAACCACCTTCTCTTTCTCCTTCCTCCTCTTTGCTCTTGCCTTTAGCCTCCCTACCCACATAATTGCCCACGGTCATCTCTTCCATGGGAAGCATGGATCCACTTCTTCATGTTTTGTCTTGGCGGAAGGGTTTCTAAATGGTACCAAGCCTTGTGGAAAAGTTTGAAGTGATTTGGAGTTGATTTGGTACTCTTTCTTTTTAGAATATAAGAGAGGAAGAGATGAAGAAGCTATTGATTTTTACAACTCAAGCTTTGTTATTTTTGTGATTTATTCCTAAGGGTGTACCCCTCCTTATATAGGCTTAGGAATGTGATGGGAAAAGACTAAAAGTCCCTTAAAACCCTAACATCATTAATTACACACATCACTTCTCCTTTATGTCAAAGTTGCTTAAGGGTTAAGGGCTTTCCTTATTTGCTCACTTTCCTTTTTTGCTCATTATTCTTTCCACACCTACAAGATAAGCTTAGGAAGCTTCTTAAGGGTTTTGTGGAAAAGATTTTTATTTCATTATTAATTTCCTAAGCAAATAAATTTATGCAAAAAAATCTGAACAACTTCTAACCGTTAAAAAGATGTTTATCGATATTTTTTTAAAGTATTTATTTTTGTAAACATTTTTCCAAAACAAGTTTGCCCTAATTACTTATGATTTAGATGGGGTTAAAAAGCTTCTTAAATCATTTTAATAATATTTAATCCAAGATCCGAATATTTAAATAATTCAGATATTTAAATACGAAGTATCCGAAATTCCAGGTCGTTACACTCCTAAACCTCTTTTATACAACATTTGCTTATAATTTAAAACTCTCTTAAAAATGATAAAGTTGTATCTATAATAATTTACTTATAAAGTTAAGGTATTTAATAAATAATTTAAATGATACTATAAGTTAAGATATTTAATACTTTAGTAAAATAATTAATTGATTTTCTAAAAACTATATATACTTAAGGTATACTTTAAAATACTTATAATATAGTATAAAACAATCATTTAAAATATCTAATTTAATTTATAATATATTTAAAAACTTTAAACAACATGTTTTCCTTTTTATAAAAATAGACCTGTTACTTTAATAATTCATAATTAATTATTAAAAATTTATAAAAATTCCTTACCACTTTTAAAATACTCTAATATAAGTTAGAAAAGATTACTAAAAAACTGAAGTAAAATACTTAAGTTTAAAGTCATTTCAAAGCAATTTCAAGTCTCAAATAGAAACTACAACATTTACAGAATGCTGTAAATAGAGGTTCGAGTTGCTACAGCCTTTTTAAAGTGCTACGGATGACTGTTAGGAAAGGCTATGAATTGGGCCAGTTTTGGTATCTTGCAAGTTTGAACGATTTTTGATATACTAACAAACTTTTTAGCATACAATATTTATACTGTAACTAGTATACACATAATACATCACAACCATTATAATAGTCCGCTTTTCTATACCCCTTGAATAGACACTAATCTCCATCGATTTACTCAAGGTGAACGAAAAACCGAACCATTAGGGTTTAAAAAGAAGAGGTAGAAGAAAAGATAGAAGAAAAAGAGAAGAAGAACAACAGAACAATATCAGAAACGAAAACAATATCAGAATCTCACATATCGCAGCGGAACAATATATAATAGATAATCACTAGTCTTTTAAAACAAAGAACTATATCAGTTTATACATACATCAATCAGAGTCAATACACAAAAATAGACAGTTATATAAACTTGTCCTCATACAGAATACACAGCGGAATAAATACTATCAGATACAAATACTACGTCTCGTCATCCAGCTTCTTTCCAAAGCTCCAGAATATCCAGAATATCCTGATAACATAACTCTAGACTGCCCGTGTGGAAATTGGTGGGCACCCAGAGTTTAGAAGGGAAACAATAAACTCCAGGTCAGTCATGGTGACTGGTGTGAGATCGTAAAACAGTTATTTTTCACAAAGAAAATAAAACAGATTCGCAATGCTTTTGGAAAATGAAACTACCATAAGACCTCCCGCCACACACACAATGCAAACGCAGAATTGGAGGAGATTTCTTCTTATGATAGTCAAAGATGCTTACTATGCAAAAATCATTGGATTATTATTATTAGTGCATAGTGGAAAACATTTTGAAAGTACAATATTAATCTTAGCCAGCATAGGTACCATTATACTATGCCTACTATAGCTGCTATGTTAAATAGCAGGTTCTACAACTAATACCGTACAAGGTTCGTATTGGAAAATGGATTTTCCAACAAATGGTCAGGCTAAGGAACTTCCTTTCCTACTGCCGAATGGGATCGCCTCTGGATGGATGTCCCGAGAGACAAACTGCTCTCTGCCAAACAAGGCCGGGTTACCCCTATAACAGGTAACTCACGAATATGTCATCCCCCGGTCCTTTGGGACCTTTATCCGAGCGCTCGGTAACCAACATCACACATCATAAATAAAGTGTGTCCACATGAGTAAGTATTTGGGCTCCATACCATGATACCACCCCTTTCCAGAAGGAAATGACATACCCTAAAGGGCGCGACCCTCATAACCTTGCCGCAACATTCCTGTTTTGACCATTTCCGGGTTGTTGAGGCCCTGACGAAGTCTCGTCCACAAAGCTATGCTTTTTCAAAAAGCCACGCTTTGGGTCAACAGATGATCAACCTATGATCACAAAGATAAATGATCAAACAAATGATCATATCACAAATGATCAAACACTGATCATCACACAGCAACACTCAGCATGCCACATTACCAAATTGGGATATATCGCTGATAAATTTCAACTACATAACCTCTGAGCTCGTACGTCTCAGAGAAGGGTGTTAAGCTAAGAGAATAAATTCTCCGCCACCAACAGATATGTATTTGAAAGAAATCAGCTTCATATCTCAATTTGTAACGTTAGACACACAATCCATACAAGTCTGTTCCAGATTCGAACAGAACCGAAGGCACTTCTCACGAAGCCCTTGCAAATCCGGATAATTTCCAATCACGTCCGGACTTCCCATCACTAAGGGTGATAAAACCTCTACATCGGAGATCAACCGATGTAGAGTAACTCGACGGTAATCCTTCCGTTTTCAAAAATATCCGGTCTTCAACACCGGTCATCAAATGCAATTCATAACGACGTATCACATATTCAGAATGGGTTATACGACCCCATGGTCCTTTCCCGGCTAACCCGAATAGTGAGCGCTTATTCAAAAATAAGTGTGGCATTCAAATTCATCCAATTCACAACAAATACCCACTCAAGGTAATTATTGATAGTCGTTTATTTAACTATCAATAAATATGCGCAACATCATCAGATTCCAAATAATTTTCCCAATTATTTATTTTCCAAAATATCTTTACTAGATATATAATTTCCACACTTCAAAAATAAATCAACGTTTATTTTTAAAACGAATTTCCATTCCCTTTTTTAAATTCCATAATGAATTTATATTTTCAAATATCTACTGATATACGATTTTCAAATCGATTTCAATATTCACTTTCGATTTATCTTTACAAAGCTAAATCTCAAAAACGTTCATTTCATATTGGAAGGCATTTCCATACTTATTCAATAATAAGTAATTCACAAATCTTATTAATTTTCAACACTTGGAAAATATTCGATATACTTAAATCAAAATTAAGTATAAATTCATTCTTTAAGGAAATCATTTACTATAACAACATCTATTTGAGTCCAAACGAATGTTACGTAAAACATCATTACGACGACTCAAAATCATTAGTATAGGGATTCAAAATTTAGATAGATATATAAATCCCAATACTATATAAAAACATTTCCTTTCGGAAACCATTTACTATAACAACAGTGTTATACTCCACCATTTCCTTCTTCCTCGAAACACGTCTATTTCAACAATGAATGTTGAAATCTATGACTTCGATATTTGACACATTTTTAAAACATCGTTAAAACAATTAACTTCATTTTCAATGTCACTTTCCCAAAACAATATCCATTTTACTTAACAATATATTCACTGTCCAAAATCGTGAATATACTTCACTAACCAAATTTCAATATTTTCTACGCATTTTATTTAAAGGACTATCCACTGTCCAAAATCGTGGATAAAATTCCTCAAATTAACTTCTATAATTCACTTATCAAAATAAGTGATTTCGGATTTATAAACAACGTTTATAAATCACATTTATACTTTATAATAATTTCAACTTATAAAATCATTTTATTAGCAAATTCTATTCATATCCCATCTAAGTGCAAAATCTAATTTATAAGTAAATTACTTACAAATATTTTATTCTACAACATCTATTCATTTTATACTTCACAATTTATAAATTTCATTCACTTACGAATTTTTATTTCATCTTGTTCTAACACTTACAAAACTCGTTTAAAATTCCAATGTTTTGAATTTAGAAATATCAACTTTTTAAATCCTTTAAATAAACCGTTTATAATACTGTGAAAATCTCAATTTAAACCATTTTATAAATAAATCAACTATTTATTTCAAAAATGACACTTTGGTTATATTTCACCAAAAATCTTAACTTTTATAAACTTTAAAATTTTAAACGTTTATTTATTTGAAATAAATCAATTCAAAAATTCAATAAAACGTCTACTTTCAAAAATCACTTTAAAAATCCTTTAAAGTAAAAGTCGTTATTTTTAAACTTCAAAACTGAATCTGATGATGCAACAACACCAACTAGTCAATCACAACAACAAACATCATATATCAATATGATAACAGAATATACATCAATATTTGTAAATAAATAAAGACTGGAGAGGAATCCAGTTGGATCCCTCCAACCTGTTTCCCTGCATCCACAGACGTTAGCACAATACCAATTCCACTTCGAGGTGGAATATCGCGGTATATGGGTTTTATAAAAATCATCCGCTTACTAACAGCGCAATAGGGTCTCATCCGCTAGACAATGCGGGAAATCAATCAATCCAATATATACATATGCCAATATGTATATATTGCTATATATAGATATATCCTACTATATATAATATCACAAATCCAAACAGTCAATCATCAATCAATAACTATAAAATCCAATTTCATTTGAGTGAGAAAAATCTCACCTTAGCATTTATTTTGCCATCCATTTTTATTCAAGATTGTTTTCTCCGGATTTTGGACCTTGTAACAACAATTTGTATACGGTTGATTAATATTCGAATCAATCTTCGTTATGATAGTTGTAATTAACAAATTTCTTTTTAAATAAATTTATTTAACTAAAAATTTCATTTTAAACTCATTCTTCTTAAATAGAGTTAATCACCATAGCTCATTATTTTTACATAACTTAGTAAATCAAAATATATGGATGCATATTTGTTTTCTTTTGAAATTACATGTAAACTGTATAAATAAATTACAGATTTCAAATATTCAATTTTTTTCTTTATACAAACCTTCTCTAGTTTAAAAACAAATACTATTAAATAAATATGCAAAACAAACTTTACTGTATAAATAATTTTCACTGTTTTACTTGTATATTAACATACTATAAAATCAAGATTAATGTCATATATTACTGCATACATTTTTTTGATTTTATTTCCAACATGTATATGAATATACCCATATATTGAAATTATTAAAACTCAATACCTCTGTGCACATAAATTATTTTATTGTAAAATGCTCTTTACTGTTTTTATATATGTTTAAATTTCAAAATAACTAAAAACAGAAAAGGAGAGAAATAGAAAGAATTACCCCACAAGGAAATCATCGAGCTCGAATCCAGAACCAACCTCTGATCGACACACCACGAGCTCAACCCATCATCGGTCTACCATCGCGAAACGCCTCGACACGCCAACAAGCCTTGTCGATCGATCAGCCTCGCCCCTTCCTAATCGCGACGGTCGCTTCGAAGTGCCTCACAGCCGCGACACCTTCCCAGTTCGATCGCGACTTCACGCTTTGACGAACACCCTACCAAAGTCACGACAGCTGCCGCACGCGATGCGTTCGTCCCTCTCTCGAGTCTGATGAACAGGCTTTGGCCTAATGTTCTTCGATTAATCTAAGTTTAAAGGAGGGGAAAAGGGGACTGGGTCTCGAACGAAAAGGAAGAGGGGAATAGATTCGTTTGTAGAGGAAAGATCTTGATTTAAAAAGGAAGATTTGTCTTTGCCATTTATTTTATGTTTACGAATTGGTTTCAGGGAAGCGGCCATTTTTTTTCGTTGGTTGCTTTGCAAAGAACTGAAAGAGGGAGAGGAGTATTTTAAAATCGAGGGAGGTGTGGGTTGCGTGATGGCTGCACGATCTTTTCGTGATGCTCGGCGTAATTTAAGGCATGATAAATGGAAGATAACGTGTGATGTTAATTAATATAAATATAGATTTTTAAATTTGAATTCGATATAGATTTCCACGCGTTTACCCATCGTGTGCTCACATAATAACTCCGATAAATACGAAATTTGAAATCCGGTAATAATTCAATATTAAGGACCCAATGGAACTGGTTTCGTTGAATTCCGAGACTGTGCCCCGGAACGCTATTTTTAAACGTCAATTTAAACGTTTAAATTTCAAAACTAAACAATTCACTTCCAAATTAAATTCTGAAGCTTCTATTGTCTTCAGTATCATCGATATAAATTTTAAAAGCTTTTGAAATATTTTTCTTCAACTTAGAATTGAAGATTCAAATTTTTATTCGACTATCAATAGATTAAATTTTATAATTTAATCGCCAATTTGTTCTGATAGTTTGAAATTCAAGTCAAACCATCATTCAAATATTTAAAATTAATTAAATATTTTCAATTTAAATTGTTCAAAATTCTGGGTCGTTACAACCATGGCAAGAAACCCCTAAGGATCTCTCAACAAAGTTCTATAGAAAATGACGAACACAGGGCATTTCCTAAGTGCTTCTATAACGACTATCGCTATAAAACCACTTCCAATCTCAAGTCCGATTCAACCTATGTTCAACCAAAACCTATGTGCTTTGTTTCAAGGCTTTGCACCAAGTCATAGAAAGTCATACAAGTCCATATCCATCAATTACATATGCCATTTGCTTTCCATAGGAAGAATCAAAACCAAATAAAACAATATAAACTCAAGCAACATTTATATAGTTTAAACAACATTATATTCACATGATATTCATTCAAATGGTGAGTTAGCTCAACGTTCAACAAGTAAACAATCAAGTACAAGTTCCCACTTCCTACCTCAGCCTTGCAAACACCAAACTTCCTACCCCAACCTCCTTGCTAGCTGATGGCCTAGGCTGATTGCCTCCTCCAATGCTCATGGTCAAGTGATGTGGAGGGTGTTGTGCTCCAATTCTTCTACTTCCAAGTTTCTAGAAGGTGTTGTTATGTTGTAGTAGGTTTATAGAAGGAGTTTGAGTTGATTTGGAGTTGTTTTGATTAGCTTTATATTTAGAAAATTATGAAGAGAAAGGAGGTGAAGAGCTAGTTTCTATGTTGCTAAAATTAGTGAAATGGATTCAAGAGCTAAGCGTGTATTTATATAGGCTTCAAGTGGTGTGCTTACCCTCTCCCTTCACCGCCATTTGTGGTCAAGAAAGGCTCAACCCCATGCTTCTATGTGCTCTACTTTACACCTCACATGCCTTAAAAAATATCTCATGTCACTCACAAATATCTACTTTCCTTCTAGAAGCTTCCTAAGAGATCTAGTGCATTTTTTTTATTCTTTATTAATGATTTCCTAAGTTATTCAGACATGTACACAAAGTTATGACAATTTATCTCGAATAAAAAGCTGTTTATCGATAAAACAATTTTTGGTCATATTATCGATATATCTTCGAAGTATTTATTTTTGCAAACAAATTTCAAAAACAAGTTTCTTACCACTAGTCATTAACTAAAATGAGTTTAACAAGGCTATAAAATCACATTTATAGCACCTAACAATATTTCAAAAGTTTCGATATTCAAAGACGAAGTGTTTGAAATTAAGGGTCGCTACAAAAACTTCCCTAATTAATATTCTTTATTATCTCTCTCCCCACTCCTCTCACTTCAAATGATATGGCTGAAATTATTTATCATCAAATGACATATAATTTCCATAAATCATTTCATGCAATTATCTTGTAATGACCCGTAATTTTATCACTTTGAAAATAGAGATATTTAATTTTAAAATATTCAAATATAGGTTTATTTCAAAACAATAATCATGTTTTGTACAATAAATAAGAATGATAAAATTATTTTAGAACTTATGTACAAAATAGAGAGTTCGGATTTTCATCGTAAAAGTGACAAAATATTGATTTTAAAAAAGTAAGTTTCAATGGTTAAATAATTTTTTTTAATTAATTTATAAGTATTTATATTTTTAAATAGCATTATAAAAATTTATTTCTAAATTTAGATTACATAAATAAATAGTTTAACAAAAACGTAAAAATGTGACCGTAAAACATTTGGTCGAAAATCAACGTTTTGTCGATTTAAGTTGTCGCAACGTTGTTGCACCTTTATTTTTTTATATATGAACATATATATTCAAATAGTATAAGTATTAATTAATTCAATAATTAATTTTACTTTTACTAAACATACTTAGAAAATTCTAGAATACAATGAACAAAAAGTAAGCATAAAAAGACAAAAAGAGTTATAAAAGTCAAAAAGTAAACATCAAATCAAACTAAACATAATTATTATATTCTTTACTTAATACTTAAGTGAAAATGACATAAAGTAATGATTTGAAATATGATGTTAAGTGTTGAAAAAAATAAGGTTGCTTAAAAAGTAAGGGTATTTTGGTCATTTCACATAATAATATTTTATTCCAAACTTTTTTCTATAAATAACTACCACTTCTTTCACAAATTACACACTTTCCATTCTTCTTCTTCTTTCTTTTCTAAGCTTTTTCCTTCTTCTTCCTTAGAGCTTTAATGGCTTCCACGCTAGCTTAAAATAATTTAAAGTAATAACAAAGTTCTGTCGGGAAATCGAAAGTAAATAGTTCACTTAAGTTCATAATCAAGATAGCGGAGCTATAGCCGATTTCCAAGAAGTTTCGGGAAATAGTAGCGAAGCTATAGTCAAATCCGTAGTGATAAAGTTAGCAAAATTGGTAGGAAGTACGGTTTAGATCTGGATTTCCTTGCCTTAAAGTTTGACGGAGTGGAATCCAAAGTGAGTTTTATTCCTTTAAGTTCATTAAAACCATTGTTAAGTTGAAGGAACTTTAATTGTTAAGTGTTCTTTGAAAACCCTTATTGAATGCTTATTTACTATGTTTGCTAAAACAATTGTTTGATTTTCTTGTTTGACTATGTTTGGATGGTTAATTAAGTATTTTAAAATTTAGAAGTTAAATACTTACTAGGGTATGCGGAAACGACTAGTAGATATGTTTCGTCTGTGAGATCCAAGAAGACTTAGGAGAGGGACAGAACATGTCGAAGGGAAATCCTAGATGCTCCAAAATAAATATCAAACCGTTTTAACCCAAGATAAAATAAAAGGTGTTATAAACATTTGATAGAATGAAGCATTTATTATCATATATTGTTGTGTTTATTTCATTGGTTTATTGTTTGAATTAGGCTCGACTAGTTTATGAGCAGTTTACCTTTTTATAAGCATGGGCTGGGTAGACAGTAAATTGAGAATGATTAAATATGAACACCTTGTGATTAGAATTTTACAGTCTGACTATGAGGTGTTCGATAAAAATATTTGTTAAGCAGAAATTATAATAATAGATATTTATTATAATTTTTGAAATAAAAGATATTTTACCTTTTAAATGAAATGGTTTCTTTTGAAAGAAAATAGAAATATTGAAGAATAAATATTTTTGAAGTGATTATATAATAAAAGTGATTTATATAAAGAATGGTTTTATAACAATGTTTTATAAAACATGAAAGAATTTCAAGGACTAAACCCGATAGTTTTAAAATGATTTTGAAAGGATTTGGAATGGAAATTATTATAGATAAGAAGTATTTGTAATTATTAGTGTAAATTATTTTGCCACTTCGGGATATAAAGTGATTTGTTATGTCACCAAAGATTCGGGTAACCCATAATCTACGAAAACGCATGAGCAATGGAGGTGCAGATGTTTTGTAGCCTCGGTGTAGGCCGCTCTTGGAATAGAGGGATGCACCAATCTATTATTTATTCAGAAGGCTAGACCCAGTGGCCTGGTTATAGTTAGAAATCTCCCGAGATTTGGTAGCATATAGTTTGGTCTGCTTGTATATTGGTATCATTTCAAAAGGTGATTTGTTTTTAGATCCCGAAGTAAAGGACTAGTTTGAATACAAGATATATATATATATATGTATGTATGTATGTATGTATGTATGTATGTATGTATGTATGTATGTATTTCAAAAGTTTTGAAATAAGAATTTGGGAATATTGTCCAAAGAGCTAATTTCCATAAAGTTAATTAGATTTTGAAAATCTAAATTTGAAGATTAAGCCTAAGTGGGTAGTTTTAGGAAAATTGCATATTGTTTGCTGCATCGTAGGCTCCATGAGTCCTATTTGCGGTAGGAGAACTACGTTGACTTGATCATGTATCTAATTAGGTACCCAATTAGATAGGGGTACGTAGGCAGTCACAATTGGTAGTGATGCAGCCCCAATAATAACATAACATTTTTCTGTTTATTGTTTGCTACATATTCTGTATTGATATGCTTTTCTTGCTTACTATTTTGTTCCGCATTTGACATATTTATTGAGAAGTAGGAATGGCTATTGTTGTCTCTCTCATCAGAGTTGTGCATCTGTAGATTGATTTGTACTGGTATTTGGTATGTATTAAAGCACACCTAATAGATTAAATTGATTACTTTGATAACTTGTAAAATTGAAATTGTATCCTATACATTTAACTATGTTGAATATTTATCAAATATACTATATTAAGTTAGTAGTTTTCATTCGTAGTTTTAGAACGGACGGGTTTTTCCTCAATTTTGAATGGTCCAAAAACCCGGTTCGTTAAAGATGGTATCGGAGCTTAGGTTATGTGCCTAAGTAAAATTTGTCCAGATTAGTAAATTAACCTAGGAATTTTAAAATGAAACTACCTTAATTCAATAAATAAAAATGGATAGGATAAGGCACCGTACCTCCGACGGGGGTTATGGGTGATGTTTATTTTTAGTTGTACTTAATTGTTTGGTTCCATTATATTTTTCCGTCCCTGGTAATTTCGGGGATGAAATTCTTTTAAAGGTGGAAGTATGTAACGACCCGTAGTTTTATCACTTTGAAAATAGAGATACTTAATTTTAAAATATTCAAATATAGGTTTATTTCAAAACAATAATCATGTTTTGTACAGTAAATAAGAATGATTAAATTATTTTAGAACTTATGTACAAAATAGAGAGTTTGGATTTTCATCGTAAAAGTGACAAAATACTGATTTCAGAAAAGTAAGTTTCAATGGTTAAATAAATTATTTTAATTAATTTATAAGTGTTTATATTTATAAATAGAATTATACAAATTTATTTTTAAATTTGGATTATATAAATAAATAGTTTTACAAAAACGCCAAAATATGACCGTAAAACATTTTATCGAAAATCAATGTTTTATCGATTTAAAGTTTCGCAACGTTATTGCACCTTTATTTTCTTATATATGAACATATATTCAAATAGTATAAGTATTAATTAATTCACTAATCAAGTTTACTTTTACTAAACATACTTAGAAAATTCTAGAATACAATTAACAAAAAGTAAGCATAAAAAGACAAAAAGAGTTATAAAAGTCAAAAAGTAAACATCAAATCAAACTAAACATAATTATTATATTCTTTACTTAATACTTAAGTGAAAATGACATAAAGTATTGATTTGAAATATGATGTTAAGTATTGAAAAAAATAAGGTTGCTTAAAAATTAGGGGTTTTTTGGTCATTTCACATAGTAATTGTTTGCGCCAAAATTGGTCACAAACACCCAATTGTCGATGAAAACACCAGTTCACAATCATAGATTACAGATAACAAGTATGTAGAGAATTAAAAATGAAGAACACTCAGAAAATTAAAAGGAAAGCAGTAAAGAACACAGAGTTTATAGTGGTTCAGCAATCCGGCCTACATCCACTTTGAAGTTGATGATTTTATTGATGTTTGCTTGCTGACTACAACGAGTTACAACTGATTACAATAGCAAATTTCGAGTACAATGATGGTTCCTGCAGAGTCTGGATGTAGAAGAATCAAAAGTCCTTTTTCTATAGACCTCTTTTGGCACGTGCACGGGCCCACGCGATCGATCCCACGTGGTTTGCACTCGACCTGTGATTGATACGAACGAATTTCATATCGATCAAGATTTGGCCCAATTGAGTCGAAATTGAGCATGAACATTCTTCAGGTTATACGTAAGCTCCTGTGAAAATTTGGTGTCGTTTGGACTTGTAGATTGTGAGATATGATCGATCCAATTTGTAGTTTGTATGAAGGCTGAAACGTTCGTATCCATCACTTCGTCTCTATCTCTCTGTATCTATCTACTTCTTCATGTCCATCCCATTCGCATCGATGACGTGGCGCGGAACCCAGGGTAGATCCATTTTCGATGCCGAGTTGACTGCTCCCTAAACACATTCCCTTCGTATCGATCTGAGATGCTTAATTCGCATCGATGGTTCGATGCCCTCTTCGTATCCATCAATCAACCCCTCTTTGTATCGATCCTCTGTATATGTCTTTCATATCCATCTAGTGTCGCGGCCTTCGTATCGATCCAGTACCACGTTCCTCGTATCGATCCCAGGCTTCGATCGATACAAAATGCATCGATACGAAGACCGGCCAATCCAAACCAAATGCCAAGAGCACACGCTAGTCCTAATCCGTATCCATCCTGATAATGATCCATATCCATGCAGATCGATACGAAAGTATCGAGTACACACCTGATCGATACAAAAGTATCGATTTGAAATAAACAACCAAGCCCATATGGATCGATACGAACTATATCGATACAAATTGTTTTCATGAATATTAATCCATCCATAACTCAAGCATACAAACTCCGATTGACCTGAAATTTGAAACGTAGCCTCACCTAGCCCTGTGCATCGTTCCCAATTGATTCTGTCTTGATTGAAGCTCGGTCAAAATTTGATGATAACGATCGTAGCCTTGTTCCCAAATCTGATATCCATCCTTTCCAGCCAATTCGTTGATATCCGGGCTTTGACCAAAAGGCGGGATAACAGTAATATTTTATTCCAAACTTTTTTCTATAAATACCTACCACTTCTTTCACAAATTACACACACTTTCCATTCTTCTTATTCTTTCTTTTCTAAGCTTTCTCCTTCTTCTTCCTTCGAGCTTTAATGGCTTCCATGCTAGCTTAAAATAATTTAAAGTAATAACGAGGTTTTGTCGGGAAATCGGAAGTAAATAGTCCACTTAAGTTCATACTCAAGATAGCAGAGCTATAGCCGGATATCAAAGAAGTTTCGAGAAATAGTAGCGAAGCTATAGTCAAATTCGTAGTGACAAAGTTAGTAAAATTGGTAGGAAGTATGGTTTAGATCCGGAGTTCCTTGCCTTAAAGTTTGACAGAGTGGAATCCAAAGTGAGTTATTTATTCCTTTAAGTTCATTAAAACCATTGTTAAGTTGAAGGAATTTTAAGTGTTAAGTGTTGTTTGAAAACCCTTGTTGAATGCTTGTTTACTTTGCTAAAACAATTGTTTGATTTTTTTTGTTTGACTATGTTTGGATGGTTAATTAAGTATTTTAAAATTTAGAAGTTAAATACTTAATGGGGTATGCGGAAACGACTAGTACATGTGTTTCGTCTGTGAGATCAAGGAGACTTGGGCGAGGCACGGAACATGTCAAAGGGAAAGCCCGGATGCTCCAAAATAAATATCAAACCGTTTTAACCCTAGATACAATAAAAGTGTTATAAATATTTGATAGAATGAAGCATTGATTATTATTTATTGTTGTGTTTATTTCATTGATTTATTGTTTGAATTAGGCTCGACCAGTTTATGAGCAGTTTATCTTTTTATAAGCATGGGCTGGGTAGACAGTAAATTGAGAATGATTAAATACGAACACCTTGTGATTAGAATTTCACAGTTTGACTATGAGGTGTTCGATAAAAATATGGTTAAGCAGGAATTATAATAAAAGATATTTATTATAATTTTGGAAATAAAAGATATTTTATCTTTTAAATGAAATGGTTTCTTTTGAAAGAAAATAGAAATATTGAAGAATAAATATTTTTGAAGCGATTATATAATAAAAGTGATTTATATAAAGAATGGTTTTATAATAATGTTTTATAAAACAGGAAAGAATTTCGAGGACTAAACCCGATGGTTTTAAATGATTTTGAAAGGATTTGGAAATGGAAATTATTATAGATAAGAAGTATTTGTAATTATTAGTGTAAATGATTTTGCTACTTTGGGATATAAAGTGATTTGTTATGTTACCAAAGATTCGGGTAACCCATCATCTTCGAAAATGCATGGGCAATGGAGGTGCAGATGTTTTGTTGCCTCGGTGTAGGCCACTCTTGGAATAGAGGGACACACCGATCTATTATTTATTCGGAAGGCTAGACCCAAGGGCCTGGTTATGGCTAGAAACCTCCCGAGATTTGGTAGCATATAGTTTTGTATGCTTGTATATTGGTATCATTTCGAAAGGTGATTTGTTTCCAGATCCCCAAGTAAAGGACTAGTTTGAATACAAAAGATATATATATATATATATATATATATTTCAAAAGTTTTGAAATAAGAATTTGGGAATAATGTCCAAAGAGATAATTTCCGTAAAGTTAATTAGATTTTGAAAATTTGAAGATTAAGCCTAAGTGGGTAGTTTTGGGAATTGCATATTGTTTGTTGCGTCGTAGGCTCCATGAGTCCTATTTTCGGTAGGAGAACTACGTTGGCTTGATCATGTAGCTAATTGGTTGCCCAATTAGATAGGGTTACGTAGGCAGTCACAAGTGGTAGTGATGCAACCCTAATAATAACATAACATTTTTTTTTATTGTTTACTACATATTCTGTATTGATGTACTTTTCCTGATTACTATTTTATTCTGCATTTGACATGTGTATTAAGTTAGTAGGAATGGCTATTGCTGTCTCTCTCAATAGAGTTATGCAGTTGTAGATTGATTTGTATTGGTATTTGGTATGTATTAAAGCACACCTAATAGATTAAATTGATTTCTCTGGTAACTGGTAAAATTGAAATTGTGTCCTATACATTTAACTGTGTTGAATATTTATCAAATATTGTGTATTAAGTTAGTAGTTTCAATTCATAGTTTTAGAACGGATGGATTTTTCGGCGATTTTGACTGGTTCGAAAAACTAATTCGTTAAATTTAAATTGGAATAAATTTGATAAACAACTAAATTGAATTGAATTTGGAATAAATCTGATAGATATTTGAAATGAATCAAATAAAAATGAATATTCACTTAAGATGTAAATTGATTATATAACCATGAATTGGAATTGTAGAATGTAAGTAAACTTAAGTAAATATTTATGGAATCTTAAATAAATAAGTTTTATAACTTATAAATTTGAAATAGTAAGTCAAAACAAATTTTTAATACGTTGATATGAATGTTGAGAAATGAAATTTGAATTGTAAGATGAAACTTAAGTAATATAAAATGAAATTTGGAAAGAAATCTAACTTAAGTAATGTAGAATGAAATTGAAATTTGATATCGAAAGTAAATGAATGAATCGAAGTAATAAGAATGTAACTTAAGTTGTGAATTAAATATATACATTAGAAGTGTTGTATAAAAATATGAAAATAAACTTAAGTAAGAATCTTATGGAATGGTTATTAAGTGTTGTTAATATTTGTATTAAAGAAAATATACCAAGTGAAGAATTAATGTAAATGTTGATGAACATGATTGTTAACTAATGTGTAAAATGAAGGTGAATACATTGAATGATTAATGAATTTGATGTTAATAAGTTGAGTGTAAATTAAATAAATTTGGTTATGTGGGATATGCATTGGTTGTTAGTTGGATGTTATTAGTTGAATAGAAATTCATTAAATATTAATGAAATTGAATTAATGAAATTGAAAACAAAATAATTGAATTCAAATTGGAAGTAAATTGAATCTAAATAGAATTGAATTTGATCTGAATTAAAAGTGAACTAGCTTGGATGTAAATTAGTGAATGTAAACTAATTGAATATGAACAAATTGAATGTTAGTAAAGCGAATGTAAGTAAATTTAGTGAAAACTAAATGGTAAGTGAATGAATTTAATGGATGTTAGTTGTTGGATGATCTTTTATGTTGCATGTGTTTCATTTGCATATGATAGTTATATAGTATATGTTATATATGTTGATATTACTTTCCATATATGTGTTCTCATTTGGTTGTTGAGTGTTTAGTAGGTGCAGATAGCGTATGCTTCGCATTTGGAGCTCGCTTTCGTGCTTTATTAGCCGTATATGCTCGCTAATAATATATAAGGTACATATCTCGGATTACATATCGTACTTTTACACCTTTTACTTACGGGATGCCTCATTATTGAGATGAGATGTATATTTGTGATATATATACTGTTATATTTTTTTCGGATCGAACCGTGCAAAGGAGATTCTGGCGAATTTTTCTGAAAATATAAAGCATTAGAATTTTTTTCTAAGAAATTTGGAAAATTTTGATAACAAAAATTTGATTTTGAGTTATAAATTGAAATAATAATAGTTGATTTTTTGGAATGATATTAGTTAATAACTATGAATGAATTTAAAGACTTAGAAGAGTTTTTTATAAAAGTTGTAACTAAGGGATTTTGGGAAAGTTAAACACTTAAGAGAATTTGGTAATCTATTTCAACTAATAGTTTTGAAAAGTTAATGGAGTTGTAACATCTTTCCTACTTAGTAATTTCGGGGATGAAATTCTAAGAGGGGAAGAATGTAACGACCCAGTTTTTCAGTTGTTTGAATTTAGAATATTTAATCAAATTTAAATATTGAAAAATGAATATTATAAGTTAAATCAGTTAAATAATTGAATTTGGAATCTAATGTGAATAAAAATGATTTCTAATGTTGTTTAAATGCTATTTGAATTAGAATGGAGTTAGTAAACTTTTAAAATCTAATTAAAAGTTAATTTACAGAAATTGGAAATTTTATTATTTAATTAGACATGTAAAAATAGTCATTTTTGACACTATCTCGGATTTCGATGAAACCAGTTTCATTGGATCCGTAATAGTATATTATTATAGGATTTCAAATTTCGTAGCAATTGGACTTACGGTTTGATCGTGCGAAGTTAAAACACATAGAAATTTATTTAAGTAATTTTAATTAAAATAATTCGATTTTGGAAACCTATCTTCTGTATATGATGGAATTGGCCTCCGATATATATTCCAATGTGTTCGGAATAGGGGTAAAACATTATAAACGCCAAGTGGCACACTTCAATTGGAGTTCGAAAAATATTCGGATGAATAGTGTCACGAAATTTGCTATAAAAGGACCTCAACTCACCCTCATTTGCAAACCAAACCCTAAATGAAACTTCAGCTGCCACTTTCACCCTAGCAAAATCGAACGACCACGATTCTTCATGACAATCTAGACCATATCGGCCAAAACCTTCTACACGAAAAACGTTGCTCTCTCCTCAACGAACCGATCTATGGTCATGGATCGTTGTACGATCGACGACGGCAGTGGCAGTTTCGCCTGAACGTGCGCAGTTCTAGGCTCAATTTTTTATGATCGAAGGATGCTAGGGATATGGGGTTGCTGGTGAAGGCGAGGTCGAGAGCTTGTTTTGAGGGGGCGCGATAGCCCACGTTGGACAGAACGATGATGAATAGCGTGGAAGTCAGAGTCGATGTCATGATGGTTGAACTGAAAACATGAGGGCTTAGGAACGGTGATCAACGGCCTAGATTTCACCCGCTTAGGTTAATTATAAATTAACTATGTAATCAATGAAATAAATATGTTATTTAATTCGGGAATATTGTATAATATATAACTCTTTCATGCGAGGTCCAAATCAAATGAAACAAGTTGCGTTGCACTCGTTACTGAAAATACTACGCTATGGAGTTGGATTGGATTGATTTGGAGCTTGCAGTATTTTTTGTTAAAATAAAATGCATATTTAATTTTAATTCAAACCGAAACGCTTCAGCGACAACATGAATCAAAGTAAGTAAAACTCACTCTTTCTGACCCCGCTTATATTTGTATATAAGTGGGAATATTTTTATTATGCTGTTTTGATGACTGTTGGATGTTATATATATATATACACACACACACACATACATATTGGTTGTTTGTATGTTATGCTATAGTAGTTAGTAGTTGGATATATTCCTGCCAATTGGAGCAGATGAGACCCTATACATTCCCGTGTATGAGCGGATGACCCTTTGTACGCGCGTCTGCCTCGAAGCAGACATTGTACATATTTTCTCATATGTACATTTGTTGCAGGTTGCAGGTTACAGGTTAGAGGGATCCAACAGGATTCCTCACTATGGTTGATGTTTATTTACACATTGTTATATATGTTGTATTATGTGATATTTGACGTGATGGATGCCATAATTGCTATTATTGATGTGAATCCCCTTATTTAGACTTTTGCAGCATCAGGCCATAATTTTGAAATTTAAAATATAGAAATGATGATTTCAATTTAAAAAGGATTTCAAAGTGATTTTGAAAATATATATGTCTTAATAATTTTCGAATGATTAAAGAAATGGATTTATTTTAAATGAATAAAAAGTTATAATTTTTTTTTTTTAATTTTGAGGACAGGTTAGAAGATTCCAAGGTTTCATCTTTACTGAGGTTAAAAGATGTGGATAATTTTGGGTGATAAAAGACTTATCTTGCTTGCTATCGACTTGAGGAAGTGTTGCTGTTTCTGTTTGTCTTGCAAAAAGATTAGATCTGTATGAATTCAGATCTGAACTAGTTGGTCATCTTTCAACAACCCTGTCAACAACTTTATCGTTAGTTTGGTAGATCTACTTTTTAGCAGAAGATAATTGAGATAGAAAGCTTACCTTATGGTTTCTAGAGGGATCGTAGTTCGTTGTTATAGTTGATAATTTGAGTGAGGCTGCTGTTTCGTCTCAACGAAGTTTTAAGGAGGAGTTTGTCTTTTTAGTTGGCAGCCATTTTTGTTTCCTCTAGGCTGTTTTGGAAAGTATGGAGAGTTGAAGTAAGAAGTGTCGGATTGCCTTCTATCCTACGAGACGAGTGTGGAAGTATCTGGAGCCTTCCAGTCTACGGGCTGTCTTCTAGGCTTTGGGCTTCGTTTTGGGCTTTTCATTTATTTTCTGTACATGTTGTATTGTCTTTGACCATGGGCCTGTTGTTGCCTTTTGTATTTTGGTTTTTGGTTGGACCTGGTTTTATTTTAATAGAGAATTTGAGCCCCTTTTTCAAAAAAAAAAGTTATAATTTTTATGTTATAAAATTTATGTTTTTGTCAAATAAACTTAAATATGATTTTTGAGATATGAAGTTAACTATTTTGTAAAATAAGTTAAATTGAGAATTTTGAAGTTATTATAAATGGTTTATATATAAGATTTATAAAATTGATATTTTATAAATAAAAGTAATGGGATTATAAACGAGTTTTATAAGTGTTAAAATGAAGTTTTAATGAAACCTTTATAAGTAAATGAGATTTATAATGTAAGGAAGTTATAAAAGGAATGTTATTAATAAATGAAACCTTATAAGTAAATGAGATTTATAATGTAAGGAAGTTATAAAAGGAATGTTACAAATAAACGAAACCTTATAAGTAAATGAGATTTAAAGTTATAAAAGGAATGTTATTAATAAAGAGATTTAATGAAATAAATTTTATAAATGGTGTTTTATAAATATTAGAAAAGAAATTGTAATCAAATTTGTATATGGATTTGTAATTAAAATCTTGAAATGAATTTAAATTGGACTTTATAAATAATGAGATTACAAAAGAATGAATTTGTAATTAAAGAGATTTATAAGTAAATAAACTTATAATGGGATTTTGACATATAAATGAGATAAATGGGAAATTGGTTAATAATGGAATTTTATAAATGGAAGTTTTATAAAATAGAAATGTGAATTATAAACATTGTTTTATAAATGTGAAATCAATTTAATTTGATAAGCTAAATATGGATTTTTATAAAAGGAAATATATTCACGTTTTTAAAGAGAACAATTCTTTAAATGAATGTTTTGGAAAGTGATATTATAAAATGGAGTTTAAATGGTTTGAAAATAAAATGATTTGTAAATTTACTTATTATTAAAATAAGTATATGAAAATGTTTTCCAAATATCTAATAAGTGAAATGGTTTTGAATATTATCCTTTTTAAAGATATTTTGAAGTGAATAATTGGAAAGTGATTTGATTTATAAACGATAAATAAAATCAGGCCCAGTGACTGTTTATGTGCTAGATTTTGTTTGTTGCTTTGATAGTTAAATAACTGACTATCAAATTTGGCCATTTTAGTTTCTCAACTTGATGTAGAAACTAATTAGTCGTATAATTAGTACGTAACTGACAGTGTAGGCTTGATTATCGTTTGTGTTGAGAATGTAGATTCGTGTAGTGCAGAGTGATTACTCCAATCTATCGAGCTTCCTTCTTGGCCGAAGGATAGCAAGTTGAAAGTGGGAAACGTGATAAGTCTATGAGATTTGGTTTCTGTGTGAGGTTGAGAAACGCTTTTGCGTTGTTGGTGCGAAGAGATTGGGATCAGATTTATCTGGAAACCACTCCAGACCAACATATATACAACAACTGTGCAGGTTGGTCGATGATGTTGATATTTAGGATTTTCATAATGAAGGACTGCTTGTTGATCATTTAAGGTTAAAATCCCGATATACATATAGTAGCAGTAGTCTCTTCATTATGAAATATCCAATGCAAGGGCTATCGCTACTAATCTTATAGGATGCGGTAGGAGAGTACCTTCGGTTTGTCCTATTCCTGGACAATTTGTATGAACGAGTGTCTGACATTGCATTTCTAAGATTATGTACATTGGTTTTTACAAACATACATATGTGGTGGCAGAGAAGGCAACTTCTCTTAGCTTAACACCCTCCTTGAGACATACAAGCTCAGGGGTTGTATTTTTTTGGAAGACAATTAGTAGTCAACGGCAATGGCAATGTGGCATTCAAAGATGATGATGATGTGATATGTGAAAGGTAATCGATACCTCTTTTGGCCTCACTCCCCGAAAATTGACCGAAACAGGGATAGTAGCAGCAAGGCTAAAATGGGTCGCTCCCATTAGGAGATGTCATCACTCTTCTAGAAGTATCTTTACACGCTATGACGTCGTGTATCTGATTATTGTTGATGTATGCTTGTGGCCATGGATTATAGGTCGGTAATGACTGGAGTGATGACATATTCGGTACTATCTAGCAAGGGGTAGGCCGGTCTTATGTTGGTTTAGACGCCGAGTATCTCGACCCTAGGTGCGTCCCTCTAGAGGTGTACCGAGTTTGGAAAAGGTAGTCCCTTTACCTAGTCATTTGTATGGAAATCTAAAATCCAATACATGACTGCCATTTTCTATTGTAGAAAGCCTTGTATTACAAGGTGTATGCTGGAATTTAATAATGTAACAATTTCAGCTATGATTAATATTATTTGTACAATAGACACTATTATAATATAAGAGAATTTGATATGAAATGTTTTGGTTATCGTAAGGTAAAAACCTTGTCGGTATTTATTTGCGACGCGGTCTTACGAGATACCTTTTTTTTTTAAAAGATCAGTTTTAAGAACTTTATAAATTCAGTTGAGATGTGTTTTTCTCACGCTAGTTTACCAGACCGATCCGAGCGTTCTTCCCTTTCAATGCTCGGGTCAGACTGAGTATGTTTATAGGTTCAGATTTAGTGCTTTTGGAGCTTCAACAGCCGAGCTGGAGATCTTAATGTCGTATACATGTATCTGTTTATTTTTCTTCTGCATTGCATTGTTGTTGTGTAAATTGTCAGCATTTATGAGGACAGGTTATTAAAACTGTCCAAGCTGATGATTACTTATTGTGTACTCTGATATTGATTGATGTATATTACAGTTTCTCTTTGTAAAGATTATTGATCTATATTATATGTTATTGTGCTGCAATGTGAGATTCTGCATTGTTTTGGTTCTGCTTCTCTCTTCTTCTTCTCTTCTTCTTTCTTCTCTCTTTCTTCTCACCCTCTCTTTTCTTTCTCATGATTATCAGCAATCGATGTGCTCTGGGTCGGACACGCGTGGTTTGGTGTCGATTCAGAAGGTGCCGGGTGCGGGTCGCCACAGCTGGTATTAGAGCATAAAAATGAATTGAATTATATGTAGATCATTTGAAACGAATTTATAAAGAGAGAATAAACCACACATGTCAACCCAGAGCGAATAGAATTGCAGATGATCATGAAAAAGAAAAGAGAGGGTGAGAAGAAAGAGAGAAGAAAAAAGAAGAGAAGAAGAAGAGAGAAGCAGAACCAAAACAATACAGAATCTCACATCGCAGTGGAATAACATATAATATAAATCAATAATCTTTACAAAGAGAAACTGTAATATACATAAATCACTATCATAGTACACAATAAGTAATCATCAGCTTGGATAGTTATAATAACCTGTCCTTACAAATGCTGACAATTTACAACAACAACAATGCAGCGGAAAAATAAACAGATACGTGTATATGACATGAAGATCTCCAGCTCGGCTGTTGAAGCTCTAAAAGCACCAAATCTAAGCCTGTAAATATACTCGGTCTAACCCGAGCATTGAAAAGGAAGAATGCCCGGATCAGTTCGGTAAACCAGTGTAAGAAAAAACACATCTCAGCTGAATTTATAAAGTTAGCAAAACTTTTCCTTTATCAAAACAAAAGGGTATCTCGTAAGACCGCGTTGCAAATAAATACCGACAAGGTTTTTACCTTACGATAACCAAAACATTTCATATCCAATTCTCTTATATTATAATAGTGTCTTATACAAATAATATTAATCATAGCTGAAATTGTTACATTATTAAATTCCAGCATACACCTTATAATACAAGGCTTTCTATAATAGAAAATGGCAGGCATGTATTGGATTTGGATTTCCATTTCCATACAAATGACTAGGTAAAGGGACTACCTTTCCGAACCAAACTCGATACACCTCTAGAGGGATGTACCTAGGGAGCAGATACTGCCCGTCTAAACCAACACACGACCGGCCTATCCCTGGTTGGATAGTACCGAATATGTCATCACTCCGGTCATTACCGACCTATAATCCATGGCCACAAGCATACATCAACAATAATCAGATACACGATGTCATAGCGTGTAAAGATATATCTAGAAGAGTGATGACATCTCCTAATTGGGAGCGACCCACTTAGCCTTGCTGCTTGTATCCCTGTTTCAGTCATTTTCCCGGGAGTGAGGCCAAAAGAGGTATGGATTACCTTTCACGTATCACATATCACATCATCATCATCTTTGAATGCCACATTGCCATTGTCGTTGACTACTAATTGCCTTCCACAAAAATACAACCCCTGATCTCGTATGTCTCAAGGAGGGTGTTAAGCTAAGAGAAGTTGCTTTCTTTGCCACCACAGATGTACGTTTTAAAAACCAATGTATGTAATCTTAGAAATGCAATGTCAAACACTCATCCATACAAGTTTTCTAGGAACAGGACAAACTGAAGATACTCTCCTACCACATCCTATAGGATTAGTAGCGACAGCCCTTGCAATGGATATTACATAACGAAGAGACTACTGCTACTATATGTATATTGGGATTTTAACTCCAAATGATCAACAAGCAGTCCTTCACTATGAAAATCCTAAATATCAATATCATCGACCAACCTGCACAATCGTCGTATATATGTTGGTCCGAAGTGGGTTTCAGATAAATTTGATCCCGGTCGCTTCGCACCAACAACGCAAAAGCATTTCTCAACCTCAAACAGAAACCAAGTCTCGTAGACTTATCACGTTTCCAACTTTCATCTTGCTATCCTTCGGCCAAGAAGGAAGCTCGATAGATTGGAGGAATCACTCCGCACTACACGAATCAACATTCTCAACACAAACGATAATTAAGCCTACACAATCAGTTACGTACTAAGTGTACGACTAATTAGTTTCTACATCAAGTCGAGAAACTAAAATGGCCAAATTTGATAGTCGGTTATTTAACTATCAAAGCAACAAACAAAATCTAGCACATAAGTAGTCACTAGGCCTAATTTTATTAATCGTTTATAAATCAAATCACTTTCAATTATTCACTTCAAAATATCTTTAAAAAGATAATATTCAAAACCATTTCACTTATTGGATATTTGGAAAACATTTCCATATACTTATTTTATTAATAAATAAATTTACAAATCATTTTATTTTCAAACTATTTAAACTCCAGCTTATAATATCACTTTCCAAAACATTCATTTAAAGAATTATTCTTTTTGAAAACGTGAATATATTTCCTTTTATAAAAATACATATTAAGCGTATCAAATTAAATTGATTTCACATTTATAAAACAGTGTTTATAATTCACATTTCTATTTTATTAAAACTTCCATTTATAAAATTCCATTATTATCCAATTTCCAATTTATCTCATTATATGTCAAAATCCCATTATAAGTTTATTTACTTATAAATCTCTTAATTTACAAATTCATTCTTTTGTAACCTCATTATTTATAAAGTGCATTATAAATTCATTTCTAAATTTCAATTACGAATCCATATACAAATTTGATTACAATTCCATTTCTAATATTTATAAAACACCGTTTATAAAATTTATTTCATTAAAACTCTTTATTAATAACATTCCTTTTATAACTTCCTTACTTTATAAATCTCCTTTACTTATAAGGTTTCATTTATAACTTCATTTTAATACTTATAAAACTCGTTTATAATCCCATCACTTTTATTTAATAAATATCAATTTTATAAATCTTATATATATAAACAATTTATAATAAGTTCAAAATTCTCAATTTAACTTATTTTACAAATTAGTTAACTTCATATTTCAAAAATCATATTTTGATTCCATTTAAATAAACTCCTTCTTTTAATAATTTACAAACTATTATTAGAACTTATATAACTTCAAAAATCACTTAAACATCCTTTTTAATTTGAAATCATCATTTTAGTATTTTAAATTCCAGAAATAGGCCCAATGCTACAAAAGTACAAAATAAGGGGATTCACAACAATCATATCAATCATGGCATCCAAATATCATATATCACATGATAATAGCATATATAACCATATCTATAAATAAAAATCAACACTGGTGAGGAATCTAGTTGGATCCCTTTAACCTGTAACCTGCAAAAAATATACATATGAGAAAAATATGTACAATGTCTGTTTCGAGGCAGACGCGCGTACAAAGGGTCATCCGCTCATACACGGGAACGTATAGGGTCTCATCTGCTCCAATCGGCAGGAATATATCCAACTACTAACTACTATAGCATAACATCCAAACAATCATCAAACAACATATAATAAATTTATTCCCACTTATATAAAAATATAAGCGGGCCAGAGAGAGGGAGTTTTACTCACTTTGCTTCTAGTCGTCGTTGCAGCGTTTTAATTCGATTAAAAACGAACAGGCGTTCATAAAGTTTTACCCCTATTCCGAACACAATGGAATATATATCGTGATCCAATTCCATCGTATTTGGAAGATAGGTTTTCAAATCAAATTATTTTAATTAAATTCCTTTAATTAATTTTCACGCGTTTCAGCTTCGCATGACCAAACCATACGTCCGATCGATACAAAATTTGAAATCCTATAATAACTCACTATTACGGATCTAATGAAACTAGTTTCATCGAAATCCGAGACAGTGTCAAAAATGACTATTTTTACACGTTAATTAAAATATAAAATTTCCAATTTCTGTTTATTCACTTTTAATTCCATTTTAAAGGTTTACTAACGTCATTCCAATTCAAATAGAATTTAAATCAACTTTATAAATCATTTTCATTCATATTAAATTCAAATTTCAATTATTTACACAATTTCAAATATCTTTTGTTTTAAACTCATTTAAAATTACATCGATATCGTATATCGATGTGCGTAAATATAACTTTTATAAATGCATTCAAATAATTACAAACAACTTCCAAACATGAAATATATTAAATAATAATTAATATTTCTTAAATATTAATTAATTCAACTAATTTACAATATTTTATAAATTAATTAAATCAGGTGGTTTTTCAGAGAATTCATTATTACGGTTGTGAAACTCAAAAGTGTAAATTCAGTCGGCGATTAATATCGAACAATTCGTATATTAATGTTCACATATCATCTTAGCTAGTGGTGTGACATTTTGGCTGAATTTATCGCTTACACATCTTTTGGTAAAATCCAATTTTACATATTATAAGTAGTAACGGGTAATAACGATTATTTACACCAATTCTCTTCATCAAAACTAAATAACATTAGGACTTATGGAATTTGGTTTTAGCCAAAAACTTTAACATTGTCCACATTCAACTTTGTAATTCCAAACACAAAATTCTTGGTTCAATAATAATAATAATAATTAACCATACTACTTTGGCCCGAGACTTTGATTTTGAGTTGACTATAGTTGACCGTGACACTAAACCCATATAAGTGAGGAGATAAATTCTCTATTAAATAGTGTTTCATTCCCAATGCTTCAACTCAAACCCAACTATAGTCGTTCGACGTATGCCATGCCATGATTTAACTATAATCAAAGTAGAGTATTCACATTGAAGTTCCACAGTATTCTCAGGTCGACAGAACTATGTAACATCATCACTTCGAGATTGTTTGTGTAACCTTAGATATATTAAGCAGTAGTGTAACGACTCTGGATTTTATATATATTTAAATTGATAATTAAAATTAATTTTTGAATAAAATTGTAAATTGAAGCGAGTTTCTCCAATTTGAATAGAAAGCTTGCTAAAGAAGACACAAATTATCTTCATATATTTGTACAACCGAAATGAAGGAGGAAAAAAAATATCTTTATATATGTACAAATGAGAAAAATAAGTGAAGATTGTACATGGCAATTAATGCAGCCTACAAAAGCAAGATTACTTAAGCCACCGAACAAAACAAATCTACATAGTCAACAAAATAAATATCACTTCAGCCACAAAACAAGAAAAATCTCTGCCTGGTATTGTACAAAAACATATTATCACCTGTACAAATAACATCATCCTTGTAAAATTCTTTTATATGTCAACTTCTTCATTTTTGTTCGTTCATCCAAAACTTGAGAAAATCTGAAGCATATGCAACTGTAAAACTTAAAAAAAATTCAACTCAAACAACAAATACAATTCAGATTAACCAGAGATTAAAGAAGCAAGATTTCAACTTGCATTTTTACAGCCAGTTTCAATATTGAAGTAGCTCTGTTCTTCTTCTGGAAACTACTGTGAGCAAACTTCTTCCTTTAAACTTGATCTTCCATATTATCTTAAGTATGTGATGATGATAATTTGGATATGGCTTGCATAAATGTGAAATTGAGTTTGTATGCCTGAATATGTTGTGTGCACAGGAAAAAAATATGTTTCTGTTCTATGTTACAGGATTTTAAAACTGTTTTTTTAAGAAAAAAAAACTATATCTCTTAAACCAATCAACATTAAGTATTAATCTCAAAATGAAAGGTGATTACAATGTGGTAATATCAATTTTAAAAATAATCACAAGTATAGTTATGGGATAAATATTCTAAAAATTGGAATATTACAGTACTGATCAACATAAAGTGAAAAATCAAATGATTTGATTTCGGGTTTCAAATATATGAATTGATTCGCATTTCGAAATAATGATTTTTGAATATCATTTCATAATTTTTAGATTAATAAATTGGGAGAAATTGTTAGTTGAACAGAAAATGCAATTTGACCAATTTCCAGCGATCAGAGTTGATTTGGGTGTTGAGTTTTTGATTGAAGCTAGCGTGGCTAATGGCGAAGTTGGGAAAATTGTTAAACAATTTTTCTATTGTAGGAGATGATGAAGAGAGGCAACTTTAGGGTTTGGCTGTCGATTTTGGTCGATGTTGGAGATGAGGTGTTTTCACCACCTCTGGTCGATCGAGCTGTGAGATATTCGGGGGGATGGTAGCACGAGGGTTCGGCAAGGTAAGGACGGAGTTGTAGCATCTCCGATGGTCGGAGTAAGTGGGGCGAAGCGATTTGTTGGATGGGTCAAACGTTTCAGTTTCGAATGGAAGACCAGTTTTTGCTTAGCACTCCGTGATGCTCGTTCGAAGGTTGGGGTGGTACGTGGGGTCGGTCGGTGACGTGTTCGTGGTGTTGCCGGAGGTGGCATCGCCGTTGATGATCTGTGCACGTGCACATTGGGATTCACGTATCTGGAAGTTGGGTTTTTGGGTTTAGAACGGAGAAGAAGATGGGGGAACTCGAAGTCATGCTCGAGAAAATTAGCCTGGGCTCGAGTAAATGTTGTCCAGGGTTTAAGAACAGAAATCTGTTCTGTTTTGGTTTTGGAATTTTAAAATTTAAATTTCAAATTATAAAACAAAGTTTTAAACTGAGTTTAAAAAATCAAAGTTTAAATATAACTTAAAGTCAGTAAAAACTTAATTTGAGGATAAATAATGTTTTACATTTAAATTGTTTTAATAACTTAAAAATATTTAAGCAATTAAGTGTATTTAAAAAGGATTTTTATTTAAAATGAATTTGAAATGTGTAAAAGAAAGATTTAAAACAAGTTAAATTAAAAAATTTGAAACTGGACCTGAATTTAAATTGAATTATAGACTTTGAAATATAAACTAAGTTTTATAAATTTAGATTTTTAAATAAGTTAAATGTTCAAGTATACTTAATTTGATTTTTACTCTTTTAAAATTTCTTTATAATAAAAATATTACTTCAACAAGTAAGTTAAAGGATTCTAAAATTAGTTTTAAACTTTATTAAAGATAAATAAGGGTTCATTTTAAATCTTGGATTTAAAATAAAATTTAAAAGACAAGTTTGAAAATAAAAGTTTCAAACATATTGGTAAATGATATTTAAATCATTTATAAGAATGAGTTTATCTTAAAGTTAATTCATGATTAAGGATTAACTGTTTAAGAAATTAATTACGAATTAATAATTGATTAATTAAGTAATTAGGGATAATTACTTATTATGATAAAAGGATAATTAGTCAAATGGTAATTAATTAAGGATTAATTAATAAATGAGATTAATTAAATAATCAAGGGGTAAAGATTAATTAAGTAAGGAATAATTAATTTGTAAATTAAGGATTATTAATTAGATATTAATTAATAATTAAAGTTGATTAATCAAGTGATTAAGCAATAATTAATTTAAGGATAATGTGATAAATTAACCAAGGCAATTAATTTGAGAATAATTAATTTACTAAAGGTTAATAAGTTAAGGAAAGTGATTAAGAAATAATTATCACTTAAGGAGTAGTTAATTAGTTATTGTAATTAATTAAGAATAATTGATTAAGGATTAATTATAAATTAAGAGTTAATTAATGATTAATTAAAGGATAATTTATTAAATATTTTATAATTAATTGGTTATTAATTTACCATGACTAGAAAATTTATTCATAGAAATTAATCTGATTTAATTTAATCAGATAAATAAATTGACCTTACCTATGGATATTTGGATTCTATTGGATGATTTGAATTGTTTGATATCCCTGATATGTGATGCTTTGTGATACATCCTGATTTGTGTTGTGATCTGTTTCTCTGGGATGAATGTAATTAATTCCCTGTGATATAATTTATTATCTGTGATACATTTGTATATTTTCTATGATCTGTGAATGAACGATAAGCGTTATAGTTCATACCGCTTATCAACTATATTTCTGTATTTTGAATCTGTGATGATTGAATGTGTTGCACTATTGTGTGAAACCCCTGGACTACACCATACACACACAAATATGGATTTCACGAGGAAATCGGTTAAGTCACAGATGATTTAAATTTAATGTTTTTTGAAATTGAAATTTTAATTTCAATTGATTTTGGAAATGGATTTGGGTTAAATGTTAAAGCTTTTGAAAAGGAGTTTTTAAGATAAAAGTTATTTTGAATAACTTGGTAAAGTTTCAATTTAAATAATTCAATTTGAATTTGAATTCAAAATTTGGAATTGAATTCCATGATTGGAAATTATGGTTAAAGATGTTATTAATATGTTTATATGAATTTAAACCATTTTAAAGGTATGGTTTTGAGAATTGAATTTAACCCAAAGACTTTAACTCGTATAAATGAATCAGATTTTCCGAAATGAAAACTATTTGTTTTCAAATAATAGAAGCTTTCATATAAGGAATGAATTTCCAATTTGTGTCAAAAGGATTTTAAATTGAAATGAAAATGGTTTTCCGAGTTATGAATAAATCTTTGTGAAAGATTGTTGAACTTTGTTTTGAAATTGGAAAAGTGTACCTTTTGTATATAAGGTCGAAATGGAATTGTTTTGAAAGCTATCAGTTAAATCTTTGTTTTAAAGATTTAATGAGTTAATCCAATTGAAATGGAAATTGATTTGGAAAATCTATGAATAGATCTTTGTGAAACTGGGTGAACTTTGTGAAATGAATCTTTTTTTGTAAAAGATTAAAATGGTAATGTGTTTAAACCATTTGAAAGAGAAGTTTTGGGTAATAAGTTGTGACTTAACTGAAATCCCAATATCCATATGTTTTAAATATTGCGCTCATTATTCGGTTTAGCCGGGAGAGGACCTTTTGTGTCATATAACCCATTCCGAATAATGATACGACGTTATGGATAGCATTTGAAGACCGGTGGTGAAGACCGGATATTTTCGAAACGAAAGGACAACTCGTCGAATGTCTCTGCATTGACTAGTCCCCGATATAGAGATTTGATCACCCTTTGTGATGGAAAGTCCGAACGTGATTAGAAATTATCCGGATTGCAAGGGCTTCTTTGGAAGTGCCTTCAGTTCTGTTCGAACCCGGAACAGACTTGTATGGTTGTATGTCTGACAGTACACTTTGAGATATAAAGTTGATTTCTTTCAAATACATTTCTGTTTGGTGGCGGAGATTTATTCTCTTAGCTTAACACCCTTCTCTGAGACGTACGAGCTCAAAGATTATGTAGTTGAAGGTTATCAGTGATATACTCCCAATTTGGTAGTGTGGCATGCTGAGTGTTGTTGTGTGTTGATGGTCATTTGCTGATCATTTGTTGATCAAAGCATGGCTTTGTGGACGAGACCTCATCGAACCTCACAGACCGGAAATGGTCGAAACAGGAAAGATGCGACAAGGTTATGAGGGTCGCTCCCTTTAGGGTATGTCATTTTCTTCTGGAAAAAGGTGGTATCATGGTATGGAGCCCAGATATTTACCTATGTGGTTGCTCCAATCTCATTTACTCTGTGTGATTGTTGCTTTGTGATCGAGGATCCTCGGATAAAGGTCCCAAAGGACCGGGTGTAAGAATCCAAAAACTCGGCCTTCGAAAATCGGCACCCGTACTTCACTTGTACTCAAATGCCGTAGATTCAAACATCGAATCTGGCTTCCCGGAGCTTATAACACAGTAAGTATAACAACACAGCGGAATAAAGAAATCAATGATATCATATACAACTCCAATGAATACAATATCCAGAATGATATACAACAATGATATCAATATGATACAACAATATCAGAGATATGATACAATGACAATAGCAGCGAAAAGAAAAGATAACATCAGCAGCGGAACAATATCAATAGAAGTGATAACTCCAAAATGATCTTCAGACAAGAATGAATCCAAAATTCCAAGATAAGCAACTCCGATGAATGAACTAGAAATACCGAACTAGCTCCAGATAATCTACTAACCTGAATATCTGAAAAACCCAACTCTAGACTGCCCGTGTGGAAAATTGTGGGCACCCAGAGTTTAGGAAGGGAACAATAAACTCCGAGTCAGTCGTGGGACTGGTGTGAGCAACAAAAACAGTTTATCTTTAAACAACAACAGAAGAATTTTAAACATTGAAACCCGCATTGCTTTTAGAAAATGAAACTACCATAAGACCTCCCGCCACACACACAATGCAAACGCAGAATTGGAGGAGATTTCTTCTTATGATAGTCAAACATGCTTACTACGCAAAAAAAATCAATTTTGAAATTATTATTAGTGCATAGTGGAAAACATTTCGAAAGTATAATATTAATCTTAGCCAGCATAGGCATTCCGCACTTATGCCTACTATAGCTACTATGTTCAATAGTAGGTTACCGCCACATTCCATAGCAGGTTATACAACTAAAACCGTACAAGGTTCGTATTGTTTCTTTGGATTTCCAACAAATGGTCAGGCTAAGGAACTTCCTACTACCACATGGGTACGCCTCTGGATGGACGTCCCGAGAACCAACCTGGCTCTCTGACAACACAAGGCCGGGTTACCTCTGTAACTAGGTAACTCACGAATATGCCATTCCCCGGTCCTTTGGGACCTTTATCCGAGCGCTCGGTAACCAACATCACACATAATAAATAAAGTGTGTCCACCTGAGTAAGTATCTGGGCTCCATACCATGATACCACCCTTTTCCAGAAGGAAATGACATACCCTAAAGGGCGCGACCCTCATAACCTTGCCGCATCATTCCTGTTTCGACCATTTCCGGTCAGTGAGGTTCGATGAGGTCTCGTCCACTAAGCTACACTTTTTCACAAAGCCATGCTTTGATCACAAATGATCAATAAATGATCAACACACATCAACACTCAGCATGCCACATTACCAAATTGGGAGTATATCGCTGATAACCTTCAACTACATAACCTCTGAGCTTGTACGTCTCAGAGAAGGGTGTTAAGCTAAGAGAATAAATCTCCGCCACCAACAGAAATGTATTTGAAAGAAATATGCTTTATATCTCAACATGTAATGTCAAACATGTAACCATACAAGTCTGTTCCGGGTTCGAAAAGAACCGAAGGCACTTCCGAAGAAGCCCTTGCAATCCGGGTATTCACAATCCCAATCGGACTTCCCATCACTTAGGGGATCTCTATACCAGGAGCTACCCAGTGCAGAGACAATCGATAGGTTATCCTATCATTTTCGCAAATACCCGGTCTTCAACACCGGTCTTCGAATGCAATCCATATATGACGTATCATTATTCGGAATGGGTTATGGGACACAAAGGTCCTCTCCCGGCTAAATCGAATAATGAGCGCAATATTTAAAAACATATGAATAATGGAATTTCAGTTATGTCACAACTTAAACCCAAACTTTCTTTTCAAATGGTTTAAACACATTACCATTTTAATCTTTTAAAACAAAAGGATTCATTTTAACAACCATCAACGGTTTAAACAATTTCCACACTTTAATCTTTTAAACAAAAGATTCATTCACAGGTTTTCCAAATTAATTTCCATTTCAATTGGATTAACTCATTAAATCTTGAAAACAAAGATTTAATTGATAGTTTTCAAAACACGTTTCCAAAGATTTATTCGTAATTTGGAAAACCATCTTCAATTCAAACTTGAAATTCTTTTAACACAAATTGGAAATCCATTTCTTATATAAGAGCTTTTATCAGTTGAAAACAATTAGTTTTCCCAAATCATTTATTTAAGATTTAAATTCAATCTCAATGTATCTATATATATAAATAAATAAATTCTAATTTACTCATATATGCCCGTATACATATATATTCACATATATACATATATATACAATATTTAGATTTTAAATGATTTAATATACTTTTATTTGGATTCAGGGAAACTCGAATCGATTTACCAATTTATTTTACAATTTTAATTCAAAAATTCAATTTAATTATCAATTTAACTTATATAAAATCCGGGGTCGTTACACCGGCACTACAACAAAACAGCCATTTTACAACGGGCAATGCCCGTTGTAATATGGCTTTCGCAACGGGCATGCGCCCGTTGTATTAGGCCTCGTTGTAATAGGTTAACCGTATTTTACAATGGGCAATGAACGTTGTAATACACCTTTTTACAACGGTCATCGGCCCTTGCAATAGGCTCTATGACAACAATTAACGCCCGTTGTAAAAGACTATATTACAACTGGCATAGCCCGTTGTAATATATGATATTGCAACGGTTTCTGACCATTGCAAAATAAATGCAAATTTAAAAAAAAATTACAACAACATCCATGCAGTACATCCATACCAATAATGAATAATTTAATGAGTAATAAATATTATCATAAAACAACAAAAATCATTTCATTTCAAGTGTGTTTGCATTTCATTTACATTTTCACTGTGCACTGTACATTTCTTTATAAAAAATAAAAAAGAACAGTTACAATCACATAAAAAAGAACAGTTTCAATCACATAAACACTGCGCACGCCACTGCATTACTTCAAAACTATGCACATTACTTCAAAATTGTGCATTACTTCAACACTGCAAATACACTGTGCACACAGCAACTTCCATATCAACATCCCACTTCACCATTCATACATACTACACATCCTTCCTCCATCATCCTTGCTGCCTACCCCCATCGAAACTTGCAGCCCCACTTTATTTCTGCCATCATCACAAAATTCCCCTGCAATACCCTGAACTTCTGCCACTCCTATTAAAATATCTATACTTTAACACAGGGATTTGTAGATTTGTAGAGTATAAACAGGGTTTTGTAATTATTATCCTATAGACAAGGGGACCTCACTGCTACTTGTTAGCATTTTCCTATCGACCAAGACTTCATCTTAAAATAAGCTCAATAGTCATCAAGGGAGGATGAAACAAATTGTATGTATTGAAACTCCTTTATTTATGACTGTAAAAAAACATTTCTTCTTCTATTACAGATATGTATTTATGGTTTATTTCCGAGTAATTTAAATAAGAAAATCTGCTCAATTAGATTTACTTATTAACAAGACGTGATGCACGCTGTAAATTTTGAAAGACTTTTAGTACCTGAGGCACTTATATATTAGATGAAAATGAAATGATGCCAGACAGCCAATCATGCAATACCATTGTCAAGAACTTAACACTACACCAGAAAAGACTTTTGGTAGCGTTGAAAAAACGCTACCATAACTTATGGTAGCGTTTTAGAGAACGCTGCTATACGACATGCAACTAAAAGTCTAAAACTTTTTGTTGTGTTGAAGTAAACGCTACCAAAAGTCACTTTTAAATGCAACTATAGGTATTTTCTGTAGGATTTAAAAAACGCTACCAAAAGTCACTTTTAAATGCAGCTATAGGTTTTTTCTGTTGGGTTAAAAAAACGCTACCATAAGTGTTCATTTTTTGGTTGCATTTTTTGTTTATATGCTTTTTTTGATTTTCAGTAGCGTTTTTAAAATGCAACTGTATAATTTTATATTAGTTTATACAAACAATCAATCATATGATCATCATATTCAAATAATTGCAAAAACATGCTAATCTCACAATCAAATATAATATCCATAATCAATTCGATAGTAGTTTTTCAACAAAATAAGTCACATACTACAAGCATTCACAGACAAGTTTCCACAAATGGTACTAACAAAATACGACAACATATATAACAATTAAATTCATGTTCGTTGCTTGATTACCAATAGTTCTTTGTTGTCGACAGTCTTCGCTTCGAAATAACTAATTACCTGCAAACGAGTTTAACAATCAACAATATATATATATGTATGTGTTTCATTTTCTGAATCTCCTTCTTCAACAAGATCACCTTCCACTTCAGCTGCAGCTTTTGCATATCTTTATAAGAACTCTTCTTCGGTTTCTTCAAGGTCCTCATAGTCTGAATCCTAGTATTTATGATAATTAATCCTTTTTTATAGATGTAGAAAAAATTTAAAAATCATAACAAACGCAACATTGATTGAGAGTAAGGCATTCAAAACTGTTAAAGGGATTTTTATGTCAATGAAAATACAAAGACTTGCTTACCTCATCATAGTCAGACTCTTCATCATCTTCATCTTCTCCATCGTCACCATCTTCTTCATTATCATCTTCATTTGAAGCTTCATTATTTTCTTCCTCCTAATTTTTTTTCAAATTAATAGTTGCCTTGAGTAGAGAGAGCATCGTCTATGCAAATAGTCTTTATCTACTTGGGATCTTAGCAGTCGCTCAACCAGCTTTGCTAATGCAATTGCTACATAACATTACAAGGTTATCAAAAAGAAAATCTTTACCATCCTCGTAAACTGGGCTACAACAGTTATACGGATGTAAACTGTTTGATAGGCAATAAATTATGTGCATCCATATTTTAGGCAGCATTGTTTTGATTAACTTAGATGTTTTGTCCAATATCTTTTTTGTTGAGAAGCTTATTTCTTAATTTAGTCCTATACTTGTTATGCTTTATTTTATTTAAGGCATAAGACAAACTTACCAGCTAATTTGATTTCAGACTTCAACGAGAGACAAGGTTCAGAATCGCAAACTAAAAATTCAGCCAAACCACAAGCCCAAGTCATGAAACCTTTACCTTCTTCCTTGTCCAAAACTTGCTCGATAACCTAAGGACAAGAAATATAACAAGATGAGATAGCCAACAGCAAAGGTTTATGTATCCCACTAGACTTGCTGTGCAACATTTGAATACATTTCAAGCGAGAAAATGCAGCAATTGTAAATGACACAACAATTGACTGCTTAATAGCTAGCGTATCAGCTGAAAATTTTGATACATGTAATAATTCATGCACACAAGAACATGCCCTCCTAGTAGCAGAAGGATAAGCATGAATACCTGAACTAACAAAAGCTAAAATGCCTTCAATGATGGAATTCTGAGATAGTGATTTTTCCATGAAGAAATTTGTGTAATCATGATCTTTATACAGATTGACAGCTTCATGGATAGAATCAAAACTCGCCAGATCCTCTGTCTCTTCCCAGTCATGCCAATCTGCAATCATGTGAGCCCAAACAACTAACAGTTCTCTCAATTTCAATTCTACAACATCGTCTACAGATCTAACTGATCGCATGACAAATCCAAGCAACCGAGAAAGGTCATCTAAACATGAAGAAGCTGGGAGCAAACTGGAAGTATTTGCTTCCTGATTTCAACCGGTAAAAAAAGAAATATATTATTCCTAAATAGTTAGAAAAATTAACATGCATGAGCATTGAGTACATTATACAATTTTCAGAAAAAAAATGTACCATCAGTTCACATTGCATCAGCCAAGCATGTTGCAGTAAACTCGAAAATATTCTAGAAGAGGAAGCACAGCTCAAAAAATGGTCAGAGGCTCCCTGCAAGTCAATATCTTGAAGACAACCTTCCCATATTTGTACAATAGTAGCCAAAGCCGAAAGGCCATGTTCAACAACCTGGCATGTGAATAAATTACTCTTTGAAAAAGGCATACATTATCCAATTTTATTCCTAGTTTTGGAATATATATCAAATAATGACAATAAACAAAAGTTACGCCTTGTTTATCATCATTTTAACTTTACCCTTTCAAAGAATAATTACTAATTTTATTGTTTGACTATGAAAAGTTGAGACAATTTACAATTATCGCACAATAATCTATCATAAAGTTGGAACAATTATGACCGAAAGAATATAGATACATCTTGTTGATGCTACGATGTCCAGTAAGCCTATAATAGTGTGATTCCTTGACATGAAAATATACGAGCCAATTTCACTTAATTAGGAACAAATCCGAAGTAGCAAAGGCTTATAGTTTTTATATATATGTTTTTGGATACTTCGCTACATCGATTGAATATGGCGCTAGAAGTTCACTTTTACAAAAGAATCCATAGATGATTTAAAATTAAAAAAAAGCAAATCAGTTTTCATTATTCATTATTCACTACTAGAGATGGATCACTAAGAGAGGATATCATAGAGGGAGAGAGAAACTTATGTATATAGTTTAACTAGAAATTTGAAGGCAAAAATGTCAAATATTTGATAATCTTGCAGTATTGATCAGTTATCAAACTCGTGGCAAGCATTATTTTAAATTTCTGATACTGATCAGATTAAAAAAAATGTGTGTGTCAGGTGATTAATTGAATTGTTTATGTTGCTCTCTGGACTATCACACTTAATCCAGATTTCAAAACCAATGTTCTTTCAATCTGCTCAGAATTATTTAGTTTGTCTAATGCCTTTATTTTTAGATGACTTTTTGAAATTACTTATATTCATGCGGGTAGGTTCATTTTAATTTTTTCCTAACATGCGTGAGGTTGCTATTAAACAATGTTAAAAGGTTGAATAGTCTTCAGGTCTATTAGAAGTAGTAGTAAACTAGTTGAGTTCTCGTTGGCACTACCAGTGATAATTTTTATCTTATCAATAACATGTTGAATATATGGAATGTATGTATATAGGTATGTGTATGTATATCACACAATTGTTTTGTATATTAATGTGATTGGTACTGTCTACTTAACCCTAAGTTTGCTTAATTGCGCAGCCTGATGAGCCAGTAGTTGAAGAATACAATGAAGACGACGACGACGAGGATGACGACAAGGATGAAGAAGAAATACCGGTTGATGTTGCAAAACAATGAGGACATCGCTATCTTGTGCCTTTAATATGAGTATGGCCGCATTATGAAAAATGAATTTGATAATTACTACAGTTATGGGTTTGATCTGAATGACCCAGACAGTGACCTTCTATAAGTTTTATTAGATAGAGAATCAGAAAATTACCAAGCATTGGAAAATTAGTAATGGACCAGGTACAACATCATTAACATCTATACAAATCAGCATTGTTGGGAGGAAAAATCAAAATTGAAACATGGATCCAATAACATCAAAAGTAATATTGGTGACAACATTAGTACTAATAGCTCTAACCGCTACAGGAAATCTAATTTTCAATCCAAATAAATACGTACCTGGCAGTGCCTTCGAAGCAAATTTAGTGGTCGGGATGTCCTCAGGACGCTGACAGCGATCAGCAATTTCATCAATTGTCAACGACTCTACCGGCTCTCTACAATTGCAAAATTGAAAACACAAAATATATCACAGTTTGAATTATAAATTCTTCCCGCAAAGTAGTGAAACTGATTTATTAATGGCAGATTCCAGATGACAAATAGACACTCTCTTGTAGAAGCAGTATTCATATTTTCTATTGTATTGAGAAGAATATGTAGTGAAACAATGAACATTTAAATTCAAGTTATCAAGTATTTATAGGTTATGATGTCTATGGTATAGCAGAATGTTATGATTCCCTTTTGCATCACACTTTTGCATTAGCTCCTGTTTTCAATTTGGGCCAGTAACCTCAGAATTACTGTCTTCGGTTTTATGATGTGCACCATGTTCTTGCAGACTGCCAAAACCAACCCTTATGACTACAGATGTATGCATTTTGTTTGTGCACTATTCTTGCTGCACCTTATCGCTAGACTGGCACACTCAAAAATTATTTATTTAAATATGTCTGAGTTAGTTTGTAATCCATTGTGTATTTAAATAAAGCATGACATATCTACTTTTGACTATATTATAGCTCTCGACCAATTGTGGTCAATTTTTACAGATCCAAGCAAAAAACTTTGTTATGTTCAAAACAATTTCACTTTGTATACCCTTAACAAAGAGAAATTTTCATAAAAATATTTTATCAAGGTATTAAATGGCTTTGATAAATAAACATTCAATTATTGGTGATATCTGCCTCCAAAGCACACAAAACTTTCATTGCCATTGTATGAATATTTGTCATATGTTAAGATAAAAAAAATACTTCAACATGGAGAATGTGTAATTTCATTATCATTCATAATCTTCCATTATTACAGTGCTCTGTTTATAGTTTGTATATCTCCTATGTTCATGCTTGTCAAGTAATACATAAACCTTACTGTAGATAAGCTTCAGATAACCAATATCATGTGTACATGCACATATACAAATCTATCTATATTCTAACTTTATATATCACACAATGATATTGTGTAACTATTCACAGAAGTGGAAATTATGGCAAGTGGGATCGTATTTGATCTGAAGACTACCATAGAGGCTGTGTTTCGAGATTATACAAATGAAGACTATGGATTGATTTCATAGTAAAATTTCATTTCCCCATTTGGTAAGTAAAATGATTACAACTAATAAAAATAAGCCTAACCCTCATTTTATTTTGTTTAATTAATACGAGATGTCTCATGTTTGGTGTCATTTTTACTTAAGCTTCCTGGATTACAAATTTGTAGATGATATAGCAGTATTAAAACATTTTGGGATTAAAGATGGATATCATGTACGCATATGGTAGTTTCAGTTGTTTCATAAATTTATTTTTAGTTTAACTGACATCTTCTCATTCTTTGTAGCATGTTTATGCAGCTTCTGTTCACTAGAAAACTTTAAGTAAGATTATATCTAGATAAGCAAATAAAGAAGGACCATAGAGAAAATTTTGTTCATAATGCATTGTAAGATCTTTTTAAGTAATGTATTACTTTCATTTTTTATGCATTTATATTCTTAACAAAACTAAAAACTGCTGTTTATTTTAAGAAATCATAAGGGTCCGAAGAAGCTGAAGGATGCAACAAAAAAGAGCAAATTTATGTTAAAAGTGGATGAAGTAGAAGTCTAGATGATGTAACTTGTAGCAATCAAGATCAAAGAATTGTTGAAAATGCCACTATTAGGGAAAAAAATCAAATTAACTCTTAGGCTACAGAGTACGCTTTCATATTCAAAACTCAATGCACCTATCAAACCATATAAAATCATCCGGTCTAGAGCTAACATGGGTTTCTTTCACTATCATACTAAAAAAGAAAGTCAAGAAGAAAACCTTCAAGTATTTTAGCTTTCTTGTGACCATCAGCAAGTTTGCAAACATTGTCTTTCATGGCAACATAAGCTGCTGCTATCAATACTCCCACTTTCCTCATCCCTCCTCCTAATGTTTTTCTTACTCATCTCCCTATTAAATAAATAAATAATAAACAAAAAATTAGTAAATAACTAAATAAATTGAAGCAATTAGTGTACCTATTCAGTTTTGAGACTCAAATATATATCACCTTGGCTATAAAGCTTCCTGAACCAACAGCAACAGATCTAACTGGTGCACCCAAACCCTCCGACAAACATTTCTGCATCTTTATTATCAATAAGTCACTTGTATACCAGGAAAAATACAAAAAAAGTAGCCATAAAAGATGTAATAAATATAGCATTACAGAAACAGAATCAGCTGCTTGTACAAGCTTTGAAATTGGAACTCCCAATCTTTGTCATATTATTTTCAACCTTCAATGGAAACTTTTGAACATATATCCACATATACAAACCATATCGAACAATATAAAATCCATATATAAAATTAGGGTTTGTGCAAAATTAGGTTTGTGCAGAAATCCACTTTATCGAACCATATAAAATCTATATATAATCACAAAATACATATGTAAAGGTCCATACCGATTTAGGGTTCATGCAGAAATCTAAAATAGACGGTAGTAGATTGAAGGAGGGTCGATCTACAATGTGGAGAGGGGTAGATTGATGGAAAGGAGTAGCCCAACGATGATGATGAAGGAAATGTTGGACTTGGTTTAATATTGATGGAGAGGAGCAGATAGAATTTTTGTAAAGTGAAGGGGAAAATGTAGAGGAGGAAACGTGGAAATGTAAAAACGTAAAAGTTTATTGCTAATGGCGGGAAGGGCGGCAAATTTTGGCAGCGTTAGTCAAAATTAAATATACAAATAACAAAGTATAAAATAATAATAGTAGCACTTACCTTTGAAACGCTGCTAATAAGTGCAACTAAAGCTAGATTTTCTTGTAGTGTAATTAAGATACATATCTCAGTCAAACTTAACCAAGACATCATAATGATCAATTCAATTCAAACTAAAATGAGTAGAGGAGGCAAACAACGTACATGCATGTAAAAGCATAATGCTATTTCTTCACTGCTAATTCAGCTGAACTGCTCATCTTAGCTAAGGCTTCGAATGCATCCTCCACGCTTTGCCCAAGTCCAAGTATATTTAGATTTGTTTTCAGACTATCCAGTTTACCTTATATTCTACAAATCTACAAATCCCTGTGTTAAAATAATAAGCAAACTTATATGTAAGTGTACGCACATTCCTATTCTCAGCATAAACAATATTGCATATTCACCCACACACAAGAAATGAAACACAAGAAATTACAATAATTTATTGATTCCACTTCCCAAAATTCATAGCTACCAGTAGGACATTAAAATTCACGGACACTGCTCTCACCTTTTTGCGCATACACAAAGCAGGACATAAAAACTGAGCATACAAGACTAAATAAAAATACTGACAATTCAAAACATAATGCATAGAATCATTTAAACATACCTATAAAAATATGCATAGCCACGCACCATTATAATACTCTGTTTTACTCACCTAACAAAACACACACATCGCCCTACTCTCCTATATTTATTCATATATATACTCTAGCACGCACACATACCTAACTACACACACACATGCACCACAGTTCAAAAGCAGGTAAGTTAATGGGACTAAATTATATATATATATATATATACACGCACATAAATAACATACACATACACTGACACTCACATATATAAACATACACATGCTACTGTAACATTTATAAATCTTATCAATGGTCTGATAGTTTGGTTTCCATGTATACAAACTCATAACACACACATATATGTCCTAACACACACGCACTTGACAGAGAAGCACACACATATACTAACACACACACTCACCCTGAAATGTAGCAAGATAGGAGGTAGCAAGCAAAATGATAAACTAAACGATTTGAACCCAAATAAAAGCCCCGCGATACTAGTTAGCAAAAAATTAGGTTGTAAGATGTAATTTTTTTTTGCGAAAAATACTGAAGCAACCAGTGTGTATATACAAATTCTATTGTTTGAAAGGGGAAATTGTTTTAGAAGACCCTTGTAGAAAAGAAGGAAACATAAAATAAAAGACCATTCTCTGCATCTTCTGGGAATGTTTCTAGAATTTTGAACTCAAAAGTCCATTCCTAAGATATGTATTTTCTGGTGAAATTGCTCATGTAAGGTGTCAAACCTTCTTTTTGTTGTTTCAGAATATATATATATATATATGATATATCCCATGTTGTTGGGTGATTGGAAGTTTTCTTTGCTCGCTAAAACCAATCATTTGCAGTCCTGAAGGAGTAGTATCTCTTATTACCAGAAAGTGGTCAAATTTTGAGGTGTTCAATTTTTCTTCTTCAAAAGTAACAGTATGACCTCACAATAATGGTGTGAATGTGCAATATGAGTTCATGAAAATACATTTGTTGCAACTTTCATCAAACCTTTCTGAATGAAGAGTGTTCCTATAGAGGAGAACACTCGTTCAAGTATTAAACAAAATGCTACCAACAAACATGTTATCGATTGTCGTAAGATCAAAAAATGAAATAATGCCAGAAGGATCATCGATGATGGGGTAAAGCTGCTGATTTGTCAAACTAAATTACAAAGGGTAAATTATTATTTATACATTAATCAAGCTATACAACAATCATTTTCTTTTACATCAATCAAGCTGTACAACAAACATATAAGTATGCTAATACTGTGCTGCGATAATCAAATGAAGAATACAGCAAAACTGAGAAACAGTGGTAGCTTACAGAAAACCTGAGGGAGGCAGCGTGCAAACATGGAGGGAGAAACCAGCTCGCATCTTCCTCATCCTTGCCCACAAAAAATTGTCTTTTGACATTTTAGAAACCTGTCATGAGTTTCAACATTTTAGAAATCTTTTCCGAAACTAAAATCCATATATGAGACCTGTATATGCTTTTTAAAACTATATTTGTAACAACTTGCATAATTAGTAGTTTGTGTATGCTAAAAAATTATAAACATGAACTGTTATGCCATAAAATTGATATTCACGATCTTGAGATGAAACAAAATAACATAGAAAATCTAGTCTCTTTGGAATTTTTGTTTTCAAAATCTCCTTTCAAAATCGATAAGTTCAAAACCTCTTATTTTTTGAAATAAACAAGCTGTAATTCTTAAAATTCAGTTTTTTAGAAACCAGTCTGGTAATCACTTTTGGAGCTTAAAGAATCATGTTTCAAGGTCTGAAATATTTAAAATTAATTTCCATAGCCTGCAGATTTCTAAAAATAAATCACTAATTCTAGGTAGAAGACCCATACCTTGAATTCTTTGTTCCCTGAATGTTAGCAATACTTACAAAGCATTGGTGAAAGTAGATCAGGAACAGTGCTTTAAAGAATCGTTCATCTCATCATTTCCTAAATTGAATTCCTACCGACACTGTTGATTTCGATTCCTATCGTTACCTCAACGGAAGCAAACTAGTGATTGTGGCAGCTAATCCATCATGACAGCAGCTCGATTAACTATTGCGATACTTTATTCAAACACTGTTGCACCTTATATCAAGTGTTGCATAAGCTTTAAATCAAAATTTGCAGAAGCTCTTTAATCAACAAGTGCGGAAGCTGCACCAACCCTTACAACAGCTTGTTCAACTATTGCATCACCTCAACCCTACAGATGCGGAAGGCAAACTAACAAGTGCGGAAGCTCCCAAATCAACTAGCGCAGAAGCACTTGTCGGAAGGGCACGTTTTGAATTCTAGCAGTAGGACCCCTTCGTTAATGTTGACGAAAGCAGATCACTTGATACCTGCGAAAAAGGAATAATCATTCGACCCGAATCAGGAATGAGTTCAACAAATCAACTAGAAAGCAAAAAGAATAATTCACATACCACTGCAGACGAACTCGATCCAAATTGGAGAAGCCGTGTGCTAAAAGAAGAGAGCATCGATCGACAAAGGAAGCACGTAAATCATCATTTGATCGAGCAATTGAAGACGGCAGCTTCAATTTTTCCCAAAGCCCTAATTTCGAACAAAGAGGAACGAGCAAAGGAACAAGCCAACATTTTTACAGAGAAAAGTAAAGTATCAAAATAAAAGGGCCGGCCTTGTTTTTTTAATTGAAAATTAGGGTTTTGATTGGAACCTATTACAACAGACGTTTTTAGCCCGTTGTAAAATTGGCACCTATTACAACGGGCCTGAATGGACCGTTGTAATAGCCTTCTATTACAATGGGCAACCAATGCCCGTTGTAAAAAGGGTGTTGTATATGGAATCTTTTACAACGGGCCTGGACGGACCGTTGTAATAGCCTTCTATTACAACGGGCAACCAATGCCCGTTGTAAAAAAGGCGTTGTAATAGGGTATTTTTGTTGTAGTGCGGGGGTGGCATATTCGTGTAGTAGTTACCTAGTGTAAGAGGTAACCCGGCCTTGTGTTGGCAGAGAGCTAGTTAGTTCTCGGGACGTCCATCCAGAGGTGTACCCATGTGGCAGTAGGAAGTTCCTTAGCCTGACCATTTGTTGGAAATCCAATTCCCAATACGAACCTTGTACGGTTTTAGTTGTAGAACCTGCCATTTAACATGGCAGCTATAGTAGGCATAATATAATGGTACCTATGCTGGCTAAGTTTAATATTGTATTTTTGAAACAATTTTGTACATTATGCACTATTAATAATATCAAAAGAATTTTGCGTAGTAAGCATATTTGACTATCATAAGAAGAAATCTCCTCCAAGTCTGCGATTGCATTGTGTGTGTGGTGGGAGGTCTTGTGGTAGTTTCATTTTCCAAAAGCATTGCAGATTTCAATGTTTAAAATTCCTTTTGTGTTGTTTTAAAGATAAACTATTTTTGTTACTCACACCAGTCCCGTGACTGACTCGGAGTTTATTGTTCCCTTCCTAAACTCTGGGTGCCCACAATTTTTCACATGGGCAGTCTAGAGTTGGGTTTCTCAGATATTCAGGTTTAGTAGATTATCGGGAGCTAGTTCAGTTTTTGGAGTTCATGATTGACGTTGCTTATCTTGGTGCAACGTGATGGTGCTCCGAGCTGATGTTGGAGTTGTTGGGTTCATTCTCTTTTGAAGATCATTTGGAGTTAACATTTCTGTTTTCCGCTGTAGCATCTTTATTTATCTCTGATATTGTTGTATCATATTGATATCATTGTTGTATATCATTCTGGATATTGTATTCATTGGAGTTGTATATGATATCATCTATTTCTTTCTTATGCTGTGTTGTTATACTTAATGGTGTTATAAGCTCCGGGGAGCCAGATTCGGCGTTTGAATCTACAGCATTCGAGTACAAGTGAAGTACGGGTGCCGATTTTCGAAGGCCGAGTTTCAGGACTCTTACAAGTAGAGAACTATCGAGTGAGTCATTCCATAGTTATCCAGTAACTATCAATTCATAACTAGTTGGTGCCTCTAGCAGCAACGAGAAATACACTGCCCAACATTTAGAAAGTGTTACGTACACTAGCCTCAACGGATGAATCAATATTCTTTCTTGAAACATCTTGACTAAGAATATTTAAAACAATATGTTAATTTTAATTTGATAAAATTCTCATAATTACAACACTTTCTAATTACTACAACATAACATATCATTTAAGGATTTCCATCTATATACTTTAAATTAATTATTTATATCGCTATATAACAAGTATGTAACAGAAAGAAAAACACCTTTTTTTAACAAGATTGGGCACAAATTTAGATATATGTAACAAATTAAATAATTTCCCCTAGGCATACCTCTAACTCTATCAATCTCCCACTTGCACTTAGGATCAATTATGGAATCTAATTCCAACTTCTGTGATCGGTTTTCTTAATAACTAATCGAATTGGTCCCTTAATGAACGAGTATTCTATTTTGTTTTAATCATCTACTATGTCAATTAACTCTTTCTAATGCAGATAAACTATCTTTATCATGTGGAACTATTCGGAGTACGTCTCTCAACTTCTAGTGAGCTCTAGGTTCTTTTACAAACTATATCACGACATCGTTATCATATAACAATGTCATGAGATTCTCAACATTTGGAATCACCCCTACTTAGTTATAAATTTATGCATTTACTTATACTTCTTACATTGTAGTAGCCATTGGCTGAATAGGCCACTATTTATTGTTTGGAACAATTCCAACTTAAAGTTCTTAACTTAAGTTTGAACATGAATTTAAGGATTGACATACTATACTCTATATCACTACTGAAGTTCGAGTCCGTGCACTACTTCATAAGGAGTTCGTTATTTCTATAAAGAATTCTCTTGTATTTCATAAAAAATCAAGAACACTCTAAACTATCATTTAGTGATCGTAATTTGGATTTGATATTTGCTTCGTGCATCAAATGCATCAAATAATTCCTATTGCAATGCATAAGGGACCCATCTTACATGTTTCATATTAAAATTTTAATAATATTTGCATATCATTTGAGACATTCCCAATATCCTTTATACTTTATTATAAAAGATATAATTTACAAATCCAATATCGAGTATTAAACAACCAAAGTAGAACTGATTTTAACATAATTACATCGTTAACAATCAATAGTATGTTGTTTACTTATAATTGAGAAATATCTACATACCTTTTAATGTTCTTTCTTGTGGACACATGCTTCTTCTACATTTTGATTGAAAATCAAACTACTCGATTGTTGATGTCAAAAATGGCGCCAATACCCAATCAGTATGAAAGCACCATAGTTCCAATAATCAACTCCAAACAGAATGAAATAGAGAATAAAATATGAAGAACAATAAATTAAAATTGAAAGAAATGAACACAGAGAGTTTTGTAGTGGTTCGGCTGACTCTGGCATACGTCCACTCCAATAATTTTCCTTTTATTTATACTGTTGATTAACGATGATTTGAATTCGAGTAATAAAAATGGAAGGGTTTAGCCAAGAGAGAAGAAGAAGAAGGAAGAAGTCCCTCTACAAATAACTATCCATCCTGTATTTATAGGTGAAGATCCGGAAATATCCATTTGAAAATTCATGTGCAGAAGCCCAAGGACCAGACGAACCCCTCGATAAAAGATGGGGCCTACTGTGGCCGATCCTAGGGATCAGTGTCGATCCCTATAGAGGGATCAGTGCTGATCCATATTCTTTGAGGATGGGGTTCGGCGACCCTAGGTGGTGGTCCCACATTATGCCTTCTTCTTATTTCTTGAGTTGTTCTACGGTGTTGCCTAGGTGAAATTTGGAGATAACGATCGATTTCTGTTGGGTTGAGCTGCCGAGTTAAGTGTCCATAGCCATAGTGATTTGATCCGATCCCCTTTCTAGGGGAAGAGATATGTACTGATCCCCTGCCTAGGTGAAGTACCAATCCATACTTAACCAATTCTAAAATGCCATTTGTCTGAATCCGCTTGACTATCATCCACAGCCTTGCTTATACCTGATTCCTAAACCCGACAATCATCCCTCCGGGCTTCCTCCCATAATGATCACGAAATTCGTTTAGTTAAATCCGCCCGTATATTGCCTGTTCAAAAGCTGGGTTAATACTTTACCCCCCAAAACATACCTTGCGGTAGGAAGGTGTGTTTTGAGTTACCATAAGTTCGAAGTCCAAAATCCACAATCCATCGATACCTGAAAATTCTAATCCAAAATCCAATCCTTTGCTAAACCAAATTGCCGTAAGCCGTCCCGTGTTCGCCCAGGAGTTAGTTTTTTTATGTTGAATCCTCAATCTCTCTAGATTGTTGGCGAAACCCACGACTGTTCCGAGTCGATAGTCAATTCCGAAACCATTCCAAATCTTTAGCCAAGTCCATATCCATCCAAAGTCGATAACCGAATCCATGATCTCACCGAATCGTTCGCCAAATCCAAAGCCCCGATCTCTTCGGATCGTTATCCAAATCCTCGATCTCTTCGGGTCGTTAGCCAAATCCATGATCTCTCCAGGTCAATATCCAAATCCATAACCATTTGAAATCCTAGAAGCCACTAAGCCAATCTGGGATCTCCCTAGATCTTTATCCAAGTTTATGGTCTCTCCGGACCGATCGATGGTCTCTCCGGACCCTTACTAAGCCCAATCCACTTTCTCTCCGGTGAGGGGACTTAACGACGAGTGAGTCAATCCCGTTGCTCTCCGACGAAGCGACTCATTCCCTGTGCTTCGGTCATTTTGGGGGCATATAGCGAAGTCTTGACCCTCTTGGACCGATCATAGCCTCACTAAGCTCTTGCTGGACCCTATCCTATCACTCTTCGGTGAAGGGGGAACAACAACAAGTAAGCCAATCCTGTCGTTCCGGTGAAGTAGCATTACTTCCTGCACTCCGGTTCAGTGTCCTTGAACATAACGCGATGTCATGGCCTTCCTAGGCCGATCTTGGTCTCTCCGGACCCTTTTTGGACTTCATCTAGTCACTCTCCGATGAAAGAGGAAACAACGATAAGTAAGTCGATCCTGTCGCTCTCCAGCAAAGCGACTTACTTCTTACACTCTGGTCTAGGGCTTAATCTATGATGTACGAATTTGTCCAGTCGCTCTTCGGTGAAGGGACTCGCACCTTGCGGTTATCGCTTTGTCTCTCCTGTCGAGACGACCACAATCTTGTTTTGTTCATCGCATCAATGCGGATTTAAGTGTTTTAAGATCCATTTATTAAATTTGAATTTTAAACAACCAAAGAACCAAAAAAAACTAAGTATTGCCTCTCCGGGCATGGCATTTCATTGCCATCTCAGAGAATGCCTAGGGACTTCTCATGATCCCGTACATTTGTAAGTGACTTAGCCACTTCATTATAAAGTTTATTATTTATTTGGTTCATGTCATCCCGATTAAGAGATGAGGATCTGTGCCCTTAACCCGGGCCGCTCTGATTTGTTGCAGAAGTTGGCTGCTCCTGTTCCATCCCCACTGTTTGATTCCTTACATACTATGGCACCCTTCCATCCCTAACATATTCCTCAACCATATCCCGGAGGTGCCTGCATCATTGGTAGCATGCCCATCCTATTCGTGGAACAGGCAGTATTTTCCAGACATGTGTTCCCGGTCCGCGTAAGATCCCTCCTTGTCGGTTTTTGATAGGGAAGTTCCCCCCTCGTGTCTAGATAAATCTGTTCTAAGCTTTCCATCAAATCTGAATAAGAGGAGAACTTTGGCTCCCATTTTTTCCTTTGCCTTTTCGATCCATCATATCCATCGTCCATTTTCCATTTACCCTTATCCTTGTTGGACCCTTCTCCAAACAGTCCTTTACCTCGCACAGCTTTTACTTCCTATTTGTTGGTCTGTGCATCCTCCTGCCGGAGGAACCTCTCCGCTTCATAGTAAAATTCCCCAAGATCCATTGGTGGATCCCATTCTAGTGTAAGCTTAAAGTCCGCCTCACCGGCAATGCTAGATACTGCCACCATTAAGACCACTGATGGATCCAGCCGATCCGTCGAAGCAACTTCCGCATTAAATCATGTCAAGAAACTCCTCAGAGACTCTCTTGTCCTTTGCCTTAGTGTCGTCAATGTCATCACATTCTTGGGTTGTGAAATATGGACCCAAAACTGCTTAATGAACCTATCCACTGGCTCATTCCATGTCCTGATTGAGCCATTTTCCAGCTGCCTAAACCAAAGCGTAGCTAATTCCGTCAATTATAAAGGAAAACATCTTGCCATGACTTCTTCTGATGCACCCAACACTTCCATATGCCAGATATACCTCATCAAGTGCACTGTAGGATCCGACTTTTCATCATACACCTCCAGTGTTGGTAGTTTGAACTCCAGTGAGTTCCTAGCTTGCCTAATATTCGGAGCAAATGGACTCCGATTGACATCCTCCAAACTCCTGTTGGAAAATCCTCCTCTCATCACCAAACAAACCAACTCAGCAATCCTTTCATTCTCATCCATAAGTTCCCTCCAGTCCATATTACCAACCTGCCCCCTGACTCCGTGAGGGTATTACGGAACATACTCCTCCGAACGTGCATCCGTATTTCAATCCGCATCAACATGCACAGCGTCAACCACTGGCCTACCGACATCCAAACTAACCTGCCCCAGGGGCATGTCCCTAAGCCTTGGGGGTTTGGTACCGACCCCTCTGGGGTGACAGGTGTTGATTCCCTGATGTTGATCGAGGCTGCCTCGGCTACTGTACTGCGATCTCCTGCCTGTTGGCTTCGTTTCCATGCTCCCCGTTCTGATTTTCTACAGCTTCTACTACTCCAACTCCTTGATCCAAATTGCTAGTAGCTCCTACCGCTCCTGCCTATCCAATTTGCCTAAGGAGATTCTACATCATTTCCTCTTGCCTCTTCATCATCCTCTACTGCATTGCATTCATCATCGCCTCCATCTCATTCCTGGTGATGTAGATGGAGGGTTGATCAGCTACTAAGGAAGCCTCCTGGCTTTCTCCATAGTGACTCCTATCCGCAAGCACTCTCCTTGTAGATTGCCTAACCATTGCTTCCTAGATCCAAGTATCCAAGCTTCTAAATCCGCGGGTACAAGTAACTCTCAGTGAAAGCACCAAAATGTTGACGTCAAAAATGGCGCCAACACCCAATCAGTATGAAAGCAACACAAATCCAATAATCAACTCCAAACATAATAAAATAGAGAATAAAATATGAAGAATAAAGAATTAAAATTGAAATAAATGAACATAGAGAGTTTTATAGTGGTTCGGTTGACTCTGGTCTACGTCCACTCCAATAATTTTCCTTTTATTTATATTATTGATTACAGTTACAATGATTTGAATTCGAGTAATAAAAAAGGCAGAGTTCAGTCAAGAGAAAAGAAGAAGGAAGAAGCCCCCTGGAAATAACTATCCATCCTGTATTTATAGGTTAAGACCCAGAAATATCCCGTTGAAAATCTGCGTGTAGAATCCCAAGGACCAGACAACCAAAAGATGGGGCCTATTGGGGCCGATCTTAGGGATCCGTGTCGATCCCTATTCTTTGAGGATGGGGTTTGGTGACACCTAGTGGTGGTTCCTAAGATGCCTTCTTCTTGTTTCCTGAATTGTTCGGCAGTGTTTCCTAGGTGAAATTTGGAGATAACGATCGATTTCTGTTGAGTTGAGCTGCCGAGTTACGTGTCCATAGCCATAGTGATCTGATCTGATCCACTGCCTAGTGGAAGGGATATGTACCGATCCCCTACCTGGGGGAAGTACCAATCCATACATAGCCAATTTTGGGATGCCATTCGTCTGAATCTGCTTGACAATCATCCATAGCCTTGCTCAAAGATGATTCCCAAACCCAACAAACATCCCTCCGGGCATCCTCCCTTGATGATCACAAATTCTGTTTAGTTAAATCTGCCTGTATATTGCCCAGTCAAAAGGCGAGTTAACATCGATATTTCCATCAGAATACTTATTTATTTTGATTCTTATAGGATGATGCTTTCGTATCATTTCTTGGATTATATCCAAAAAAACCCACAAACTCAATATCACTTCCATTGACTTCATGACACTTTGGTTGTTATGTACAAACAGTCTATTATAAATCATTATTTAGAATTTTCCATTTTAACACATATGTACCAAAGCACAAAGTCTTACCAAGCAATAATTTTATAAGTAAAATTCGAATTATCTTGAGCACATTGAATGACGAATATGTTATGATAATTTGAACAACTGAAAAATATAATTTTTATTCTTATAATTTTGCTCACTATATCATAACTGCATTAGTCTATCTCTTAAAGACACATTTGCGATTGATGAATCATATTCCTTCGAGTACACTATCAAATGACATTTTGATAATGTACTTGGAATCCTTTCGGATTTGTGCATCATACCATGTGGTAGAGTCAATGATCTTAATGGTATAACCAACTACCGAGGATTATTTATTCTCGATATTTATTAGACACTCATAGTTTCTCTTCAATATGCAAGAATATTTGTTAGACATTCTAATGCATAATATTCATTTAGATTTGGTTAATTTCATTTCATTCCTCGTAATCAGTTTTATTCTTGGATCGTATCCAAATCCATTTACTACTAATAACTTCTAAAAAAATCCCTTTACTACGAAGTTGGTATTTCTTGAACAACAATTGTTTCTCAGTGCAACAGAATGTGTATTCATAAACATTTTATGAATTTCCTTATATTAAATTGATTTGATTTTAGTTTACAAAACTTATGTTCAAAATACGAATTGGTCATTCAATGACAATCGTTCCCAAACTTTTTTCAGGGTGATTCATACAAGATCCCTCATATACAATTATTACATACAGTCTTTCGACTTGCACAACCCACCAACTCTATGGCCTAGGATATGTTGGGGTTTCTTTTAAACCCTTATCTTGTATGATATTGTACACTATTCTTTTGATAAAATTAATTTCAACCTTGTGTACTACTTCTATGACCTTAGAGAAAGGATTTAACTCAACTTCACTCATAATTAATCGTACTATGTTCAACAAAGTTCGATTACTCCTTATCGACACATCATTATGTATCATAGGAAAAAATGACTTTTGAGATTGAATCTTTATTCATTTTAGGCACATTCGGAACTTTTTCCAATATACTCGCCTATCAAATCATTTTTATTCTCCATTGCACATTATTTTATTTACTTCCGTTTTATATTCTATGAGCTTAGCATAGACATACTACATGTATATCAAATGTAGGAAACGGTGTAGTACTAATGTGAATGGATCTTAAGGCTACTTTAACACTAAAAGAGCGGTGAATAGTGTTTTATAACTTATATGGAACTTTTCTAAATTATTTTAAGATTAAATTCAAAAACAGATAATCAACACAAATTTATATTAACATACAGTCATAGATATATATAAATGCAGTAAAAGTAAGAGAGATGACACTAGGAGTTTTATACTGGTTCGAATTAACCAATCCCCGTCCAGTCCTGTACAGTGTATGTACAGATTTCCTTTCCAACGCCTACTTTAAACATGTAGCAAGAAAACCAAAATACAGTTTTGATTTCAAGGCAATGAGATACACCTTTTGATTTTCCAAGTTCAGGGTAGACTCTCTTAATTTAAACGAGCAACAAGATCACCCACTTGATTTAAATGTGCAACAAGCACACCCACTTGATTTAAATGGGCAACAAGCACACTTACTTGATTTGAATGGGCAACAAGAATACCCAAATAAATAATAGTAGACAGTTGTTGATTCCAAATACAAACAGTTGTACTTTGGATATAGAATATCCTATAGCCCTTTTGGTAGCACTTTGATCTTTGAATTGATGAGAGAATACTTTCAAATCGGTAGTAGATTGTAGAGAATAAATGTAGTAAAGTAGAAATTGAATTTGAATGAATTCGAAGAGTATAGAGAGTGGATTTTGTGAAATATATAACGAGAATTTGGAGTAAGAAGGAAGTACAGAAAGTAGTTAATAAAATTCATTTTCCTGTCCCCTTTGTGTAGTACATGAAAGGGATGTGTCTATTCGCGAAGAGATGTAACCAAAAATCACAACTATTCAATATTCAAAAGGCATCTCTCCAATGGTCTATATGTCGACATACATAGGTAGCCTATGTCGACATATCCATGTATTTTTTGAAAAACAGAAACACTTTAAATGTGTTGCAAAATTCTGAACTCTTGTAAACTTATTTAAACATAGTTTTAAAATACTTTAATATATAAAACTCTTATAAAATATTTGTAGAAATATTTTTGAAAATAAAATAAATATTTTGAATAATAAAATAAATATAAAGTAAATAATTCGATAAGAAGCATTCAAAGAACAAATGGTTGATATACAAGGACTTTGACAATTTATTCTAATGTATACTAACTATAAATTATAGGCTTGAACTATTCATGTCTTTGTCTTTAAACTCATAAATCTTCAAATATCTTGATCATCTCCGAATCTTGATCTCTAGTCTTCTTACCGATCAGTCTTCAAACATGATTAACCTATTATTGTATATACCTATGTAATATTCTGCAAAATATTCTATACAACTTGGATTGACATTGAAAACTTCCCAATCTTCATCATCCATTCTCACTTTAGAGTTCTAGCACTCAGGAGCATTGCTATGAACTTGTTTGGCGAAACTGGAAATTAAAAGTCGAAGAGAATCGAGTTGTTTTTCCTGTTCTTTAATCATTTGCATTCGACTCAACTCCAAGTGTTGTTGATTGCATAGAATGAAGCAAAGAGCATTTTTGAATGATCGAAGAGTCCTCTCTATATTTTCACTAAGTTTTTGACTTGAAATTTTGTGTTTGAGGCCATTTTTATGAAAAGAGATTAGTGGAGAGGAATAGAATAACCAGATGAATTAATTTTTGAGTTTTTTTGGAAGAAATATGCTTTTAAGGTCGGATTAGTAACTAATCCATCCAAAAATTAACTAACTTTTGAATTTCAAAAATCAAAACAACTATCAGGTATATGTCAGTATACTTATGTCATATATGTCGACATATATGCAGAAGTTTGCATAATTTTTGTTATTTTGTTATTTTTTGTTTATATTTTATACTATCTTAAATTTTGAATTCTAGATAATACAAGAATACTATTTAACAACAAAATTAAATTTCTAAGTGATTTTCATTAATATAAAAGAGAAGTACATAGATATAATAGAAAAATACATGAGAATAACATGAAATAAAACTAGAGAAACATACAACTAAGAGATACAAAGGTAGATAAAAGATCTAAAAAGATGATGATGATGAAGAAGAGTTTCCATCAAGTTTCCTAATGATCTTTCTAAAGTATTTGTCCACTTTGTTTGAGAGAGAAGTGAACTTTTTACTAAAGGAACGTTTAAGCTTCTTTTGGTGGTTGAGAAGCTTTTCTTGGTTTTGGAGAATCTCTTTGTTGGAATAATAAGATAGTTTGTCAAAGCTTTCTAGCGAACTGTCCATTTCCTCCTTATCCACTTCTTATTCTACCTCCTCTTTAATTTCCATACCATTGTTTTCTTCTTCTTCTTGAAGAATCTCTTGCTCTTCTTCATTTGCTAATTTCTCTTCCTTTTCGGGAAGAGATTTATAAGGTTTGAATTCAAGAGGAATGTGCATAAGAGAGAGGTCGGTTTTGTCGAAAACTTTATGTGGCAAAATGTTTTCACCTCTTAGATTGATGCCAAAATAATTGAAAATTCTAGTAAGATACACTCCATGATAAAATGTGTTCTCATGCCTAGAAATTTTCTTTTGAACAAAGTCTTCCAAAATAACTTGAGCCCAATTTATATCATATTTTCCAAAAATAGTAAAATGAGCTTTGAAATATTTTTGAGTGGGGTTGTTGTAATCCTATCCTCGATGTGTTGTAAAATAAGACACATTAGTCATGCTTTAGGCCTAAGATTCTTGCTTTTAAAACCATACTCTTCATCATTTAAAAAATAAATCATGCATAACTTCTCTATTACCATAATCAATTTCAAAAGTGGAAAGGTCATTTCCACAACTTTTACAACTAAAAATTTAACCAAGAATTTCACAATCTAAAACAATAGTAGTGTCTTTTACACTACTCCAAATTTGACATACTTCTCCTTGAAAAGACTTTCCATTCAAATTAGCATAAAACATGTTAACCATATCAGGATAACAATCAAAATCATTTTGAGATAACTCGGTTAAACCAAAAACACCATTTTCTAAAGCAAGATCTTGTAAACCATAAGAATTAAACTTATATGTTGGTCGCTCCCACTGAATGGGTGCTTTGCCTATAATTGTTTAAGATATATTTTGCTAGATGGTCAAAAATTAATTCTCTCAACAATGGCTTAGTCCACAATTTCAAAATAATTGTAAATAAATTTAGATACTTTTGTATTTTCCAATGCATCACAAATACCACTTTTATAGTTTTATTTTATAATGAATATTCAAAATATTTATAGTGAAATAAAACTATGTCTATTTTTCAGTCAACCCTAAAAGAAAGTTATCATTTCATAAATAACGTTTGGTATTTTTTACGAAAACAATTTTCGAACTTGATGCGACTAATAAGTGTTATATGAAACGTTCCCACTATTTCGACCATTACTATAATAATATATGAAAAACAAAGCTCCATTCAACCACTTAAAATAAGCTATTTATTTTATTTACTGTAACTGGTTTACAGTCGAGAATTTTCTGATCAAATATCTTAAATTCAAATAAATAAATTTCGTAGAAAACAATTTTCTATGTGAAAATACATTTTGGAATTAAAAACATATTTCTCATTCCAATTTTAAGTATTATTTATTATTTTACAATTCTTATTTCCACTGTTTCTTTATGAACCAGAAGTAACTATTGATGAACATCAAATGATGAATATTGTTAACTGCATAGTTACACATTTTAATATCCATAAGGCAGTATTACTTGGTCTTTTTGTTGAGTTTTATTGCAGGATCTTGATTCTTAGAAAATGAAGAAATTATTGGAGAGATGATTCAAAAAAATGTTTTAACTTCAAGACTCTGTAATAAGAAGAAAAGTGTATATTCTTGCACAAAAGCTACTATAGCTCAACTTGTTTGAGGACTTGCATTTGCTAGGAGGTTGTTGGTTCGAATCCCGCGTAGCACACATTTTTTTAGCCATTCACATCTCCTAGAGAGACACTTCTAGAACACACCAAATCAAGAGTCTTCTGGAGTATATTGGAGAAAGAGAGTTCTAGAATAATATGAAACACATGGAGTAAAGAAACATCTAGAGAAAGACTGAGTCAAAGTTTTTAGAACATTCTTATTTTTAGATTTGGATGCACAAGAGCTCTATAAATACCTATACGTAGGTCATTTATGGCATCTTGGCAATTACTTTCAATTCTATTTCTAGGGTTTTGTATTTAGGACTTCCAACTCTTGTAATCTCTTTCAACTTTTCTATTTAATAAAAAAGTTAATCAAAATTTATTTGTTCCTTTGTTCTTATTCTATTTTATTCTCTTCCACTTTTGTTTAGTTTATGTTTCTATTATATATATGAGATTTATTGATTTGCCAAGAGATCAATAGACCTCATCTTTTCAATTCTTTGCACGATCTATTAAATTAAGGTAAGTTCTTATTTATATTTTCCTTGTTTTCTTAATTTTGTTAGAGCATTTTCTTTTTTTCTTGCAATTTCATGTTTGAAATTTAGCAGATTCAACTTCTCAACTCGTCTAACTCGCCTAAAAGTTAATAAGCATTAGTAATTAATAACTCCTTGTGGATTCGACCTATAGTCGCACAATGCTACAACAGACGCCATGTGCTTGCGGTAAAATAAAATCACGGTTTTTGTTCACATAAAAAGTCATCGACTAAGTTTTTGGTGTCGTTGCTAGGGAGTTTAACTAAGTTCTAGTGTTTATTTAATATTCGATTCATGTTAGTTTTTTTTTATTTTGCTTGTCTTATTGTTTAATTCAATTTTGCAGTTTCTGTTCCTATTTTTGTTTTTGATTTTCTTAGCATAAAAAATCTCTTATTTTTTATATTTAGTCCCTTTTCTCATATATAAAAAAATCATTTTTATTTGTTATTTTCACTTACATTTTTCTTTTCTGTATTAAAAAAATAGCATTTTTTTCCTTCTTCTTTCCACCTTCTCTTCTCACGTTCACCTCACTGTGATGCCCCACCTCTATACCCATGCTAACCAAGAACACTACGATGTAGTGCTGTCAATTAGCACGGAGAATAAGGCTGTGGAGAAGCGACCATCCATGTAACTTCTTTGTGCGAGCACCGATATGTCAGATAGAATAAAATGCATATCATATAAGGAGGAAATCCGACATACCGATACAAACTCAAAGCTATCACACGGTGGGTATATATAGTCTTCGGAAACAAACATAGAAATAATCATAACATAAATCAGTCACAGACATCCATAACACAAAGGCGGAAGAAGATATGAATAAATATATATATAACACATAAAAGTGTACATCAGAGTAGTGGTCGGAAAGATCCACGATAGTACAAAAGAATAGCATCACGTGCTATACAAAAGAATAAGTACACAACATAGAGTCTATATCTCAAATGTGTACAACAAAAACTACTAATCTAAGTAGTTAGCCAAAAGTCAGAGAAATCCCAAGGGAGAAGTCAAACAGAAGCACCTATAACATCTCGGTCTGACCCGAGTATTATTTATAAGAAAATAATAAACGGATCAGTCTAGCTATAAATATCAGATGATAAGGTATAGAATGAATAACATGACATGAACATGTAATAACAGTAAAGGACATACTACTATAAGTATGTAAATGATAATTAATAAGAGATTAATCAATATCACAAGAATTTTCTCAAAGATAAAATAGGGTATCATACCCTAAACTTGTATTCATAACAAGTCAATAACACATAAATTCACCAATGCACAAAAACTGATATCATATCAATGAAAATCATGAAAATTGGTGAAGCACAAATTTCAGAAATCATCACAAGAAATCCAGAAAAACACATAAAAAGGGGGAAGGCCTAACACATGAACGGGAGCATGAAAACTCACCAACGCGTATAACACATGAACGAGAAGCTATCTCATGGAAGCTATCCATTAAATTTTAACACATGAATGGCCTGAAGGCCATGGTGTGCTACCCCATATATGTGGTGGCGAAACATCACAAAAGCGGGGTCTAGTCTCCCTCGCAGATAAAGAGACATCGCTCAATCGCTAGTCCAAATCACAAAAATGATCGTCATGATCATAAGGAAGTGTCAATTACACTAAGCTAGTAAATATATGAGTTTAGCTTCATGTCCCATAACCACTAGCTTAACTCAAATATTTACGAACAAACTGTAGATCTTCACTAGAAAATTGTCACAAAAGGGTTCAATCGAACAAGTCCAAGAGCTAACCGACGATGTGAATGCAAGCGTTTCATACCACTCATTTTACTAAGTCGTTTAATTCGATTTCTCATCCGAGTAAAGTAAAGGCTTGTATATACTAGTAGATTGGAAAACGGTTTGAGGAAAAGAGCTTTGTAGTTAAAACAGTGTTGAAATTGCTTTGATGAAAGAGTTTTGATATTCACTACTAGTATTGAAGCCTTCGCATTTTTAAAGTGACAAGTCACAAAATGATTGTTGAAACAAATCGCATCACAAAATTTCACGTTCGAAGACGTGAGAAAATCCAAGGAAATCAGCTCAAAATACATCAAAGTGGAAGTAGGTAATGCGGCCAAGAATGCCGAGCGACCTAACATGATACAGGTCAAACGACCTAGTGGTATTAAGGGCTGAGCGACCTAGTGGTGTACAGGGCCGAGCGACTTAAAGAATTCAAGGCCATGCGACCTAACAACATCAAGGTGCGAGTAACCTAACAACTTAACGAAGCCACGCGATCTAGCATGAAATAGGTCAAACGACCTAACAAGGTTGAGGCCATACGGCCTAAGACCTAACGGTCCAAACGAACTAAGAAATAAAGGCCTTGCGACCTAAAGAAATAAAGGTTGCTTGTTGGTCAAGCGACCTAAAAGAAGTAGGTCTAACGACCTAAAATCGGAGGCCAAGCGACCTAGGATCTGCGACCTAAGGGCGAACGAGCTAAGAAGTCCAGCGACCTAAGGGGATACGCGACCTAACTGGAAGAGATCGAGCGACCAAAGAGATGAGGTCCAGCGACCTAATGGAGTGGTCGAAAAGCCAAAGTGGTACGCCCTAAGGTGGAGCGACCTAGAGATCAGCGACCTAAAGCATAATAAGGTCTAACGACCTAAAGGATAGGGTCGAGCGACCTAATGTCTTCATCAAGACTGAGCGACCTAATGGTACGCGACCTAAAGGCTAGCGACCTAGCGAGATAAAGGAAGCAGGGCGACCTACGACCTAAGTGCTGAGCGACCTACGACCTAAGTGCCGAGCGACCTAAAGCAAGGCCGACCTAAAAGCGAATGAGCTAAATGCACAGGGGTGTCTTCTCCGAGCCAGAACGACTTAAGCCCAGTAATTTTGCCAAAAACGCTACAAATCGGAGTTTTTCACCAATTCAATCCAAATTGAATGCAAACAAACATGCTAAAGTGATGGGGAATCATTCCCAATAGTCCAATGACGATTATAGGCAAGATGTGAGATTAAAAATCTCACCTTTCACTAAAATGGATGAAGATGGAGCTTGAAAGCAAGGAGAAGCAATCCAAAGCTTGAATCCAATATCTTCTACTTGAATTTGGAGTTGAATGTTGGATTTGCAATAGAATTTGAGTTTGGAGTTTTAATTTCCCATTCCCTCCTCCATTTTTGACAAAGCTTGAAGTATTTGATAAAGTAAGGAAGAGAAGGTGGGTTGGGGCTGAGTTAGAAGGGGTTCAGTCCAACTAAAGTCAAAGGCGGGAAAAAGTGACGAAAATTTCACTATCTCCAAACATATCAAAGTTTACACTCAAAAAGATCGCAAACATCATTTTAAACTCAATGGAGGTGGTCTCGAGTCCTAATTTGACTGTATGCAAAAAGTAGCTTTTCGGACTAACATCCGGCTAACGATAAAATATTTAAATAAAATATTTAAATAAAATATTTAAATATAAAATCGATAAATATGCGGGTTGTTACAGACTCCCCTCCTTAAAGAAATTGCGTCCTCGCAATATATAAGACGAAAATAAAAAGTAACAACCATAATTGCATATTAACACAAAAGAACTTTGAAATAAGAAGTTTACCTCAAAGAGCATGAGAAAGTAATTCCGGATGTGTACGCTCGAAGAATTCTCTGGTTTCCTAAGAGCAATCCTTAGGATTTGAGGACCATTGAACTTTAACAAGTGGAACATCTTTATTTCGAAGTCGTTTGATCTCCGAAGCAATAATTCGAACAGGATGCTGCTCATAAGTTAAATTAGGTGAAACCTCAATCTCTTCCACAACACCGGGCTCAAGAATAGAATCGGAATCCCGAAGGCACTTCCGTAATTGAGAAACGTGAAATACGTCATGCATGGCAGAAAACTGAGCCGGTAATAAAAGGCGATAAGCCATGGAACCAATACGTTCAGTGATAGGAAATGGCCCAATATATCGAGGCGCTAACTTTCCCGATCGACTGAAGCGTACCACACCCTTCATAGGTGAAACACGAATAAATACAAGATCTCCCACAGAAAATTCTAATTTTCTTCTTCGGTTATCGGCATAGGATTTTTGTCTACTCTGGGCTTCTTTCATCCTATGTTGAATAAGTTCAATCTTTTCTGTGGAATCACGAATAAAATCTGGTCCTAAAACCAGCTTCTCACCGGCCTCTAGCCAACAAGAAGGAGATCGGCATGGTCTTCCGTAGAGTGCCTCGAAAGGAGCCATACCAATACTAGATTGGAAGCTGTTATTATAGGAAAACTCAACAAGGGAAATATGATCTTCCCAACTTCCACCGAAATCAAGCACACAAGCACGAAGAAGATCTTTAAGAGTTTGATTCACACGCTCAATTTGTCCATCGGTCTGGGGGTGATAGGCGGTGCTAAAATTAAGCTTCGTTCCCAAAGCTTTTTGAAGACTCTTCCAGAATCCACTAGTAAACAATGGATCACGATCACTAACAATGGAAGAAGGAACTCCATGCAGTTTAACAATCTCTTTGATAAAAATCTTGGCAAGAAGAGGAACGGTTCGGTTCGACCGAACAGGAATAAAATGGGCATATTTTGTAAGTCTGTCAACGATCACCCATAAACTATTATGACCCGAACGAGAACGGGGAAGGCCATCAATAAAATCCATGGAAATTTGATCCCACTTCCAAACTGGAATTTCCAATGGTTGCAATAACCCACCAGGCCTTTGATGTTCAGCCTTAACAAGTTGGCAAGTCATGCAACACTTAACAAAGTTAGCGATATCAGATTTCATTCCCTCCCAGTAATAAAGTCGCTTCATATCTGCGTACATTTTACTGCTACCGGGATGAATGGAATATTTGAAACGATGAGAATCTTCAAGAATATCTCTACGAAGATCACTAATATTTGGTACGATCAGTCTACCAAATTTTCGAATGCCGCCACGAAAATCAATATTAAAGTCTTTCAAGGCTTCAATATCGGTTTTATCCTTAAGGTTTTGGCTAAGCAAAGCCAATTCAGGATCTAGCATTTGAGCTTCAAGAGTGCAGTCCAAAAGAGAAGGACGAGCCTCAAGGCTACATAAATCAAAAGATGAACATAAATTAGAGACACGATCTCGAATTTCACAAGTGGATAAAACTTCGAGATCCCTCTATTCGGATATCATCATAGAAACAACCGCTTGTTGCTTGCGACTAAGTGCATCGGCAACTCGATTTCCCTTTCCGGGAGTATAAAGGATATCAAGATCATAAGAGGCAAGGAACTCGAGCCAACGTTGTTGACGCAAATTAAGTTCCTTTTGAGAGAATAAATATTTCAAAGACTTATGATCAGTATAAAGTATGAATTTCTCTCCCAAAAGATAGTGTCACCAAATTCGAAGGGCGAAAACGATAGCCGCGAGTTCTAAATCATGTGTGGCATATCTAGTCTCAGCCGGCTTCAATTGCCTAGAAGCATAAGCAATAACACGTTCTTTTTGCATAAGAACGGCACCCAAACCAACGCGACTAGCATCGGTATAAACGACAAAATCTTGATTCCCTTCGGGAATAATAAGAATAGGATCATTAGAAAGGAGTTCTTTTAATTTCTGAAAAGAAGTTTCACATTTGTCCGACCAAATGTATTTAACACCTTTCTTTGTTAAGCCAGTAAGAGGCACGGCAATCTTAGAAAAGTCTTTTATAAAACGGCGGTAATAACCTGCCAATCCGAGAAAGCTACGGATTTCAGTCACGCTCTCAGGTCTCTTCCAATTTTGAATCGCTTCAATCTTTGAAGGATCCACTGATATTCCGGATTCGGAAATAATATGACCGAGAAACTTCACACTAGATTGCCAAAAGTGGCATTTGGAAAATTTTGCTTTTAATTGATTGCTCCTAAGAGTTTCCAATACAATCCAAAGATGCTTTTCATGTTCCTCTTCGGTTTTAGAATACACAAGAATATCATCAATAAAGATGAGAACAAACCGATCGAGGAAATCTTTGAAAACTCGATTCATAAGGTCAACGAAATAAGCCGGAGCATTCGTTAAAACAAATGGCATAACTCGCCGTTCATAAGATCCATATCGTGTACGGAACGAAGTTAAAGGAATACTATCCTCTGCAATGCGAAGCTGATGAAAACCGGTGGCCAAGTCCAATTGTGAAAAGACTCTAGCACCACTAAGCTGATCAAACAGATCATCAATCTGAGGTAAATGGTATTTATTCTTAATAGTAAGATCATTAAGCTTGCGGTAGTCAACGCAAAGCCTAAGTGTACCATCGGACTTACTTACGAAAATAGCTGAAGCTCCCCAAGGCGAGGAACTAGAGTGAATAAGTTGCTTCTTTTCTAACTCGGATAATTGTTTGCACATCTCTTCATTCTCCTTATTGGACATGCGATAAGGAGGACGGGTAATAGGTTGAGCTCCAGGTATAAGATTAATTTTGAACTCGATTGCTCGCTTAGGTGGTAGTCCTAAAACGGGCTCAAAGATGTCGGAAAATTCACGAACGACGCGAATAAGAGAAATGACATCCTCCTCGTCATCATTACCATCATCGCGAGGATTTAAAGAATATAAAGATGCAACCAAAGCGGAATCCGAATCTTTAAGAACAATAGAAATCTGATTAACAGATTGCGGATGACGGAGATAAATAGTCCGCTTAGGACATAGGATATGAGCTTCATAATGAGTAAGCCAATCCATACCCAAAATCATTCCAAAGCTTAAGTAACGCATGACATGTAAATCTGCTAGGAAAGATAAATCACACAAAATAATCTCCACGTCTTTACAAAGTAAACTAAGAGTTGCGGATCCACCAACCAGATTCGCAATTCTTAAAGAAGTCATTAAAGCAACGACACTTAAAGAAAAAGTATCGACAAGTTCCTTTGATATAAAAGAATGGGATGCACCTGTATCAAAGAGAACTCTAATAGGTTGATCATGAAATATAATAATGCCATCAACGACATAATGAGACATACCTTGACCGCGAGATGTGTTGCCAGGGGCTTGAGCAACGTTTAACTTTCTCTCCTTGTCTTGAAGCTTAGGACATTGATGCATAAAATGATCTGGACTTTTACAATAGCGACAAGAGCGGGGCTTTGAACACTTGTTCGAAAAATGGCCCTTAGCACCACAGTTGAAGCATTTCCTATCACTGGGGGAAAATGCCTTTGCAGCAGGAGTTGCTTGCTTACCCTTTTTGTTGGGATAAGGACCTTTGAATTTGTTTGGCCTCTTCTTGTTGTTGAAGTTCGGTTTGGAAGCCACCACTTCAACATCACTGTCCTTATCAGCCTCTTCAAGACGAAGAGCGATATCAATAAGTTGGTCGAAAGAAACTTCTAATTTTAGAAGTAATGGCTTCTTGAGATTCTTGTTTAAGCCATAGACGAACCTCTGGTTCTTCTTCAATGGGGTATTGATATATTCAACCCCATATTTAGACAGTGACTCGAAGGATGCGACATAACCTGTCACAGAGGATTCACCTTGAACAAGGTCTATAAAACGTCAAGCCAAAGTCACTTTCTCTGCTTCTGGTACGAATTTTAATCCGAACCGTTCCCGGAATTGCTCCCAGGTGAGATTTGCTTCATTAATTTCAGAAACAAGAAGTTCGTACCAATCCAATGCTCTCTCTTTGAGCATACTGGAAGCCACCTGAACATGGTGAAGATCGACAAGATTCATGCGGGAAAAGATTCGATCGCATGTTCTTAACCAAGCCTGGACTTCAATAATAGTTTCGGAACCTTTGAACGGTTTCCCACCTAAGTTGGTATAATCGTTGCACAATCGTGCAAATCCAAACTTAGGATGAGTAGGTTCCTGATTAGGACCAGCTGCTTGAGCATTCTTTACTAAATCTAGAAGCTGTTGAGCGGTCATAAAAACTCCATCCTGGGGAGTAACAGTAGATGGTCCAGCTCTGGGACGACCTGGTCTAGACATTCTCTTCTTTAAGAAAGAGAGAAGAAGAAAAAAGTTATTCTCCAGATGAATATCAAGCAATCTTGATAGATGAAACAAGGAATCATAAAGAAAATAGGATGAATCGGTTCGAAGACTCGAACTAAATCCTGAAACACAACTCCTAAGGTGGACTTAGGACGATGATCCTTGTTAAGTTATTCTACATTGTTCCGAAGTTCGGCTCTGATACCAAGCTGTGACGCCCTACCTCTATACCCATGCTAACCAAGAACACTACGATGTAGTGCTGTCAATTAGCATGGAGAATAAGGCTGTGGAAGAGCGACCATCCATGTAACTTCTTTATGCGAGCACTGATATGTCAGATAGAATAAAAGGCATATCATATAAGGAGGAAATCCGACATACCGATACAAACTCAAAGCTATCACACGGTGGCTATATATAGTCTTCGAAAACAAACATAGAAATAATCATAACATAAATCAGTCACAGACATCCATATCACAAAGGCGGAAGAAGATATGAATAAATATATATAACACATAAAAGTGTACATCAGAGTAGTGGTCGGAAAGATCCACGATAATACAAAAGAATAGCATCACGTGCTATACAAAAGAATAAGTACACAACATAGAGTCTATATCTCAAATGTGTACAACAAAAACTACTAATCTAAGTAGTTAGCCAAAAGTCAGAGAAATCCCAAGGGAGAAGTCAAATAGAAGCACCTGTAACATCTCGGTCTGACCCGAGTATTATTTATAAGAAAATAATAAACGGATCAGTCTAGCTATAAATATCAGATGATAAGGTATAGAATGAATAACATGACATGAACATGTAATAACAGTAAAGGACATACTACTATAAGTATGTAAATGATAATTAACAAGAGATTAATCAATATCACAAGAATCTTCTCAAAGATAAATTAGGGTATCATACCCTAAACTTGTATTCATAACAAGTCAATAACACATAAATTCACCAATGCACAAAAACTGATATCATATCAATGAAAATCATGAAAATTGGTGAAGCACAAATTTCAGAAATCATCACAAGAAATCCAGAAAAACTCATAAAAAGGGGGGAGGCCTAACACATGAACGGGAGCATGAAAACTCACCAACGCGTATAACACATGAACGAGAAGCTATCTCATGGAAGCTATCCATTAAATTTTAACACATGAATGGCCTGAAGACCATGGTGTGCTACCCCATATATGTGATGGCAAAACATCACAAAAGCGGGGTCTAGTCTCCCTCGCAGACAAAGAGACATCGCTCAATCGCTAGTCCAAATCACAAAAATGATCGTCATGATCATAAGGAAGTGTCAATTACACTAAGCTAGTAAATATATGAGTTTAGCTTCATGTCTCATAACCACTAGCTTAACTCAAATATTTACGAACAAACTGTAGATCTTCACTAGAAAATTGTCACAAAAGGGTTCAATCGAACAAGTCCAAGAGCTAACCGACGAAGTGAACGCAAGCGTTTCATACCACTCGTTTTACTAAGTCGTTTAATTCGATTTCTCATCCGAGTGAAGTAAAGGCTTGTATATACTAGTAGATTGGAAAACGGTTTGAGGAAAAGAGCTTTGTAGTTAAAACAGTGTTGAAATTGCTTTGATGAAAGATTTTTGATATTCACTACTAGTATTGAAGCCTTCACATTTTTAAAGTGACAAGTCACAAAATGATTGTTGAAACAAATCGCATCACAAAATTTCACGTTCGAAGACGTGAGAAAATCCAAGGAAATCAGCTCAAAATACATAAAAGTGGAAGTAGGTAATGCGGCCAAGAATGTCAAGTGACCTAAGATGATACAGGTCAAACGACCTAGTGGTATTAAGGGCTGAGCGACCTAGTGGTGTACAGGGCCGAGCGACTTAAAGAATTCAAGGCCATGCGACCTAACAACATCAAGGTGCGAGCGACCTAACGACTTAATGAAGCCATGCGATCTAGCATGAAACAGGTCAAACGACCTAACAAGGTTGAGGCCATACGACCTAAGACCTAACGGTCCAAACGACCTAAGAAATAAAGGCCTTGCGACCTAAAGAAATAAAGGTTGCTTGTTGGTCAAGCGACCTAAAAGAAGTAGGTCTAACGACCTAAAATATGAGGCCAAGCGACCTAGGATCTGCGACCTAAGGGCGAACGAGCTAAGAAGTCCAGCGACCTAAGGGGATACGCGACCTAACTGGAAGAGATCGAGCGACCAAAGAGATGAGGTCCAGCGACCTAATGGAGTGGTCGAAAAGCCAAAGTGGTACGCCCTAAGGTGGAGCGACCTAGAGATCAGCGACCTAAAGCATAATAAGGTCTAACGACCTAAAGGATAGGGTCGAGCGACCTAATGTCTTCATCAAGACTGAGCGACCTAATGGTACGCGACCTAAAGGCTAGCGACCTAAAGACTCGCGACCTAAATGCGACATGGGCCAACGACCTAGCGAGATAAAGGAAGCAGGGCGACCTACGACCTAAGTGCAGAGCGACCTACGACCTAAGTGCCGAGCGACCTAAAGCAAGGCCGACCTAAAAGCGAACGAGCTAAATGCACAGGGGCGTCTTCTCCGAGCCAGAACGACCTAAGCCTAGTAATTTTGCCAAAAACGCTACAAATTGGAGTTTTTCACCAATTCAATCCAAATCGAATGCAAACAAACATGCTAAAGTGATGGGGAATCATTCCCAACAGTCCAATGACGATTATAGGTAAGATGTGAGATTAAAAATCTCACCTTTTCACTAAAATGGATGAAGATGGAGCTTGAAAGCAAGGAGAAGCAATCCAAAGCTTGAATCCAATATCTTCTACTTGAATTTGGAGTTATATGTTGGATTTGCAATAGAATTTGAGTTTGGAGTTTTAATTTCCCATTCCCTCCTCCATTTTTGACAAAGCTTGAAGTGTTTGATAAAGTGAGGAAGAGAAGGTGGGTTGGGGCTGAGTTAGAAGGGGTTCAGTCCAACCAAAGTCAAAGGCAGGAAAAAGTGACGAAAATTTCACTATCTCCTAACATATCGAAGTTTACACTCAAAAAGATCGCAAACATCATTTTGAACTCAATGGAGGTGGTCTCGAGTCCTAATTTGACCGTATGCAAAAAGTAGCTTTTCGGACTAACATCCGACTAACGATAAAATATTTAAATATAAAATCGATAAATATGCGGGTTGTTACACTCACCATATCCAATCTACAACAATCCCTCTACAGCTCTTCACCTTTTCACCGGTCCCTACCACCAACCTCCACCTCTCTGACACCATCACCTGAACCATACACACCGTGCAACCATCAAGCAACCACCTTCCCTACTCGCCTGCTACTCCAGCACCAAATCATCACCCGAACCTCCACCAAACCCTTTACCATCTGCTTTAAACCCCCTCCCTCCCCTAACCAGAATGCATCCTCCATCTTGTGAATACCGAAGGATGGAGAGGAAAAAAAGGAGTTCATGAAATTAAAAGTCAGAAAAAAGGAGAGAAGAAGAGAAAGGTACGAACTTTTCAAGCGACGGCTCTTTTCTGAACTTCAAGAAATTTAGCAGGGTTAGGTTATATTTTATTTGGGCTGGGCTTTAAAAAAATAACCAAGGCCCAAATAAAGAGAAAAGTCTAATTGGGAGTGGACTGTTGAAGAAAAAAGAAAAGTATTGAAGACTATCGGAGCACGAGTTACATGCACGGTAATTGGGAGTGGAGTCAAAAATGCATCAGGATTGAACAATCGAGACAATTGCGGACAATGATTAATTTTGTAAGTGTTCATTTTTATTTCAGTTGTATTTATATCTCTGTGTTCATTTCAAATTCAGTTTTCAATAAATAAAAAAGTGGCTAGAAAATCACTGCAATGAATTGAGCTCAAAAGATTATCCAAAAAAAGAAAAAACTTTAAGGGAACTACTTTATGGCAATAACCAAAGTCGAAATTTTAAAAATATTCAAAATTACAGATTTTATCCCAATTCTAATAATTTTTATTATGCATCTAATCTACGTTAAAATAATTCTAAAGCCGACAATAATTTTTCTTAAAATCAATTCACGTATGAAAATCTCTTTGAGATTAATTTTGACAGTGGAAGAGACTTTGGTTATAGTACAAACACTTTTCAAAATGAACAAAATATTCAAAATAATACAAGTCAAAATTCTGAAAATGAGCAAAATTATTTATTTTCTTCCAACTTTAACAATTTTGGTTACGAACCTAATTCACATCATCAGAATTGATTTTCATTATCAAAATAATAATAATTTTCATTTCCAAAATGATTTTCGATATCAATATGATTTTTATGAAATGGAAATCAAAATCAATATAGAAATAATTTTGATAGGTGGGATGATTTGGATTATAATATTATTTTTTATAAAAAGCCGTCAAAAAGATTTCAACTAGAAGATTTGGAATATGATGAAAAAAGTAATACAGAACTCTTGGTGAAAACTTGTCATGATTTTATTGAGAAAAGAAAAAAAACTGTCATATCCAATGAATTAGAAAATAATTTTTTTCAAAATCCATATGGGTATGAAAATCATTTTGAATACAATTTCCATTGTGAACAATATTTTCAAGATAACTCAAGTAAAAATTTCAAAAATAACCAAAAATAATTTCTCTTCCAACTTTAATGATTTTGGTTGTGAACCTAACTCTCGATATCAAAATAATATTCAAACAGATATCCATTGTCAAAAAGTTTCTCCAGACTGACATAGTTTTCATGAAAATTAAAATGAATTTGGAAATGATTTTGATCATGAAAATGACTTGGATTATAATTCTAAAAATAACTCTTCCTATGAAAAAAGAAAAATCAAAACATGCAATGAATTAGATGATAATCGAAATCTTACTCACAATGATAATTTCCAAATAACAACTTATGAAACTGAATGATAACCTTGATGAAGTTGTTCAAAGTTCACATATTGATTTGGATTTAAATTCTTTTGAAGAAACTGATACATGTTTGAATTTCGATCTACCTTTGCCTGACACGAACAAGATAGTAAAAACAATTTTTGTGGTTGAAAATTACAAAGATAATAAATTGTTGCTGATGTAGTTAAAGAAGATAAATATAGTGAACACATTTTTTTCGGGCTGTTCGAGAATGAATTATCACACAAGGACGAGTTAAATTTAAATTACCACTCCGACTTTGAGAATATTAATTTTGAAGAAATTACAGTTGAGGAAAAGCATAAGACTTTTGTGTATGAAACCGAAATTTCAATTAATGAAACTGGTGGTGAATGTGAACTCAAACTTGATCTAGAACTTAACGAGAATGTTGAAATGTCAACTAATGAGACCCTTGATATTAAGCTACCTCTTGTAAAGCAAGAACTTAAGCTATATTAATTGTTAGCAGACACTCAACATGTTGGTTTTACTATTTCAACTATACTTATGCATGATCACTTATTTTTGAAGGATTACACTGATAAATTTGTTGAGTACACGAGTCAAATCATGCACAAAGCTTGAGTGGAAAAACTTCTACTTTCAAGATACCTCGATATCTACTTAATTGACTATAAATCTTGGTATAATGATGAAATGTTGGTAAAAAGAATTTGCTTATTAGATCTTTAACACACCCAAACAAAGTGTGGGGGAACACACAAAATTAAAAAAAGAGAGCAGAAAAAAAGAGGTGGTGGTTTTATTTGCATCACATTCATCGTAATATAAATATTATTTCATATACAATCCATTTCTGCATATCTTTAAATTTCATTTTATATTACAAATCATTTTGCATTGCATCCATTTGTGGGTACTTTCTTTTACATTTAGGAAACGTATTAAACAATGAGGACACTATTAAATTAAAGTGCGGGGGGAGACTCATGTTGCATCCATTTTTTTCAAATTTGCACGTAATTTTTTCCAAAATTTCACATTTTTTTTAATTTTGCATTTTTTCAAATTGCATTCATTTCGCATGTAGATTTACTTTTCTTTGAGGCATATGCATTTAGGACATGGCAATTTTTCCATATATACGTATTTAAAATAATTAGTTGAGATTGATTTATTTTGAATAGGCACAACAGAGTAGACGCACTGTATTGGTCATTCGAAGGAAATTTCTTTGTGAATCACTAGCTTTAAATGGAAATAAAATGGAAAGTTTGAATTACACATGATAACAATGAAGCTAGTATATAGGTGTTCATAGGTGACGACTATGAAGTTTGTTGAAATTTGTTGTCATCATTTAAAAGTAAATGTCTAAAGTACATGCGCTAACAATTTTCAAACCCTTATAATTAAGAGGTGCTAAGATGATTTTGCATTGCTCTCCCTTATTCTTTTAAAAAAAGAAAAAAAGCATAAAAAAACCAAAAATGGGCATCAACACCCAATAGAACATCGTAAAGATTAAATGATGAATGAAATTAAAACACAGTAGAGAAATAAGTAAACGCACAGATTTTTACAATGGTTCGACAATATTGGCTTATGTGCACTTCATATTTTTATTGATCTTGCGCTGGATTATGATTACAAGAATTTTTTAAGCAACTGGGATCCATTAGTACAAGAGTGAAGAATAAAAATGGTAGAGCCTCGGTAGCAGAAAGAAGGATCCTTTTTGTGGAGAATGGTCACTATATTTATAACGGAAGATGTGCATGGATCAGGCTGAAAATTTACCAGAAGAATCTCTAGATCTATAGGGGCCCACCATAATGATTAGTGGTCATAATTCATTGTTTTGGAACGATAGGTAAGAGTTATACCGATTATTGTCCTTGCATCTGATTGACTTGCGATTGTTTATGGGGGTCCCACATGCCTCTAGACCTTGCTCCTAAAATATGGTTCCATTCTGAGTTGTAGATTGCGAGATATCCATTGATATTTATTGAATATGGCACATTGGCAGTCTTATATCGATCGTTCCGAACGATCGGTAATGGACGATCGGTAAGAGTGTAAATGACTGACCAAAGAGAACTGAACTCGACAGTTTTCAAATAACTTATGTCCCTGGAGTGCGGATATGAGTATAAACGCTAAATGGATGTGACCGACCACCCATGAAATAACTCTTATCCCTAGAGTGCAGATGTGAGTATAAACAAATAGATGAGTGCAATTCGACCGCTCACTATTCCATAAACTCTGGCCTGAAACCGACAGGAGGAGATAAACTCGTTAAGGATGGAGTTCGACCATCCACTAATAATAATAATAATCATAAACACCAAGGGTATCCAACATTGCTAGTAGATCTAGCGTTGTTGTGCACACCCGACAAGCTCTGTCCCACTCTCACGTAAGCCCGAAAGGCAGTGCATGGGAGGTATAACTTGGTCTCATTTTATGAGTTAGTCACCTAAGGATCACCGATCTATACTGACACTGTCAGAGTCTATTTGCACAATCCGCCAAGCCCTATTCCATTCTCACGTAAGCCCGAAAGGCAGTGTATGGGTGGTATATCTTGGTCCATAGGTTAGGTGTATGCATAGTAATAATAATAGAGAAATAAAAAGAGGGTAAGTGATTGAATTTAAGACATTCTATGTGGTTTTATTGATTTGAAGTTGTTATACAAGTGGAAATAAAAATATCACTTTGTAAACTTTGACAATCAAATAAAAACCTAATTTCATAGTTGCACTCTGTTTTCAATTGAAACAACTAGCAAGCTAGAGTTGAGTGTGATGAGAACTTGATTTTTTTAAGTATGTGACTAGGTGATGAACTTAGATTTTTAGATTTTGACTAAAACATGTGTACACTGCAATGTTGTGACTGTTCAAAAATAAATCGATTTGTCATTTTTCATAACCTTTTGCATTCATATAGCTGCATTAGAATCATAAAATCCGACACTTGGATATTGTGGATAGCATCCGCTGAAAACCCTCATGAGACACAACTCGTCCTAATAGGGACATCTAGGCGTTTAAAGGCTTGTTGCATATGCTAAATGCAATCGTGTTTCCTTACGAAAGTGTGGCCAATAAATTTAGTTATATTTTATTCAACGACGAATAAAGTTCAAGTGTGGGGGTATTTGATGAACATCAAATGATGAATATTGTAAACTGCATAGTTACACATTTTAATATCCATAAGGTAGTATTACTTGGTCTTTTTGTTGAGTTTTATTGCAGGATCTTGATTCTTAGAAAATGAAGAAATTATTGGAGAGATGATTCAAAAACAATTTTTTAACTTCAAGACTCTGTAATAAGAAGAAAAGTGTCTATTCTTGCACAAAAGCTACTATAGCTCAACTTGTTTGAGGACTTGTATTTGCTAGAAGGTCGTTAGTTCGAATCTCACGTAGCACACAATTTTTTAGCTATTCGCATCTCCTAGAGAGACACTTCTACAGCACACCAAATTAAGAGGCTTCTTGAGTATGTTGGAGAAAGAGATTTCTTGAATAATATGGAACACATGGAGTAAAGAAACATCTAGAGAAAGATCGAGTCAAAGTTTCTAGGACGTTGTTATTTTTAGAATTGGATGTACAAGAGCTCTATAAATACCTTTACCTAGGACATTTGTGGCATCCTGGCAATTAGTTTCAATTCTATTTCTGGGGTTTTGTATTTAGGACTTCCAACTCTTGTAATCTCTTTCAACTTTTCTATTTAATAAATAAATTAATCAAAACTTATTTGTTCCATTGTTCTGATTCTATTTTATTCTCTTCTATTTTTGTTTAGTTTCTGCTTCATAGTTTTTATTCTATATGAGACCTACTGATTTGTAAGAGATCAATAGACCTCATCTTTTCAATTCTCTACACGATCTATTAAATTAAGGTAATTCTTATTTATATTTTCCTTGTTTTCTTATTTTTGTTAGTGCGTTTTCTTTTCTTTTCTTGCAATTTATTGTTTGAAATTTAGCTGATTCAACTTCTCATATCATCTAACTCGCCTAGAAGTTAGATAAGCATTAGTAATTAATAACTCCCTATGGATTCAACCCGTATTCGCCAACACTACAACAGATGTCGTGCGCTTGCGGTAAAATAAAATCACGATTTTTGTTCACATCAAAAATCGTCGATCAACTATTCACTCTCTTCATCCACTGTGCCTTAAATTGCATCTACATTTGTACATTCACTTTCCTTTCTAAATGGTCGAACTCTTCAAAAGAGACTCTTACGACAATATCGTAAAGAACTCTTACAAAAGTGCATTTGTTTATCCTTAGCATTAAAGGATATCAAATATGTTGCACTTTACGTAAACTGATCAAACTGACATTTCAGTGGTCGAATTCTCATACCTATCTTGTAGCTTTTAGTCTAGTGTTACATTTAACACAACAAGATTGTTATTGTAATTAATCATATTGGATATAGGATCTCACACTACGGTTTACTTGCTTTTTTCAAATGAACTAATTTTATCGAGGTTTCGCACATTATGAATTGTAACCATTCACCATATAAAATTTATATGTGATCGTATATGGAACGAATATTCTTGTATTGCTTTTAGAATTCGAAATTTGTAAAAGACAATACACAGTCTTGGGAAAAAAACAAGTAAGTGACCAAGTTACGAAAGTATTTACCAGTTGTATAATTAGGCACTTGCATAGGTCAATGTAATGACTCAGAATTCGAACACTTTGTATTTGAAAGTTTGAATTATTTAAATATTTAAATCTTGGTTAAATGTGATTAAATTGATTTATTGTTAAACCCCTTTTTAGTTAATAACTGATGAAGGTAAACTTTTTTTAAAAATATGTTTACAAAAAGAAATACTTCAAATAAATATCGATAATGTGACCAAAAATCGTTTTATCGGTAAACGGTTTTTTACTCGATAAAAGATGTTCAAACTTTTTGGGCATGTCTAGTTAATTAATGTGTAATTAATTAGCAACTAAAAATATTTTGTATGTTATGGCTAACTAAATGTGAATAGTGAAAGATTAGCAAGTAATTAAGGAGAAGATATTTTGGTAAATAATAAAGATATTTATTTTTAGGAGATGAGGTGCAAAGTTTAGCACATGGAAAGGAAGGTGCTTACACCTTCCAAGGAGGTTTGGAGATGGTAGTGATATCTTGAATAAACTCTACAAATACACCCTTAGGCCCACATAAATCACTAGGCAAATTTATGAACAAAAATCTAGTCTTCATACTCTTTCTTCCTATCTTAAACAATAGTAAATGAAGCCTAAACTTCTCCGAACTTTGGAAAAGGACCTAAATCAACCTAGGAGCATGGAAAAGCAAATCAAATCTTGAAGAAAAGGAGAAAAAAACCATATTTCAATTTTGGCCGTGAGCATGAAGGGTGAAGGGGAGCTGGTCGAGTGCAAAAGTGGAGCAAATGTTGGATCTTTTGGCTTGTCGGTGATGGAAGGAAGTGTTCTTAAGTCTTTTTCTTGGTTTTAAGATTGGTTTTGGTGAGTTTACTTACCATTGAATGTGTGTATATATTGTGTGTATATGATGTGTTGAAAGTATAAAGTTAATGAATTGTGCAAGTTATAACTTTTGGATCCCCTTGCTTTGGAAAACAAGTGATCACTTTATATGTAATATTATCACCTCTATTATCTTCTAAAACATGTATCATGACCTAGACTTTATGTTTACATGTTTGGTTTGGTTGTTATGTGAAGTTGAAGTGCGAGTGAAAGTGTTTGAAGTGACAAAGGTCGCTACAAGTGCACTTCGTTAATCCCTTGTGTTTAACTAATGTAAAATGGTTATTTGTGAATATATCATGAAAGAGTATTTCTTGGTTGTTCTCTACACTTATATTAGTGTATGGGACAACAAGGAAATGGTTTGGAAAATTATAGAAATGATAGAATAAAGTTGTAAAAGTTAGAAGCGAAATAGTCGCTATAACTGCACTTTGAAATAGCTTGTTTTGGGGAATTTTTAATATAATTTTGATAAATATCGTTAGGAGTTTCTTTCCATGGTTGTTGAGTAACATAAGTAAAGTACTTACTGCAAAAAAATCAGACTTTAAATCGATTATTAACTAGTTGAAAACTGGCCAAACTTAAAGGCTTTTAAAACTAGTTTTGGCAAGAACATGAAACTGCAACACTTCAGCTAATACTGTTATATGTTGTTTGAGACTTTAAAAGGTTTTAAAATGATATTTGGATAAATTATTTTTTCGAAATATTTTTAGGGATGTTTAATAACATACAATTGAGTATTGTAAAAGTAGTTTTAGGTTTAATTATATTTTTAATAGTTGTTTATGAATTTTTAAAGTAAATGATTTATTATATAAAACATGCTTTTTATGCTTTTTGTTAAATTTCTAAATTGGTTATTTTGCATAATATTTTACATATGTATTTACAATATATTTATAAGTAGTTTAAAAGTATATATATATGTTTAGAAAAGTAAATAAAGTATTCTATAAAAGGATAAGTGGTTTTGGTTATAACACTTAGTTATAATAAATGGGTTTGAGAAGTTAATTAAAAGTATATTACCCTGTTAAATAAGTGTAGATATAAGTAGATCTTTAAAGAGCATGTTTTAAATATAATGTTAAGTATAAATGGTTTTGGGTTTATAGTAACAATGTGTTAGTAATATTAGTTTTTAACCCATTTGCATAAAAAATGTGAGATCTTGTTAAGTGATTTGTAAATATTCTAATACCTTTGGGATACGAATATGAATACATATCTAAGAGTGTAAAGAGTAGAAACGAATAGTGAAATAGTAGCACGCACACACACATATCTTTTGTAAAGGTCTTTTAAATATATATATACAAGTAGAAAAAGGAGTGAATAAAAGCATTGTGGATTTATACGGTTTGAGATCCCCTGGGGAGGACTCATTCATATAAAATGTCTCTTTCTTTTAGAACATATGTATTCGAGATCACCCATGGAGGACTCCTATATATAGTTCACTTACTTCTGAAGGAAGTAATTATCTAATAAAATAAGTTTTAATTAATAAAAGAATTAATTAAATAAAAATGGGATTAGAAGTCGCTTATGTGACTTAATCGTGCTTTATGTGTTTACTCGTTAATGGAAAGTATTTAATCCTATATTTAGCACTAAAAGCTAACAAAGTAGATTAGTTCTATTTATGAGAGTTAAGAATGAAGTGTCAAGGTAGGATTTGATGCAACCAGTGATTTAACCTACATGGCTTCACTCTTGACCGAGGGATAGTGTAAGTTGAGAAGGTCGGAAACGATGATAAGTATACGAAACTTGATTTCCATATGCGATCGTTTTTATTTCCATCGACTTGACCAAATTAACTTAAGAAGTGTATGACAACTTCATGGCTTCATATAGTTTGAAATCCCTCGAGGAGGACTCATTAGTAAGAAATGTCTCATGCTTTAAGGACGTATATATATGATATCCCCCGGGGAGGACTCCTTTATATCGTTTGCTTACTTCTAAAAGAATTGGAACCGAGTTAACCAAAAACTCATTGATTTAATTTTGAAGAGTTCGGGATCGGATAAGTATGCTTATGTATTACTTACCAAAACCATTTCAAAACTGATATATGAGTTCTATGTTTTGGAAGCAGTTATGGAGCGAAATGCTATAGAGTTGCACTATCTATCCTAAGGTTAAGTCCAAAGGAAGAGGTCGGCGTTAACATTTAGAACAAATGATATAGAGTTGAATTGTCTATCCTAAGGTTAAGTCAAAGAGAAAGGTCACCGTTAGCATTCGTCGGATGACTTATGCTGGGATCCATGGAGAGATTCAGGAACTGTTCGAGATGCTGGAATCCATGGAGAGATTCGTGATCTGCTAGAGTAATGTAGACTTGTGTGTTGAGATGCTGAACGTGACTTCACCATTGCTAATGATAGAAAACAGAGTAGGAAGCATAACCAGTGGGTTTAGCTAACCTAAGGGTACATCAACTCCGAATACATAGAGATGCTTTTGATTGAGGTGCGCGGGAGTTGATGATATTCGGTAGCATGTGTTCGGGCGTGGACCAATTATGTTTACCTTTGTGATATATTTTATCCAGAGATATACGTGGTTTCAAAAGGTAGCTTCTAACCCTTGCCAGGAGGCCAGCCTCGATGTACTAAGCAGACCTTCAATAGATATTCATATGCGAACGTACCTTAGTGGTTTTGGTTGTACTTCTAATATTAATGTGTTGTGAGATGCAAGTAGCACAACTATTTTTTGATTTCTATTTTACACCCTAGACATTATCTATTATATCACTATATGTACTTATTAGATGGTTGGGTTCTTTTGTAGGGAAAACCATTATGGCGACTCGAATGGTCTCAAAAGTTACTATTATATGTTGTATACATATTTCTTGAGTTTCTCACACTAGACTTATGTCTGACTCGTGGTTATATTTTTCCCTTTAATTCCTTGGGTGCCTTTTCGAGCAGTTTGAGAAAGATAGGTTTTCGTTGAAATTTCTTGGAGCTCAAGGAGACTAGTTGGATGTTTCACTGTAACACCCTTAATTTTTGATAACATTATTCAGGAGATTTAATTAGATAAATTAAATAGAATAATGATGATAAGGGGACTGAGATTTGAATAACACTATAAGAAGGCCATGCTTAAGTAATTAATTAAATGGGCTAAAATGGTTTTAAGCTAATTAAGTTACATAAGGTCTTATTATTAAATAGCCGCACATTCTATTCACGGCTATATATGCCCATTCACATTTTATTTTCTCACATTACATGTTCATTCTAAAATCCTAAAAATGCAAAGTAAACCCTAAGAGGAGCCGGCCATTACAAGGAAGAAAAAGAGGAGAAATTCAATTAAAAGCTAAGGATTAAAGGCAGGGGAATCAATTTTCTACAAATCTCAAATTCCTTATCATATCTAAGGTGAATAATAATTTTACCTTCTCTATTTTGTATGTATTATCATATGTTTTCGGATTTAAGATTAAATTCACTTTTATGATGTTTGGATGAGGATAAGCTTGAATTATTATATGTTTTTGGTTTAAACCAATTCAATTACATATGAATTTGCACGGTTTTACGGTAAAACCGACTGTTATGAAATTTAGATTGCCATGGAAAAAAATTTGTTAGGTAAAACATTATTTAGAGATGGGTTCAAATTTTCATAATTTTCCAAGCTATGGAAAATTTATTATGAATTTCTAAAGAAAAATATGATATATTTGGATTTAAAATCTATTTCGATAATTTTAGGAAGAAATTGGGTCTGAAATTTTAATATGTTAGATAACATAATAAAAGTGAAATTCTGTGATTTTTAGGGATTTTTCCTAATGGATTTGCTATGGAAAATAAATTATTTGAAAAAAAGGACTTAGTTGCAATATGACTTTGCTTAATAGAATGGCTTAAACGTTAATTTTTTCTTGATTTAAATCTGGTAAATGCGGTAGTTAATTTGTAAAGTATTTAAAAAGTTTTAAGGCAACCAATTAAAGCATTACAAATAGGCAGGTAATTATAAAGAAATTAATAAAAGTAGCATAATTTCAGCCTCTAATTCAGAAAATTGGTTCCGCCTCCTTTAGTACTGCATTTTGACTCCAAGGCTTCCGCTCCCACTCAGTCGAAACCAATCCAGTCGAAACCCACCTAGTCGAAACCAATACACAAGGTATCACTTAGATGGTACGTACTAGATTGGACGAAAGGCGGCAACTATGGTGTCGAAAGCAATGCTTTCGATGGGGTCTAAACCTTAGTTTTGTTTTCAAATGTCAAGTGCCTGCTTTGTTTCACTTAAGGCCTTTGACCTAGTCGAAGCCAACGTTTTCGAAAGGGGTTTTTCTAAATAGCTTTCGAAGGAGGTTGCCATTTTATGTTTTAAAGATACAGGCTTTCGAAGGGGTTACTTATTTTATAAATGGATGCTTTCGAAAGTAGTGGGTCCGGCCCAGTCGAACCCAGCCGCTATTCTTCTACCTTTCAAGTGTATTGAAGTCATCAATGATTTTGAAGGGTGCTTTTGTTTTAAACTTATGCTTAGCCACTTCCCAAATGCTTTCGAAAGGGTTCAGGGGTTTCGAAGGCAATGGTGTCGGAAGGGAATTTCGATGCTATCCTTCAAAGTTTTATTATATGGTTTTGAGCTTTCGAATAGATGGTTCCGACACCATCAAACTTCCCCAAAACTACTTTATTAAAGGTTGCGAAAGAGATACATTCGTATATAACTACTTTGACCCAAAAGATGTTTTTAGAGTAAAACCCAAATGCTTTCGAAAGGGGTACTTTCATTAGTTTCGAAGCTATGTTTCTAATAGTTATAAGTAATGTTTTAATACATTCAAAAGGTTTATTTTAGTTTCAGAAAACATGATTTAAAGAGCTTCGAAAGGTGTATACTTAGTATTTTGAAAAGGAGTTTTCTATGCTTTCGAAAGGGGTTATCCAGGGGATTCGAAAGTGATATTTTAAGATTTCAAAACAAATAACCCAATCTCGTTTTAAAGGAAAAACCATGGCTTAAATAAAGAAAGATCTTTGAAATAAAGTTTTTGAAGGAGTTTTCCTTGATTAGCTGGTTAAAGAAATTAACCAACTTTTATATGAATGACTTCAAGGATATTTAACCACATGTGTTGGTATTATTACGTTGTTATAATCACTTCTTCGTATATTTATTCACATTATTAAAAACCCATAACGGTACTTTGGGGAAGGGAGAATAACCAGTTAGGTTGACCCAGTAGTGAATATAAATTAAGGATGCTAAAATACTAATTAAAGATATTGGCAGGGGCCAATAGGTTCAAAGTAAGCCCATGAAAACTATGTAACGGAAAAGATATTGGCAGGGGCCAATAGGTTAATAGTCAGCCTATGAAAACTATGATTTGATATTGGCAAGGGCTAATAGGTTTATAGTTAGCCCTTGAAAACTATATCCGGATCAAGATATTGATAGTTAGTCAATAGGTTCCTAGTTAGCCCATGAAAACTAGGATAAGAAATTAAGATATTGACAGTTAGACAATAGGTTCCTAGTTAGCCCATGAAAACTAGGATAAGAAATAAAGATATTAGAGTTACCAATAGGTTCTTAGCAATCCCATAAAAACTATGAAATCGGAAAGGTAGTCCATAAACTTATAATAGGTAAATAGTAACCCTAGAAACTATAATTGAGATAGATAGTCAGAATGAGTGGGGATGGGTAATCCGGAATTAGTGTACTTGTTTACATATCATCATATTATTTTGAGTTTTTTTTAACCAATGTGGATGCAGGGGCACAATATATGGTTTTATAAAGTTTTCAAGATACCAGTGAGGGGAAACCCGTTCCGCTAAGCAGTGTGATCTCACTAGATACCTAAATGGTTTGAGATGGTAGATTATTATTCATACCAGGCTTTATGTCTGACTCGAAGTTTTTGTTTCCCCTTAAACTCTCGGGTGCTCAATTTAAATTAAGTAGTTTGAGAATTAAGGTTTCCAGATTTCTTTAGATGAATATAAGCTTCCGCAGACGAGCATGTGGCTGACGGATAGCTATTTAGGAGTTGATGTTTTTGTTTGATACCTGTTGTGTTCGTATTAAGTCAGTTATGACTATTTAATAACTCTTATCAACCAAGAGGGTATCTTCATATGTCGTTCTTGTCATATCTTGTATTAATTATATATTATCTGAATGAGGTCTGCATACTGGGATTATGTAGTGAATTTGAAATATTTTGAAATGGAATGGGGAATTTTTTTGTTGTTTAAATTTTTTTTCCATGTTCATGTGTTTCTATGTATCAATGCATTTGACACTTCCGTATTTGGTCGCCGAGGATTAATAACTATGGATGACTGATGCATCCGTAACCGTTAGTTTTAGGCCTCCAAGTGGGGGATGTTACAGTTGATATCAGAGCATAGGTTTATGACACTTTAAAATAAATTTAAAACCTAAATGATTTTTAAAACATAATTCAATGAATCGGATAATAAGATCGGGGTTTGGGTTAATGCTATATTAACGTACTTGTATTGATATATATATATATATGTATATGTATATATGTATGTATGTATGTAGGTACGTATTCCCCACTCTCTTAGATCGTTCTTCTGTATCTTACTAAAGCTTGTACGCAGATTTACGAGTAAGGAGATATGGAAGTAGGAAATGGAAGAGGACATCTTGGTGGAAGCAACACCATAACTAACGGAAATGCTTGACCCACCACCAGAAGAAACCCGGGTCGACCGGCTAATGCTAATAATCAGACTTCAAATGCCAATGTGAGTGCTGGAAATCCACCAGTAGATATGGGGGTGATGTATCGGTTCTTCATCAATATGATGCAAGCTGGAGCACCTGCTGGTGTTACTGGAAATGTTGGAGGAGCTAATCATGTGGCTCCAGTTGGGAATAATTATGCTAAGCTGAGTAAGGGACTACTCCAGTCTTGGAGGGAAGCCATTAATAGGGACGGAGAATTCTAGTGAGGTAGAGAATTGGCTGTTGCATTGTAAGCGTATTTTTTCTGATTTGGGTTTGAATGATGGACAAAAGAGAAGGTTGACCTCTAGGTAGTTGCAAGAGTCAGCGCTTTATTGGTGGAACAGTGTTACTATTGGAACTCCAGAGGAGCGGTTGAATTGGGCTGATTTTAAGAGGACATTTGAGCAAAAGTTTATGTTTGAGTTTGCTAAGTCGGAGCTGATACTGAATTTTATGGATCTGGAGCAGGGAGAGATGTCGGTATTAAGTATGCCACTAAGCTCGAGGAGTTATCCCGTTATGGACATCATACTATAGACACCGTCATAAGGAGGAATGAGTAGTTTATTAGGGGACCGAGGCCCAAGATTGCTAGGGCGACCCAGCCACATCTCTGTGATCCTAGTAATTTAGTTTTGGAGATGGCAATCCTCCACGAGGAGATGTATGATGTTTGTGCTCAAGAGAAGCCAGTTGAGATCCAGGGTTCTTAAGGAAAGAAAAGGAAGTTCTTTAAGAAGAAGGGAGCCCAAAAGGGAGATACTACCAAGAAGGCAAAGGCTGATTAGTTTGCTATAAGTGTGACAAGAAGGGTCATTTTGCGAATGAGTGTCGGTCAGGTAATGGAAAGAAGGCTACAAATAAAAAGAATGTGAAGTTCTTCAACTACGATCAAGTTAGGCATTACAAGAATCAATGTCCGAAGCCAGTAAGGGTGGACAAAGGAAAGGTTTTTGCTATTGGACCACCATCTTCATCAAGACCAACTACAGTAGAGAAAAGAAAGGCTGTGATAGAATGTACGCTTTTGATTTAGAGCATTCCAGTTAGGGTACTTTTTGATACAGGGGCATCACATTCATTTATTTCTCAGTGTTTGGTTGATAGATTATGCTTAGTACCCACTTACCTTGCTACTTCCTTAAGGGTTGCGAATCCAATAGGAGGGTATGTAACTTTAGGGATAAGATGTGACCAGTTAGAACTTGGTTTGTTAGGTCATAAGTTTGCAAGCAGTTTGTATGTTATTGATTTCGTAGATTTCGGGATCATCTTGGGTATGGATTGATTGGGTAAGTATGTGGCTAGGATATTTTGCCAAGATAGTGAGATATCACTATGGCACCCAAATAGTCATAACCAAATTTATTCACAGTAGAGAATTTTGACCGGAGTGTTATGCCTTATTAAGTGCCATGGAGATAGGAGAAGAGTTAAGACAGGTCCGAGTAGCAAGAGAGTTTGCAGATGTCTTGGAGGCAGTCACAGGACTACCACCTAAACAACCAGTTGAGTTTCGTATAGATCTTGTGCCCGGAGCCGAACTTGTGAGTAGACCACCTAGCAGGATGACACCGTCTAAGATGAAGGAATTGAAAGTGTAGCCAGTGGATTTGGAAGGAAGGAATTTTATTAGGCCAAGCAGTTCGCCTTAGGGAGCGGCCGCGGTGTTCGTGAAGAAACTAGATGGGTCGTTGAGGATGTGCATCGACTATCGTAAGTTGAATGAGAGGACGATCAAGAATAGGTATCCTTTGCCGAGAATAGATGATCTGTTTGATCAGTTAAGTGGAACTAGAATGTTTTCCCAATTGGATTTGGCGATGTGTTTCCATCAGTTGAGAGTGGCAGAGGACAGTATCCCTTTGACAGCATTTAGGACTAGGTATGGTTTGTATGAGTGGTTAGTGATGCCACTCGGGTTAATGAATGCGCCAGCTTTCTTTGTGGATTTGATGAACCGAGTTTTCCGAGAGCACTTGGACAGATTCATATTGGTATATATAGATGACATTTTAGTCTACTCAAAAGATGAAAGAGAATATGAGGACCATCTGAGAGTAGTGCTGGAGATGCTGATGCAGCATCAGCTTAAGGTGAAGTTTTCTAAGTGTCATTTTTGGAAGAAAGAGGTCAAGTTTCTTGGTCACGTGGTTTCAGAGGAGGGCTTGGCAATCGATCCCGTTAAGATCGAAGCTGTCAATAACTAGAGGAGACTAGAGACGGTAACCGAGATCAGGAGTTTTCTTGGACTTGTTGGCTACTGTCGGAGATTCATCAAGGATTTCTCGTGAATAGTAGCACCTCTGACTAAGTTAACCAGTAAGGACGTGAAGTTCATTTGGTCTGACAAATGTGAGGAAGGGTTCTTTAAGTTAAAGCATTTGTTGACTAACGCACTAGCATTAGTAGTTCCAAATGGAAACCAGGGGTTGGTAGTATATACGGATGCATGTGGAACTGGATTGGGAGCGATGCTAATGTAGGAGGGTAAAGTCATTTCCGACGCATTCAGACAGCTTAGACTGCACGAAGTGAGATATCCTACTCATGATTTGGAGTTGGCTGCAGTGATCTTTGCATTGAATATTTGGAGGTATTATCTCTTAAGGGAGAGGTTTGAGCTTTATACCAATCATAAGTCTTTACGATATTTATATTCTCAGAAGGAGTTGAATATAAGACAGCAGATGTGGCTGGAGTTTTTTGCTACCTATGATTTTGGTATAGAGTATACACCAAGGAAAGGTAATAGGGTGGTGGACGCTCTTAGCAGGAAACATCAGAATGTGGTGTTAGCTATGTTGGTAGAGTGGAAGGATTTAGAAGCTTTGACTACTTGTAGTGTATAGTCAAGATCGATTCCTAGTTCTAGTCAGAGTACCGCTATGTTGTCTTGTTTAAAAGTTCGGCAAGTGCTGATCGATAGGATTGCTTCTAAGCAGAAAGATGATCCAGTATTAGCCGAGAAGATCAGAAGGCTTGAGGTTGGAACTGAGATCGATGATCTGAAGGATTTTAGTCTTGACCAGAGAAGATGGCTAAGAAAGAAGGGACGGTTGTGTGTTTTGAATGTGGAGGACTTAAAGAAGGAAGTTCTTGGAGAATGTCATTGGTCCAAGTTTACAATTTATCCTAGAGGGACCAAGATGTATCAAGTTATGAAGAGGATCTTCTATTGGGAAGGTATGAAGAGGGATGTTGGCTTGTGGGTTAGGCAGTGTGCAAACTGTCAATAAGTGAAAGCTAAACATCGAAAGCCGAGTGGGTTGCTTCAGCCTTTAGAGATTCCAGTTTGGAAATGGGATTCGATATCCATGGATTTTATAGATTTCCAAGGCCAAATAGGGGAAATGAAAGTATATGGGTCATAGTGGACAGATTGACCAAGAGAGCCTATTTCATTCTAGTAAAGTCAACTAGGATGACACCTGTTTTAGCTATGTTGTTCTTGAAGAATATAGTTAGACTACATGGAGTTCCTAGTAGTATAGTTAGTGACAGAGATGCTTTGTTCACTACCGAATTCTGGAAGAGTCTACAGGAAGTGTTGGGTAACAAGCTTAATATGAGTACTACATATCACCCTCAGACGGATGGGAAGACAGAGAGAGTCAACAAGGTACTCGAGGATTTATTGAGAACTTGTATATTGGACTTTGGTGGATCTTGGGAAGATCACCTACATTTGGTTGAGTTTTCTTATAACAACAGTTATCAAAATAGTATAGGAATGACGCCTTTTGAAGCTTTGTATGGAAGGCCATGCAAATCGCCAGCATGTTGGTTGGAGACTGGAGATATATTGGTCTTAGGTCCAGAATTGGTTAGAGAGGTGTCAGAGAAGATTGAGTTGATCCGAGGAAGGATGAATGAAGCTCAGTCCAGGAGAAGAGGTACGCAGATATGAGGCGTAAAGACCTAGAATTCTCAGTTGGGGATAAGGTTTTCATTAAGGTATCACCGATGAAAGGTGTGGTGCGATTTGGAAAGTCAGGGAAACTAGCACCAAGATACGTTGGTCCATTCCAAATTGTAGAGATGGTTGGAAAGCTCGCATACAGAGTAGAGTTACCGAGCAGTATGGCAAGCGTCCATAATGTATTTCATGTGTCACATCTTCGTAAGTATGTGCATGATCCAGAGACTATTATTCCTCTGACAGGGTTGGAAGATCTGATAGTAGAGCCTAATTTAACTTTTGTTAGACAACCAGTTCGAGTTATACGAGAGATGAGAAAAGATTATGGAACATGACAGTCAGGTTGGTGAAAGTACAGTGGAGCGACAACGAGAAGGACTGCACTTGGGAGACAGAAGACATGATTAGAGATACTTATCCTGATTTGCTATGAGGGTATGTCTATATTAGATTTATATAGATACTTGCTAGTCAGATAGGCTAGTATGGTGGTTAGGAGTTGTTACAGATGATTGATATGTCTAGTATTTAGTCCTTACTGAATTTCGAGGACGAAATTCTTGAAGGAGGGGAGCCTGTAACACCCCTAACTTTTGATAACATTATTCAGGAGATTTAATTAGATAAATTAAATAGAATAATGATGATAAGGGGACTGAGATTTGAATAACACTATAAGAAGGACGTGCTTAAGTAATTAATTAAATGGGCTAAAATGGTTTTAAGCTAATTAAGTTGCATAAGGTCTTGTTAGTAAATAGCTGCACATTGTATTCACGGCTATATATACCCATTCACGTTTTATTTTCTCACTTTACACGTTCATTCTAAAATCCTAAAAATGCAAAGTAAACCCTAAGAGGAGCCAGCCATTACAAGGAAGAAAAAGAGGAGAAATTCAATTAAAAGCTAAGGATTAAAGCTAGGGGAATCAATTTTCTACAAATCTCAAATTCCTTATCATATCTAAGGTGAATAATAATTTTACCATCTTTATTCTGTATGTATAATCATATGTTTTTGGATTTAAGATTAAATTCGCTTTTATGATGTTTGGATAATGATATGCTTGAGTTATTATATTTTTTTGGCTTTAAACCAATTCAATTACATATGAATTTGCATGGTTTCAGGGCAAAACCGATTGTTATGAATTTTAAATTGCCATGAAAAAAAAAATTGTTAGGTAAAACATGATTTTAGAGATGAGTTTAAATTTTCATAATTTTCCAAGCTATGGAAAATTTATTATGAATTTCTAAAGGAAAATATGATATATTTGGGTTTAAAATCTATTTCGATTATTTCAGGAAGAAATTGGGTTTGAAATTTAATATGTTAGATAACATGATAAAAGTGAATTTATGTGTTTTTTGGAGATTTTTCTTGATGGATTTGCTATGGAAAATAAATTATTTGAAAAAAAGGACTTAGTTGCAATATTGATTTTGCTTAATGGAAGGGCTTAAACGTTACTTTTTTCTTGATTTAAATATGCTAAATGCGACGGTTAATTTGTACAGTATTTGAAAAGTTTTAAGACAATCAATTAAAGAATTACGAATAGGCAGGTAATTATAAAGCAATTAATAAAAGTAGCATAATTTCAGCCTTTAATTCAGAAAATTGGTTCCGCCTCCTTTAGTACTACATTTTGACTCCAAGGCTTCCATTCCCACTTAGTCGAAACCAACCCAGTCGAAACCCACCTAGTCGAAACCAATACACAAGGTATCACTTAGATAGTACGTAGTAGATTGGAGGAAAGGCGGAAGCTATGGTGTCCAAAGCAATGCTTCCAATGGGGTCGAAACCTTAGTTTTGTTTTCAAATGTCAAGTGCCTGCTTTGTTTCACTTAAGGCCTTCGACCTAGTCGAAGCCTATGTTTTCGAAAGGGGTTTTTCTAAATAGCTTTCGAAGGAGGTTGCCATTTTATATTTTAAAGATACAGGCTTTCGAAGGGGTTACTTATTTTATAAAAGGATGCTTTTGAAAGTTATGGTTCTGACCCAGTCGAACCCAGCCGCTATTCTTCTACCTTTCGAGTGTATTTAAGTCATCAATTCTTTGAAAGGGTGCTTTGTTTTTAACTTATGCTTAGCCACTTCCCAAATGCTTTCGAAAGGGTTCAAGGGTTTCGAAGGCAATGGTGTCGAAAAGGGGTTTCGACGCTATCCTTCAAAGTTTTATTAAATGGTTTTGAGCTTTCGAATAGATGGTGCTGACACCATCAAACTTCCCCAAAACTACTTTATTAAAGGTTGAGAAAGAGATACTGTCGTATATAACTACTTTAACCCAAAAGATGTTTTTAGAGTAAAACCAAAATGCTTTCGAAAGATGTACTTTCATTGATTTCAAAGCTATGCTTCTAAGAGTTATAAGTAATGTGTTAATATATTCAAAAGGTATACTTTAGTTTCGAAAGACATGATTTAAAGAGCTTCGAAAGGTATATACCTAGTGTTTTGGAAAGTAGTTTTCTATGCTTTCGAAAGGGGTTATCCATGGGTTTCGAAAGTGATATTTTAAGATTTCAAAACAAATAACCCAATCTCGTTTTAAAGGAAAAACCATGGCATAAATAAATAATGATCATTGAAATAAAGTTTTTGAAGGAGTTTTCCTTGATTAGCAGGTTAAAGAAATTAACCAAGTTTTATATGAATGACTTCAAGGATATTTAACCACATGTGTTGGTATTATTACGTTGTTATAATTGCTTCTTCATATATTTATTCACATTATTAAAAACCCATAACGGTACTTTGGGGAAGGGCAGAATAACCAGTTAGGTTGACCCAGTAATGAATATAAATTTAGGATGCTAAAATACTAATTAAAGATATTGGCAGGGGCCATTAGGTTCACAGTAAGCCCATGAAAACTGTGTAAGGGAAAAGATATTGGCAGGGGCCAATAGGTTCATAGTTAGCCCATGAAAACTATGATTTGATATTGGCATAGGCCAATAGGTTTATAGTTAGCCTATGAAAACTATATCCGGTTTAAGATATTAACAGATAGTCAATAGGTTCCTAGTTAGCCCATGAAAACTAGGATAAGAAATTAAGATATCGATAGTTAGTCAATAGGTTCCTAGTTAGCCCATGAAAACTAAGAGAAGAAATAAAGATATAGGAGTTACCAATAGGTTCTTAGTAATCCCATGAAAACTATGAAATCGGAAAGGTAGTCCATAAACATATAATAGGTAAATAGTAACCTAGAAACTATAACTAAGGCAGATAATCAGAATGAGTGGGGATGGGTAATCCGGAATTAATATACTTGTTTACATAGCATCATATTATTTTGAGTTGTTTTTAACCATTATGGATGCAGGAGCACAATATATGGTTTTATAAAGTTTCCAAGATACTAGTGAGGGGAAACCCGTTTCGCTAACCAGCGTGATCTCACTAGATATCTAAATGGTTTGAGATGGTAGATTATTATTCATACCAGGCTTTATGTCTGACTCGAAGTTTTTGTTTCCCCTTAAACTCTCGGGTGCTCAATTTAAATTGAGTAGTTTGTGAATTAAGGTTTCCAGATTTCTTTAGACGAATAAAAGCTTCCGGAGATGAGCATGTGGCTGACGGATAGCTATTTAGGAGTAGCTGTTTTTGTTTGATATCCGCTGTGTTTTTATTAAGTTAGTTATGACTATTTAATAACTCTGATCAACTAAGAATCCATCTTCATATGTCGCTCTTGTCGTATCTTGCATTAATTATATATTATCTGAACGTGGTCTACGTACTGGGATTATGTAGTGAATTTGAAATATTTTGAAATGGAATGTGGAATTTGTTTGATGTATAATTTTTTTCCATATTCATGTATTTCTGTGTATCAATGCATCTAACACTTCCGTATTTGGTCACCGAGGATTAATAACTATGGACGACTGCAGCATCCGTAGCCGTTAGTTTTGGGCCTCCGAGTGGGGGATGTAACATTCGCATACCGTAATATTCTTATTTCCGCTGCACTGTTAGTTTGTATATATCAACATTTAGGAGGAAAGGCTGTTATAACTGTCTAGGCTGAGTATAGTACTTAGGATCATGACTTTGAAATGCTATGTATCTTAGAGTAGCACCTTGTAATATCTTTTGATATTATATGTTACCGTTCCGTTGTGAGATTTAGATATTTTGTTCTAAAAGGAATCAAATTATTAATGGGTAATGGTGCATTTAATTGACATTAAAATAATAAGTGAAAGGCATTTATGAGACAATTAATGGGAGATAAAGAAGAAAATCTTTTGACATTTTTTTAATCTTTCTTTAGATTGTTTTCAAAACTTTTTAAACTTATATGCAAATATATGCATGTATAGTTTTACTTTATATTATATAAAATAACAATTGAAATTATACATACACACATACATACATATATATATACATTAAAATTGTTTTTAATTACTTACATGTTTTGAAATCTAATTCTAACAATTTGAAACCAAATTTTAACTCAAGAAATGGTTCAACATTAGCTTTATAACTTTATATAAAAGTCATATTATTGGATTTGAATTGAAACTATATATATATGGACATAATAATAAAATAATCTTAGAATTCAAAATAACATACATATTTAAAGCTTACAATTTCATATATTTGCAATTTAAAATCAACAACACAAAAACTAGTTTTGACGTAGAAAGGATTCAACTTTAAATTTGTGATTTTTCACTAAAATCCTTTCTAATTTTGAATTAAAATAATGTAATAACCGAAATAATTGATAATCAAAATAACTGAATTATATGTGATACTTACATACTATTTCATGAAGTAATTTCAAGTATAATTAAGATCTAAAAAGTACATTCAATTTAAATATATATAACAATTAGTTTCAAATCAAAAAATTTCCCCTTTTTTCATACTAATTTTTAAACAATAGCGATTAATAGATTAAACAACATATGCACATATAAATGATGATATCTCCTCAGGTCTCTAAGATCCACACTCAATCCTTGCAATATATGGATGAACCTCTTATGTTCCATTATTTTTTATGTTGGAGTTGATAAAACTTCCAAAATCTTTATTTTGTATTCAGCCATGGAAGGTTAGGAGGAAAGAAGAGAAAAGTGAATGAAGGAAAGAATAAATTGTCCATAGGAAATGCATTAGTGGATTTATTTTAATTGAAAGAATGAAACATTTCTCATTCTTTAACTAAAACTTTCCTAATTAATTCTCTTGATTATCTCTCTCTCCATACTCCTCTTTCTTCATATGGTATAGCCAAAATTACATGCCATCAAATGACATAAAATTTCCATAAATCACTTTATGCAATTATCTTTTATTTTAAACCCGTTTAAAATTACATCGACATCGTATATCGATGCGTGCAAATATAACTTTTACAAATACATTCAAATAGATACAAACAACTTCCAAACATTAACTATATTAAATAATAATTGATATTGCTTAAATATTAATTAATTCAATTAATTTATAACATTTTATAATTAATTAGATCATGTGTTTTTTCATAGAATTCATCATTACGGTTGTGTGACTCAAAGGTGTGAATTCAGTCAGCGATTAATATCGAACCATTCGAATATTAACATTCACACGTCACCTTAGCTAGTGATGTGATATTTTGGCTAAATTTATCGTGTATACATCTTTTGGTAAAGTCCAGTTTTACTTATTATAAGCGGTATGTAGGTCAACGATTATTTACACTAATTCCCTTCGTCAAAACTATATCACATTAGGACTTATGGAATTTATTTTTGGTCAAAAAATCCAACATCGTCCACATTCAACTTTGTAATTCTAAACACAAAATCATTGGTTTAGTAATAACAATTACTATTAACCATACTGCTCGGGCTAGAGAATTTGATTTTGACTTGACTATAGTTGACCGTGATACTAACCCATAGAACCGAGGAGATGAATTCTCTATTGAATAGTGTTTCAATTCTAATGCTTCAACTCAGACCTAACTATACTCGTTCGATGGACTCCATGCCATGATTTAACTATAATTAAAGTGGAGTCTCCACATTGAAGTTCTACAGTATTTTCAAGTCGAGGGAACTGTGTAATATCGTCACTTCAAAGATTGTTTATTTGACCTTAGATATCTTAACCAGTAGAGAACTCTCGAGTGAGTCATTCCATAGTTATACAATAACCATCTGTACGCAACCCCTTGGTGCCCCCAACAACCACGAGAAATACACTGGCCAACATTTAGAGAGCGTTACGTACTCTAGTCAGAACTGATGAATCGATATCCTTTCTCGAAACATCTTGACTATATAACATATCATTTAAGGATTTCCATGTATATACTTCAAATTAATTACATAATTATATATATCACAATATAAAACGATATAATAGAAAGAAAAACGTATTTTATTTTGATTAAGATTAGGCATATAGTTAGATATATGTAACAAAATATATAATTGCCCCTTGGACATACCCCTAATTCTATCATTTGTTAATAACATCTCAAACGTAAATAAACCAATAATTAATATTTCTTAAACATTAATTAATTTATTACACTTACAAACCAATTAAATCGTGTGGTCGAAGAATTCACAAATATGGTTATGTGACCCAAAGATGTGAATTCAATCAGTTATCAATATTGAACAATTCAGATATAAACATTCACACTCACCTTTGCTGCTGTGATGGTTTAGCAAAATTCATCACTTACATATCTTTTCTGTAAAGGCATATTTTATGTCACTTTAAGCGATATCAATAGTGACAACAATTTATGTACATTCTCTTGGCCAACACTATATCACTTTAGGATGTATGGAATTTGGTATTGGTTAAACTCTAATGTTATCCACATTTTACTTGATTAGTCCATAAACAAACTTCTTGGTTTAATGGTAACATTTATTATTAACCGTACTACTCTAGTCAGAGATTTTGACTTTGGGTTGATTATGATCGATCGTGATACTAACCTCATATAACTTAGAAGACAAATTGTCTATTGAATAGTGCTTCACTTCCAATATTTTAACTCAGTCCCAACATTATTGTTCGATGGATTGCCATGCCATTGTTTAACTATAATCAAAGTGGAGAATTCACATTGAAGTTCCATGCTATTCTCAAGTCGAGGAAACTATGTAACATCATTACACCAATATTTCTTATTTGATCTAGTTGCTATCAAAGACAGGAAACTCCCAAACAAGCCATTCCATAATTATCCAATAATTATCAGTATGTTACCTATTGGTCCCTCCAGCTGCCATAAGTAATACACTGCCCAACATTTAAAGAGTGTTACGCACTCTGATCTCAACGAATGTATTAATATCCTTTCTTGAAACATCTTAACCATGAATATTTAATACAAAATGTCATTTTATTTTATGATTAGTTACTCATGATTTCAACTATCTACAACTACAATGTACAACTTTTTATTTAAGGATTGTCTTATTAATATACTTTAAATTTATTAATTGATTATATTTATAGGTATATATCTATATCATAATACGACAAAATATATAAAAACACTGTTACTACAAACAAGATTGACTACAAAGTTAGATATATGTAACAATTAACATAATTGTCCCTAGCGCATACCATTAACTCATTCAAAAGAAGATGGATTTTGTTTACTATATTGTTTTTTAAACAAGAGTGGGAGAAAAAAAGTAAAGAGAATAAGAGGAATGAATGTGATATTTTTGTTTCTCTTAAACAATATAATCTCAATAAATAACCATTCCATTAATGGAAATGGTCGTTCAATGAAAATATTTTGAGTTCTGTTGTGGTTAATGGTTAATCAACAATTGCCCACTAACTACAACAAAAAACATCTTGTACAAAGGAAAAGTTTTATACGTAAGTACCATTATCTTTCGACTGAATTGATACATGAAGATGTAGGTTTATAACTTAATCTAAGTAGTGGATTTCTCTTTAACTACAAAGATTTGAGCTGATAAACTTAATCTAAGTAATGAATTTCTCTTAAACTACAAGGATTTCGGTTGAGGCCTTACAGCACGTATAACACTTCTAAGTTCTGCAAACTCCATGATAAATATGTGCTTTTAATGGTCATGTGTTCACTTTAGGAACTCAAGAGTATTCTAGAGAGATTGCCAAGATCTCTCTTAGAAGGTGGTCTAACCTCACACCGAAGTAGATAAGTCTGCCAAGTGTTTCACTTTAGCACCACCACTTATGGCTATGGACACATTAAGAACAAAAAGACTCAACCTCAAAAAGAAAAACATAGTCCATCAAGTGTGTCTCAAAATCACCACCAATATTGGTTACGAACAGTATAAGAATAATAAAGCATAACGTTCGATAAATCAGTAAAACCTGTAAGTGTGTTTCAAGCACCACCAATACCAGCTACGAATTTGAAAAGAGCAAGAAGTTTCAAATTAAGATAAATTAGTAGTATCCATTAAGCGCATCTCAAAAGCACTATCAAAAACTGGTTACGGATTATATAAGAGCAAAGAAGCCCAACCTCATATCAAATAGTTTAATCCAACAAGTGCATTTTAAAAGCACCACATCATCAAAACTATTTATGGATTCGATAAAGGGTAAGAAAGCTCAATTTTTTACAAAAGAATCCATCAAGTGCATCAATAAGGCACTACCAAAACTAACTATGAATTAAATATGAGCATAATGTTCAAAATTAAGATTCAACAAATTAACTCATAAAGTGCATCACGTCAATGGAGTTAAGGGTATGCCCGAGGTGGAATGTAATATGATTATATAACTTAACTCGTTCAATAAATCTTGTTTGAAAAAATAACTTTTGGCTTTATTTTCTATTATGTATATTGTTATATTTGGGCATAACTAATGTTTTAAATACATTAAATATATACAAGTATAAAATCAGAAAGAAAGTATTTAATTGGTTGTAGCTACAAATGTGTTTGTAACCATGGTTATTGAATTTTATTAATAAACACTTGCCCTTAGATGTTCCTAGTCTAGATGCGTCAAGAATAGGGTATTGATACATCTGTTGAGACTAATGTACATAACACTCTCCATATGATGAATAGTGAATTATTCATGGTCATTGGGGTACCAAGGGGTTACGTACTTACGATTGTTTGGAACAATTAAAGAACAACTCACTATAAGTTTTTTTTATAGGTAAAAGAAGTCAAATGGAATATCTCATATGACGTCGTGTAGTAGTCTTTTGGCTCGAGAATAAGATAAATCTTAAGAGTCTAAATTATGATTTGATTATGGCCAATCACACGACAACGGTGATCGTGTTAAAACTATAGTTGGTGTAAATTGAACTACTTGAAGTGAAAATTCAAGAGATTATTCTCTTCGTCGAATAAAAATTTAGCATCACCGTAAATGGTAGTCAACTAAAATTTAAAATACTTTTCAAAATCAAATCATTAATCGACAAATGGTATTGGATTAAACCATGTACTTTGATGTTGGACTTCATAATCAACTATGAATATTAATAGAGTCTTGACCATTGATCGGGTTTTAGATATCAATGTGATATAGTGACGATGAAGAGAACACATGCAGATAATTTGGCTTATGGTGTGTCTTAAATGATTAGAAATAAGATTTCATCTAGATGACCAATAAGTAACTGAACTCTTATTCACTATTATGCTTCAACAATGTTTGTGTAGATTTTAATATTTAAATATTAACAAGGGATGATTTCACACCAGGGAGTCATACAATAGTATTTATCAACAATATTCAAAATTCAAGTTAATCGAATTAATTTATAAATATTATAAATTAATACAAAGGAAATTAACATAAATGTTATATTAATTTTCCATGGTTTTAATTTATTTATTTAAGGCCTCAAATTAATTAAAATAAAATATAAATGTTATATATTGATTTACTTAAAGAATCGAGTTAAAATAAAATATTTAAATAATTAGTATTGGATATTGATTAGAACCAAAATTTACAAATTGTTTGTATTCACTATGGGAAAAAACGCATCAGACGATAGGTATGCTCTGTTGTCTGATTGCATACCTATCTGTCGTTAAATCCCATGTCGTCTCATTTCATATCAGACCACACATATGCTCCGCTGTCTGATATGCACTAACACAAAAAAAAAATGTTGTATGATGTTGTAGTATCATTTCTAGAATTTCCTATTAGACAACATATAAATATTGACTGATATGAATAATTGTTACAAAATGAAATAAATAAATCGCAATTTTATTTAAACAAATATTGTATTTCAAATCAAATTCAAATACAATACAACTTTCACTATCACACTACTTACATTTTCAAATACAATACAACTTAAATTCACTCACACTCACTTGAGTTTGTTTTTGATGTTGATCTTGATTTACTTGCTCCAGCTTGTTTCCAACCATCTCCTATACCTATTAAATAAACAACTACGTAGTAAACTTGAAAAAGAAACAAACCTAAATTGCAAAACTAAAATTGAATTTGAATATTAAATATTGCCTCAGTTTATGGGTTTATTTTTTTTCTTTTCATTTTTAGACAGGGATAAATATATATGTGCACAGACAACTTATGATATGCACGGTGTATCATTGTGAATATCACAAGGCCGATCCTTGATTCAATCACACGGACAGTTGCAAAGGTCAAGCCCAAAGGCTCAACTCAGTGCAAAAACAAAAGTTCAAGCCCAAGTAAGCTCGGGCTCAACAAAAGTAGTTTAATTCAGCTCAAAACAGATCAAGCAACTCAACATAGCCAAAGTGCACAAACAAGTTCAATGCACATAGAGATGCACAAAGTCAAGCAATAGCAAAATAGATTCAAGGCAGTATCAAGCATGGTACATAATGATACAGAATTAAGTGCACAAATACCACAAACAAAGAACAGTGGGTACGAATTTACAAAAACACTGCCACTTGCATCTTCTATAGTGAGCAACACACATATACACATATGTATATACATGTATACATATATATATATATATATATATATATATGCAACACATGTCAAATGCAGCCAGTAAGTGCCACAAACAAATGAACAACAGGTAGTGCCACAAAAAAATCCAGTACATGAGTTCAAGGCAGGAAGTACAAACAAATGAATAGGAATCAAAAGAACATTCACACAGGAATCAAATGAGCCAGGGAGTACATGGAATTCAAGGCAGTGCACACTGCCTTGTTCAAAACAAGAAATTCAAGAATCTGAAAAGTAACCAAGCTATGGACAAGAACCAAAGCACATGAAAGGGATTCAACCAATGTCAAGGCAGTGCACTACCTTGAACAAGGTAGTATGCACTGTCTTGAACAAGGCAGTATGCACTGTCTTGAACAAGGCAATGTGCAAGTACAGGGATAAGGCCACAATGCAACATGTGAACAAGGCCAACAACATGGACTAAGGCAAAGCAAAAACAAGACTGCAACACATAGGAGACACACATATGGAAGTTCAAAGCAAAAACATGGTAATATTTCACACAAATATACATACATATGTATGTATATACATGGAAGATATTTCACAAACTAGACTCAAAGGCCAACAACATGTCAGTAATGTTACACATGCCTGATACAAATGAAACCAGTGTAGGGATTTCACAAACCAGCTCATGAAATGGTACAACATGTGCACATAGTAAATGAAGACAAGCACATTCAAAAGGCAGTTGAACAGAACAAGGCAGAGTTCAAGACATTCAAGGTTCAGGCATGGCAAGGCACACTCATAAGTCCATCAGAAAATTAAAATCATTCAGAGTTCAAGCACATTAACATACATATATACATATATGTATATACATGTATATATGTATATACATATGTGTGCAAGTACATGGACAAAGCCAATAATGCATCAATGCAACAAGGCAGTGCCATAAATTAAAACAAGGCGGTGCTACAAATAGCAAGTGCCACAAATTAAAAAAAAAGCGGTGCCATAACCATTCACACATATATGCATACATATGTATATATGTATGTATGTATGTATACACATGGAAGTTCCCAAAATCGAACAATGAAGTGAAAAAATCACAAGTGCAAGGGGCAACCAGCGAAACAATGAAGTTAATAAAGTCGAACAATGAACTGAACAAGGAAAGCAACTCAAAATTGAACAATGATGTGAATAATGGTTCAAGTTCATAGGCCATAGATAAGTGCACAAATAAGTCCAGTGTGCACTGCCCTGAACAACCAATTCAACAACCAAATAAGTGCTAGTGTCTTGCACAACCCTAGCCAATTAAACAAATTCAAGTCAGCTATACAAATTCAGGTGAATAAGGCAGAAAGCTCAAAATCAATATATTCAACCAAGTAAAAATATATTCGAGTATATCAAAAAACTCAACAATTGAATGAGTCAAGGCCATAAAGCAGAAAATCAAAAAACAAAGCGGTCAAAAATATATGCAGTAATACAAAATCAACATCCAATGTTTAAAATCCAAAGTCAAGTCTAAATCAAAAATACAGGAAATAAATTCCTATATAAATCCATCTCATCATTGGCTCTTAAAATCGAAGTCGAGATTAATACAAAATCGGAAGGGATAGAAATCATACCATATATCAATCGAAGAATACTCTACAAATTGAAGCAAGCTTGAACGAACGCGGCCATAAAATGGAAACCAATTTCTTTATCAATCGTTGTTTGAGAGTGAGAGAGTATCGGTGGAGTGATTTCATTATCAAGCCAATTTGAAACCCTAATTCTAGAAGACGGGTCGAAGACGAGTTTAAGTTTAAGGTTCTGTCGATTTGATTTGAAAAGAGGGAAACAAATTTTGAGTAGGGGGAAAATTTTGAGAAGAGGGAAATATATTTTGAGAGAACGGAATGGAAAGAAAGTGAAAAGGGAATAATTAAGGAATGTGGCCACGAAAATATTGAGAAAGAAAATATGGGGCCAAAACTAATTTTTTTGATAACTTCAATCAGACAACAAATAAAATGACTGAAGGACAAACATGAACATAAAGATTTCAAGGGTATTCAAACAACAGATTATTTTATCCATATGTTGTGTGAAACAGTGGTACATAGCGGGATAACATAAAATCCACCTTATGTTGTGTGATCACTGTTGTTTGATTCACTTTGTGGCATAGTGATTAAAAAATGGTCGACCATAGATAAATTGGAATAGGTTTTGAATTGTTTCTTTGACCATATATTAGATGTAGGGCAAAGTGAGGAGGAAAGGAGGCGAACATGCTATATATTTTGTAGCTGTGTTGGGTCTATAAATAGAACCCTCTTCTCTCATTACATATAGACTTTTAAAAACATTGAAACCCTAACATCCATTTGAGAGAAGTTGGAGCACATAGCTAGGCTTTATAAACCGAAATAGGAGGAGAAAGGTGGCATGCTCCAAAGAGAAAAAGGCTTGCAAATACAACGTGTCAACAACCGACTAGATCGAAGAGGTAAATATTTTATTCACATATTTATTATATATGATGCTTTCAGCCAGTATAAAAAATTATGTAGTAATTTATATTTAAATATTTGTATACACATGCACACACACGCACATGCACATTTTAAAATATATAACATATGCATAAATTTATATTTATATATTAAAAAACTTATTCGGCCTACATGCATACATACATACGTACATACATACATATATGCATGTATGTATATATATGTATACACACACATATATATATACATACATACACACACGCGCGCGAACACACACACACACACACACAGATATATATATTATAGTCATTAAAAAAATGATTTTTCTCTTATGATCATAATACACACACACAGATATATATATATATATATTATAGTCATTAAAAAATGATTTTCTCTTATGGTCATAATACACACACAGATATATATATATATATATTATAGTCATTAAAAAATGATTTTCTCTTATGATCATAATACACACACACACCTGCTATTACAAAATACCGACTAAGTAATATATTAAATATAAATTCAAATTTTAAATTTATAGATATATGTATATTGTGCGTTTACACGCACGCACGCACACACATATATGGACTTGTATACATTTAAAACTGAGAAACTATAATTTGTATGGACGAATTCATATATGCTTAATAGATTTACTTTTAATCATAGTTAATTAAATTATATATATAATCTATGAAAACATATTATTTTCAATCATGAGCCTTAAAATATATATTTTACAAAATTTTAATTATAGGTTAAGCCTTATATACTAAACATAAATGATAAATTACACACATACACACACACACATATATATATTTAATGTAACATGATATGAAAAATATACACATTATATGTATGAGGCGTTTGATGTATGTATATGTATGTATGTTTGCATGCATATCGAGTGGTCATAAATCTCAATGATCATATATGTACGCTGTCATTTATTATTTTGTTTTATGCATTGTTTGACTAGTCTATATATTTCCATACCATATGATACTGCTAGTGCTTAAATTATATATGTAAATGAAATGTTTAATAATAAATATAGCATAAAATAATCAAAGTAAATTTAAATTAAATTATAAAATAAAAAACTCTCCTTATATCAAATTAATATTAAATATGATTTAGTATAACAAAATTATTCATGATAACACAAGTTAACGATCTAGTGCAACTAATGAAAGATTTTTTTAGTTTGCCTATTTTACTCCAATACCCAATGCACCTAATGTAACACATGTAACCACCATCATGGCTTATTTGGGATTCATAAGAGCATGTAGCTCAACAATACAGATAATAAGAGGGATATGACATGCAAGGAGTAATCATAGGGGTTCACCTAACCTTGAATCGGTACCAAACATACATTCCTTTACTTTAGGGTCGAACCCAATCCTAATAGAAGATTTAGGGTCTAATTTCCTTGACAATCATTAATTAAGTAGATCCATCAAGTTTCTCTCTAATCTTATATATTTTAATGAGATCGGTTCTTCTTTCACTGATCCGTTAATCGATTTAGGTCTGAAATAGTTGTGCCTTCTTTTTTCATCATACTATTATAGAAATTCCTATATTCATCACTAGGGTTATGAGTGTATACACAAACATCATAAGTAATAATATGTACAATAATTCAAGAGGAACACAATGCTTCCTCCAATTCTACCATATTCATGATAGTTATTTGTTATCCGGCTTCTGAACCGAGCGACTTTCAAATGAATTGGATGTTAGGATGAAGACGGAATGGTTCAAGGACTTGGAGGTATGCTTGGTAGGATAATGGAACGGACTTCAAGGGTTGAGAGTGCGATAGGAGCCAAGGAAACAGCTCGGTACCGACCCCTTAGGTCAGTGCCAATCACTTTTTATGCACTTTATGAGACTCTAGGGCTTTGGGCTATGGATTGCTAGTTAAAGTGATCATCCTGGGGCCTATTTATGAAGGAGTAGGTGAACAACTCCAAGGAAGCTCTAAGGAAAAGGACGAGTACTGAAGATGTCAGAACCTCTCGACAATAACCTGATTTCTAAGGCAAAAGTACTTGGAACTTGATGGATCAAAGATAGAAGACCAAATGGAGTGAGATGGCACTACATGCCATCACAAAATTAGATCAGTATCGATCACTTATGATCGATACCGAGATGTTATTGGCCAAGGGACCTTGTCTCCCCTTGTATATTCTTGGATCTGAAGTTGGAACTGGTATTTCATAGATCTGCGACTTCCTTATGGCAATTTCTTTATACATAGGAGACTTAGAGCAATTGGAAAAGGACCTTTGGCGCTTCATCTTCTTCACTCTCTTTCTCTACATGACCATTTCACAAAGGAAGTTACTTTTTGTTGTTCTAGGCTGTCAGATCAGTAAAATCCTTGTACCTATGACCAAAATCTATAAGTAATAAGATTAAAGTGGAAGTAGGCCATAAATTTGTCGAACCAGTATAAAATTTTTCTATGTTTCTTATTTTACCTTCCTAGATCTGTCTATTTCAGTTCATTTTGGGGTGTTGTGCCATTTTTACGCTCAACTTCTGTTAAACCAAAAATTTGGTTCAGCACCTAAGGTATTATTCAAGGGCTCAAGTCAAGTGATCAGGGGTGAAATAGGCAAGTCACATAAACTTGCAATAGTCCTTCCTCCATATTTCATTGAGTAAAATAGGCAATATGTAAGGTAAGCCTAAATTCAGACAAGTTGGTTCAAGTGGCTTTGTGCAAATTAAGGGTATGCAAGTTTTAAACCCTAGTTCAAGTCCATAATAAGTTGCATGCATGTCCATAGTCCAATGTTCAAAGATAAATCATGTGCATTTCAATAGTTCACGTCCAAGCCAAAATCAAGTCATATGTATCTTCCTTGTTCAATATTAATCGAATACACATATTTGGGAGAAGTATGCTATGAAAAGTTAATTGTTCAAAGCCTTATGTGCAGGAAGCTCACAAATTATAGTTGGCTCTAAAAATTCTCAATTTAATTTAGGGTTTACAACTTTAAAATTTAAGAGAGAGGAAAAAATTATTTGCTCCTTCTAAGCAGCTGGGGTGCCTATTTATAGGAGTAGTGACAGGCGGGTTGGCTGCCATGTGTGTACTCGGCATGATGCATGTTATCTGTGCAAATCATTGACGCTCGACATCCCCGCCTTCTTTAGGATTTGGCATCCTAGCTGCATGGGTAAAATTTAACATCGTCTTTATATTGATGAAACTCGACATCATCTTCATATTGATGAAACTCGACATCTGCTATTGTGATAGCAGTTTGGTGACAGTTGATATGGCATAGACTCATTATTTCTAGAAGCTCGACACCTTCATTCCAAGTCTAGTGCTTGACATCCTTCTTTTTACTTGTTTTACGATACTCCTTGCTATATATATATATATATGTGTGTGTGTGTGTGTGTGTGTATGTGTTTGTTTGTTGATTCGACACCTTAATCCGTTGTTGATATTCGACATTACTTTTGCTTGTCATATGCTCGACACCTTTAAAAGTTGTTGGGACTCGACACCTCTTCCGCCTTACATGCTCGACAACATGCGTGGTTGTTGAGGCTCGACACATTCCTTCCTTTATTTAAGTTCGATAACTCCTATATTTGTTAAATGCTTAGAGCTCGACATCTATAGAAGTTCAACACCTTTTTACCTGTTAATTAGTTTAGCATGCGACATCTTTCCTATCACAGAGGTTCAATACCCCTACTTTTAGACGTTCGTCTTTTGTTGGTAAGTGTTTTAAGCTCGCTACCCTTGAGTGCTTGATGACCTTGCTTCCTTCTAGCTCTATACCCCTTATCATTGTCAAACTCGATATGTTCCTATTAAATACTCGACATGTATATTTATAATAACACACCACTACATAACTTCGAGATTACTTTTATGCTCGATACCGTTCTCTATGGCTATAAAGTCTCGACATGCATTTAAAACTCGATATGATTTCTTTAGATGCTCGATATACGTATTTGTAGTAACACCATTTTCCATTGCTTCCATATCCTCTTGTTTATTCTCTTTACATAGTAGTCAGAAAATAAGTGGATAACATTTGCCCCCCTTCTTGTGTAAAAGAAGCTTTTAACACTTTAGTGTAAAACCAAGTATCTTCTCACCTTTCCAACTTTATGTGAGATTTTCTCTTTAACTCTATTCTCCTAAAAACATAAAGTAAATGATGACAACTTTCATTATTTACTTTAAATTGAATTTTAAACAAATCCTTTCGGATTTGCTAAAGACATGGATTAATTCGTCCTCTTCTGCATATAAAGGAGCCTTTTGTATTTCAATGTAAAGCCAAGTTTAATTAAGAAGAACATAAATCTGCTTAATAAGAATGCCATAAATTCAATTAGCAAGAAGACCAGAAATCCATTTGGTAAAAAGTCCATAAATTCACCTGATAAGAAAACTGGAAATCCATTTAGAAAGAATCCCATAGATTCATTTGACAAGAAGTACGAGAATTAAATTGATAAGAAGAACAAAAACACGTTTGGTTAGAAATCCAAAAATCCATCTAGAAAGAAATCTATAAACTCTCTCTTAATAAGAAGGCCAGAAATTTATCTAGCAAGAAGATCATAAATTCATTGGTTAAGAAAACCAGAAATCCATCTGGTAATAATACCATAATTTCATTTAAATAGAAGACCAAAAATCCATCTAACAATAATACCATAATTTTGTTTGAATAGAAGACCAGAAATCCATTTGGCAATAATACCATAATTTCGTTTGAATAGAATATAATTTCGTTTGAATAGAAGACCAAAAATCCATTTGGCAATAATACCTTAATTTCGTTTGAATAGAAGACCAAAAATCCATCTGGTAATAATAGAATTTCATTTGAATAGAAGATGTAACGACCCAGGATTTTCGAACCCGAAAATTCCAGATAGTTAGAAGAAAAAGAAAGAGATAGAAGAAAGAAACAGAATAAGACACAGATTCTCACATTTTGCAGCGGATAAAATATAATATCAAATAATATTCTTTACACAAAGAAGCTGTATCAGTCAATTACATTTTAATACATCAGAGTTATAACCATTTATACATGAACTGGACAGTTATACAACCTGTTCCAGACTACAATCTATACAGACTACACAGTCTCATATACACAGCGGAAAACATTCTGTACGTTCCTGCCATCCAACTCGTCTCTTGAGCTCCAGAACGTCCTAACCTGAAAAGCTGTAATACTCGGTCTGACCCGAGCATTACATCAAAGTAACACCCGGGTCAGGCTGGAAACCAGCGTGAGTAAACCCATAATGTGAAATACCAAGCTATATAACTTAAGTGAATACCAGGGTAACTCGTACTTTTACGAGTTCTTACAGTCAATCATTTATCATACACAATAGTTTTCAGGTTAAATGTCCATGTTACTCAATTCATTCCATTCCAGCCTATTTAATTTCGCATATCAATATAATAAGAGTTTAGATTACTAATCGAAGTGGTTTCGGGTATTTACTGATACCCGACTCCGGTCTCTTCGAATTCAATGTCATCTCTAATCCAAGTTGTTAAGTTTTAAACAATACAATTCATATCAGAATATCATACAACAATTCAACTCAGATAGATAACCTACATTATCATAGCTTAAATCCATTCATATCACATCATATCTCAATCGCCCCTTAGAGATAAAATTAATCCAAATCATCTAATATTATTCAACCATCCATAACAAGTTGATTCATTCTTAATTAATTTAATTAACCTCTAATTAAATGAGTTACTAACCTTTAATCACTGGATTATCTTAATCCATCTTCCTTAACATAATTTAATTAATCATTTCTTAAATATTTATCTTAATTAATCTTTCTTGATTAATTATCCCTTAATTACAATAAGTAATTATCCTTTAATTATCCTTTTTTTTAAACATTCTTGATTAATTACTTTTTTTACATTAAGTAACTAAATCTTTAATTAATTACATAAATTAATTATCCACCAAATTCAGTAATTAACTTTAATTACTCCATTAATTTATTAACTATAATTAATTCCATTAATCCTTAATTAATTACATTAATAAATTATTCTATAATCACTTATATTGATCAACTATCCTTAATTAATCAACCCTATAATTAATTAATTGATTTCACTAAGTAATTACTCCTTAATTACTTCCATTAATTAACCACTAATTATTTCCAATTAAGTAATTATTTAATCACCTTAATTAATTAATTAATCACATTCATTAATTAATCATATTCATTAGTTTATCAACTTTAATCAAATTCAAAGTTTATCCTATAATTACCTAAGTTGATTTACTAACCCTTAATTTCTTATTATTAATTAATTTATTAACCACTAATTAATTACTTTGATTAATTGTCCATTAATTAATCAGGACCTTCATTAGTTTAAGATAAACCATTATTTTACTATATATTTAAATTTCAAAACTGTTATAAATTTACTTCGAGTTCTACCCGGTTCTCTCCCGAGTCCAACCCGAGAAAATCATCATCATCATTTTTTTCAAACTTAAAAAAATCTTGTTAAGTGTTAAACCCCGATGCCACTCAGAATTGCTTCGAGTTAGAACTCGAGCCTATAACTTGCTTCCCCGAAGATTACTCCGAGTCACCTACCCTTCTTCCCAAACCCATCTTCACTGATACATTGTGCACCCGTGCACGTACCCCGCCGATCCATCCCTCTCCCATCGCCACCGTGACCTCAGACACGTCACTTACAACCACCCCATCACGATCGACCACCCAGAAATCCAAACTTCCACGTGAAAACAAAAACGAGCACATCGAGTTCTTCTTGGAACCCAAACCCAAACTTCATCTACGAAAATTTGCCTCGTGCCAACGATTTTGGTCACCGAAATTCATGCGAACTTGACCAGAGTTTCTACATTCACCCACGAACCTCCTCCCCTTGGTCCGATCTCCTGGAACGTCTCGTCGACGTCGCGGCAATCTCGTCTTTTCCATCGTCCAAGACGAACACTTAAACCCTAGAAGTTCATCGTGCCGCCACCATGCCCCATTATAAATGCCTTGAACATTTTTCCCGTGATCCACATACATTCAACCTTCTTCCCCAATGATCACAACACCCATCTTTCTGCCAATCATCGGAATTTGGCAATAACCCCAAATTCGTTCATCCTCGAATTTATCAGTGAATACGTACTAAAAAAAATATGATTTCACTTTTAAAAATCTTTGTTTTCGAAAGTATTTCAGATAATATATTTGAAAACATAAATCATGATACTTGAAAATTCAACATATAGTAAGTTTGCCTGTATTTTCCAATTTCCAGAAGAAGCTTGAATTATTTTGCTTAAAAATTATTTTTAAAACTTCAAACATGATTAAAAAAACATGTTTCATTTGGACCTTACAGCCTAAAGAAGATTAGAGAGAGAGAGCAGTTGATTTTTCTTTTAGTTTTAACAGGTTTGAAACTGTAAAACCTAGAACAGAGGGTATTTGTTTATGTGTACTGACATGCACATATCATTTTTATGTATAAATATACATGCACACATAAATTTTCAATCCATACTTCAATATCATTCACAACAGCATGTTTTCTAGTTCAGATCTTAAGAGGGTTTACTCACAAGCAACAACAGATAAAAAGGGATTTTGTTTAGGGGTTTGCTCACATTTTCTATGTATATATACATACAGCACATAAACTCGTACATGCAAACATTACTCACTAGATTACTTCAAAATTTTATCACATGTAAACAGCATACCAAACAGATAAACTTTCAAGCATAAGTTTACTCACAGTTAAAAGATGAACAGAGTATCCTGGAAGATGATTTTTGAAACTGAGTTGTTGAATCCTTTAAAACTGAAGCTTGCAACTTGTTTTTTTTGATGTTGACCTGGACATGCTTTTGTTTTCTGAAAACTTGATTTTATATTGAATTTAACTTTGATTCTTGTACTTGAATTTTCTTCAGGTTTTGCTATGTAGATTTGAAGATGAAATCTTGTTGTTGTTGTTAATCCTCTGGTTTAAAATTGTTTACAGGTTTTGATTTTCCTTTTGAAATGAATGAAGATGAAAAGATTTTGAGGAAAAATTTCATTAGCCTGGTTTCTCCAATACTATATTGTTTATAAGTTTTCAAATTAAAAGAAAGGTATTTGCCACTTGTTATTACACTAAGCTATACACTTGTTGATAAGGAGATTTATAATTTAACACATGTTATTTGATTCTCTAATATGTTAACACTTGTCTCATGATTTAATTAGTTATATTTTTAAATGTTAATGAAAGATTAATACATAATCAAGCTTAATGAATTAGCTAATTTGTATTTATATGTATAAATAATCTCAAAAGAAATAAAAACCATATGCCAATTTGTAATTTAAACTTATATATAAAATTTCCAAATCATAGATTATCTATAATACATATACCAGTATTATCAAACCAATACTTATTCATATATATATATATATATATTTCCATTACTAGAAATTTTATTTAACTTATAAATCAGTATTTCTATAAATAAATTTAGTTAATTTATCAGTTACAAATATCCCAAAACCCGGGTTATCACAGAAGACCAGAAACCCATTTAGTAATAATACCATAATTTTATTTTAATAGTGGACTAGAAATTCATCTGGTCTCAGCTAATAGGAGATTGGAAATTTAAGTAATAACGGAGATTCTCGTTATTTACTAGAATATTTCTGATGAAGAAGTTCACAAATTTTCAAAAGTCCATATTTGATGTTGAGAGATCTTTGGTTCTGGGTAATAGATAGTTCGTGTCCCTTCTTTTGAAGGTTGCCATATTTTTAAGCTTAGCATCTGACTGATCGTGCTTAATTACACTTCTTTTTAGAAGATTGCTTTGATCCATTCTTAGGACGAAGTCACACTTGTCTAATTGGTTTCCTTTAACCCTTACTGCCGTCTTAGGTAGTGATTTAGATTTCTGAACTTTTCCGCCCCTTATTACCAACTTAGGTAGTGATTTAGTGTAACACCCCTAATTTTGGTTAACATTATTTAGGATATTTAATTAGATAAATAAAATAAAATAAAATAATGTAGAGTGATAAGGATAATGAGATTTGATAATCAAATTGGTCAAGCCTTAATTAATGAATTAATAAGAATATAACTTAAATTAGAAGAAGGAAATCATATGGAGGGTAAAATAGGAATAGACACATTTTCTAAACATAAACCCTTACACTTTCAACTCCTACATTCATCTTCATTTAGACAAACTAAAGAAAATACAAGGCCGACCATTACTAAGGAGTTCAAAGAGGAAGAAAGGCTAGGAAATCAAGATTTAGTTTGAGGAAATCAAATCTAAACTCAAATCTCATTCTTCTCTATCAAATCTAAGTAAATAATTGTTATCCATCTGTAATGACCAATAATTTGACCACTCTTAAAAATGACATTTAAATTGATTTTAAATATAAAAGATGTAAAGTTATATGATTCAAACAATATTAGATAGGATTTGGAAAGAGAAGTATACACAAAAATAGTAACATTTGCCTATATCGATAAAAGTTACAAAATGCTGATTTTAGAAAAGTAAGTTTCAATGGTTAAATAAATTATTTTAATTAATTTATGAGTGTTTATATTTTTTAAAAGAAATATAAAAATTTATTTTTAAATTTGGTTTACATAAATAAATAGTTTAACTAAAACGTCAAAATGTGACCGTAAAACATTTTGTCAAAAATCAACGTTTTGTCGATGAAAAGTTGTCGCAACGTTATCGAACCTTTATAAGCATATTTTAACAAATATATTACACGTTTTAAATAATAAAAAAAGATTACGTTTACTAAACATGATTATAAAATTCTAAAATATAATTAAGAAAAGAAAGTAATTAACAAAAGTAAAAAGTAAACATCACATCAAATCACATCAAAATCAAACCAAATCTTCTCTTTAGCCACTTTTCTATCCAAATACATTTGCTTAGCTCTTAAGTGACTATGACATAAAGTAAGAAGTGATAAGTGATGGTAAGCGTTTAAAAAGTAAGTTTACTTTAAGTTTAAGTAAGGTTATTTTGGTAATTTAGTAAAGGGATATTTTGGTAACTTGTCACTTCTTTTTTTCCATATAAGTAGTCATGCATACCTCTTCCATTCTCACACAAACCATTCTCTTATCTTCTCATCTTCTTCTTCTTTAGAGCTTTAATGGCTTCTTCTCTTCCATTTCCTTACTAACTTTTTCAAAATCATATCAAACAAAGTCAAAACTCCACCAAACTTTGCCAAAAACCTTAGAATATCACCAAAACATGGTTTAGAATCTAAAAAGTTGAAGAAAGATGAAGGATGGTGGAGAACCTGTTGTGGTCGAGCCTTAAGGATATTTGGAGGTGGTGGCCAAGCACTTCGAAGCATGGTGGAAGAGTTCAGGTGATGGTTTGGTGAAGTTAAGATGATTTAGTGAAGCATTGTTGCATATGAATGTTGGTAGGAAGAAATGGTTAAGCTAAAAGTGAGTACTCATATTTAAAGTTACTAATTTCTAAAAATATTTCAAGTTAATTACATGAAAAATTTGGTATATGTTGGATGATTTAATGGATGATAACTTGGTTGATATTATGGTTGATTATATGTTTGTGATATGGATGATAATTTGGTTTGATAAATGATACGAGAAATGGTTAATAAGTATAATTAATTCAATGAAAATTAAATCCATATAAATAAATGTATGGAATTATTTAGCCTCTTAATGAAATCAAAATATCTAAATAGATTGAAAGTGATATTATAATAATATAATATTATAATATGAAATGAAATGAAAAATGAGTTTGAAATGATGAAAATATTTTATTAAATAAGTTAAAATAGTTTAAATATGGTTTAAAACAAATTTGAAGTGTTTCAGACAAGTTTCGAAGCAATTCACAAAATTGGTCAAAATCGAGCTCGTCTTGTTGCAGCAGTTCATAAATTTCGACCGTAACTTCAAATTAACGTAGAGAATGATTTGTAAGTCGGATTTCATCGGAATAAAAATTCTTTGGTTCACAATGATAATAGTTTTCAAACGAAGAAAGAAAATCAAGATTTCATTAAGTAGATTTTGAAATATTCCCAAAACAATTTTCAAAAAACATCGCGGTTTTGCAGTTCGGAATCCAAAAAGGGGTTTCTTTATAAATGATATTTTTAAATGATTAAAAATATGAAATAAATTTGATAAATCTATTAAAATGATTTAAAAGAGATTTGAATTAGAAAATAAGAATTTTCAAACATTAAAAAGTTGTTTTAATCAAATAAGCCGTTTTAAGCACTTTTCTACTACAGTTTCTATAACTTTTGAAATAAAGATTTAAACTTAACGATTCTTTCTAGAATCATTTATAAATGTTTTTAAATAAAAAATTAAATATTTTAAAGGTAAATTGAAAGTTTTATAATTCTTTTAAAAAGATTTAAATAAATGGCTAGGTAAGAAAATTGTTTATAACACTTAAACAATATAATGGAAATCGTTTCCTTGATTACAATAACAAACTAAGTATGCGGAAACGAGTAGTACATTTTGCCTGTGAGATCTAAACAGTAAAAAAGGTGTATAAATAAGGTTAGGAATGGAGCAACCAGAGCCCTGAACTTACCTGGCCTTCATTTTATCTTTTAGACGAGTGGTGGAACAGATCGAAAGGAAAGCCCGGATGCTCTAAAAGATCATATTTAATTTTTTCCAAGATAAAAATAAACAAATCTTAGAATATTAATTAACTAATTAACATCTTGTTATCGATGATTAGTTCGAAGGAACCGGGATCGAATTTGGGTGATTCCTATCCAAAAAACCAAGATTGGATTTGGGTGATTCCTGTCCGAAAACCCCTTCAAACTAAATTTTGAAATAAAACATATTGAAGACAAAAATCATGGAAGACGAAGATCTTCAAGATATAGCACTACTTGCCACTAGTCCTTGGAGGTGAAATTTACCATATCTAAGGTAGCAGTAGTGCTCTGTTATGAAAATCTTCGATTTGCAAGAACAGGATTTAAAGTTAAGAACAAAATCTATGATTAAGATTTAATGAATGATTTGTGAATATTTTACCTAAGTTAAAAGTTATAACTTGAATATAAGAAATCTTTGGTTAAGATTTAATGAATGATTTGGAAAGGTTTTCCTCAGTAGAAGAGAAAATGATTGAAATTATTCCAAGGTCTAAAGAGGTTTAATAAATCAATTGATTTAATAAATGAGGCTTAATGATTCCATATACTCTTAAAAATAAAATGGGATAAATTAAAAAGAATATATCTAAGAAAGATATTTGATTAAATGGAAAGATAAAGTAATTGATTGATGATTGATCACCACATATGAACTTAACAATTTTAATCTATAATTGGCTTCGAAGGAACCGGGGTAGGATTTGGGTGATTCCTATCTAAAAACCACTTCGAACCAATGTATACGTTCGGAAATGAAGCTGTGTTGAAGACAGAGATATTGAGATAAATAATAGTGATGGACTACTTGTTGATTAATATAGATAAACTCTCGATTTACTTATTGTAGCAGTGGTTTTTTTGTTATGAAAAATCTCAGAACCACAAGTACTTCTCGCCTAGTAATGGGCCGAGGAAAGTACCTTCGATTTCGTTGAGTCCTATGGATGAGTGTCCGACCTTGCATTCTAATCACATTGAATGATCTCTATAAAATATATATCAGTCGGTGACGGAGAAGACATCTTCTCTTAGCTTAACACCCTTTCCCGAGACATACGAGCTCAGGAAGTTATATATTTATAGAGACCAGTCATGTGAATATAGAATGGAAATATGGCATTCAAAGTGAAAGGAGTTGTGCTATGTAAAGGTAATCGTTACCTCATGCCTCATCACCCGGAAATGACAGAAACGGGGTAGAAGCAGTAGGGCTAAGTGGGTCGCTCCCATTAGGAGATGTCATCACCCTTCTAGATTACTCTACACATTTCTAAGTGTGTGGTGAATGTATGACTCGGGATCCCGTTAAAGGTTGGTAACGACCGGGGTGATGACATATTCGGTACTATCCAAAGAAGGGGTAGGCTGATTCTGTGTTGGTTTAGGCGTTCAGTATCTGGACCCTAGGTGCATCCCTCTAGAGGTGTACTATCGGAAGGTAGTCTCTTACCTTGTCATTTGTATGGAATCCATTCTCCGATAAGTGCCTTTGGACTTGATTGTAAACCTAGTATGCTGGAATTTAATAATGTAACAATTTCGGCTAAGATTAATAAGTTTATTTGCAAATGTTTTCAAAAGAATGTCATTAAAAATAATATCAAATTATTTTGGAAACAAAAGTGTTTTGGTTATCATAAGGTAAAAACTCGTCCGTGTTTATGTGTGGGCGTGGTCTTATGAGATACCCTTCTTTTCAAAGGTTTTGATAACATCGTCATGATCTATACATTTAAATTTCGAGTATCTCATGTTGGTTTATCAAGCCTGGTCCGGGTATTTTTAACACTCGGGTCAGATCTGAGTAATTTCAGGATTAGTTGAAGATGGTTGGAGTTTCCAGAGGAGAGCCGGAGATCTTCATCATCGTATGGACGTATTCTATTTTCTGCTGCATCTATTGCATTTGTTTTGTTGTTTTCAGCATTTGTAATGACATAGGTTTATAACTGTCCAGGCTGAATCTTGGTTAGACTCTGATATTGTATTTTAAATCTTCCGTTGTAAAGATTATTATTGAAATAATATATGTTATTCCATTCGTGTGAGATTCTATTCTGTCTTTATTTTCTTTCTACCCTTAATGATCCATCTTTTCATGCAATTTGAGTTTGACATGTGTGGTTTATTGTTGATTCAATGGGTACGGAAAAACGGTTCATTACACCATCTCACTATTTGCACGTTCATTTTGGTTTTGTGATCAAACCCGAATCTTATTATTATTTTATGCCATGTTTTGAATGATTGGTTGAATATATGCTTGAATGATGAATTTTTTGATTTATTATGAAATTATTTAATAGGATTTAAGAGTGAAAACCTAGTTTATGACATCTATTAGAATTGAAATTTTGATATGATGTTAGAAACATTATTTTAAAAGTAGGGTTTTAATTTCATAATTTTTCAATTTAGTATGAATATTTTAAGAATTTCTTAAGTGAAGAAAATGGTTTATTTCTGGTTTTGATTATTAAAAATAATAAAATAATGTTTTTGGTCCCGAAATTTTTATACATTAAAGAATGTGATAATTCTGATTTATTTTGGTTTTTGGGGATTTTTCCTAAGTGTTTATGATTTTATATGAATTTATTACGCTAGAAGGGCGAAATAATTATATTAAAATATTAATATAAAATTATGGTTTATAGGAATGTTTGGGAATGTAATTTCTAATCAACAACAATTTTCTGAAAAGAATTTGATAAAGTAGGTTATTGTCCAAAAAGAATTTAATAAAGAATTGGAGTTGGTAAAGAGAAATTACTTTATATAGAAAATTTACAATTTTTATAATAATTACAAGAATTGCCATTTTCTCATTATTGTCGCAACCCATCTATGATGCGCCTAAGCTTTACAATGTCAACCAATGGGAATGCATACGTTATTTACCCTGGTTAGTACGTAATGAATCAATGTTGGTTAAAAAGGGAAGCATGGCTCCGATGTCGATATCGATGCTTACGACGTTGGCTATCCCGCATGCCTCTATGCCGCATATCAATGCCGCATATCACCGCTTATTTATGTTGGCACTGATGATGCCGCTAATTTTCAATATGAACTCCTTATGATTTCAATGTCGCATGTCGTCTATGCTGCTAGTTTACCTTTTCAGCATTGACTATACCGTGGCTGTAGTGTCGCGATAGACCAGTTTTGACATTGGTTTTATACGGCAATGTTGCCGCTATTTTCTTATGCCGCCGTGTTTTAGCTATGATGCCGCTATAGACTATTTTCGACATTGGTTCTATACGGCAATGATGCCACCTAACTTAATATCGACATTCACATATTTTCAGGTTTTAAAGTTTTATACTATGCAAACCCATAACTATGCCGCTTATAGTCGGAAACCTATATTCGTTTATGATATGCGACATAATGGTTTTGGCCTTATGGCCTTATGCTTTATAAATCAGATGCTTTAACATGGTTTTGATATAAAGAGCTCCAATAATCTCACAACGGCTATATCAATGCCTCACTTTGTCAATATAAATGGTTTTATTGTATATGGCTTCATAGCCTATGGTTTTAAGGTGTGACAACCTCTAAGTGATTTCAAAGTTATTTTATAAAGGCATATACATCTTGGCATAATATTTTGTATAAAGCAAAGGGCTACATTTTCCTTGTTTTAAAAATGATTTCAAGGGTAAATCAAATATAGAGATTTATATTTTCAAGGAAATATAAAAGGGTATTTAGCCTAGAATTTTACTAGAAAAATTATCCTTATCGCCTTTAGATAAATTGTAATAGGATGAATTGACTCAGAGATTAGAAAACCAGATGGGACTGGTGTAGGGTCGCGCCCTATACTTCAACTGTTAGCCTCTAGCTGATATTAGTCTGAAATTCTAGTGCGTAGGGCTCGGTCAAGCGTAAGATTAAAAGTAGGTTGACGCACAGAAAGGAAAACACAAAGATGAGGTAGGTTATTGGTTGGCCTGTAATACCATTAGGAACAGAGTGACCCTAGGAATAGTAAGTTTCGGACGAACCATCTAGTTTCCGTCCCATAGTAAGTTGGAAAATTTGATATATCTGGTAGGCCCGAGTCAGCCATTTAGGTTTTGTAGTTACCCTGAGAAAACTATGATGTTTGGACAGGTAGTCCATTTATTTAGACAGATTGGTCATAATTACCTAGGTTGCATGCATGCATATGATTGTTTATATTGTCTAGTTTAACCATTGTGGTTGCCGGTGCTTGATTTATAAACGACATATTTTGAGGTGCTAGTGATGGGAAAACCCGTTTCGCTCAGCGGCGTGGTTTCACTAGATATTTTGATGCAGCAGCGGATAAAAAAAAATGATGAATCGGTGAAAGTAGCGATTGGGGAATTGAAGATACTAAAAGGCCCAAATCCGTTGATCCAAAGATACCGGATTTTAGCTATCTCAAACACGTTGATCGCGCAAGATACCGTGTTTAAAGATCTACGATTCTTCGTACGTTGATCTAGCGCACTAGATACCGTGAATCGGCTTCAACGATCGTTGATTCGAGCGCACTCGAATATCGAAAGTGGAGATAGGAGATCACACTAAACTACCAATTGGAGAAGTGGCACAAAGCACACAAACAAAGTTTTTATTCAAAATCAACTAAACTATTACAAATGACACCACCCGCCTATTTATAGGCTTACAACTCAACACACTTCCACAGTACAACACCTAGGTCGGCAGCGACCTAACATAGACAACACTTAGGTCGTGAACGACCTAACACAGACAACACTTAGGTCGTGAACGACCTAACACTTATTACAACACAACGACACTAGTTACAACACATATTTACAACAGCAACATATTAGAACGACTTACGATCTAAGAAAGGAATACAACTACAACATACAAATGACATAAGGAATTACAATCATAACGACATAACAGTGCAACTCCACGCGGCATAAGCTTCAACGACATAAGGAGAATCAGTTTCCGGTATATCTTGTGCGACCTATAGGATGAGCGACCTAAGGAGTTAAGCGACCTAGGCCTGAGCGACCTAAGATTGATGCGAGCTATGGTTGAGCGACTTAAGGTAGGAGCGTCACAAGAGAAACGGCAGCGACATAAAGAAGATAGCATCATAAGAAGGAGCGACATAACTTCTCGCGACCTAAAGAATATCATTTTCAGCGACCTAACATGGAAAGGTATATGTGAGCGACCTAGTATAGGTCGTAGCACGCTCGTACATCCTGAGCGACTTAAAGTTTCTCGTGACCTACGAACGGAAGGTCGTTCGCGACCTAAGTCATGTGGAATATTGGAGCGACTTATCTGTATAGTGGCGCGACCTATCTTGTTAAGTCGTAACTCTCTAGGTCGTAGTCCTTTAGGTCGAAGCACTTTAGGTCGAAGCACTTTAGGTCGAAGGACTTTAGGTCGAAGCACTTTAGGTCAGAGTTCTTTAGGTCGTGGCATTTTAGGTCGTAACTGGCAGATAGAGTTAGGTCGCAACTCCTTTTCACATGACTCGTTAGGTCGTTGGCGACCTAAGAAGTTGACCTTTAACTTGTTAGTTCGGAACTCCTTATCTCGTAACTCGTTAGGTCGTGAGCGACCTAAGGAAAGACTTAGCTCGTATGAATTGCTTGGTCGGTCTTCATAGCTCTTTTGCGACCTAAAATGGTGCGACTTAAAGAATAATGTGCTAGGTCGTAAATCAGGGGAGTTAGGTCGTTGGCGACCTAAGTCTTCATCAATCTGGGCTGCATCATCCTCCCCTGGTTGGGAAAAATTCGTCCTCGAATTTAAAAGCTTTTCGTCTTCGAAACTTTTATCCTCGTGAAATGGAACCAAGAGTTTGATATTGTCAATGTTGGCAATAAGAAGACGATCCGGTAAACTCAATTTATAAACATTCTCGTTAATTCTCTTTACGACCTTTAAATGATCATTCCTTCTAGCTTCTAGTCTGTTGTAAGTTCCAAAAAGAAAACGCTCAATGGTAAACACTGCATACATAAAATCTCCTTTCTCGCATTCAACGCTTCGTCGCTTAATCTCTGCTGACTGTTTATACTTCTCAGTTGCCTTAAGAAATAGTTCTTGTACAACTTTGTAGCATCCTTGCAACTTATTCACAAAAACATTAGCCCGTTTAATCAACCCTTTCTGCGGTGGCACTGTTGATAATTCTAACGGTCCTTTAGGAATTGTTGAATAAACAGCCTGGACTGGTCTGAACCCAGTGTTACGATGAACTGTATGGTTGAGTGCAAATTGTGCTTGACATAAGGAACGCATTGCGTAAAACAGACGTGGCATTAGACAGGCGGCATAAGGAAGTGATCCGAGGGAGATGACATATGAAAAAGTGTGAAATGAACTAAGCACTAGATGCCAGATCCAATTCATGTAGCACCGAACTTCATAAGAATAGTGTCGTATACCATATTGCTTGTGCCAATAGGAAGATGTGATATAGAACCAAAACGTGTCGAAAATGTGAGACGATATAAGGAAGTTTAAAATCACGGAACGACTTAGGAAATCACGACCGAAAAAGTGTGAAGTCTCATGCTCAGACTCTCGTCTTTCCTTATCTCGTTCAGGTGTGTCTTCATTTAGAATTTTCCCTTGATGTGTTGCATCAACTTTCCCTGACTGAAATGAATTCCCACTCGCTTTTCCTTTAACATGTTTATTTTCATGAAACGATTCCCAGCAATTGACGTTGATAACGTCAGCAGTGCGGATATGATCAGATAACTCCCACTGACAATCATTTTCTTCCTCTTGTCTTTTCAACTCTTCCTATTTTTTCAGATTCACAAGGTCATACGATCCCTGCAGTAAAATAGCATCTGGTACTAGTTCAGTTTGATGTTGAATGATCTGTAGTGATGGTAATTCTTTGGTTAATTCCTCAGGATATTCATCTTCAGACTCATCAAATTCTGATCCAACTTCCTCAAAAACATCAAGATCTTTACTCATTCCTTGCCCAGTCAATATAAACAATCCATTACTATTTTTCACCTTTTCGATAGGCTCTTCCAAAAATACAAGACTAGTTTCTTCAGACAGTTCCTCTGAAACCTCATCCTCAAACTCTTTGAATACTTCAACTTCTTCAGGTGTCTCTAAATTAGAATTTTCCCCAGATTCAATCAACAATGATAATTCATCACAATCTTTCATTGTATTGACGAACTCTTCTAAAGATAATAAACTATTTGATTCTGCTTTCTCTTCTGTTTCACTTTCATTTTGTTTAGGTTTCTCGGAGATTATGGAATTAACATTCAGCGGGTTCTCGTCCATAAGCTCAGGCGTTAAACAAGAATCCTCCATCATTAAGTAATGTCCTTCAACTCCGAACACAATTTCTTCTTCCATACTATCGACATCAAACTTCGGTGGTGAAGAATATTCAATTTCTACATCCACATACTTTGACTCAATTTCATCATCATCATCAAATTTCAGCGGTTGATAAAAGTCAAATTCAACAGTCCTCCTCAACAAGTTACTTCCTTCATCTTCCGACAAAACTCCTTCATCGTTGTCAAATTTAGGTGGTTGATAAAAGTCAAATTCAGCAGCGGATAACAAAAATGATGAATCGATGAAAGTAGCGATCGGGGAATTGAAGATACCAAAAGGCCCAAATCCGTTGATCCAAAGATACCGGATTTTAGCTATCTCAAACACGTTGATCGCGCACGATACCGTGTTTAAAGATCTATGATTCTTCGTGCGTTGATCTAGCGCACTAGATACCGTGAATCGGCTTCAGCGATCATTGATTCGAGCGCACTCGAATACCGAAAGTGGAGATAGGAGATCACACTCAACTACCAATTGGAGAAGTGGCACAAAGCACACAAACAAAGTTTTTATTCAAAATCAACTAAACTATTACAAATGACACCACCTGCCTATTTATAGGCTTACAACTCAACACACTTCCACAGTACAACACCTAGGTCGGCAACGACCTAACACAGACAACACTTAGGTCGTGAACGACCTAACACAGACAAAACTTAGGTCGTGAACAACCTAACACTTATTACAACACAATGACACTAGTTACAACACATATTTACAACAGCAACATACAAGAACGACTTACGATCTAAGAAAGGAATACAACTACAACATACAAACGACATAAGGAATTACAATCATAACGACATAACAGTCCAACTCCACGTGGCATAAGCTTCAGCGACATAAGGAGAATCAGTTTCCGGTATATCTTGTGCGACCTATAGGATGAGCGACCTAAGGAGTTGAGCGACCTAGGCCTGAGCGACCTAAGATTGATGCGACCTATGGTTGAGCGACTTAAGGTAGGAGCGTCACAAGAGAAACGGCAGCGACATAAAGAAGATAGCATCATAAGAAGGAGCGACATAACTTCTCGCGACCTAAAGAATATCATCTTCAGCGACCTAACATGGAAAGGTATATGTGAGCGACCTAGTATAGGTCGTAGCACGCTCGTACATCTTGAGCGACTTAAAGTTTCTCGCGACCTAAGAACGGAAGGTCGTTCGCAACCTAAGTCATGCGGAATATTGGAGCGACTTATATGTATAGTGGCGTGACCTATCTTGTTAAGTCGTAACTCTCTAGGTCGTAGTTCTTTAGGTCGAAACACTTTAGGTCGAAGCACTTTAGGTCGAAGCACTTTAGGTCGGAGTTCTTTAGGTCGTGGCATTTTAGGTCGTAACTGGTAGATAGAGTTAGGTCGCAACTCCTTTTCACATGACTCGTTAGGTCGTTGGCGACCTAAGAAATTGACCTTTAGCTTGTTAGTTCGGAACTCCTTATCTCGTAACTCGTTAGGTCGTGAGCGACCTAAGGAAAGACTTAGCTCGAATGAATTGCTTGGTCGGTCTTCATAGCTCTTTTGCGACCTAAAATGGTGCGACTTAAAGATAAATGTGCTAGGTCGTAAATCAGGGGAGTTAGGTCATTGGCGACCTAAGTCTTCATCAATCTGGGCTGCATCATATTTGTTAACCAAGATGACATATTATTATTCACACCAGACTTTTTGTCTGAGTCGAAGTTTTTGATTTTCCCCTTAAACTCTCGGGTACTCATTTGAGTAGTTCGAGAGTAAGGTTTTCAAGTTATTTAGGTTTGACGAGTAAAGCTTCCGGAGACGTGCAGAAGGTAGAGTTAGCTATGTAATAGTCTATCTACTTATTTATCTGCGGTGTTGTTATGACTTTTGTTTGTATGAATGTAATGATAGAAATTATGTCGTCTAGTAGTAAACTCTGATCATCCAAGGGGGCATCTTCATATGTCGCTCTTGGAGTATTTTGTAATAATCATATTTTATTTGAACCTGGACAACGTTTGGGATTATGTAATGAACATGGAAATTAAGTAATGAAATCTGTGTTACTGAAATTTTTTCATATTCCTATGCTTTGATGTTAATGATACTATTAAGTGATCTCATTTTGTCACTGGAGAATAATACTATTGATGACAGCAGCATCAGTAGCGTTTATTTTCAGGCCTCGGAATGGGGGATGTTACCACTTGGTATCGGAGCAAAGTTTAATGTAAAACCAAAAGAATTTTGAACTTTAAAAGAGTTTTTGAAAACATAATCCAAATCAATCAATGAATGAGATTGGGGTATGGGATAATGCTATAGTAACATACTTGTATTTACTATATATAATTATATATCTTATCTCTATTCTTCCCTCTCTCTTGGACCGTTCTTCCGTATCTTGCTAAAGTTTGAATGCAGATTTAAGGAAAGTAAGATATAGAGGTAGGAAACAGAAGAGAATCTCGGTGGAGGAAGGACAATAACCAATGGAAATATCAGGCCTAATACTAGGAGAAATCTAGGTCGACAAACAGTTCCTGATGTAGGTGCTGGAACACCGCCGGTGGATATGAGAGCTATGTACCAGTTCTTTATCGATATGATGCAAGTAGAAGCTGCTGCTGCTAGGTTAGTTGGTGGAAATGCCGGAGGAGCAAATCCTGAAGTTTCGGTTGTCAATAACCATGCTGCTTTGAGTTGGGTTATGCAAGACTTGGAGGAAAGCCGTTCATTGGAACTGAGGATGCTATCGAGGTGGAAAATTGGCTGCTCAATTGTGAAAGGATCTTTGCTGATTTAGGATTAAACGATGAGCACAAAAGGAGATTGGCATCCAGGCAATTACAAGGAGCAGTGTTATACTGGTGGAATAGTGTTACTATTGGAGTACCAGAGGAAACTTTGACATGGGCTGAGTTCAAAAGGAGGTTCGAGGAGATATTCTTGTTTGAAATAGTCAATTCAACTTTACTTAGGAAGTTTACGGAGTTAGTACAAGGAGACATGATTGTGTTGGATTATGCAATAAGATTTGAGGAGTTATCCAGGTATGGATATGCTACGGTTGACATAGTGATTAAGAGAAATGAAAAGTTCATCCATGGATAAAGACCAGAGTTTGCTAGGGCAACCTTGCCACATATCAGGGTTCCATGTGACGTAGTAGTGGAGATGACATTGAGAAATGAAGAGATGCTTTCTTTCTTTGGTGGTAATAAAGTAGTGGAGACTCAGAGTGGGAAGAATTAGAAAAGGAAGTTCTTTCAAAAAAAGGAAGCTCGGAAGGGTGGAGCTGCCAAGAAAGGAAAAGTGGATGTTGTGTGTTACAATTGTAACAAGAAAGGGCATTTTGCGAATGAATGTCGCTCTGGAGATGGAAAGAATGTTATTGGGAGGAAGAACATCAAGTGCTTCAATTGAGACCAGATAGGCCATTACAAGAATGAGTGTAGTGAACCAGCTAAGGTTGAGAAAGGAAAAGTATTTGCTTTGGAACTAGATACATTGAGACCAACATCGGAGGAGAAAGGGAAAGTTATGATGGTAGGCATGCTTTTGGTTCATGGCATGCCTGTTAGAGTACTACTTGATATTGGTGCATCACATTCTTTTATATCTCATTACTCGGTAGATAAGCTAAGTTTAGAACCATCATACCCAGTTACTTCCTTAAGGTTTGCGAATCTGATAGAAGGGTATGCAACTCTTAGGATGAGATGCAACCATTTAGAGTTTGAATTATGAGGTCATATATTTGCCTATAGTTTGCATGAGTTTGATTTTATAGGCTTTGGAACTATATTGGGTATGGATTGGTTAAGTAAATATGATGCTAGGATATTTTACCAAGATACAGAAATATCACTAAGACACCTTAATAGTAGCTATCAAATTATATACTCAGTAGAGGACTCGAATTTTGATGTTTGCACTTTGTTGGGTGTGATAGAGGAGGAAGACGAGTTGAATCGAGTTTTTGTTGTTAGAGAGTTTACAGATTTCTTTGAGCCAGTGACAGGACTACCGTCGAAATGAGCTATTGAGTTTCGAATAGATCTTGTACTTGGATTTGAACCCATTAGTAGACCACCTACCAAGATGACACCTATAGAGATGAAGGAGTTAAAGGTGCAACCGGTGGACTTAGAAGGAACAAGTTTTATTAGACCGAGCAGTTCATCTTGGGGAGCGGTCGCTGTGTTCGTAAAGAAACCGGTCGAGTCGTTGAGATTATGTATCAACTATCGTAAGTTGAATGAAAAGACGATAAAGAATCGATATCATTTGCCAAGAATTGATGATTTATATGATCAGTTGAGTGGAGCCAAAGTATTTTCCCAATTGGATTTGGCGACAAGGTTCAATCAATTAAGGATGGCGGAGGATAGTATTCCTTTGATGGCGTTTCGAACAAGATATGGTTCATACGAGTGGTTAGTAATGCCATTCGGGTTGACTAATGCGCCTGCTTTCTTTATGGATTTGATGAATCAAATCTTCTGAGAGCATTTGGATAGGTTCATGTTAGTATTTATAGATGACATCTTGATATATTTTAGGAATGAGCAAGACTATGAGACTCACTTTAGAATAGTACTTGAGACATTGAGGCAGCATCAACTAAAGGCAAAAAATTTGAAGTGTCATTTTTGGAAGAAAGAAGTGAAGTTCCTTGGTCATGTAGTCTCAGCAAAAAGGTTTGTCGGTAGATCCAGCTAAGATATAAGTTGTCAATAATTGAAAGAAACCCGAGGCCATGATCTAGATAAAGAGTTTTCTTGGATTAGCTAGCCATTACCGGAGATTCATTAAGGACTTCTTTCGTATAGCAGCACCAGAAGTATGTTTGGACCGATAAATGTGAGGAGGCATTCTTGAAGCTGAAACATTTGTTGACCAATTCACCTGTGTTAGTTGTTCCAGATGGGAATCGAGATCTAGTGGTGTATACTGATGCATGCGGAACAGGATTAGGAGTCGTGTTGATGCAAAGGGGTAAAGTGATTGTTTAGGATTCTCGATAGCTTAGATGTGGAACATGATTAAAAGCTGTGTTGATGCAAATGATGTGGACTTATGATTTAGAGTTTGCAGCGGTAATCTTTGCCTTAAAGGTGTGGAGACACTATCTTTTGGGAGAAAGATTCGAGTTGTTCATGGATCACAGGTCTTTAAGATATTTATTCTCCCAAAAGAAGTTCAATATGAGACAACGGAGGTGGTTGGAGTTTGTAGCAGCTTATGATTTTAGAATTGAGTACACGCCAGGGAAAGGAAATAAAGTCGTAGATGCACTTAGCAGAAAACATCAGAATGCGGTGTTGGATATGTTAGCAGAGTGGAAAGATTTGGAAGCATTGACTACTTGTAGTGTGTAGTTAATATCAACTGCTACTTCTAGTCAATGTACTGTAATGTTATCTTGCTTGGATGTTCGACTGGTATTGATTGAAAGGATCACTTCTAAGCAAAGAGATGATCCATTACTAGCCGAAAAGATTATAAAGTGGAATTGAGATTGATGATCTAAAATATTTTAGTATTGATCAAAATGGATGGTTGAAAAAGAAGGGACGAATATGTTTTCAAGATGTGGTGACCTAAGAAAAGAAGTACTTAGGAGTTCCATCGATCGAAGTTTACCATTCATCCTGGAGGAACTAAGATGTATCAGGATATGAAAAGGAGTTTCTTCTGGGAACGTATGAAAAGAGATGTAGGCTTATGGGTAAAGCAATGCTTAAACTACTAGCAAGTAAAAGCCAAACATTAGAAGCCAAGTGGATTGCTTCAGCCTTTAGATATACCAGTGTGGAAATGGGATTTTACATCTATGGATTTCACTGACGGATTGCCAAGGTCGAATAGGGTAATTGAGGGTATTTGGGTTATAGTGGATAGACTAACTAAGAGTGCAAATTTCATTCCCGTTAAGTCGACAAGGACGACACCTATTTTGGCCAAGTTATCTATGAAGAATATTGGTAGACTGCATGGGATTCCTAGTAGCATAGTCAGTGGCGGAGATACTTTATTCACTAATAAATTCTGGAAGAGTCTACAAGAGGTGTTAGGTACTAAGCTTAAGATGAGTACCGCTTATCATCCGCAGATGGATGGGCAAAGGAAAAGAGTTAACAAAGGCTTGGAGGATTTCTTAAGAGCTTATGTGCTTGATTTTGAAGGGCCATGGGAAGACCATCTACACTTAGTCGAATTTTCCTATAACAATAGTTACCAGACAACTATAGGAATGACACCTTTTGAAGCTCTATATAAAAGACCCCGCAAATCACCCGTATGTTGGTTGGAGACCAGAGATAGATTGATTCTTGGTCTAGATATGGTAAGAGAAGCCACATAAAAGATTGAATTAACCCGAGGTAGAATGAAGAAAGCTCAGCCTAGGAAAAAAATTTATGAAGATAAGAGACGGAAAGACCTAGAATTCTTAATTGGAGATCGTGTTTTCGTCATAGTATCGCCAATGAAGGGTGTAGTAAGACCCGGAAAGTTGGGAAAATTAGCATCTAGATTAGTTGGACCATTTCCTATTATAGAGAGGATTGGAAAACTCACTTACAAGATAGAGTTACCGAGCAGTTTGGCAAGAGTCCATAATATTTTTAATATTTCTCATCTTAGGAAGTGTGTTCAAGATCTAGAGACTACTATCACTCAGACTGCATTGGAAGACTTAGTAGTGGAACCGGACATGACTGTTGTTAGGCAATCGGCCCATATTGTGGCTAAGGATGAGAAGAAGTTAAGGAACAAGACAGTCGGATTAGTAAAGGTCCATCGGGTGACAACAGGAGAGACTGTAATTAGAAGACAGAGGTCAGGATTAGAGACACTTATCCTGATTTTTTTAGATATGTTTTATGCCTATGATTATGTTTGTTGTTATGTACCTTATCGTAATTTCAAGGACGAAATTCTTTAAGGATGGGAGTCTGTAACACTCCTAATTTTGATTAACATTATTTAGGATATTTAATTAGATAAATAAACTAAAATAACGTAGGGTGATAAGGAGAATGAGATTTGATAATCAAATTGGTCAAGCCTTAATTAATGAATTAACAAGAGTGGTTATAACTTAAATTTGAAGGAGGAACTCATACGTAGGGTAAAATAGGAATAGACACATTTCCTAAACATAAACCCTTACACTTTCATCTCCCTCATTCACCTTCATTTACACAAACTAAAGAAAATGCAAGGCTGACCATTACTAAGGAGTTCAAAGAGGAAGAAAAGCTAGGAAATCAAGATTTAGCTTGGGGAAATCAAATCTAAACTCAAATCTCATCCTTCTCTATCAAATCTAGGTAAATAATAGTTATCCATCTCACTATTTGCATGTTCATTTTGGTTTTGTGATCAAACCCGAATCTTATGATTATTTTATGCCATGTTTTGAATGATTGTTTGAATATATGCTTGAATGATGAATTATTGGATTTATTATGAAATTATTTAATAGGTTTTAAGAGTGAAAACCTAGTTTATGACATTCATTTGACTTGAAATGTTGATATGATGTAAGAAACATTATTTTAAAAGTGGATTTTTAATTTCATAATTTTTCAATTTAGTATGAATATTTTATGAATTTCTTAAGTGAAGAAAAAAGTTTATTTTGGGTTTTAATTATTAAAAATAATTAAATAATGTTTTTAGCCTCGAAATTTTTATATGTTAAATAATATGGTAATTCTGATTTATTTTGATTTTTGGAGATTTTTCCAAAGCGTTTATGATTTTATATGAATTTATTAAGCTAGAAGGGCTTGATAATTATATTAAAATATTAACATACAATTATGGTTTGCAAAAATGTTTGGGAATGTAATTTGTGAACTATAGCTATTTTTTTAAAAGAATTTGATAAAGAAGGTTATTATCCAATAAGAATTTGACAAAGAATCGGGGTTGGTAAAAATAAATTACTTTATATAGAATTTACAGTTTTTATAATAATTACGAGAATTGTCATTACCTCATTGTTGCCGCAACCCATTTATGTCACTCCTAAGCTTTACATTTCAACCAATGGTGATGCATACGATATCAACCTCGGTTGGTATGTAATGAATCAATGTTGGTTGAAGTGGGAAGTATAGCTCTGATGTCAACATCGATGCTTGCGATGTTGACTATCCCGAATGCCTTTATGCTGCATATCACCACTTATTTATGTCGGCATTGATGATGCTGCTAGTTTTCAATATCAACTCCTTATGATATCCATGCCGCATGTCGTCTTTGCCGCTAGTTTACCTTTTCAGCATTGACTATACTATGGTTATAGTGTCGCGATAGACTATTTTCGACATTGGTTTTATACGGCAATGTTGCCGCTACTTTCTTATGCCACCATGTTTTGGCTATGATGCCGCTATAGACTATTTTTGACATTGGTTTTATATGGCAATGTTGCCGCCTAACTTAATATCGACATTCCTATATTTCTAAGTTTTAAAGTTTTATACTATGCAAACCCATAACTATGCCGCTTATAGTCAGCAACCTATATTCGTTTATAATAGGCGGCAGAGCTAGCTATTTAGGAGTCTACCTATTTATTTATCTGCGGTGTTGTTATGAATTTAGTCTGTATGTATGTAATGGCAGAAATTATATATGTCTAGTAGTAAACTTTGATCAATCAAGGGGGCATCTTCATATGTCGCTCTTGGAGTATTTAATAATAATTATATTATATCGGAACCTGTGTAACATTTGGGATTATGTAATAAATATGGAAATTAATTAATGAAATCTGTGTTTTTGAAAAATTTCATATTCCTTTGCTTTGATGTTAATGATACTATTAACTGATCTCATTTTGTTACCGAAGAATAATACTATTGATAACTACAGCATCGGTAATGCTTCTTTTCGGGCCTTAAATTAGGGGATATTACATTTAGGCTTTGAACATTTCCGCCCCTTACTACCATCTTAGGTAGTGATTTAGGCTTTGAACTTTTCCGCCCCTTACTACCATCCTAGGTAGTGATTTTGCCTTTGAATTTTTTGCCTCTTATCACCTTATAAGTGATGATTTAGGCTTGAGCCACTTTGTGACACCCCACCCCGAGACACACAATAACAAAGAGTATTACTGGGTAATACCGTTTGCTAATGCGGAGAATAGGGTTGGTTAGGACGACCATCTATAGCCTTGTCTTAAATATCGATTGAATACTTCGACAAATGCCATTTTTTTCTAACTCAAGTGGATCGACATATCTAATAAATACTTAATACAAAGCCATAGGTGGCTATAGGGTCTATCCGAATAAAATACAACAACTTAAATGCAAACACATCATAGAATAGTAGATCATCACACGCACACGCACAAACACATATATATATACACACACACATATACAGATACATTACAGAGTATACAAAATGATACATGTCAAGTGGCATAGCAACCACAATATACAAGCGAGTCAAAAGAATATACATATCATAGTAGCAAACAAAAGGACTACATAAAAAGCTATAACAAAAGGAGCTAGCAGAATAGTCCATGCGGAAGCAGAATAGGCTAAGTCCAAATGTACCTAACCTGAAACACCTCGGTCTGACCCGAGTATAAATACACGGGCCAATCTAGATAAACAAATCAGCTTACAAGGATAAACGATAATATGATCATAAGGATAAAGTGATAATATTCCCAAGTGAGAAGGGATAATTTAAAGTGTATAGTTACTTCATGTGATAAAGGGTATTACTACACAACATATAATCTCAAAAGAGATGGAACAATCCATAAAACGCGAAAAGTAGCGAGGCTCGTATCATTGGCATTCATTAAAACATCAATTATGGTTTATGGGAAAAACCTAAACCGGCCAAATCGGCAATCCAAAACATGCACAAAGAGATCCCATATCAAACAACCATAAGGCAAATATATCACCAAAGAGGAGAATAAAATCTCAAGTAAACGCTAAAAGGCAAATCTCAATAATGCCAGTGTAGGCAACACAAGTCTCAAAAATAGAACTCACAAGAGTTCAAATTCCCATGAGGTAATCGCCGTGTGTGTATATATATATATATAAAATATCCCAGATGGCTCAAGTGGCCTACAATAAAAAGGCGATACGCTTGGGAAATCACAAACATCAATGAAATCATCTCAAAGATATAGCACGTGATTATGGCCGAAGCCTGCCAAGTAATATTCTCTCAAATTAGGCGCCACGTCTCTTAGATAAACGTCCCGAAGGACAAATAAATATGTCCCTTAGACAAACATCCAGAAGGACAAATACGTCGCAATGACAAACATCTCGAAGGACAAATGACCCGAAGGTCTAGTATTGGAAAATACGTCTCTTAGACAAATGTGTCACAAACTCTCAAATAGGAACCGAAACAGTGTTAACGTGTGTCCCATGTCGCACGTTCGCACTAAATGGTTTACTAACTGCTAGTAAATTTCACACTCAAATAAGTAAAAAAATTACCCCTTCTCATCAGTAAACTCGACTTGAAGTTCAAAACGATCAAATGAACTAGTCGGGAATTAACCGATAAGATAAACGCACATGTCCCATACCATGTGTTTTACCGAACCGTTTAATTCTCCTTCTCATTCGCTCGAATAGTGCAAAAACATGTAATTCATATATAAAATAATTTACTTTGGAAAACAAGCTTTGAAAACCAACTTCCAAAATCAATTTGAAACCCATATTCGAAAATTCCCTTATTATAGAGAATAAATAGATTTTCACTTGAAAATACTTCAAAATAGCATATAATAATTATTTTGAAATGCCCATTAATTTTAAATATCATTTCAATAAGATTCGGAGAAAACCGTGCTCGAAAACGATCAAAACGAAGAAAATCACTCAAACCGATATTCAAATTCAAATTCAAAATAATTCAAAATTTGAACTTCAAAATCCCCAAAATTCGGCTAGTCTATTGATAGACATCATCGCCTATAATCATCTCAATATTTGCAGCAAAACAAGTGACAAAACCATCACAATTCAAGGGGGATACTTCAAAACAAGCTACAAAAGCATAGGGACAACAACTACAAATGCACGCACCTGGGCCAACCAGGGGTCGACCCAGCCAAGAGGCCAGGTCAACTTGTGGCTTGCTGGGTCGACCGCGGTCGACCCAGGCTACAGATTTGTTTTCCCTGAGTTTTTCTGCTCCGTATTGGTATTCAAGCACAGATTTGAGCTTTCAAACGACATTATTTTGCAACCAAATTTTACAGGCATGAACTACTACAACTGAACTACCAACAGAAAGAAATCCGGCAGCATTTCATTGCAGGAATCAAAAGATATAAGCATGCAAAGAAGTAGTATAAAACAGTTTCACAGAACAGAAAAACTGTCAATAGAAAACGACTACAGTAGCTTATTTTGCACGGAATCAAGCATTTAGCATTTTTGTTTTTGCTGGATTTGTGAGCTTATCAACTCACCTTGTCGATTTGTTGCAAAAGCTCGGATTATTGATGAAAGGAGGAAGCTTTGCTTGAGATTATAAGCCTTGAGCACCTGTAGAGAACAATTACAAAACATGCAAAACAAATATAGTAAAAATTTAAAAAATTTCTCACTGTAAAAGGAATTTGGTGATGAAATTGTATGATTTGGAGTTGTATACCTTTTATTTATCTCTAACTTGCAAAAATATTTGAATTTGGTTGAATTTAATTGAAAATTGAGCTTGATTTTTGAATTTGAGAAGTTTGGTTTATTGGCTTTGCTTTTAGGCTAAAGGAGGAAGAAGGAGAAGGTAATAAGAAATGAACGTACATTCTTTTTCCTCTTTTCTTAACCAGACTAAGGTTAAATGGGCTGAGTTGGGTTTGAAAATAAAAAGAAATAATATGGTTTAGGCTAAAAATCAACACTTAACGGAGAAATATGTGTATGTATCACGTATACACAAAAGAAAATTTCATTTTCTTCTTATTTACACAAAAGAAAAATATGAAAATTTGCATACTTGTAAAATAAAACATTTCTTACCATATACAAAGATTAATTTATATTTTTAAAACATTATTATTATTAAAATCCTTTATTTAACAAAAATACACCATTTACTCAAATAAATGAATAAAACATTGTTTTTAACTTCTAAAATTCCACAAAATTTATTTTCTCACTTAGAAAAATATTTCAAACCATTACAAAACATTATTTATAGCCAAAACTTATTTTTAACCCAATTTCCACCTTCTATTTCAATAAACCACCTTTAAAAATTACATACTTTTTTTAAAAATTATTAAAAGAAGCAAATGGACAATAATTACTATAGTTATTGTATTTTCTCTAAAATGAAACCATTTTCATTATTTAAAGCCCATATTCCCTTTATTATCACTCCAAACAAAATAGAATAAAGCTTGGAATTTCATTTTCTCATTTTAAATTCCAAAATCCATTGTTTATTCCAAATAAACAATTCAATTTCTCCAATTTTAATTTAACTTACAATATTAAATTATAATTATCATTAGAATTCAATATTGAAAGGTAATCTCCAAACACGCCATAAGGCAAATATATCTCCAAAGAGGAGAATAAAATCTCAAGTAAACGCCAAAAGGCAAATCTCAATAATGCCAGTGTAGGCAACACAAGTCTCAAAAATAGAACTCACAAGAGTTCAAATTCTCATGAGGTAATAGCCGTGTGTGTGTGTATATATATATATATATAATATCCCAAATGGCTCAAATGGCCAACAATAAAAAGGCGATACGCTTGGGAAATCACAAACATCAATGAAATCATCTCAAAGATATAGCACGTGCTTATGGCTGAAGCCTTCCAAGTACTGTTCTCTCAAATAAGGCGCCACGTCTCTTAGACAAACATTCGAAGGACAAATAAATACGTCTCTTAGACAAACATCCTGAAGGACAAATACATCGCAATGACAAACATTTTTTAGACAAACATCCCGAAGGACAAATGACCCAAAGGTCCAGTACTGGCAAATACGTCTCTTAGACAAATGTGTCACAAACTCTCGGTTAGAAACCCAAACACGTTCGCACTAAACGGTTTACTAACCGCTAGTAAATTTCACACTCAAATCAGTAAAAAGAATTACCTTATCTCGTCAGTAAACTCGACCCGAAGGTCAAAACGATCAAACAGACGAGTCGGGAAATAACCGATAAGATAAACACACGTGTCCCATACCATGTGTTTTACCGAACCGTTTAATTCTCCTTCTCATTCACTCGAATAGTGCAAAAACGTGTAATTTATATATAAAATAATTTACTTTGGAAAACAAGCTTTGAAAACCAACTTCCGAAATCAATTTGAAACCCATATTCGAAAATTCCCTTATTATAGAGAATAAATAGTTTTTTCACTTGAAAATACTTCAAATAGTATACAATAATTATTTTGAAATGCCCGTTATTTTTAAATATCATTTTAATAAGATTCGGAGAAAACCGTGCTCGAAAACGAATCAAAACGAAGAAAATCACTCAAACAGATATTCAAATTCAAATTCAAATTAAATTCAAAATAATTCAAAATCTTGGTTTCAAAATCTCCAATTTTCGGCTAGTCTATTAATAGACATCATCGCCTATAATCATCTCAATATTTGCAGCAAAACAAGTGACAAAACCATCATAATTCAAGGTGAATACTTCAAAACAAGCTACAAAAGCATAGGGACAACGACTACAAATGCACGCACCTGGGCCAACCAGGGGTCGACCCATCCAAGAGGCCAGGTCAACCTGGTGCTTGCTGGGTCGACCGCCTGGTCGACCCAGGCTACGGATTTGTTTTTCCTGGGTTTTTCTGCTCCGTATTGATATTCAAGCACAGATTTGAGCATTCAAACGACATTATTTTGCAACCGAATTTTACAAGCATGAACTACTACAACTGAACTACCAAAAGAAAGAAATCTGGCATCATTTCGTTGCTGGAATCAAAAGATATAAGCATGCAAAGAAGCAGTATAAAATAGTTTCATAGAACAGAAAAACTGTCAACAGAAAATGACAACAGTAGCTTATTTTGCACAGATTCAATCATTTAGCATTTTTGTTTTTGCTGGATTTGTGAGCTTATCAACTCACCTTGTCGATTTGTTGCAAAATCTTGGATTATTGATGAAAGGAGGAAGGTTTGCTTGAGATTATAAGCCTTGAGCACCTGTAGAAAACAATTACAGAACATGCAAAACAAATACAGTAAAAATTTAAGAAATTTCTCACTGTAAAAAGAATTTGGTGATGAAATTGTATGATTTGGAGTTGTATACCTTTTATTTATCTCTAACTTGCAAAAAGATTTGAATTTGGTTGATTTTAATTGAAAATTGAGCTTGATTTTTGAATTTGAGAAGTTTGGTTTACTGACTTTGCTTTTAGGCTAAAGGAGGAAGAAGGAGAAGGTAACAAGAAATGAACTTACATTCTTTTTCCTCTTTTCTTAACCAGCTAAGGTTAAATGGGCTGAGTTGGGTTTGAAAATAAAAAGAAATAATATGGTTTAGGCTAAAAATCAACACTTAACAAAGAAATATGTGTATATATCACATATACACAAAAGAAAATTTCATTTTCTTCTTATTTACACAAAAGAAAAATATAAAAATTTGCATACTTGTAAAATAAAACATTTCTTACCATATAAAAAGATTAATTTATATTTTTAAAACATTATTATTATTAAAATCCTTTATTTAACAAAAATACACCATTTACTCAAATAAATAAATAAAACATTGTTTTTAACTTCTAAAATTCCACAAAATTTATTTTCTCACTTAGAAAAATATTTCAAACCATTTCAAAACATTATTTATAGCCAAAACTTATTTTTAACCCAATTTCCACCTTCTATTTCAATAAACCACCTTTAAAAATTACATACTTCTTTAAAAAATTATTAAAAGAAGCAAATGGGCAATAATTACTATAGTTATTGTATTTTCTCTAAAATGAAATCATTTTCATTATTTAAAGCCCATATTCCATTTATTATCACTGCAAACAAAATAGAAAAAAGCTTGGAATTTCATTTTCTCATTTTAAATTCCAAAATCCATTGTTTATTCCAAATAAACAATTTTAATTTCTCCAATTTTGATTTAACTTATAATATTAAATTATAATTATCATTATAATTCAATATTAAAAGGTAATCTCCAAGCAGGTTTGTTGCAGACTCTCCCCCTTAACAAAATTGCATCCTCGCAATTCCTAGAGAAGAATTTGTATTCAATTATTTAATTTCATTACTCAAAAGAAAAGAAAATAAGCTTGAGATAAAGAGATATTCTCACCATCGCTATGCGAAGATAGAAAACCGGGATATGAATGCTCGATAAACTCTCTGGTTTCCCAAGTGAAGTCATTGGAATTAGCGGACCATTGAACTTTAACGAGCGGCACGTGCTTGTTTCAAAGGTGTCTCACCTTCGAATCAAGAACACGAATGGCTGCTGCACAACAGATAGGTCTGGTGAGATCTCAAGCTCTTGCAAATCAGGAGAATCGATAGCAGAATCTGACTCTCGAAAACACTGCCGAAGCTGAGAGACGTGAAACACGTCATGAATGCCAGATAGATGAGCTGGAAGCGAAACTCTATAAGCCACAGGGCCAATACGTTCAGTAATAAGAAATGGTCCTATAAAGCGAGGAGCCAATTTCCCAATCGTACTGAAACGCATAACCCCTTTCAGAGGAGAAACACGAATAAAGATGAGATCACCAATAGAGAACTCGAGAGGCTTCCTACGGTTGTCCGCATAGGATTTTTGGCGGCTTTATGCATCTTTCATTCTCTAACGAATAAGAATAATCTTCTCAGAAGAATCACGAATAGAATCTGGGCCAAGAATAAGCTTCTCTCCAGATTCCAACCAACACAAAGGTGATCGAGATGGCCTTCCATAAAGGGCTTCGAAAGGAGCCATACCGATTCTAGATTGGAAACTATTGTTGTAAGAGAATTTCACAAGAGGTAGGTGATCCTCCCAACTACCAACGAAATCTAGAATGCAAGCACGGAGAAGATCCTCAAGAATACGATTCACCTGTTCAGTCTGTCCATCAGACTGCGGATTATATGCTGTGCTGAAATTAAGCTTTGTTCCCAAAGCTTGCTGAAGACTCTACCAGAAATGGCTCGTGAAAAGCGGATTACGGTCACAAACAATCGAACTAGGAACACCATGAAGTCTCGGGATTTCCTTGATATATAACTTAGCCAAATGAGAAGCACTCCTATTAGACTTAATAGGAATGAAATGAGCTGATTTGGTGAGGCGATCAACAATAACCCAAATGCTAGAATGGCCCGATCTCGAATAAGGTAGGCCATCAATAAAATCCATCGAAATCTGATCCCATTTCCATAATGGATTCTCTAGAGGCTGAAGGAGACCAAAAGGGTGCTGATGTTCAGCTTTGATAAGTTGACAAGTCATGCAATTACTCACATAACTTGCCACATCACGCTTCATGCCTTCCCAATAATAAAGGCAATGCATATCGGCATACATCTTACTACTACCGGGATGAATGGTATACTTAGAACGATGACAGTCATCGAGAATGTCATGCCTAAGTGCAGAATCAGAAGGCACGACAATACGGTTCTTCTTGCGAAGACACCTATGTGAATCAATACTAAACTCCGGCAACTCCTCACCACGGGACTCAGACTCACAAATCTGAATAAGGTGCACAAGATCCGGATAACGCCGCTGAGCATCGGCAATACGATCCAATAAACTGGGTCGAGCTTCCAAACTGAATAATAAATTTGTAGAATCAGAAGATTGAGCTCGATCATGAATATCAAAAGGGATAAGGTCTCTAGAACATCCCACTCGGCTAGCATCATAGAAACAACAGCCGAATGTTTGCGACTAAGTGCATCAGCAACACGATTACCCTTTCCAAGGGTATACTGGATATCGAAGTCATAGGAGGCAAGGAACTCGAGCCAACGCTGTTGCCTCATATTGAGCTCCTTCTGAGTGAACAGATACTTCAAGGACTTGTGATCGGTATAGAGAATGAAGTGCTCGCCTAATAAATATTGTCGCCAAATCTTTAAGGCGAAGACAATGGCAACTAACTCGAGGTCATGAGTGGCATAGCAAACTTCATTCGGTCGCAGTTGCCTTGAAGCATAAGCAACTACCCGATCCTTCTGCATAAGCACGGCACCGAGGCCACAATGACTAGCATCGGTGTAGATAACAAGGTCTAGATTCCCTTCGGAAACCACTAGAATAAGAGCATTAGTGAGAAGTTCCTTCAACTGCTGAAAAGAAGCTTCACACTTGTCGGACCAAATAAATCGAATGCCTTTCCGAGTAAGGCTAGTAAGAGGAAGTACAATGCGGGAAAAATCCTTAATGAATCAGCGGTAGTAACCCGCCAATCCAAGGAAGCTGCGAATCTCATAAACATTCTCGGGCCTCTTCCAATTCTGGATGGATTCGATCTTCGAAGGATCGACCGAAATGCCTAAGAACTTAACCTTATTCTCCCAGAAGTGGCACTTGGAGAATTTGGTTTTAAGCTGATGGTGACGAAGAGTACTCAAGACAATTTTTAAGTGATTAGCATGCTCGGCTTCAGACTTCGAATAAACAAGGATGTCGTCGATGAACACAAGGATGAACTTATCGAGATATTCCCGGAATACTCGATTCATAAGATCAACAAAGAAAGCAGGAGCGTTCGTCAAACCGAACGACATAACGAGCCACTCGTAAGATCCATATCGAGTGCGGAAAGCTGTAAGAGGAATGTTATCTTCCGCAACTCGGAGCTGATGAAAACCAGTGGCAAGGTCGAGCCGAGAGAAGACCTTAGCACCACTCAATTGATCGAACATATCGTCGACCCTAAGCAATGGATACCTATTCTTGATGGTCAACTCGTTAAGCTTGCGATAGTTGATGCAAAGCCTAAGAATTCCATCAGACTTCTTCACGAAGACAACCGCGGCACCCCACAGTGAAAAATTGGACTGAATCAACTGCTTGGACTCGAGCTCTAAAAGCTGCTTCTTGAGTTCCTCATTTTCCTTTGTAGACATCCTCGTGGGAGGACGACTAACTGGTTGCGCGCCCGAAATGAGATCAATGTAGAACTCGATCACCCGCTTGGGTGGTAAACCCAGAACAAACTCAAATACATCAGAGAAATCACAAACAACAGGTATACAAGATATATCATCATTATCTCGTGAGTCTAGGGAATATAGAGCAATTTCGGAAATTTCCACATTCCGAAGAACAAGTGATAGCAGAGCAGATGAATCTGGATGTCGAAGCTATAAAACACTCTCAGAACAAATAATCCTGGCATCATATCGCACTAGCCAGTCCATACCCAAAATCATATCAAAACCCAAATAAGAAATAACGTGCAGATTCGCACAAAAAGAAAATCCACATAAAACAATCTCAACATCATCAAAAAGCATGCTAAGGGTTGCGGATCCCCCAAAAGGATTCACAACCATCAATGAAGCAACAAGACATGAAACATCCAAAGAAAAAGCATCAACGAGTTCTTTCGATATGAATGAATGTGACGCACTCATATCGAAGAGAACTTGAATAGAACGATCATGGAATAATATAGAGCCTTCAAGGATAGAAGGAGATGTACCTCTGCACTGAGAAGACCCTTCGGAAGCATCCACTACATTCAGCTTGCCAGACTGGGTATTCGGAGCAATAGGACAAGTGGCAACTCGATGACTCTTCTTCTTGCAATAGCGGTAAATAATAGGCTTAAGGCAGTCACGGATCATGTGGTCAGGAGAACTACAATTGAAACACCCCTTCCGAGTAGGAGGTGTTGCACTAGGCTGAGAACTAGGACCGGATCCAACGGGTTTCTTCTTCTTGGAAGGGAAAAACTTCGGCTTATGAAATGGGAACTTCTTCTTATTGGGGTTCTTGCAAACCTTAACCTCATCACCACTATCGCACTCCTTCTCAACGGCTTCAAGATGAAGCGCCGAATCAACCAACTCCTCGAAAGAAAGCTTGAGCTGGAGCATCAAAGACTTCTTGAGATACTTCTTAAGACTAGAGACAAACTTCATGTTCTTCTAATAGGAAATGCTAATGTATTAAAGACCATACTTAGATAAGGCCTCGAATGATGAAACATAATCAGAGACGAAGGACTTTCCTTGCTTTAACTCGAGGAAGCGACGGGCCAATAAAGCTTTCTCAGATTTTGGAACAAACTTGAGCTCGAATCATTATCGAAACTGAGTCCAAGAAAGAGTAGACTCATTAAGGTCGGCTATGAGAAGCTCGTACCAATCAAGGGAATGCTCTTGCAACATGCTAGATGCTACGAGAACTCTGTTGTGGTCAGAAAGATCCATGCGAGAGAAGGTGCGCTCGCATGTACGAATCCAAGCTTGGACCTCAAGAACGGACTCGGAGCCTTTGAACGGCTTTCCTCCTAGATGAGAGAAATCACTACACAAATGCGCAAAGACAGACTTGCAAAGAGGAGATGCTCGAGTAGGAGCTGGAGGCTGAGTGCTCCTAAATAACTCCATAAACTGATCGACATACCTATAAACGTCGTCCGGATGTGAGCCACTGGATTGCCCAGCATTCGAGCGTCGTCCTCTGCCTCTTCCAGCCATTAGCTGAAAGTTAAGATAAGAAAAAGATTATTCACAGGGTAGATATCATTAGTTCAATAAGGAATACTATAGAATTAAAATTCATTCCTAGACGTATTTCCAAATTTCTATCTACCCCAAAGGACACGAAAAGGTCAAAGGCACGATGATTAAGGGATTCATAACACTTGTATAACACTTAAATGTACCATAATATGTGCTTCTATTATGTGTTTATCATATTTTGTTCTGAACTCAGCTCTGATACCAAGCTGTGACGCCCCACCCCGAGACTCACATTAACAAAGAGTATTACTGGGTAATACCGTCTGCTAATGCGGAGAATAGGGCTGGTTAGGAGCGACCATCTATAGCCTTGTCTTAAATATCGATTGAATACGTCGACAATTACCATTTTTTTTTTCTAACTCAAGTGGATCGACGTATCCAATAAATACTTAATACAAAGCCATAAGTGGCTATAGGATCTATCAGAACAAAATACAAAAATTAAATGCAAACACATCACAGAAAAGTAGATAATCACATATATATATATATACATATACATATACATTACAGAGTATACAAAATGATACATGTCAAGTGGCATAGCAACCACAATATACAAGCGAGTCAAAAGAATATACATATCAGAGTAGCAAACAAACAGACTACATAAAAAGCTATAACAAAGGAGCTAGCAGAATAGTCCATGCGGAAGCATAATAGGCTAAGTCCAAATGTACCTAACCTGAAACACCTCGGTCTGACCCGAGTATAAATACACGGGTCAGTCTACCTAAACAAATCAACTTACAAGGATAAGCGATAATACGATCATAAGGATAAAGTGATAATATTGCCAAGTGAGAAGGGACAATTTAAAGTGTATAGTTACTTCATGTGATGAAGGGTATTACTACACAACATATAATCTCAAAAGAGATGGAACAACCCATAAAACGCTAAAAGTAGCAAGCCTCGTATCATCGGCATTCATTAAAACATCAATTATGGTTTAGGGGAAAAACCTAAACCCGCCAAATCGGCAATCCAAAACATGCACAAAGAGATCCCATCTCAAACACACCATAAGGCAAATATATCTCCAAAGAGGAGAATAAAATCTCAAGTAAACGCCAAAAGGCAAATCTCCATAACGCCAATGTAGGCAACACAAGTCTCAACAATAGAACTCACAAGAGTTCAAATTGTCGTGAGGTAATCGCCGTGTGTGTGTGTATATATATATATATATATATATATATATATATATATATATATATATATATATATATATAATATCCCAAATGGCTCAAGTGGCCAACAATAAAAAGGCGATATGCTTGGGAAATCACAAAAATCAATGAAATCATCTCAAAGATATAGCACGTGCTTATGGCCGAAGCCTGCCAAGTACTGTTCTCTCAAATAAGGCGCCACGTCTCTTAGAAAAACATCCCAAAGGACAATAAATACGTCTTTTAGACAAACATCCCGAAGGACAAATACGCCGCAATGACAAAAGTCTCTTAGACAAACATCCTGAAGGACAAATGACCCGATGGTCTAGTACTGGAAAATACGTCTCTTAGACAAATGTGTCACAAACTCTCGAATAGGAACCCAAACAGTGTTAACGTGTGTCCCATGCCACACGTTCGCACTAAACGGTTTACTAACCGCTAGTAAATTTCACACTCAAATCAGTAAAAAATTTACCTCATCTCGTCAGTAAACTCGACCCGAAGGTCAAAAGGATCAAACAGACGAGTCGGGAATTAACCGATAAGATAAACACACGTGTCCCATACCATGTGTTTTACCGAACCGTTTAATTCTCCTTCTCATTCACTCGAATAGTGCAAAAATGTGTAATTTATATATAAAATAATTTACTTTGGAAAACAAGCTTTGAAAACCAACTTCCAAAATCAATTTGAAACCCATATTCGAAAATTCCCTTATTATAGAGAATAAATAGTTTTTTCACTTGAAAATACTTCAAAATAGTATACAATAATTATTTTGAAATGCCCGTTATTTTTTAATATCATTTCAATAAGATTCGGAGAAAACCGTGCTCGAAAACGAATCAAAACGAAGAAAATCACTCAAACTGATATTCAAATTCAAATTCAAATTAAATTCAAATTAATTCAAAATCTAGGTTTCAAAATCTCCAAATTTCGGCTAGTCTATTGATAGACATCATCACCTATAATTATCTCAATATTTGTAGCAAAACAAGTGACAAAACCATCACAATTCAAGGTTAATACTTCAAAACAAGCTACAAAAGCATAGGGACAACGACTACAAATGCACACACCTGGGTCAACCAGAGGTCGACCCAGCCAAGAGGCCAAGTCAACCTGGTGCTTACTGGATCGACCGCCTGGTCGACCCAGGCTACAGATTTGTATTCCTTGGGTTTTTCCGCTCCTTATTGATATTCAAGCACAGATTTGAGCATTCAAACAACATTATTTTGCAACCAAATTTTACAGGCATGAACTACTACAACTGAACTACCAACAGAAAGAAATCTGGCAGCATTTTGTTGTCGGAATCAAAAGATATAAGCATGCAAAGAAGCAGTATAAAACAGTTTCACAGAACAGAAAAACTGTCAACAGAAAACGACAACAGTAGCTTATTTTGCACAGATACATTCATTTAGCATTTTTGTTTTTGCTGGATTTGTGAGCTTATCAACTCACCTTGTCGATTTGTTGCAAAAGCTTGGATTATTGATGAAAGGAGGAAGGTTTGCTTGAGATTATAAGCCTTGAGCACCTGTAGAGAACAATTACAAAACATGCAAAACAAATACAGTAAAAATTTAAGAAATTTCTCACTATAAATAGAATTTGGTGATGAAATTGTATGATTTGGAGTTGTATACCTTTTATTTATCTCTAACTTGCAAAAAGAATTGAATTTGGTTGATTTTAATTGAAAATTGAGCTTGATTTTTGAATATGAGAAGTTTGGTTTACTGACTTTGCTTTTAGGCTAAAAGGAGCAAGAAGGAGAAGGTAACAAGAAATGAACGTACATTCTTTTTCCTCTTTTCTTAACCAGGCTAAGGTTAAATTGGCTGAGTTGGGTTTGAAAATAAAAAGAAATAATATGGTTTAGGTTAAAAATCAACACTTAACAAAGAAATATGTGTATATATCACATATACACAAAAGAAAATTTCATTTTCTTCTTATTTACACAAAAGAAAGATATGAAAATTTGCATACTTGTAAATTAAAACATTTCTTACCATATAAAAAGATTAATTTATATTTTTAAAACATTATTATTATTAAAATCCTTTATTTAACAAAAATACACCATTTACTCAAATAAATGAATAAAACATTGTTTTTAACTTCTAAAATTCCACAAAATTTATTTTCTCACTTAGAAAAATATTTTAAACCATTTCAAAACATTATTTATAGCCAAAACTTATTTTTAACCCAATTTCCACCTTCTATTTCAATAAACCACCTTTAAAAATTACATACTTCTTTTAAAAAATATTAAAAGAAGCAAATGGACAATAATTACTATAGTTATTGTATTTTCTCTAAAATGAAATCATTTTCATTATTTAAAGCCCATATTCCATTTATTATCACTCCAAACAAAATAGAATAAAGCTTGGAATTTCATTTTCTCATTTTAAATTCCAAAATCCATTGTTTATTCCAAATAAACAATTCAATTTCTCCAATTTTAATTCAACTTACAATATTAAATTATAATTATCATTAGAATTAAATATTGAAAGGTAATCTTCAAACACGCCATAAGGCAAATATATCTCCAAAGAGGAGAATAAAATCTCAAGTAAACGCCAAAAGGCAAATCTCAATAATGCCAGTGTAGGCAACACAAGTCTCAAAAATAGAACTCACAAGAGTTCAAATTCCCGTGAGGTAATAGCCGTGTGTGTGTGTGTGTGTGTATAATATCCCAGATGGCTCAAATGGCCAACAATAAAAAGGCGATACGCTTGGGAAATCACAAACATCAATGAAATCATCTCAAAGATATAGCACGTGCTTATGGCTGAAGCCTTCCAAGTACTGTTCTCTCAAATAAGGCGCCACGTCTCTTAGACAAACGTTCCGAAGGATAAATAAATACGTCTCTTAGACAAACATCCTGAAGGACAAATACGTCGCAACGACAAACATCTCTTAGACAAACATCCCGAAGGACAAATGACCCGAAGGTCCAGTACTGGCAAATACGTCTCTTAGACAAATGTGTCACAAACTCTCGGTTAGAAACCCGAATAGTTTTAACGTGTGTCCCTTACCACATGTTCAAACTAAACGGTTTACTAACCGCTAGTAAATTCCACACTCAAATCAGTAAAAAGTTTACCTTATCTCATCGGTAAACTCGACCCGAAGGTCAAAATGATCAAATGGATGAGTCGGGAATTAACCGTTAAGATAAACGCACGTGTCCTATACCACGTGTTTTACCAAACCATTTAATTATCCTTCTCATTCACTCAAATACTGCAAAAACGTGTAATTTATATATAAAATAATTTACTTTGGAAAACAAGCTTTGAAAACCAATTTTCGAAATCAGTTTGAAACCCATATTCGAAAATTCCCTTATTATAGAGAATAATATATTTTTCACGTGAAAATACTTAAAAATATTATATAATAATTATTTTGAAATGCCCATTAATTTTAAAATTCATTTCAAAAAGATTCGGAGAAAACCGTGCTAAAAAACGATTTAAAATGAAGAAAATCACTCAAACCGATATTCAAATTCAAATTCAAATTAAATTCAAAATAATTCAAAATTTGAATTTCAAAATCTCCAAAATTCGGCTAGTCTATTGATAGACATCATGGCCTATAATCATCTTAATATTTGCAGCAAAACAAGTGACAAAACCATCACAATTCAAGGCGAATACTTCAAAACAAGCTACAAAAGCATAGGGACAATGACCACAAATGCACGCACCTAGGCCAACCAAGAGTCGACAAAGCCAAGTGGCCAGGTTGACCGCCAGGTCGACCAGGTGCTTGCTGGGTACGGATTTGTTTTCCCTGGATTTCTGCTCCGTATTAATATTCAAGCACATATTTGAGCATTCAAACGACATTATTTTGCAACCAAATTTTACAGGCATGAACTACTACAACTGAACTACCAACAGAAAGAAATCCGATAGCATTTCGTTGCCGGAATCAAATGATATAAGCATGCAAAGAAGCAGTATAAAACAGTTTCACAGAACAGAAAAACTGTCAACAGAAAACGACTACAGTAGCTTATTTTACACAGATTCAAGCATTTAACATTTTTGTTTTTGCTAGATTTGTGAGCTTATCAACTCACCTTGTCGATTTGTTGCAAAAGCTCGGATTATTGATGAAAGGAGGAAGCTTGATTGAGATTATAAGCCTTGCGCACCTGTAGAGAACAATTACAAAACATGCAAAACAAATACAATAAAAATTTAGAAAATTTCTCACTGTAAAAGGAATTTGGTAATGAAATTGTATGATTTGGAGATGTATACCTTTTATTTATCTCTAACTTGCAAAAATATTTGAATTTGATTGAATTTAATTGAAAATTGAGCTTGATTTTTGAAATTGAGAAGTTTGGTTTACTGGCTTTGCTTTTAGGCTAAAAGGAGGAAGAAGGAGAAGGTAATAAGAAATGAACGTACATTCTTTTTCCTCTTTTCTTAACCAAGCTAAGGTTAAATGGGCTGAGTTGGGTTTGAAAATAAAAAGAAATAATATGGTTTAGGCTAAAAATAACACTTAACATAGAAATATGTGTATATATCACATATACACAAAAGAAATTTTCATTTTCTTCTTATTTACAAAAAAGAAAAATATGAAAATTTGCATACTTGTAAAATAAAACATTTCTTACCATATAAAAAGATTAATTTATATTTTTAAAACATTATTATTATTATTAAAATCCTTTATTTAACAAAAATACACCATTTACTCCAATAAATGAATAAAACATTGTTTTTAACTTCTAAAATTCCATAAAATTTATTTTCTCACTTAGAAAAATATTTCAAACCATTTCTAAACATTATGTATAGCCAAAACTTATTTTTAACCTAATTTCCACCTTCTATTTCAATAAACCACCTTTAAAAATTACATACTTCTTTTAAAAATTATTAAAAGAAGCAAATGGACAATAATTACTATAACTATTGTATTTTCTCTAAATGAAATCATTTTCATTATTTAAAACCCATATTCAATTTATTATCACTCCAAACAAAATAGAATAAAACTTGGAATTTCATTTTCTCATTTTAAATTCCAAAATCCATTGTTTATTCCAAATAAACAATTTAATTTCTCCAATTTTAATTTAACTTACAATATTAAATTATAATTATCATTATAATTCAATATTCAAAGGTAATCTCCAAACCAGGGTTGTTACACACTTATTATCTTATAGGTAATGATTTAGGCTAGTCGGTGGAATAAAAAGCTTACTCTGACCTCCCTCTAGGAGGTTGTAACAACCCGCTCCGAAACAGACCAAAATTCCAACCCATAAAAGGTCCATCGAAACTTAAGCCCATTCCAAAGCTGGTTGTTGAATGGTAAAAAGAAAAACTACGCAGAGCTATCTATCTATTCGTTCAGAACACACAACGGAAGAAATAAAATATAATATCAAATTGTACCCATTTATTTCAAAACTATTTGAAATATCATAATACAAAACATCATAAAACTATCACATAAGGTCTGTTACATCATTTGTCCAAATACAATGGTATAATATAAAAATATCATAAAAGATAATGAAACGACCCAGAATTTCGGACACTTCGTATTTAAATATCTAAATTATTTAAATATTTGAATATTGGATTAAATATTATTATAATGATTTAATAAGCTTTTTAACCCACTATTAAATCATAACTAATGATGGTAAACTTGTTTTGGAAAACTGTTTACAAAAATAAATACTTTAAAAAATATTGATAATGTGACCGAAAATTGTTTTATCGATAAACAGCTTTTTAACCATCGAAAGTTGTTCAGATTTTTTACATACACTCATATGCTTTGGAAATAAATTTAATGAAATAAAAATATTTTTCCATTTATGGAAATAAACTTTATGGATGATGTCATGCATGAGCTAAGGGGAGATGTTTAGAAAATGAGCAAATATGGACATGCTTAAGTGTTAAGCAGATGATAAAGGAGAAATGATGTGTGTAATTAATGCTAGTATGGTTTTGAGGGGATTTTGGTTTTTTTCCCATCACATTCTTATGGCTATATAAGGAGGGGTACACCCTTAGATAATATTCACAAATAATTACAAAGCTTGAGTTCTAAAATCAATGGCTTCTATTCTTCTTCCTCTCTTATGTTCTAAAAAGAAAGAGTTGCAAATCAACTTCAAATCACTTCCAACATTGCCACAAGGCCTAGTATAATATTAGAAAACCTTCTACCATGTTAGAAGTGGAAGAAGTGAAGCCAAATTCCCCAAACATGAGATCCCAGACATGAGATGGTTATGAGCATTATGTGGATGATGGAGGCAAATGAGCAAGGCTAAATGATGGAAAAGAGGAAGAAAGGAAGTGGTTGCAAGTGGGATTAGGCTTTGGTTCTTGGATCTTGGTTTTGGTTGGATTAAAGGTGAGTTAACACCTCACTTTGAATGGAAAATATTACACTTATATGTTGTATTTGATTGTGTTAAAGTTATTTGAATTGTTGTTAACTTATGTTAAAAACAATGGTTGTAACTTCTTACTTTAAAAGTAAGTGACATATGTGATCCATGTACATGGACTTGAATAAACTTGGAATGGACTAGTAATACATGTGATTATACCTTGAACAAAGCACATAGATTATAGATTGACTTTGGTTTAGATCGGACTCGGATTTGAAAGTGCACTTATAGCGATAGTCGTTATAGAAGCAGTTCGGAATTGCCTTGTTTTTAGCAATTGTTATGAAACTTTGCAGAGAGATCCTTAGAGATTTCTTGCCATATTTATGTTTTATATATGTATGTTTATTGCTATTAAAATATTGAATAGTAAAATTTTAAGTAACATTTTGAAAACGGCCAAAACATCACTAGTGCAAAACTGTCCCGTTTAGACTTGATTTTTGGACTTAAAGGGTTTGAAAGATATTTAGGTTTCAGTATTTTGTTTCATTATTTTTAAAAATGGTTGCTAACTATTTTTAGAGTGTTTTAAAAGTGGTTTGAGATCCTTATGAGTTTTTAAGAATTAATGGTGAATTTTGAAAGGAGAGATATTTTGTTAAAAACATTTCGTTTTCAAGTTTTTAATGATTTTTCAAACTTGTTATTTTCAAGTGATATTTTAAAGGAATGTTTTAAAACATATTATAAGTATTTTGGGAGTATAAATATCTTGGAAAATATCTTATATAAATATCTTTGAAAATATCTTATATAAATATTTTGTTTTAGATTATAAAACAAAAGGTTTAGACGGGGGTTAGTAATTGCTTAATGGGCAAATGGTTAAATTGTTTAATTACTTATTAGAAAAGTAATTAACTATGCTTAACAGGAAGTTAAGCTTGATGCCGAGTAGGGACAGAGCAATAGAGCTCATACCTACTAGGCTTCCCTCTTAACCAAGGAATAGGTAAGTGGAAAATATCAAAAACTTATTAATCGAGTTGATTTCTTATTGCTTATGGAAATCATTAATACTATACTTAACACTAAAAACCAACAAAGAAGACCTATCTATTTGTGAGGTTCAAGAATGAAGTGTCTAGGCAAGGCTTGGAGCAACCAGTGCCTAAACTTACCTGACTTCACTCTTGGGCAAGGAATGTTAAGTTGGAATGTTAGAAACGAGTTAAGCGTACGAATCATGATTTGTATAAGCAATCATCTTTAGAACTTGATAGTTAACTAGTCAAATGCTGAACTTGTCCGAATATGAACTTAGATCTTTAAAACAAAGGTTTCTAAAGATAGTAATAAGTAGGAAAGTGATTTGGGTTTGTTGTGACAATGTGTTAACCACATTCGTCTTTAACCTTGATATCACTTAGGGATGTAAATAGATCTTTAAAAGAATGATTTAAAGATAAGAAAAAGCGAAATGGTTTTGGGTTTGTAGTGACAATGTTAAGTAACATTCGTCTTAAACCTTTTGAATGGATTTGTGAAAGCACTTAGATCCTTAAAACGGATATTTTGAATGAAATAATAAGTAATGGAATCTTTTGGAAAAAGATAGAAAAAGTAGAAGTTTGTTAGGTAAATGAAGTTTACTAATAAAGGTGTTTTAATTAATAAAAAGGATTAACTAAATGGAAAAGATTAGGAGTTACTTAAATAACTTAATCATACATTGTGGGACTTGATTGTGCTTTGGATGATGATAGTGTTTAATATCTTTATTTGTTTATGGAAAGTAACCTAGACTTGATTTCCATTTACAAACATCTATCTTGTACCAGATAGTCGATTAGTTGGCTATCGAAATTGACCAAATATGACTTAAGAAGTAATCGAAAGGCTTCGCAATTTCATACCAATAGAACCCCCAGGGAGGAGAATTGGTACGAAATGTCTCTAGTTTCGCTTACTTCTACGAGAACCATAATTGAGTTAACCGAAAATTCATTGATTGGTTTTGAAGAGTTCGGTAAGTGGGAAGAGTGTACTTATATAAGATGAACCGAACCCGAAACCACTTTAAAACCATATACGTGATCTATATTCTAGAAGCGGTTGAGAAGTGGAATGTTATAGAGTAAAACCATTAATCCTAAGGTTAAGTCCAAAGGAACAGTCATCATTAACATTTTGAACGATGGTATCGTGTGGGGCTGTCTATCTTGAGGAGTACTCCAAGAGGGAGGACATTGTTAGCATTCATTGGAGGACTTATGCAGGGAACCTATGTAGGGGTTCGAGATCTGTTTGAGATGCTCGAATCCATGTAGTGATTCATGATCTGTTCGATAAGAAGGAATCCATTTAGGGATTCGTCTTCTGTTCGAGTGATGAAGACTCGTGTGAGAGATGCTGAACGTAGCCTCAACATTGGGAAAATGCTAGAAAACAGAGAGGGCATGGCCAAGGCGGTTTAGCAACTTTAAGGGTATATCAACTCCACCTCTAGAGATGCTTATCAATTGTTGCTAGCGGGAGTTGGTATGGCTCGGATCACACACCGAGGGTGGTCCAGTTATGTTTACCTCGGAGTATATCAAATATGGAGATATACATTGCTCAGAAGGTAGTTTCTGATCCTTGTCATGAAGTTTGGATTCGGCTAGATCCGACAAAATCTCCGTAGAAAATCCATTATGCGAACGCGCCTTAGCGGTATTGATTGTATACCTATTGTTGTTGTGGCATTCACACAACAACTATTTGATATGACTTGTGTGCTACACCCTTGATTATCTATCATATCAATATATATTAAACCTAATGAATGGTTGGTTCCTTTGAGTGAAAAACCGTTATGGGAATCCGTACGATCTCAATGGTTAGTGTTACTTATCACTCATATTTCTTGAGTTTTCTCACGCTTGTTTACCAGACTGATTCAGGTATTATTTTTTTATAATGCTCAGGTCGCCTTGTGTATGTTTTCGGATTTAGCATTGGATGCTTTGGAGATTCCGGAGAAGAGTTGGAGTTCTACTTATCGTAGTATTTATTTCCACTGCACTACTTTGTGTGTATCATCAGCATTTGTTAGGACAGATTTTTATAACCGTCATGGCTGATTACTTTTACTCTGAAAAACTTTGTATCTTAGAATGATAGTTTATACTGTCTTTTGATATTATATATGATTGTTCTGCTGTGAGATTCTGATATTATGTTCCTCCTTCCATGTTCTATTTCCTTTTCTTTTTATTTTACCCTAACAATTCGTCTTTTTGGAACTTGGGTGCTCGACACATGAATACCTTGGATGTATTAGTGTCGACATTTGGGGGTCGAAAAGGCAAGTCTTTGCACTGGTATCAGAACTAAAGGTTAAGCGAGAACCTTCGCTTTGGTGGGTATGACTCATTAAGAGATAGGGTAATGAAATGCCCTAGCATGAGTTGAGTGTATTATACATATGAGAGCGTATTTGTTAGTACTATAAAAATGTTTTATATTGTGTTAATTGGTCTGTTGAGTAGTTTATAAATTTTGGTCGATGAGCCTGATCAACGTTATCGATAGGGGTTTCTAAACACTTAAACAGGCAAACCGACACAATATTGTTTTGGAAATTGGTAAATGAAATAATTTTACCTAGAATTATTTTTTATATAAAAATATACAATTTTCATAAATTTATATTGTTATTTATGATATTGTTGTTTGTTAGGAAATGATAATATTCAATTATTATCATTTATTGTTTGATTAGTTGTGCTCGACCAGTTTATGAGCATTTACCATAGTTTGTTGATTTACAAGGAATTTACCTTTTACAACAAGGGTTGGGTAAATGGTAAATTTATGGGAACATTAAATACAAATATCTTATGAATTAAGTTTCATGGTTTGACTATAAGGCGTTCAATGATAATGTTGAGTTAAAATTTAATTTTAACAAGAGTTGTTTAAGTATAATCTAAACAAAGATATAAATTTGTGAAATGATATAGATAAGGAAGAAACTTTATATAAGAATGCAAATTTATATAAGTAGGGTTCATTAAACAGAGTTTATAAATGAAGAGGATTTAAATAGAGAATTTTAGAACTTAAATCTCGGTATCTTTGAAAATGTTTTTCAAGATTTTGGGGAAAATAATAGTAGTATTATTTGAAAGTAAGTATTTAGAAAATTGGTTTATGAGATTGAGATCATGGTACTCAGTAACATTTACGAAGTATTTGATACCATTTTAAAATGATTTTGGTTTAAGTCCGAAAGGTATAAGTTGGATGTACTAAACTCACTCCTGTCGCTTGAAAATAATTCTAGTGACGACTTCAACATCATCAGCATTCATTTTCAGGTTTCTAAGTATGGGATGCTAAAAGTTGTTTTGTTAAAACAAATTTTGATTTAATCGCAAAGTAAGATTTGATATACAAAAGTTATATGTATATATTATTTCAAAATGATTTGAAATAAAAACCGGTGTTTAGTTCAAAAGTTTTCTTTGGAAAGAGATTTGATATGAAACTTTTTATGTAGAAAAGTTTTATGTGTAGGGTGCCCGAGTGGTAGTGGCATAGCCCGTAATATATATTGGAACTTTTCAAGTTTTCCCTTTTTGGGTAAAGTGTGTTTAATAAATTAGAAATTTGTTAAGTTATTTCATGGACACATGTAGCTTTTGCATTAGGAAAATACGGATGTGCATCATGATATGATATGTTGTTAGGTAGTTTTTATTTGTTAAAATGAAATGGGATTTTCGATGATTTTGGATAGTCGGGAACATACAGATTGTTATAGAACTTGTAATTAAGTGTTCATGAAGGTATAAAGTTAAGTTTATATATAACACTCGAATTGAGAAAATAGCAAATTAAAACAAGTTCAAATTTGTTGAACATACTTGTTAAGTAAAACAAATTTGATGTTGGTATATACTCTTATGATGTAATGGAGTATTATAGGAGTATGAACTTAAGTTATAAACTTGAAGTTATGATTTATGAAATGATTCATATATGATCTTAGTATTAATGACATGCTATTTGGATAAATGAATGTGATTACAAACATATTGGTGTAGTTAAGAAAACAATAGGATAAATACGTAAGTTGTATGTAGATCGTTTTATTCGCATGACTGTCCTTGATCTAGTATTCAATCACATGATTTCGAGGTGGTTTACACCGGTCTGAACAAAGATTTTTCACTCGATTCTTAACGGGGAACACTTGATACAGATTCTTGATATGATCCTGAAGTTTTCTATCATATTAAATGGAAATGTAAGGAGAACAGAGGTTTCTAATCAAGGAATCTAATCAGTGTCCACAATAGAGAGGTCAAGTGATCTATACTAATTGAGAAGTGGAATCTTGTGATCGAGCAAGTGATCGGAATTGATAATATGTACGGATGATATATGTGCATCGTACGGGCTTTAGTATGTATGCATATTATGTTTTGTTGACTAACGAAGGGTTTAGGTGATGAATCAAAGATTTGTTATCAGGTAGCATGAATAATTGTCTAAGTAATAACCTGAGACCGTTGAGTAGAAGGTAGGCTTAATAGATTGATTATTATCATTGTGCTGTAAAGATCCTGAAATCGGCCTTCGAAAATCGGCACCCGTACTTCACTTGTACTCAAAATGCCATAGATTCAAATGCCGAATCTGGTTCTCCGGAGCTTATAACACCATTAAGTATAACAACACAACGGAAGAAAAAGAATATATCAATATATATATAACATTGATACAATGACAGATACAAAAATCTGGTACAATATGATACAACAGAATGATACTACAAATATCAATATACATCAGAGATATTGATACAAGAAATAACAGCGGAAAGAAAATAGATAACACCAGCAGCATATAGAATATATCCAATAGAATGCTCCAGTCCATAGCTAGCGGAAAGCAAGGTCAGTCGTCCAAGGACTGACTAGCTCCAGATAATCTACTAAACCTGAATATCTGAGAAACCGAACTCTAGACTGCTTGTGTGGAAAATTATGAGCACCCAGAGTTTAGGAAGGGAACAATAAACTCCGAGTTAGTCATGGGACTGGTGTGAGCAACAAAAACAGTTTATCTTTAAAACAACAACAAAAGAATTTTTAAACATTGAAGTCCGCAATGCTTTTGGAAAATGAAACTACCATAAGGCCTCCCGCACACACACACAATGCAAACGCAGAATCGGAGGAGATTTCTCCTTATGATAGTCAAAGAAGCTTACTACGCAAAACAAATCATTGGATATTATTACTAGTGCATAGTGCAGAAAACATTTCGAAAGTATAATATCAATCTTAGCCAGCATAGGCATTTCACGTTATGCCTACTATAGCTACTATGTTCAATAGCAGGTTACCGCCACATTCCATAGCAGGTTATACAATTGCAATCGTAAAGGTTCGTATTGTTTCTTTGGATTTCCAACAAATAGTCAGGCTAAGGAACTTCCTTTCCTACTGCCGAATGGGATCGCCTCTGGCTGGACGTCCCGAGAGACAAACTGCTCTCTGCCAACACAAGGTCGGGTTACCCCTGTAACTAGGTAACTCACGAATATGCCATCCCCCGATCCTTTGGGACCTTTATCCGAGGCCTCGGTAACAAACATCACACATAATAAATAAGGTGTGTCCACATGAGTAAGTATCTGGGCTCCATACCAGGATACCACCCCTTTCCAGAAGGAAATGACATACCCTAAAGGGCGCGACCCTCATAACCTTGCCGCAACATTCCTGTTTTGACCATTTCCGGGTTGTGAGGCCCTGACGAAGTCTCGTCCACAAAGCTACGCTTTTTCACAAAGCCGTGCTTTTGGTCAACAGATGATCAAAGTAATGATCACAAAGATAAACGATCAAACAAATGATCATATCACAAATGATCAAAAATGATCATCACACAGCAACACTCAGCATGTCACATTACCAAATTGGGAATATATCGCTGATAACCTTCAATTACATAACCTCTGAGCTCGTACGTCTCAGAGAAGGGTGTTAAGCTAAGAGAATAAATTCTCCGCCACCAACAGAAATGTATTTGAAAGAAATCTGCTTTATATCTCAAAGCGTAATGTCAGACATGTAACCATACAAGTCTGTTCTGGGTTCGAATAGAACCGAAAGCACTTCCGAAGAAGCCCTTGCAATCCGGTTATTCACAATCCCGATCGAACTTCCCATCACTTAGGAAATCTCTATACCGGAGCAACTCAGTGCAAAGACAATCGATAGGTTATCCTATCGTTTTCGCAAATACTCGGTCTTCAACACCGGTCTTCAAATGCTATCCATATACGACGTATCACTTATTCAAGATGGGTTATGTGACACAAAGGTCCTCTCCCGGCTGAACTGAATAGTGAGCGAAATATTTTAAAAATATATGGATATTGGGATTTCGATTAAGTCACAACTTAAACCCAAACTTTCTTTTCAAATGGTTTAACAAATTACCATTTTCAAACCTTTAACCAAAAAGATTCATTTTAACAACCTTCAACGGTTTAAACAATTTCCACACTTTAATCTTTTAAATAAAAGATTCATTCACAGATTTTCCAAATTAATCCCCATTTCAATTGGATTAACTCATTTAAATCTTTAAAATAAAGATTTAACTTATGGCTTTCAAACAATTCCATTTCTAATGGTTTAAACAAATCATCATTTTAAATCTGTTAAAAATAAACAGATTTATTTCATAGCTTTCAAAAAGAATTCATTCATAACTTGGAAAACCATTTTTTTCAATTCAAACTTGAAATTCCTTTAATTAAACTGGAATTTCATTTCTTATCTGAAAGCTTTTATCATTTGAAAACAAACAGTTTTCATTTCAAAAAATCTGATTCATTCATACGAGTTGAAATCCTTGGGTTAAATTCAAATTCTCAAACAATACTTTTAAAATGGTTTAACCCATATATAATATATAACTTGTATAGCATCTTAAATCCCTAGTTTCAAATTACAGAATTAAATTTCAAACTTGAATTCAAATATAAATCAAATTATTTAAATTTTCAAAACTCGATTAAGTTATTCAAAATAACTTTTATCTTTGAAACTCATTTACAAAAGCGTTAACATTTAACCCAGATCCATTTCCAAAACCAATTGAAATTAAAATTTCAATTCCAAAAATATTAAATTTAAATCAGCTGTGACTTAACCGATTTCCTCGTGAAATCCATATTTGTGTGTATAAGTGTGGTCCAGGGGTTTCACACAATAGTGCAACATCATTCAATCATCACAGATCAAATACAGAAATGTAATTGATAAGCGGTATAACTATAACGCTTATCTTTTTATTCACAGATCACAGATATATAAATATATCACAGATAATTAATTACATTACAGATCACAACATAAATCAGGATGTATCACAAAGCATCACAAATCAGGGATATCAAACAATTCAACATTCCATAGAATCCAAACATCCATAAGTAAGATCAGTTAATTGTCTAATCAATTCCAAATTAGATTAATTTCTTATGTATTTCTAATCCTGGTTAATTAACATCAATAATTTACAAATCATTTTGATTAATTACTCTTTAATCATTTATTAATTAACCATTAGTAATAAATTAATTAACCTTTAATTATAATTCATCAACCTTTAATTATTAAATAATTAACCTTTAATTATTTAATTCACCATTTAATTAATTATCTTTAATTAATAAATTAACCCTTAATTATTAAATAATTAATCTTTAATTATAAATTTCACCCTTTAATAATCATTCTTATTTAATTACAACAAGTGATTATTAATCAACTTTAATTTATTAGAATATCCAACATTAATTACAATAAGTAATTAATCCCTTAATTACTTTCATTAAGTAATTAACAATTTAAAATTGATTATCTTTTAATTAATTAATCTAATTTATTTTTTTAAAATTAATCACATTAATTAATACTTAAAAATCCTTAGTTAATTATCTTCATTAACTAATAACATTTCTTAACTACTTTTAATTAATCTCTAATTTTAAATTAATCTCGATCATTAATTTATATAGTTGATAAATAAATCATTCCTTAATTATCTTATTAATTGAATCATTTAATACCTTAATTATCTCTAAGATATTTTATTCCTTTATTAATGATTTAATTAATATTAATGTGTAGAACATTACACTTTTGAATTTAAATTTAAATCACATTTTGAATATAAGATTCAAAATGATTTACCATTTTAAACCTTAACCAAATTTAAATTTAATTTAAACTTGTTTAAAACACCTTCAATTTTAAAACTAATTTTTACTTTTAGATTTGAATTCAAGAAACTTGAATCCATATTTTAAATTTGAATTCAAACTTGACTTTAAACTTACTTTAAAACCTTGATCTTAAATTCTTGATTTAAAATCAAAATTCATTTTAAAAGATTAAGATTCAAAAGTTTCATTTGAATCTATACTTTAAAGTTTTAAAATTTTAAATCCCAGTTTAAATCAATTCTGTAACAGGTTTGTAAACTGTTATAGCCTAACCCGAGCCCTATACCCAAATGCTTCGAGACAACACACCCTTTACTTCGAGTTAACCCTCAATTTACTCGAGAAAACTCGAGTAGTCTACTTCCCTCAAAACCAACTCACAGAACACAAAGATGTTCACCTTGCACATGCACAGTGGCGCTGCTCATCGTTGATCATCAACGATGACCTCCACATATCAGAAACCACCCAAGCACCCCACCTCAATCATCAAGTCGTCATCTCCAACTCGAAATCAAATTCGAGTGTTCAAACAAAACTGGCACCAGAACCTGGAACCACCACATCCACCTGCAACTGCCACGTCTTCGAAGCTCCGATCACCTGAACCTCTACACTTCCGGCCAAGGCTTCGCTACTCACCATACTTCCATCACCCAAAGATTCATAACACTCGATCAATTGACGAGAACGAACGAATAGAAAACTCAGCCTCGAAAAATTAGGTTTACAATTTATAAATGTTCGCCGCCGCCACCACCGGAGTCTGACCACCATCTCACTATTTTTCCTAGCATCTCCTTTCGTCCCTCCATCACCAGCAAAGGTCTCGACCATCAAAAACTAGAGAATCACCAGGAATCGACGAAATTTAAGTATTTAGAGAAACCCAAACTGCACCTTGAATTCCAAACTAGAAATCTTGATTCTTGTGTTAAAAAAATCATATTTTTGTTGGTGTATTCGATTTATAATATGGGATTTACAAATTAAAAGGTTTGAGTTTTTGTTTTTATCTAACATGCGCAGATGTTTTTACATTTCCAGAGACAACAGGCTTCATTTTTTGACTTACTTAAATTTTTAAACGTTAGTCCATGTTAAATCAAACAACTTTGATTTGTAAATTACTTCCTAACTAAACTAGATTATATGCTAATGGATTTAGTTGGAAATTTGAGCCTGGAAAACAAAACAGAACAGAGCATGTACACAGATACATATTCACATCACAATTACTTTCAGAGATGAGTATGCAACAGAATTTATAACTAACATAAAAATTTGTGATGTTACTCACAATTTGAATGTTGAATCAGAGAGTTAAAATGGCTTTGATTTAAAACAGAGAAGCTTAGACATATCAGACATGCAAAACTTAAACCCATCCATAACCAAACATTTCAATTATCACAGGCATCACACAGGCATCAGAAATCAAACAAATGGGTTTAAAAAAATGAAGTTTGCTCACCTCGAATTTAAGAACAGAGAGCAGCATTTGTTTTGGAAATCTGTAGATTTAAATCTGCCTTTGAATCCTGTTGCTTACTTTGTTGAATTGAATGATGATGCTTATATACTTCAGTTTTAAGTTTGAACTTTTATGCTTGATCAGGTTGCAGGTTTTGAAACTGTTTTGATTTTCTTAGTTGTTGTTTGAGATGGAGAGGAGATATGTATAAATAGAAAGAAGAGATTTTGTAAGAGGTAGGTTTTATCTGGGTTTGCATTTTTGCCTGGTACACAAACTTCTTTTTATAAATATTGGTCAGAGATTTTTGTTGATCAATGGAGGCTGAAATGATTATATTTTTTGTTTATATTCTTTTGCTTAGTTCTTACTTCTTGCCTTGCTTTTCGGCTGAAGATATACTTTGCATTAATTACTTTTGTACAAACTATACTTGAATATATATATTTGTTTTCAACTCTATTATTTTACTTTTATGTTGATAGACTTGCCTGCATATCTATTTACAGGCTACATATTTTGCTTTGCCTAATTTGCTTTTCTACCCTATATACAAATATAAAGTGGTTATGGTTATTGTTTATACTTGAGTGTATTTATATACTTTCTTTTCTTTTGCAATATCACTTTAATATAAAATAAATTTCCATTTCAATTTCGCTTTACTTTATAATATTCATTTATTTCTATTTCTAACATAAACCATAAATTTCTAAATTTAAAATTATTTAGATTTAATCTTTTATCAATTATCTATATTTTTTATATTTATCTTCAAACCATTTATATTAAGATTTTAAATTCAATTCAAATATATATACATATATTTAAAATTTCAAATTGACTCTTATATACCCAAATATATACACATTTACGTATATACATATATATACAATATTTAAAGTTTAAAATGATTTATACCAAATTTATTTGAGTTCGGGGAAACTTTTATCACTTAAATCGATAAACATTACAAATTGTCTTCAAAAATTCAATTAATTATCAATTTAAATATTTATAAAATCCGGGGTCGTTACAGTGCGATGGGAGGATTTGGACTTGAGCAAACAATGAGTTTGGTTTTCTAGTGTTTAGGATACTATTAAGTGTCAATGCATGGTTGTTTCTTTGGTTGCTCATGCTGGAATTTCGAGGATGAAATATTCTAAGTGGGGGAGAATGTAACGACCCGGAATTTTTGACACTTCGTATTTAAATATCTGAAATATTTGAATAATGGATTAAATTTTATTATAATGATTTAATAAACTTTTTAACCCCCTTTTAAATCATAACTAATGATGGTAAACTTGTTTTGGAATAATCTTTACAAAGAGAAATACTTTGAAAAAATATCGATAATGTGACCAACAATTGTTTTATCGATAAACAACTTTTAACCATCAGATGTTGTTCAGATTTTTTTTACATACGCTTGTTTTCTTAGGAAATCAATTTAATGAAATAAAAATATTTTTACATTTATGGAAATAAACTTTACGGATTATGTCATGCATGAGCTAAGCAGAGATCTTTAGGAAGTGAGCAAATATGAAAATTCTTAAGTGTTAAGCGTATGCTAAAGGAGAAGTGATGTGTGCAATTAATGCTAGTAGGGTTTTGAGGGGTTTTTGGTCTTTTCTCATCACATTCCCAAGGCTATATAAGTAGGCGTACACCCTTAGCTAATATTCTCAAATAATTACAGAGCTTGAGTTCTAAAATCAATGGCTTCTCTTCTTCTTCCTCTCTTATGTTCTAAAAAGAAAGAGTTGTAAATCAATTTCAAATCACTTAAACTTTTCCACAAAGCTTACTACAATATAAGAAAACCTTCCACCATGATAGAAGTGGAAGAAGTGAAGCCAAACTCCCAAAACATGAGATGATCGTGAGCATTGTATGGATGACGGAGCTAAATGAGCAAGGCTAAAGTAAGGAAAAGAGGAAGGAAGGAGGTGATTGCAAGTGGGGATAAGCTTTGGTTCTTGGATCTTGGTTTTGGTTGGATTAAAGGTGATATAACACCTCACTTTGAATGGAAAATATAACACTTATATGTTGTATTTGATTGTGTTAAAGTTGTTTGAATTGTTGTTAACTTATGTTAAAAACAATGGTTGTAACTTCTTACTTCAAAAGTAAGTGACATATGTGATCCATGTACATGGACTTGAACAAACTTGGAATGTACTTGGATGGACTTGTATGACATGTGACTAGACCTTGAACAAAGCACATAGGTTATAGATGGACTTTGGTTTAGGTCGGACTCGGATTTGAAAGTGCACTTATAGCGATAGTCGCTATAGAAGCAGTTCAAAATTGCTTTGTTTTTAGCATTTGTTATGGAACTTTGTAGAGAGATGCTTAGGGATTTCTCACCATATTTATATTTTTATATATGTATGTTTTTTTCTATTAAAAGATTAAATAGTAAAAAGTTAAGTAACATCTTGAAAACGGCCAAAACATCACTAGTGCAAAATTGCCCCGTTTAGACTTATTTTTGAACTTAAAAGGTTTGAAAGGGTATTTAGATTTAAGTATTTTGTTTCATTATCTTTACAAGTAGTTACTGACTATTTTTAGAGTATTTTAAAAGTGGTTTGAGATCTTTATGAGTTTTTAAGAATTAATGGTGAATTTTGAAAGGAAAGATATTTTGTTAAAAATACGTCGTTTTCAAGTTTTTAATGATTTTTCAAACTTGTTATTTTCAAGTGATATTTTAAAGGAATATTGTAAAACATATTATAAGTATTTTGGGAGTATAAATATCTTATATAAATATCTTGGAAAATATCTTATATAATATCTTGTTTTAGATTATAAAACAAAAGGTTTAGACAAGGGTTAGTAATTGCTTAATGGCCAAATGGTTAAATTGTTTAATTAATTTTTAGAAAAGTAATTAACTATGCTTTCTAATAATCCAACAAAGTAATCTTATCTATTTATGAGAGTTAAGATTGATGTCGAGTAGGGACGGAGCAATAGAGCTCTAACCTACCGGTCTTTCCTCTTAACCAAGGAATAGGTAATTGGAAAATGCCGAAAACGTGTTAATCTAGTTGATTTTTTATTGCTTATGGAAATCATTAATACTATACTTAACACTAAAAGCCAACTAGGTAGACTTATCTATTTGCAAGATTGAAGAATGAAGTGTCTAGGTAAGGCTTGGAGTAACCGGTTCCCAAACTTACCTGGCTTCACTCTTGGGCGAGGAATAGTTAAGTTGGAATGTCGAAAACGAGTTAAGCGTACGAATTGTGATTTGTATAAGCAATTGTCTTTATAACTTGATAGTTAACTAGTCAAATGCTGAGCTTGTCCGAATATGAACTTATATCTTTAAAACAAATGTTTGTAAAGATAGTAACAAGTAGGAAAGTGATTTGGGTTTGCTTGACAATGTGTTAATCACATTCGTCTTTAACCTTTTTATTATACTTAGGAATGTAAATAGATCTTTACAAGAATTATTTAAAGATAAGGAAAAGCAAAATGCTTTTGGGTTTGTAGTGACAATGTTTAAGTAACATTTGTCTTAAACCATTTGAATGGATTTGTGAAAGCACTTGGATCTTTAAAATGGAATTTTGAAGGAAATAATACGTAATGGAATCTTTTTGAAAAAGATAGAAAAAGTAGAAGTTTATTAGATAAATGAAGTTTACTAATAAAGGAGTTTAGTTAGCGAAAAGGGTTAATTAAATGGAAGAGATTAGGAGTTACTTAAAAAACTTAATCATACTTTGTGTGGTTTGATTGTGTTTTGGATGATGATATTGTTTTGTATGTTTATTTGTTTACGGAAGTAACCTAGACGTTGTTTCCATTTACAAACATCTACCTTATACCAGATAGTCGATTAGTCGTCTATTGAAATTGACCAAATATGACTTAAGAAGTTATCGAAATGCTTCACGATTTCATACCAATAAGAACCCCCGGGGAGGAGTATTGGTACGAATAGCTTTCACTTACTTATGAGAGAACCAGAATTGAGTTAACCGGAAATTCATCGATTGGTTTTGAAGAGTCTGGTAAATGGGAAGAGTGTACTTATATGAGATGACTCGAATCCGAAACCACTTCAAAACCATATACGTGATCTATGTTCCGAAAGTGGTTGAGAAGTGGAATATTATAGAGTTGAACTGTCAATCCTAAGGTTAAGTCCAAAGGAAAGGTCGGCGTTAACATTTTGAACAATGTTATCGTATGGGACTGTCTATCTTAAGGAGCACTCTAAGAGGTAGGACATCATTAGCATTCATCGGAGGACTTATGCAGGGAACCTATGTGGAGGTTCGAGATCTGTTTGAGATGCTCGAATCCATGTAGTGATTCGTGATCTGTTCGAGATGAAGGAGTCCATTTGAGGATTCGTATTTTGTTCGAGTGATGAGGACTCGTGTGAGAGTTGCCGAACATAGCTTTGACGTTGGAAAAATGACAGAAAACAGAGAAAGGGCATGGCCAGGGGGTTTAGCAACCTCAAGGGTATAACAACTCCACCTCTACAGATGCTTATCTATTGTTGCTAGCAGGAGTTGGTATGGCTCGTATCACACACCGAGGGTGGTCTAGTTTATTTACCTTAGAGTATATCCCATCTAGAGATATATGTTGCTCAGAAGGTAGTTTCTGATCCTTGTCATGGATTTGGGATTCGGCTAGATCTGAGGAGATCTCCGCGGAAAATCCATTATGCGAACACGCCTTAGCAGTATTGATTGTATACCTATTATTGTTGTGGCATTCACACATCAACTATTTGATATGACTTATGTGCTACACCCTAGACATTATATATCATATCACTATATATTAAACCTAATGAATAGTTGGTTTCTTTTAGGGAAAACCCGTTACGGGAATCTATACGGTCTCAATGGTTAATGTTACTAGTCACTCATATTTCTTGAGTTTTCTCTGGTTTACCAGACTGATCCGAGTGTTATTTTCTTATAATGCTTGGGTCAGCCCGTGTATGTTTCCAAATTTAGCTTTGGAAGCTTTGGAGATTCTGGAGAAGAGTTGGAGTTCTACCTGTCATAGTATTTATTTCCGCTGCATTACTTTGTGTGTATCATCAGCATTTGTTAGGACAGGTTGTTATAACTGTTAGGGCTGATTACTGTAACTCTGAAAATTTTTGTATCTTAGAATGACAGTTTATACTGTCTTTTGATTCTATATATGATCGTTCCATTGTGAGATTCTGACATTGTGTTACTCATTCCTTGTTCTATTTCTTTTTCTTTTTATTTACTCTAACAATTCGTCTTTTTGGCACTTGGGTGCTCGGCACATGAATACCGTGAATGTATTAGTATCAACATTTGGGGTCGAAAAGGCGAGTCATTACGGATAATAATAACTACTATAAGCTAAGCCACCCCACCTTCAAGCATCGTTACCGTAATCACTCCATCCTTAACTTGTGTTGTAATAACAAGAGAGTTAGAACAACAAATGTTTGGTGAATAAAAATCTTGAGTCTTACCATTTCAATACTTAGGCAGTATATTTCAAAATAAGAATATGTCTACGTACATAAAGCCATTTAATACTTCTTATAAGGGAAGGGGGCAGGTCCACAATCAACCACTTAATACCTTCCATTCCCAAAGCAGGTTTCTAAATCCCATAACCCAGATCCTACATCATAAATATCTGACAATACAAGAGATAGTACCCAAGCCACTTAATACAATTTATTGGAAAATAGGTAGACTCTGGCCATTTAAGACCTCAATTGAGGTAGACCCCATCATTTAACACCAATTCCCAAGGTGAACTCCTCAATGGTAACTATCTAGCTGACATCATATGAAATCTCTCGAGTCACTTAATACTTCTTTATGGAAAGGCAGACCATCAATTAATCACTTAATACCTTATTCTGAAGCGGACCCCTATCAAAATACCACCTAACGTGCCTAATAACTAGCCCCTTGGCCATTTAATACTTCATTTAGAGAAAGCGGCGGTCCCTCAAACAACCACTTGACACCTTAAGACCCTGAAGTTGGCCCTTCTTATTATGGCTCATACTCATAATGACGTCTCATGTTAATCCGACCATTCGTAGGAACTGGTAATCAGATTAGCTAGGAAGATTTATCCTATAGAATTTAGGACTAACCTCACATCATCACAAATTTTTATCATAGAAGACGTATCATATCAATAGGAAGTGTACACAACTGCTGATAGCCTCAAAGTGAAGGGCAAACTTCTGTCGTGCAAATCTACTAACTTCGCATCCCTATGACTTAGCCATAATTTAAATACTCTCCATTTATATAATTCTCGTTTACCGTTTCATAATTTAGGCCTTATAAGGAATCTTCCTTATTATGCCTTAAAATATTAATTACCTTCCTAAAGGGGGAAATTAATGACAATTACTACCTAATTAACTTCGCAATTGTACGCCATAATTATACGTTTATTACACTAATAGAAATAATTTATATTCACACCTAATAAATTCTAAGCGTACGGATTATACGCCCTAAATTAGCATTAAACGTCAGTTCTTTTAACCATAATACTAATACCAGTCCTTTTCCTTCAAATTCTCAAGATTTCAATATCCATAACAATGGATTCTAATTCGTAACAAGGATGAAATATCCATAACCAAAACTGCAATAAATAGACCTGTAAATAGAAATAGTAATCCAATTTTTACATCAATTAAGTGGAATATCCTAAACAATAGGAATTGCAATTCTAATTTCATATTCTATTCAACTCCTCTTTTACAAAGAAATAAACAAAGGAATTTTGTGTGGAATAAGTGGTGTAAACAATGAATATGATTCGTGCTCTACACCCTTATTTCATTATTGAAAACTCACAATTTGAATCAAAGAAAGAGGAGAAGTGGAATAGACTTTGGAGTTATCCAAAAATTGCACAAACAATATAAATTCCATCAAATTAACATAAATAATTGAGAATCTCCATTTAGAATTGACATTTTCAAATAAAAATGAATTTTGGGATATTTTAACTATTTTGTTTTCGCAATCCCAAAATCCTGAGGCATATTCAAATCCATAGATATATACTAATCAACTACTAAAATAATAATACTAAGGTTCCCACTCATAGTTGGTCCTTAGCTTTGTTTCTCTTTAGATTTGCAACGCCCATTATCATCTCCTTCAGATCTCTTCTTTTTGATATATACAATAAGAATTTGCGGGCGCGTGTGTGTATTAGATTCATATAGGTTGGAGGAGAAGAGATTTAGAAATTAAATAATAAACAAAGATAGATTAGAATTTCTTACCTGAAACTCTAATGGAGTTTTCTGAATCTAAGATGAGATAAACTGTCAGAGCTTCGTTGATGTTCCAAAAATATTTTTGAATAAAAGTGAGGGATCTAGTATCTTATTTATAGTGTTTGAAATGCACTAGAACCGTAGGATGAAAATAGGTCAAAAATGGATAAATCTGGAGCGTACAAAGCAATCAAAATCTAGCCATGGCACAGGAAGCAGTCAACCTCTTCCTTCCAAGCGGTTGACCTCTTAAGGTCTGGGGGTCGACCTCTTCGCCCTATTTTGGAAAGATTATTAAAATTTTGAGCCGTTGTTTATTTAATTTCCTAATTACTCTTAACGTTAATTGTTAACTTTAACATTTACTTAACCCCGTCTAATCATAATTAATTTCAAATTAGGGAATTAATTATTTTATTTGAATTTAAATTCGAACTAAATTAATTTAAATATGAAAACTTCAAACGCTCATAACTATTTCGTTTGAGCTTCATTTTCGGCATATTATATATGAAAATAGATCAAAATTTCGCCACGAACTCAATGACATAACTTTCATGGTTAAATTTCAACTTTTACAAAATTTCCATTTTTATCCCTACCATAATTAATTGAATTTCTCTTAATTTACTTATCTAATTAGGGTTGATTTTATGAGGTGTTATAGAGGTGCTTTGACCAGGCCTTTGTGGCAGGATCAATGGCTTTTCCTTCGCTCCTTATTACCTTATAGGCAATGATTTAGGCTTTGATTTCCTTATAGTTCATTTCTTTCATTTGATTATCAATTCCGTAGATATACTTGTCTCGATCTCTTTATTCATCCATTGTAGGAAAGTATGGTCTAAAATGTTCGGCATTGCATGTTCTTTCTATTACATTGCAAAAAGGTTAGCATAGTTGGTAAGTCCCTAGCAGGATTACTTTGTGGATAACAAAGAGTCCTTCCCAGTTTGGTCCAAGTGGCTCATCCGTTGGATTTTTATTATTTGCCATGACCTTTCGGAGTACCAAGTCTCCTTTTTGGAATGATCTTTCCTTAATTCTGGAGTTATAGTATCTTGGTATCCTTCGTTGATATTTGGCCATCCGTATGGAAGTTTCATCCTCTAACTCATTGATCAAATCTAGGAATTATTTTTTCAGCTTTTGTTTGGGATTGAAAACACATCCAATCCTCCGATGGGATGGTATTTCAACTTCAATTGGTAGAATTGCTTTGCATCCAAATGTCAAAGAAAATGGAGTATGTCCTGTTGCAGTCTTAGTAGGAGTTCGATATACTCAAAGCACGAGCGGTAGCTCTTCTACCTAATTTCCTTTTGCTTTGTCCAATCGTTTCTTGAGGATAGTCTTAATGGCTTTGTTAGCAGTTTTAATGCCTCTATTAGCCTTAGGATGAGCTACGGATGAAAAACTTTTGATTATTCCATTCTTGTTGCAAAATCTGGTGAATTCCTCACTTTTAAATTGAGTTACATTGTCGAATATCATTTTATGTGGTATTCTAAACCGGGTGATTATGTTCTTAATCACAAACTTTAGTACTTTCCCCGATGTTATATTTGGTAATGATTCTACTTCTACCCATTTGGTAAAGTACTCGATAACTACGACTGCAAACTTTGCTCCACCCTTAAATATAGGCAATAATCCAATTAAGTCGATTCCCCACACATCAAATGGCTATGGACTTGAGATTAGATTAACTCAGTGGGGGGAATATGTTGAATTGCTGAAAATCTCTGACATTTCTCACATCTCTTTCTGTAATTCACTGCATTGTTATTCATATGGGGCCAATAGAAACCTTGCCTTGTGACCTTTTTTGGAAAATTTTATGCCATTAGAATGATCCCCACTGAACCCTTCATGGGCTTCTCTCAACAATTTTGTGCCACTTTCTGGACTAATACATCTTAAGTAAAAGAGCGAATATCCTTTTTATAAAGTGTTCCATCCATCATAATAAAAGTTAGAGTTTGGTGCCTTATCTTACCAGCTTCCATTTTATCTTTTTGTAGTTTCCCTTCTACCAAGTATTTAACAATGGGCGTCATCCAATTGATTTCATATTGATGATCTATTTTCGTACGAAAGGTTCCTTTAGGTTTTCACCATTATCACTTCTTGGTTCATTTTCCTTCTTTTTGATAAAGATCGGGTATATATGTGATTCTTTGATAAGTTCATGATAGCAGCGGTAATTTTTCCACTCGATTTTCTTTTCCAACATTGTGGATAATTCGTTTGAATATATTTCATGACTTTGTTGATAATCCATATTGAGATTATGTAAAGATTGGTCTACAATAATAAATATCTTGGAACTTACATACTGTTATTGTTAATCTTTGTTGAAATCCAATAGTTATTTAGGACATTCCATGTTGGTCCTACTGCTTTGTTACTATTTGAGATTTCCGAGATAAGACTTTGGCTCTTCATTTTTGGATGATCTTTCTGAGTTTAGACTGAATTTCATAGCCAACAACATTCTTATGTATAAGTCAGGGTAGTATTTAAATATTACTCTGTTGGATGGCGATTGAACCTCTAATTGGTTGGGCGACTAATTGGTTATTACTTAAATTTTTCTTCCTTTTGAGTCAAATAGTGGTTTTCTATTCCATCAAAGGTTGAGGGTTTGAGCTGGAGCGATGTTATATTACAGAGAACTTATTTCGTCTCAAGGTATTAACTATTATGTCTTGGCTTGCTTTGTGGCTAATGACTTCTTGTCTTGTTTCATTCTTTACCTTACTCTTTATGGTTGGAGTGATCCATATAAAAATCCTTTTTGAATTTCCTCTCACAGCTCCACTCATTTCTCTTGAGCTTCTTATTATAGATGCAAGATTATTCTTGGTCATGGTATGGTAATATATATATATATATATATATCTATCATTCCAACTTTTTTGATATTCCTTGATCTTAGGTTGGCGCTCATTCACTCAGCCGCCATTACCGATTTATTTCCCATATGTTGATGATGGTGGTTACTTTTCCTTCTCAAATCTTTCCTTGTTTAAAGTAGAAGTAACGTATTTGAACATTAGTATGCTGAAACTATGAGGCGATCCATTAATGGCATTGGATTTTCCTTTCTCTACGTATAAGAATTTGTTATCGATACTCCAGATTTTAAGATTAAAATCCTGCTTTCATATCAATTTTTCCTTTCGACTGCCCAAAACCATGGTTTTCAATGAGGACTCCTCTGTCTTTTAACTTCTCGAAAGCTATTTCAATAATTAAAGAAATTTGATGCCTTAAGTAAGGGATTCTGTATCCATTGTCTGAAATCCGAATTCTGGCCTTGAAATCCCATAAGCTATTTTTTCGATTAGCCACTCTTTCTTGGTCTATATTGGTAATATGCAATTTCTTTTTAGAAAATTTTAAGGGATGACCTCATCAAAACATCCATCAGATTAAAATTATGACCATCACGATAAAAACTATATATTATTTGCAAATTGCTTTTGAAATAGTAATGTGTAAATTTTCTTAAATTAGTGGAATATTCAATAGTAATTAAACTCCCAAAATTCTTTATTTTAGACAAACGGGGTTTAAAAATGAAAATATTTTATCAAAATAAAGGGTGGTTTGTATTATCTCACCTTATTTGGTTAGGTAATATATTTAATGAAATCATGGAACTTTGAAGAATGATTTTTCAAAAAGCCAAAGGGCTACAAAAATAACCCCTCTGGGAATTGATCCAATAGGAGCGTCTGGGGGTATCTTTGACTTGAGAAGTCATATCAATTACCATGTTAGGAATGGTAAGCTTGGACTGCAGGAGTCAATCAACTAAAAACTGTCATCCTTCCATTTAGTCCCATCACAATCTTTACCTGTTTTTGGCTCTGCCTTACCCTTAATCGTATTGATTTGGTCAGGATTAGCCTCAATTCTTCGAGCATTATCCTTTGATATGTAAGCCTTGCATTCTTTAGCTCAAAGGGCTTTATTTTATAGTAGTAAGTTCCCTCATTTGTTACAAAACCTGTGTTTTCTTCATCTGATTTGGACATGGGGATTTGATTATATTCTGAGTATGCATCGATAAAAGATTACAACTTATGTCCACTTATGGCATCAACCAATGAATCTATTCTAGGTAAAGGATATCAACTTTGGAGCATGCCTTATTTAGATCAGTGTAATCGACGTACGCTCTCCCTTTTCCTTTGGACTCTTTAACTGGTATATGGTTAGTTGACCATTTGGGGTAAAAGACTTTACTAATGAATCCATTCTCAAGTAACCTTCAAATTATTCCTTATTAGCCTGAATTTTATCAAATTGCCTCTTCTTTTGTCAAACAGGGACAATATTTGGATCTTTATTTAGAGCGTGGCTCATAGTTGCTGGAACTACCCTGACTAGCTTGGCCAAATCACCGACCAACCTTCGGTTTCGCCTATAAGGCCCGACCGAAGAATCTCTTAGAGGGAGGACGGGTAAGACTATGGTTCTTCCTAAGATGGCTAACCAACACATCGACTAGCCTAAATCATTACTTATAAGATAGTAAGGGGCTCAAGCCTAAATCATCAATTATAAGGTGATAAGGGATGAAAAAATTCAAAGCTAAATCACTACCTAAGATGGTAATAAGGGCAGGAAAGTTTAAAGCCTAAATCACTACCAAAGATGGTAGTAAGGCACGAAAAAGTTCAAAGCCTAATTCACTACCTAAGATGGTAGTAAAGGGCGAAAAAGTTCAAAGATCTAAATCACTACCTAAGACAGAAGTAAGTTGTAAAGGAAACCAATCAGATAAGTGTGACTTCGTCCAAAGAATGGATCAAAGCAATTTTCTAAAAAGAAGTGTAATTAAGCACGACCAGTCTAACACTAAGCTTAAAAATAAGGCAACCTTCAAAGCAAGGAAAAAAATACCTATTACCCAGAACTAAAGATCTCATCATCAAATATGGACATTTGAAAAAGTTTGAACCTCTTGATCAGAAATATTCTAGTAAATAATGGCAATCTCCGTGATTACTCAAACTTCTAGTCTCCTATTAGCTGAGACTCGATGGATTTCTGGTGTTCTATCCAAATAAAACTATGGTATTATTACCAGATGGATTTCTGGTCTTCTATTCAAAAAAAATATGTTATTATTACCAAATGGATTTCTGGTCTTCTATTCAAACGAAATTATGGTATTATTACCAGATGGATTTCTGGTCTTCTTAACTAATGAATTTATGATCTTCTTGCCAGATGAATTTCTGGCCTTCTTATTAACAGAGAGTTTATGGATTTCTTTTTGATCGGATTTTTGGATTTCTAACCAGATCGGTTTTTGGTCTTCTTATTAATTAAATTTATGGACTAGTTGTCAAACGAATCTATGTGATTCTTTCCTAATGGATTTTTGGTTTTCATATTAAGTGAATTTATGGACTTCTTACCAGATGGATTTCTGGTCCACTTGCTAATTGAATTTATGGCCTTCTTATCGAGCAGATTTATGGTCTTCTTAATTAAACTTGGCTTTACATTGAAATTCAAAACGCTCCTTTATATAGAGAAGTAGACAAATTAATCCATGTCTTTACCAAATCCGAAAGGGTTTGTCTAAAATTCAGTTTAAAGTAAATAATGAAAGTCGTCATCATTTACTTTATGTTTTCAGGAGAACAAAATTAAAGAGAAAATCTCACAGAAAGTAGGAAAGGTGAGAAGATACTTGGTTTTACACTAAAGTGTAAAAAGATTCTTTTATACAAGGAGGAAGGCAAATGTTATCCTTTATTTTCTGACTACTATATTAAAAGAATAAACAGGAGGATATGAAAGCAATGAAAAATGGTGTTGCTACAAATATGTATATCAAGCATCTAAAGAAAGCATATCGAGCTTATAAATGCATGTCCAGACTTTATAGCATAGAGAACGGTATCGAGCATAAAAGTATTCTTGAAGTTTGTAGTGGTGTGTTACTAGAAATATACATGTCGAGTATTTAATGGGAACATATCGAGTTTGGCAAAAATAAGGGGTATCAAGCCAAAAGGAAGCAAGGTCATCAAGCACTCAAAGGTAGCGAGCTTCAAACACTTACCAAGACATGGCGAACGTCTAAAAGTAGGGGGTGTAGAACCTTTGTGATAGGAAAGATGTTGCATACTCAAGTGATTAACAGGTAAAAGGTATCGAACTTCTAAAGATGTCGAGCTCCAAGCATTTAACAAATGTAGGAGTTATCAAGCTTGAATAAAGGAAGAAAGGTGTCGAGCCTGGGCAACCGTGGAGGTTGTCGAGCATGTAAGGAAGAAGAGGTGTCGAGTCCTAACAACTTCTAAAGGTACCAAGCATATGACAAGCAAAAGTATTGTCAAATATCAACAACAGATCAAGGTGCCTAATCCACAGACACGTATAGATATCAAGCTACTACAGTAAGGAGTGTCGTAAAACAAGTAAAAAGAAGGATGTCAAGCACTAGTCTCAGAATGAAGATGTCGAGCTTCTAGAGATAATAAGCCTATGCGATATCAACTACCACCAAACTGTTATCATAATAACTGATGTCATGTAACAACCCTGGTCGAGATTATCTAGAATTAAACTTAAAAATATGATTTAATTTATCATAGTTAATCTTAAGATAAAATTGGGAATTTTATTAGTTATAATTTCTAAATTAAAAGGGATTTGGGATTAAATAAATTGGAAATTCAATGAATATCCTTTTGTGAAACTTGATTCTTATATTTGATAATATAAGAATAATTTTAGGAAAATGTGATAATTAAATATATGAAAATAATTTGTAATGTAAAAATGTGAATTATAAAGTTTCATTCACTTATTTATTATAAGTGGAGATTTGTGATAAAATATTTTTCGTCTCAAATTATTTCAACCAATGTTGTAAAATTTAGTAAAATGTTAATATTGAGATTGTTATTTAAATTTTTTACAATTTATGATTTATTTTTATTAAAAATAATGAGAATAACTTTTATTTTCAAAAGTTATATTTAATTTTACAAGATATTTCAATATTGATAGAAATGAGGATTTTTAACTTGTTAATTGGCTTTGGTAAATTTGAGAAATCAATCTATGATTTTATAAAACATTAATTAAAGTGAAAAATAGTGTTTTAAAGGAGAAAACAAAAGAAAATAATAACAGTTCTCTTATTGGGTCCATGCCAAACCCTTTTGGCCTAATTAGTAAGTATTAAGAAATGAGAAACAAGTTGTACTCGTTGTTTTCTCATTCTCATTTTTATCCGCCAAAAATCTAAAACTAAACTCTCATATATTCTCAAAACCTTAGCTCCAATAATCCCTAAATTCAAGTTGTAAATCAAAGGGCTTTTAGCTAATTCTAGTAGAAACTAAAAGAAGGTAATCTCCTCCATCTATTGCTGCATCTTTCAGTTAATTTAGTTTAGGAGTTCTAGTTCTAAGACCCTATTTTGGTTGTAATTTCTGAAATCAACTTAGGTCTTGTGGCTGAGAGGTGTTAGCTTAGGAGAATCCGGGATTATTTCATCAAATTCAAGTTCTTATAAGTGAGTTTACCTCACACTTCTACCTCTAAATGAAAGCTTGTAAACTGTTTGGTAATTGGTTGAATCTATGATTAAATTGCTCTCAATCGCTTGTGTTATTTGTAGCTTATGTTATGAAATTCTTAGTTCGTTGAAATAATCATCCTGTAATCCTCTTTAACATCAATTTGTAGTTGTTTGTATGCTTGCATGAGTGCAAAATCAGTGCTCCAGACCTCAAGACCATCAACGATGGAAAAACGAGTGAAAATGGACTGTCGGGGGGCTACCAGCATCGCCTGAGGTTCAACCCAGGCGCTGCCACTAGTGAACCGGTCCTACCAAATAGGTGCACCGGTCGTGACCTGGGCTGAGCCCTAGGTCATGCCGTGTGGCCTCCCGTTCACGCCCATTCGCCCATTCGTTCGTCTGTTTGCTTCCTTGATGCTATTTGCTTGTTTTTGATGCCTATTTCATGCTAATTTCAATGCTATTTTCGGATTTTGATTTAGGAATTTATGAATTCATTTTTGAGTTTAAATACCATAGAGTTGTTTTATGGGTTCATGGCATAACACACAATTTTTGTCGCATGTTTTCAACTAGAGTTTTCAAAAGGATGATTTTAAAATCAAACCGTTTTCTCTAAATCGTTTTATGTATAAAATTATTTCTTATATAAAGAATATTTGAAAGTGTGCGTGTATATATATATATATATTTATTATTTACATAATAATGATTTTGAAATATAAATTAGGATATTTCTAATCAAATGTTTAAATACCTATATGAGTATGAAAATATGAGTATTTATAGTTTATAATGTAAATAGACTTATATATATATATATGGTCTTTGGAATATGGTTTATAAACTAAAAATGTTTTGTGGAATTTTGAATTTATATATAAGTGTATTTTTAGAACAATTCGGATTTATGGAGTATTTTATCAAATGGTGAATATCTGTATAGAGTTGAATAACAATTGAGTTTGTGGATTTTTAAAATCAATAGTTTGAAAGTATGTATATAAATAAAGGGTTTTAGAAATCATTTTCTATATTAAATTATATTATTTACTTTCAAAACCAAAAACCCTTATTGGATTTTTATTGAACTTAACCTTTGGCCATTTATATGCTATTTTAGTATTTTTGTGTAACTTTTGGATCTAGAGATAAAAACATTTTGAGAACCTTAATTCTATAATATGGGGAGTACTAATAATTGACTTAGTGTTATTGATTGGTTTAAATGCTTTCAAAGTAATGCTTCGTCGAATATGGTACATCTCATTGAATAGAATGTTTGAGTGGAATTTACTAAACCATTAGCGAACACTTGAATTTCAATGTAACGACCCAGAATTTCTATCATTCAAAATTGGGATATTTAATTGATTTTAAATATACACAAGTTGATTATATAAGTTAAATAACTTATATTTTGAATATAGTGATTTAATTGGATAATTAAATTGTTAATTTAATATTTGAAATTGTAGAAATAATTTGATTTTGAATTTAATGTGAATGAAAATGATTTATAAAGTTGAATTAAATTCTATTTGAATTACAGTGATGTTAGTAAACTTTTGAAATTGAATTAAAAGTTAATTTATAGAAATTGAATATTTTAATATTTAATTAACGTGTAAAAATAGTCATTTTTGATATTGTCTTGGATTTTGACGAAACCGGTTTCATTGGATCCGTAATGTTATATTATTGTAGGATTTCAAATTTCGTGACAATCGGATTTACGGTTTAGTCGTGGCAAGCTGAAACGCGTAGAAATTTAATTAAGTAAATTTTAATTTAAATAAGTCGATTCGAAAACCTATCTTCGAAATACGATCGAATTGGCACTCGATATATATTCATTGTGTTCAGAATAGGGGTAAAACATTATAAACGCCAAGCGGCACGCTTCGTTTGGAGTTAGAAAATTTTGGCGATGAATAGTGTCGCGAAATTTTCTATAAAAGGCCACAATATTTTCTATTTTCACAAAACCCTAATCTATCTAGGTTACAGCCGCCACCCCTATCTTCAATGGCTGAAAACACTCCTCCTTCTTCCCTCAATCTCTCTCAATCCATTAACAATTAGAAGACACTCTCAACTACAATGTTTTAGAGCTCGATGAGAGCTACGAATCCATATGGTGATGATCATGATTAGATCATCGTGGAGGCCAATTCTTTACCGCTAAGTCTCGCCATTCATGCACATTTTTCGTGGTCGATGGGGGGCCGAGTTCAACGAGATTCAGGGCATTGGTGAGGGGGAGTGAGACGCACGTAATGGTGGTGGTCGATCGTGTTCCGGTCGTCGATGGTGGTCGCGATAATTGTTTGAACGTCGGCGGCTGTATGTGTTTGATCAAACGTGATAAACCTGGGGGGAAGAATATGATAAGCACGGTTCAGATCTACTTGGACAAAAATCAAGGGTTGCGATTAAAAGTAGGGTTTAAAAATAAAATAAAATTGTAAATTAATTTATATAATAATTCGTGTAATGTTTAAAATAGCGTAAGTTCTTCATACGAGGTCCGTTTTTGACGAAACAAGTTGCGTCGGGTTCGTATTCGCGAACACTATGCGGTGGAACTAGTTTGGAGTTGATTGGAGCTAGTGAAAATTTTGGATAAAATTAAACGCCTATTTAATTTTATTCGGAATAAAACACTACAACGTCGATTGGAACCAAAGTGAGTACAACTCACTCTATCTGTCTCGCTTATATTTTTATATAAGTGAGAATAAATTTATTTTATGCTAATTGATGATTGTTTGGATGATATATGATATATTATATATATATATATATATTGATTGGTTTGGATATATTTCTGCCTATTGGAGCAGATGAGACCCTATATGTTCCCGTGTATGAGCAGATGACCTTTTGTACACACGTCTGCCTCGAAGTGGACATTGTACATATTTTCTCATAAGTATATTTGTTGCAGGTGACAGGTTGGAGGGATCCAACTAGATTCCTCACCAGTGTTGATTTTATTTACAGATATTGATATATATGTTGTTATCATAAGATATATGATTTTGGATGCCAGGATTGATATGATTGATGTGATCACCTTATTTAGCGCTTTTGCCGCATTGGGCTTTATTTTGGAGATTTAAAATATTAAATTGATGATTTCAATTTAATAAGGAATTCAAAGTGATTTTGAAAATATATGATTTTTGAATTGTAAAGGAAATGAATTTATTTTAAATAAATAAGAAGTTATAATTTTACTGTTATAAAAAATTACAGCTTTGTGAAATTTAAGCAAAATTATGATTTTGAGATAGGGATTTAACTATTTTGTAAATTAAGTTAAATTGAGACTTTTGATTTATTATAAATGGTTTATTTATAGATAAGATTTATAAAAATTGAATTTTTAAAAATCAAAATGATGGAATTATTAAGGAGTTTTTATAAGTGTTAAAATGAAGTTATAAATGGATTTTATAAGTGAATAGGATTTATAAATTATGAAGTTACATAAAAAGAATGAAACTATAAATAAAGAGATTTATAAGTAAATTACTTATAATTGGATTTTGGCATATAAATGATATAAATGAGATGTGTTAATAAAGGAATTTTATAAATGGAAGTTTTTATAAAATAGAAATGTGATTTATAAACATTGTTTTATAAATCCGAAATCAATTGAATTTGGTAAAGGAAATATATTCACGATTTTGGACAATGGATAATCCTTTAATAAATATGTAGAAATAATGAATTTGGTAAAGGAAATATATTCACGATTTTGGACAGTGGATAATCCTTTAATAAATATATAGAAATAATGAATTTGGTTAGAGAATTATATTCACGATTTTGGACAGTGAATAATCTTTAAATTAAATAAATGTTTTGGGAAGTGATTTTTAAATGGATTTAAATGGTTTGAAGATGTTTTAAAATGTGTTAAGTGTCGAATACATAGATTTCAACATTCATTGTTGAAATAGACATTTCGAGAAGTAAGGAAAGCATGGACTATAACACTGTTGTTATAGTAAATGATTTTCGAAAGAAGATGTTTTGTATAGTATATGGGATTTATATATCTATCTAATTATCGAATCCCTATACTAATGATTTTGGGTTGTCGTGACGATGTTTTACGCAACATTCGTTTTGACCCAAATAAATAAATATGTTAAAGAGAATGATTTCCTTAAAGAATAAAATATATACTTAACCATGATTTAAGTATATGTAATATTTTCTAAATGTTGAAAATAAATTCAATTGTGGATTCACTTATTATTAAATAAGCATATGGAAATGTTTTCCAAAATAGTGAAATATTGAAATGGTTTTGAGATTATATCTATTTAAAGATAATTTGAAGTGAATATTTGGGAAGTGATTTAATTAACAGAAGATTAATTAAAAGGGCCTAAAGATTGCTTATGGGGCTAAATATTTGTTTGTTGCTTTGATAGTTAAATAACCGACTGTCAAATTTGGCCAAATTTTTAGTTCCTCGACTTGACGTGGGAACTATTTAGTTGTACACTTAGTACGTAGCTGTAACAACCCACAATTTTACGATTATATATTTAAATATTATATTTAAATATAGCATCATTAGTTGGATTAAATTCCAAAATGTGACTTTTTGTAAACAGTCGAATTGGGTCTTGAGACCACTTCCATTGATTTTAAAAGGACGTTTACAACTTATTTGAGTATAAACATCGATATGTTTGGAGTTGATTAGGATTTTGGTATTTTCATTTGGGCTTTGGGTTCGGTTCTAGCCGACTAACCCAATAATAGAACCCAAACTCTTCTACCAAATACCCTAACTCCTCTCCCCTTCATTCATTCTACTCATAATAATTCCTAACACTCAAGCTAAATGAAAATTAGGGAAAGAGATGAGATTAGAAATTCCTAAGCCATAGTTCTCTTAGGAAATTCAAATTCAAGTTCCAAAATCAAAGAGAAGCTTAGGTAAGCTTCCTCTTAATCTTCTCCATCTCTATCTCTCTTCAATTTTCAGAAATTCATATAACCTAACTTACGAAATTCATTTCATTTGATAATAGATTGAAGATTCTAGAGGTGTTGTTGAAGAGAAATCAATCTTAGCTTGTTTTAGAGCTTCTCATTTCTATATTTGGGTTTAAAGGTGAGTTCTTGAACTCACATCTAGGTCTATAGCTTTCATTGTTGTTAGGTATGAATTCCTAACATCTATTTCATGTCCAATTGTTTTTTATTTGAATTGATTTGTTGAATTTTCCAATTTTGATATTTTGAAGTCAAAATCTTTAAAGATCCTATCTTGGATGTTTGGACATGTTTTTGGTGGTGTATCAAAGAGCCTATAGGGATGAGTTTTCGATTGGCATAAATCCTTAGCATCCATCGCTCGTTCGATCGCTTCCGGTTTGGATTTGCCCTCTTTGGGCTAGGCTGATTTTTGCCTAGCAAAAAAATCCAGACGTCTGATAGGGGTCCTTGGAAAATGACAAAAAATAACAAATGCAGAAAAAAAATAGCAGAGACAAAATCCAGACGTCTGGTTAAACCCAACTAGACGTCTGGTTCTGTGCAATTTTGCCTATTTTGGATGTTTTTGAGTGGATTTCCAATTTTTATCGATTTTTGTTGATCTGGTTAGTTGTTGTCAATTATTATCGACTTTGATGACTTCAATTATGGATTTTTGGGAATATCCATTTGATTGGGATTTGATATAGATTTTTATAGTTTGAATTCACATCGTCGAATGTGGATTTTTGGTGATAGATTGTTTTTACAATCATTTCTGTGATTTGTCACTTTTAAATACAAAGGTTTCTATACTAGTAGTAAATACTCAAACTCTTTCACAAAAACGATTTCAACGTTAATTTTAATACAAAGCTCGTTTTTAAAACCGTTTTCCAATCTATTAGTATATACAAACATTTACCTCATTCGTATGAGAAAATTAATTAAACGATTTAGCAAAACAAGTGGTATGAAACGCTTGCGTTTACTTCGTCGGTTAATTCTTGGACTTGTTCGATTAAAATCTCGTGACAATTTTCGAGTGGACATCTACAATCTATTCGTAAATATTTAAGTTAAGCCAGTGGTTATGGGACATGAAGCTAAACTCATTTATTTACTAGCTTAGAGTAATTTACACTTATCGATCAATGATGATCATTTTGTGATTTAGACTAGCGATGTGCGATGTCTCTTTGTTTGTGTGGGGGACTAAACCCCGTTTCAGTGGAGCTTCGGCTCAAATTGGTGGGGTAGCGACCCATGGCCTTCAGGCCGTTTGTGGAGCCTCGGTTCAAACTTTATGGTTAGCGACCATGGAATAGCGTTTCGTTTATGATACACGTGTTGGTGAGTTTTCATGCTCCCGTTTGTGATAGGCCTCCCCCTTTGTGTTTTTTGAATTTCTAATTATTGATTTCTAGAATTTGTGTTTCACCAATTTTTGCGATTTGCATTGATATGTTTTGTCAATATTTGAGGTATGGTGAATAAGCAAAAGAATATGACATTCTTTTTGGTGTTTTCGAGAAAATTTGAGATATTATATGATTTTCGTTGCTACCATATACATTTGTCATATCTCTTATCCTATCTCATCTTGTATGATATTTATAGCTAGACTGATCCGTTTATTACTTTTCTTCTAAAATAATACTCGGGTCAGACCGAGGTGTTACAGGTGCTTCCACTTGACTTCTTAGCAGGGACTAGCTTCTGACTTTTGGCTAACTACTTTAGCTTAGTAGTTTTTGTTTTTTATACATTGGAGATAGAGACTCCTTGATGTAAACATATTCTTTTGTCTAGCACTTGTACCTATTCTTTTGTGATGTAGTGGATCTTGTATGACCACTACTTTGATGTACACTTCTATGTGTTATATTCATATCTGTTTCCGCCTTAGTGATGTGAATATCTGTGACTGATTTTGTGTTATGCTTATTTTATATTTGTTTCCAAAGGCCGCATAGCCACTGTGTAGTAGCTTGGAGGTTGTATTTGATATGTCGGATTTCCTCTTGAAATGAAATGCATGATATACTATCTGACATATCGGTACTTGCACAAAGCAATTACACAGATGGTCACTCCTCAACAGCCTTATTCTTCATGCTAGTCGATGGCATTACCACGTAGTGTCCTTGGCTAGTGTGGGTATAGAGGTGGGGCGTCACAGCTTGGTATTAGAGCCAAACTTCGGAACAACGTAGAATAATCTAGCAAGGATCATTGTCCTAAGTCTCTCTTAAGAATCGTGCCTTAGGATTTAATTCAAGTCATAGGACCCGTTTTATCCTATTTTCTTTTATGATGCCTTGTTTTATCAATCAAGTTTGTTTGATTTTCATTCTGAGAATAACCTTTTTCCTCTTCTTTCTTTCTTTCTTAAAGAAGAGAAATGGTTAGACATGTACGTCCCAGCGCCGGTCAATCTAGTGCTACTCCTCAGGTGGCGTATTCATGTCTGCCCAACAGCTTTTGGATCTTGTAAAGAATGCCCAAGCTGCCGGACCCATTCCTGAGCCTACTCGTCCAAAATCCAGGTTTGCACGCTTGTGCAGTGATTATACCAATTTGGGTGGAAGGCCATTCAAGGGTTCAGAAAGCATTATAGAAGTCCAAGCTTGGCTTAGAACATGCGATCTCATCTTTTCTCGCATGAACCTTGTGGATCTACATCGTGTCCAAGTGGCTTCTAGCATGCACCAGGAGAGAGCATTAGATTGGTATGAGCTTTTAATTTCGGAAATTGTTGAAGCGGATCTTACTTGGGAGCAATTCCGGGAAAGGTTCGAGTTAAAGTTTGTGCCAGAAGCTGAAAAAGTAACTTTAGCCCGACGCTTTATTGACCTTGTTCAAGGTGAATCTTCTGTGATAGAGTGTGTCGCATCTTTTGAATCCCTCTCTAAATATAGGGTCGAGTATATTAATACCCCATTGAAGAAAAATCATAGGTTTATCTATGGGTTGAATAAGAATCTCAAAAAGTCTTTACTTCTAAAACTAGAAGTTTCTTTCGATTAGCTTGTAGATATCGCTCCTCGACTAGAAGAGGCCGATAATGAAAGTGATGTTTAAGTTGTCGGTGCCAAGAAGAACTTCAACAACAACAAGAAGAGGCAACTCGACAGTAAGTTCAAAGGCCCTAATCCCAACAAAAAAGGGAAGCAAGCAACTTCGTTGGCAAAGACTCCTACCTCTAGTTGTGGAGAATGCTACAATTGTGGTTCTAGGGACCATTATGCAAATAAGTGTCCGAAGCCTCTTACTTGTCGCTATTGCAAAAGTTCGGGTCATTATAAATCTTCATGTCCCAAACTTCAAAGCAAGAACGAGGGAAAGCTCAATGCTGTGCAAGCCCCTAGTAACACTTCTCTTGGTCAAGGTATTTCTCATTCTGTCCTTGATGGCATTATTATGTTTCATGATCATCCTATTCGAGTTCTTTTTGATACGGGTGCATCTCACTCTTTTATATCAAAGGAACTTATTGATACTTTTTCTTTAAATGTTGTGGCTTTGTTGACTTCACTGAGAATTGCGAATCCGGTTGGTGGATCCGCAACACTCAGTTTATTTTGTAAAGATGTCAAGATTATTTTATGTGATTATGCTTTCCGAGCCGATTTGCATGTTTTGCGTTACTTTAGTTTCGTAATGATTTTAGGAATGGATTGGCTTAACTGTTATGAAGCCCACATCCTATGTCCCGAGAGGACTATCCATCTTCGATATCCTCAATCTGTTAAGCAGATTTCTATTGTTCATAAAGGTCCAGATTCATATTCGGCGGCATCCTTATATTCTCTAAATCCACATGATGATGATGATGATGAGGAAGATGTCATTTCCCTCATTCACGTTGTTCGTGAATTTCCCGATATATTTGAACCCGTTTTAGGATTACCACCTAAGCGAGCAATTGAGTTCAGAATTAATCTAATTCCTGGAGCTCTACCTATCACTCGTCCTCCTTATCGTATGTCCAATAAGGAAAATGAGGAGATGCGTAAACAATTATCCGAATTGGAAGCAAAACAGTTTATTCGTTCTAGTTCCTCTCCAAGGGGAGCTTCGGCTATTTTTGTGAAGAAATCCGATGGTACACTTAAGGCTTTGCATTGACTACCGCAAGCTTAATGATCTCACCATCAAGAATAAATATCCCTTACCTCGGATTGATGATCTATTCGATCAACTTTACGGTGCTAGAGTCTTTTCACAGTTAGACTTAGCAACCGGTTTTCATCATCTTCGTATTGCAGAGGATAACATTCCTTTGGCATCGTTCTGTACTTGTTATGGATCTTATGAATGGCTTGTTATGCCATTTGGTTTGATGAATGCTCCAGCTTATTTCGTAGACCTTATGAATCGAGTTTTCAAAGACTTCCTCGACCGATTTGTTCTCATCTTTATTGATGATATTCTTATTTATTCTAAAACCGAGGAAGAGCATGAAAAACATCTTTGGATTGTGTTGGAAACTCTTAGGAGCAATCAATTGAAAGCAAAATTTTCTAAGTGTCACTTTTGGCAATCCCATGTGAAATTTTTAGGACATATTATTTTTGAATCCGGAATTTCCGTGGATCCTTCAAAGATTAAGGCGATTCAAAATTGGAAGAGACCGGGGAGTGTGACGGAAATTCGTAGCTTTCTTGGATTGGCGGGCTATTATCGTCATTTCATAAAAGACTTTTCTAAAATTTCTATGCCTCTTACTAGTTTAACAAAGAAGGGAGTTAAGAACATTTTGGTCAGACAAATGTGAAGCTGCTTTTCAAAAATTAAAAGAACTCCTTTCCGATGCTCCTATTCTTGTGATTCCCGAGGGGAACCAAGACTTTGTTGTTTATACCGATGCTAGTCGTGTTGGTTTGGGAGCCGTTCTCATGCAAAGGGAACGTGTTATCGCTTATGCTTCTAGGCAATTAAAGCCTACCGAGACTAGATATGCCACTCATGATTTAGAGCTCACGGCCATTGTTTTCGCCGTTAGAATTTGGCGTCATTATCTTTTGGGAGAGAAATTTGTTCTCTACACTGATCATAAATCTTTGAAGTATTTGTTCTCTCAAAAGGAACTTAATTTGCGTTAATGACGTTGGCTCGAATTTCTTGCATCTTATGATCTTGATATTCTCTATACTCCCAGAAAGGAAAATCATGTTGCCGATGCCCTTAGTTGAAAGCAACAAGCGGTTGTTTCCATGATGATATCCGAATGGAATGATCTCGAGACTTTGTCTACTTGTGAGATTCGAGATCGTGAATCCAATTCGTGTTCATTTCTTGTTTTATGTAGCCTTAGTTGAAAGCAACAAGCGGTTGTTTCCATGATGATATCCGAATGGAATGATCTCGAGACTTTGTCTACTTGTGAGATTCGAGATGCCCTTAGTTGAAAGCAACAAGCGGTTGTTTCCATGATGATATCCGAATGGAATGATCTCGAGACTTTGTCTACTTGTGAGATTCGAGATCGTGAATCCAATTCGTGTTCATTTCTTGTTTTATGTAGCCTTGAGGCTCATTCATCTCTTTTGGACCGCATTCTTGAAGCTCAAAAGCATGATCCCGAATTGGCTCATCTTAGCCAAAGTTGTAGGGATAAAATTAAGGTTGATGGTTTGAAAGACTTTGATATTGATGCTTGCGGAGGCATTCGAAAATTTGGTAGACTTATTGTGCCAAATATTAGTGATCTTCGTAAGGACATTTTAGAAGATTCTCATCGTTCTAAATTTACCATTCATCCCGGTAGTAGTAAAATGTACGCGGACATGAAACGACTTTATTATTGGGATGGAATGAAATCTGATATTGCTAACTTTATTAAGCGTTGCATGACTTGCCAACTCGTAAAGGCCGAGCATCAAAGGCCCGGTGGGTTATTGCAACCTTTAGACATTCCCATTTGGAAGTGGGATCAAATTTCCATGGACATTATTGACGGTCTTCCCCGTTCTCGTTTGGGTCATGACAGTTTATGGGTGATTGTAGATAGACTTACAAAATCCGCGCATTTTATTCCCGTTCGGTCCAATCGGACCGTACCTCTTTTGGCCAAACTCTATGTTAAAGAAATTGTTAAATTGCATGGAGTTCCTACTTCTATTATTAGCGATCGTGATCCATTATTTACTAGTGGATTTTGGAAGGGTCTTCAAAAAGCTTTGGGAACGAAGCTTAATTTTAGCACCGCTTATCATCCTCAGTCTGATGGATAAACGGAGCCTGTGAATCAAACTCTTGAAGATCTTCTTGGTGCGTGTGTTCTTGATTTTGGTGGAAGTTGAAAAGATCATATTTCTCTTGTTGAGTTTTCCTAAAATAATAGCTTCCAATCTAGTATTGGTATGGCACCTTTCGAGGCACTCTACGAAAGGCCATGCCGATCTCCTTCGTGTTGGCTTGAAGCCGGTAAGAGGCTGGTTTTAGGTCTAGATTTTATTCGTGATGCCACAGAAAAGATTGATCTTATTCGTCATTGGATGAAAGAAGCTCAAAGTAGACAAAAATCCTATGCCGATAACCGAAGAAGGAAATTAGAATTTTCTATGGGAAATTTGGTATTCATTCGTGTTTCACCTATGAAGGGTGTTGTGCGTTTCAATCGATCGGGAAAATTAGCACCTCGATATATTGGTCCATTTCCCATCACCGAACGCATTGGTTCCGTGGCTTATCGTCTTTTATTACCGGCTCAATTTTCTGCTATTCATGACATTTTTCACGTTTCTCAACTACGGAAATGCCTTAGAGATTCCGTTTCTATTCTTGAGCCCGGTGTTATTGAAGAAATTGAGGTTTCACCTAATTTGACTTATGAGCAACATCATATTCGCATCATTGCTACGGAGGTTAAAAACCTTCGTAATAAAGATGTTCCGCTTGTGAAAGTTCAATGGTCCTCAAATCCTAAGGATTGTTCTTGGGAATCCATAGAATTCATCGAGCGAACTCATCTGGACTTACTCTCTCGTTCTCCTTAAGGTGAACTTCTCACTTCAAAATTTTCTTCTGTGTTGTTATGCCTTAAAGTGGTTGTTACTTTTTATTCTCTTCTTAAGTATTGTGAGGATGCAATTTCTTTAAGGAGGAGAGTCTGTAACAACCCGCAATTTTACGATTATATATTTAAATATTTTATTTAAATATAGCATCGTTAGTTGGATTAAATTCCAAAATGTGACTTTTTGTAAACAGTCGAATTGGGACTCGAGACCACTTCCATTGATTTTAAAATGACGTTTACAACTTGTTTGAGTATAAACATCGATATGTTTGAAGTTAATTAGGATTTTGGTATTTTCATTTGGGCTTTGGGTTTGGTTCTAGCCCACTAACCCAATAATAGAACCCAAACTCTTCTACCAAATACCCTAACTCCTCTGCCCTTCATTCATTCTACTCATAATAATTCCTAACACTCGAGCTAAATGAAAATGGGGGAAAGAGAGGAGGTTAGAAATTCCTAAGCCCTAGTTCTCTTAGGAAATTCAAATTCAAGTTCCAAAATCAATGAGAAGCTTAGGTAAGCATCCTCTTCATCTTCTCCATCTCTATCTCTCTTCAATTTTCAGAAATTCCTATAACCTAACTTAGGAAATTCATTTCATTTGATAATAGATTGAAGATTCTAGAGGTGTTGTTGAAGAGAAATCAACCTTACTTGTTTTAGAGCTTCTCATTTCTATATTTGGGTTTAAAGGTGAGTTCTTGAACTCACATCTATGTCTATAGATTTCATTGTTGTTAGGTATGAATTCCTAACATCTATTTCACGTCCAATTGCTTTTGATTTGAATTGATTTGGTGAATTTTCCTATTTTGGTATTTTGAAGTCAAAATCTTTAAAGATCCTATCTTTGATGTTTGGACATGTTTTTGGTGGTGTATCGAAGAGCCTATAGGGATGGGTTGTCGATTGGCATAAATCCCTAGCATCCATCCCTCGTTCGATCGCTTTCGGTTTGGATTTGCCCTCTTTGGGCTAAGCTGATTTTTGCCTAGCAAAAAAATCCAGACGTCTGGTTAAGAAAATCTAGACGTCTGGTAGGGGTCCCTGGAAAAAGAAAAAAATAACAAATGCAGAAAAAAATGGCTGAGACAAAATCCAGACGTCTGGTTAAACCTAACTAGACGTCTGGTCCTGTGCAATTTTGCCTATTTTGGCTGTTTTTGAGTGGATTTCCAATTTTTATCGATTTTTGTTGATCCGGTTTGTTGTTGTCAATTATTATCGACTTTGATGACTTCATTTATGGATTTTTGGGAATATCCATTTGATTGGGATTTGATATCGATTTTTATAGTTTGAATTCACGTCGTCGAATGTGGATTTTTGGTGATAGATTGTTTTTACAATCATTTCTGTGATTTGTCACTTTTAAATACAAAGGTTTCTATACTAGTAGTAAATACTCAAACTCTTTCACAAAAACGATTTCAACGTTACTTTTAATACAAAGCTCATTTTTAAAATCATTTTCCAATCTATTAGTATATACAAACATTTACCTCATTCGTATGAGAAAACTAATTAAACGACTTAGCAAAACAAGTGGTATGAAATGCTTGCGTTTACTTCGTCGGTTAATTCTTGGACTTGTTCGATTGAAATCTCATGACAATTTTCGAGTGGAAATCTACAATCTGTTCGTAAATATTTAAGTTAAGCCAGTGGTTATGGGACATGAAGCTAAACTCAATTATTTACTAGCTTAGAGTAATTTACACTTATCGATCAATGATGATCATTTTATGATTTAGACTAGCGATGTGCGGTGTCTCTTTGTTTGTGTGGGGGACTAAACCCCGTTTCAGTGGAGCTTCGGCTCAAATTAGTGGGGTAGCGACCCATGGCCTTCAGGCCGTTTGTAGAGCCTCGGCTCAAACTTTATGGTTAGCGACCATGGAATAGCGTTCCGTTTGTGATACACGTGTTGGTGAGTTTTCATGCTCCCGTTTGTGATAGGCCTCCCCCTTTGTGTTTTTTGGATTTCTAACTATTGATTTCTAGAATTTGTGTTTCACCAATTTTTGCGATTTGCATTGATATGTTTTGTCAATATTTGAGGTATGGTGAATAAGCAAAAGAATATGACATTCTTTTTGGTGTTTTCGAGAAAATTTGAGATATTATATGATTTTCATTGTTACCATATACATTTGTCATATCTCTTATCCTATCTCATCTTGTATGATATTTATAGCTAGACTGATCCGTTCATTATTTTTCTTCTTAAATAATACTCGGGTCAGACCGAGGTGTTACAGGTGCTTCCACTTGACTTCTTAGCAGGGACTAGCTTCTGACTTTTGGCTAACTACTTTAGCTTAGTAGTTTTTGTTTTTTATACATTGGAGATAGAGACTCCTTGATGTAAACATATTCTTTTGTCTAGCACTTGTACCTATTCTTTTGTGATGTAGTGGATCTTGTATGACCACTACTTTGATGTACACTTCTATGTGTTATATTCATATATGTTTCCGCCTTAGTGATGTGAATATCTGTGACTGATTTTGTGTTATGCTTGTTTTATATTTGTTTCCAAAGGCCATATAGCCACTATGTAGTAGCTTGGAGTTTGTATTTGATATGTCGGATTTCCTCTTGAAATGAAATGCATGATATACTATCTGACATATCGGTACTCGCACAAAGCAATTACACATATGGTCACTCCTCAACAGCCTTATTCTTCGTGCTAGTCGACAGCATTACCCCGTAGTGTCCTTGGCTAGTGTGGGTATAGAGGTGGAGCGTCACAGCTTGGTATCAGAGCCAAACTTCGAAACAATGTAGAATAATCTAGCAAGGATCATTGTCCTAAGTCTCTCTTAGGAATCGTGCCTTAGGATTTAATTCGAGTCATAGGACCCATTTTATCCTATTTTCTTTTATGATGCCTTGTTTTATCAATCAAGTTTGTTTGATATTCATTCTGAGAATAACCTTTTTCCTCTTCTTTCTTTCTTTCTTAAAGAAGGAAAATGGTTAGACCTGGCCGTCCCAGCGCCGGTCAATCCAGTGCTAGTCCTCAGGTGGCGTATTCATGTCTGCCCAACAGCTTTTGGATCTTGTAAAGAATGCCGAAGCTGCCGGACCCATTCCTGAGCCTACTCATCCTAAATCCAGGTCGCTTGTGCAGTGATTATACCAATTTGGGTGGAAGGCCATTCAAGGGTTCCGAAAGCGTTATAGAAGTCCAAGCTTGGCTTAGAACATGCGATTGCATCTTTTCTCGCATGAACCTTGTGGATCTACATCATGTCCAAGTGGCTTCTAGCATGCTCCAGGATAGAGCATTAGATTGGTGTAAGCTTTTAATTTCGGAAATTGTTGAAGCGAATCTTACTTGGGAGCAATTCCGGGAAAGGTTCGAGTTAAAGTTTGTGCCGGAAGCTGAAAAAGTAACTTTAGCCTGACGCTTTATTGACCTTGTTCAAGGTGAATCTTCTGTGACAGAGTACGTTGCATCTTTTGAATCCCTCTCTAAATATAGGGTCGAGTATATTAATACCTCATTGAAGAAAAATCAGAGGTTTATCTATGGGTTGAATAAGAATCTCTAAAAGGCTTTACTTCTGAAACTAGAAGTTTCATTCAATCAGCTTGTAGATATCGCTCCTCGACTAGAAGAGGCCGATAATGAAAGTGATGTTTAAGTTGTCGGTGCCAAGAAGAACTTCAACAACAACAAGAAGAGGCAACTCGACAGTAAGTTCAAAGGCCCTAATCCCAACAAAAAAGGGAAGCAAGCAACTTCGTTGGCAAAGACTCCTACCTCTAGTTGTGGAGAATGCTACAATTGTGGTTCTAGGGACCATTATGCAAATAAGTGTCCGAAGCCTCTTACTATTGCAAAAGTTTTGGTCATTATATATCTTCATGTCCCAAACTTCAAAGCAAGAATGAGGGAAAGCTGAATGTTGTGCAAGCCCCTAGTAACACTTCTCTTGGTCAAGGTATTTCTCATACTGTCCTTGATGGCATTATTGTGTTTTGTGATCATCCTATTCGAGTTCTTTTTGATACAGGTGCATCTCACTCTTTTATATCAAAGGAACTTGTTGATACTTTTTCTTTAAATGTTGTGGCTTTGATGACTTCATTGAGATTTGCGAATCCGGTTGGTGGATCCACAACACTCAGTTTATTTTGTTAAGATGTCAAGATTATTTTATGTGATTATGCTTTCCGAGCCGATTTGCAAGTTATGCGTTTGTAAAGGTCATTCATATGATATTATATGTTTTCCACTGCGATGTGAGATTCTGTATTGTTCTGTTTGGTTCTATCTTCTCTCTTTCTTCTCTTCTCTTCTTCTCTCTTCTTTTCTTTCTCATGACTTTCCATCAGTCGGTGCTTTTTGGGTCGGACATGTGTGGTTTATTGTCGATTCAAAGAGTACGGATTTGCAGGTCATCACAGAGAAAGTATTTAACACTTTAGGGTTTTATTCTCTTCTGGTGTTCGGCCGGGGGCCGATAGATCCTTAAGAAAATATAGTTTAGGTTTTCCAGTGGTATCCGTAATAAGTGAGATTTACTAGCTTCTTGTAAATACTTGAATTTCACCAGGCAGTATGGGACGTTTTGGTTAAGTTCTTCTGATTACTAAGAGTGAGAATGTTTGGCACTTTAGAGTGTGTTCTCCTTTGGTTTTCAGCATGGGGCTGATAGATCCTTAAGAGACATACACCTGGATTTTTATGCAATTCTTGTGATTGGTATGAGTTATATCTCCTCCAGTCCTTGAGTTATGTTTCTACGATCATTACATCGGTATGGATTTTTTTTCTTGGATTTTTGATATTTTGTTTTCATGGTATGGATGATCATTGATATCGGATTGGTATGAGTGATACCATCTTTTGTTTCCATGGTATGAGTACAATCATTGTGATCACTATGAATTTGTTTTTTTTTTGGATTTTGGGATATTATTATTTATTCGAGAATTCTGAGTTTTGTGACTATTTTGTGTTTTCGTGATTTTTATGTCTTGTGATGGATTCCGAGGTTTTGTAATTTATTAAGTTGTTTTGGATTTTCGTATTCTTGTGTCTTGAGATGTATTTAGAATTAGCATAATCCCGTGCCTTGTTTATATATGACATCTGTATTTATTTATATGTCACATATTCTAGTGAAATATCTTATTCTCACCCTTTTGGATAATTAAAGATAGTATGACCCATTTATTTTATAATACTCGGGTCAGACCGAGACTTTTCAGGTTACATGACATTTAGACTTTTGGATGGATGAGCTAGCTAGGAGATAAACCAATCTGACTTTTAGTTTAACTCAATTAAGATTTTGTGTATGTATATGAGATGTATATTTGAGTTAGGGATTTGTACCGAATGTATATTATGTGAGTCTGGTGTTATATTTTATAAACTCTCAGTTTGTATATGTATACGGTGTTTATTATTCCACTATGATCTGTGACTATTATATATATGATATACTATTCTAATTCTGGGAAACCGATGTGTTTATTACTTTAGGCTAAGACTGTACACGTCAAATTTGATTCCAAAGATTAAGTAAAATCGTAAGTATGACGTGTCAGTGTTAGTTTAGAGATATATTCACATTCGGTTGCACTTAGCAAGCTGTATTCTCCGTATTATTACATGACATTATTTATAATGTTCTTTAATAATATGGGTATGATAGTGGGGTTGTTACAGTTGGTATTAGAGCTAAGTTAGAACATTATAGAATGTAATATCATAAATCTGAGACCTAGATGACTTAGAGTCCTGTCCCCTGTGGTCTGTGCTAAATCATTATATCAATTACCTATATAGGAATAGGAATATAAAATGATAATGGGAATAATCATTGGGACGTATTTGTGAAAATTTTGGATTGCTTTACAAATTATTTTTATAAAATGATTTTAAAGGTTAAGTGTTGTGTTGTGGGGATCTGATCTGTTAGTGATCAGAGTTGCGCAGCGGAAACTGATAGACTATTTCTGCTGTGCACACTAATTAGTTGTTATATATATATATATATATATGTGTGTGTGTGTGTGTGTGTGTGTGTGTCCGATTGGATGTTATATGCATCGATGAATGGTTGCATTATTGAATTGCTATTAGTAAATTTAGCTTTGTATGAGAATATAGAGATTCATAAATTTTGGAATTAAATTGCGTTAAATTACGCATTGAGTGTTTTATGAATTCTGATCGAGACGTAGGATGCCACTGTGTCGATAGGGATTCCTAAACGCTTTGACGAGACAGTCAAATATAGTAATTTTGAGTTATATATATTAAGTATTATTAATAATTGTGAATGGGTAATAAATAATGTTTAAGTAGGAAATAAAGTGTTAAATAAATTGAATGTTATTTAAAAAGTGGGATAAATGTTTTGAAAAATATAATTATATGCATATTTAATAAATTTTGGAAGTAAAAGGATAAAGTATGTATTTTGGATATAACTAATATTTTGAAAGGAATTATTATGAGTTATATAGTTATTTGGAAAGAAGATATTAATTGGAGTTTTGATAATAATATTTAGTAAATGATTTGGCATTGGATATTATTATTTATGAAAATAAAATCTTTTTTGAAAAGATATTTTGGGAAATAAATTAAGCATAATATATATATATGTGTGTGTGTGTGTGTTTAAAATTTTTGGTGGTTTAGAATATTATAATGAGGCTATGAAAATACATTATTTGTACTGTTTTGAATGACGTGTGCAACCACTGAACATTAGCAATGACATGGATCAGTGGCGAGGCAATGTTGACTTCGCGGTCTACATCGCAGCCATTTGACAGAGCGATTTGCTATAAATAGATGGCAAGGCAACGTTATTATATTATTTGATATAAGTAATTGTGTGTATTAATTTATGATACACACACACACACTGTGATGAGTCGCGTGTGATAATTTTGATTTATTGTATATATCATTTTAGGATTTAGATGGATGTTAAATTTTTAAGTTCAAATTAAGAAATTAATTGGAAAAGGAATTGGAATCTTATATTTTAATGATTTTAAATTTATAAATAAGATATGGTATAAATAATTACCATATGAAGCTATTGCATTCTTTGGAAAAATAAAATTTTAAATTTTGAAGTTAAAATATCTAGAATTAAGGGAAATCTTTAAATTATTTTATATTCTTATTCTAAGAAATTTAAATAAGATGAATATCTTTTAAACACTCTAATTATTTAGTGTTTTAATCTATAAAAAGATGTTATCTTATTTTAAAGAATGTAAAATAATTGTGTGAACTTATCTTCAAAATTTGAGAACATATCTTTTGTAGTTTTTATCAACTTTTCCCTTAAGGAAATTGCGCGAACGCAATCTTTGTAAGGGGGAGAGTCTGTAACAATCCTGGTTGAGATACCTGGAATTAAACTTAAAAATATGATTTAATTTATCTTAATTAATCTTAAGATAAAATTGGGAATTTTATCAGTTATAATTTCCAAATTAAAAGGGATTTGGGATTAAATAAATTGGAAATTCAGTGAATATCCTTTTGTGAAACTTGATTCTTATATTTGATAATATAAGAATAATTTTAGGAAAATGTGATAATTAAATATATGAAAATATTTTGTAATGTAAAAATGTGAATTATAAAGTTTTATTCACTTATTTATTATGAGTGGAGATTTGTAATAAAATATTTTTCATCTCAAATTATTTCAACCAATGTTGTAAAATTTAGTAAAATGTCAATATTAAGATTTGTTGTTTAGAATGAGATTTTTACAATTTATGGTTTATTTTTATTAAAAATAATGAGAATAATTTTTATGTTCAAAAGTTATATTTAATTTTACAAGATATTTCAATATTGATAGAAACGGGAATTTTTAACTTGTTGACTGGTTTTGGTAAATTTGAGAAATCAATCTATGATTTTATAAAACATTATTTAAAGTGAAAGATAGTGTTTTAAAGGAGAAAACAAAAGGAAATAATAACACTTATCTTATTGGGTCTATGCCAAACCCTTTTGGCCTAAGTAGTAAGTATTAAGGAATGATAAACAAGTTATGTACGTTGTTTTCTCATTCTCATTTTTATTAGCCAAAAATCTGAAAATAAACTCTCCTATATTCTCAAAACCCTAGCTTCAATAATCACCAAATTCAAGTTGTAAATCAAAGGACTTTTAGCTAATTTTTGTAGAAATTAAAAGAAGGTAATCTCTTCCATCTATTGCTACATCTTTCAGTGAATTTAGTTTAGGATTTCTTGTTCTAAGACCCTATTTTGGTTGTAATTTCTGAAATCAACTTAGGACTTGTGGCTGAGAGGTGTTAGCTTAGGAGAATCCGAGATTATTTCATCAAATTAAAGTCCTTATATGTGAGTTTACCTCACACTTCTATCTCTAAACGAAAGCATGTACGCTGTTTGGTAATTGGTTGAATCTATGATTGAATTGCCATTAATCTCTTGTGTTATTTGCAACTTATATTATGCAATTCTTAGTTTGTTGAAACAATCATCTTGTAATCCCCTTTAACTTCAATTTTTAGTTGTTTGTATGCTTGCAAGAGTGCTGAATCAGTGCTCCGGACTTCAAGACCATCAACGATGGAAAAACAAGCTAAAACGGACCATCGGAGGGCCACCGCGTCGCTTGGGATTCAACCCAAGCGCTGTCACCAGTGGACCGGTCCCACCAGACCTATGCACCGATCGTGACCTGGGCTAAGCCCTAGGTCATGCTGCTTGGCCTTCCGTTCGCGCCCGTTCGTTCGTCTGTTTGTTTCCTTGATCCTATTTGCTTGTTTTTGATGCCCATTTCATGCTAATTTCAATGCTATTTTAGGATTTTGATTTAGGAATTTATGAATTCATTTTGGAGTTTAAATACTGTACAGTTTTTCTATGGGTCCATGGCACGACACACAATTTTCATCGCACATTTTCAACTAGAGTTTTTAAAACGCTGATTTTCAAATCGAATCATTTTCTCTAAATCATTTTAAGTATAAAATTATTTCTTATATAAAGAATATTTGAAAGTGTATATATATTTATATATATATATATATATATAAATATTTATTATTTATATAATAATAATGATTTTGAAATATAAACTAGGTTATTTCTAATCAAATGTTTAAATACCTATATGGGTTTGGAAATATCAGTATTTGTGGTTTATAATGTAAATAGACTTATATATATATGGTCTTTGGAATATGGTTTATAAACTAAAAATCTTTTATGGAATTTTGAATATGTATATGTATATATATATATAAGCGTATTTTTAGAACAATTCGGATTTATAGATTATTTTATCAAATGGTGAATTTCTATATAGAGTTGAATAAAAATTGAGTTTATGGATTTTTAAAATGAATAGTTTGAAAAGTAAGTATATAAATAAAGGATTTTAGAAATCATTTTCTATATGTTAAATTATATTATTTACTTTCAAAATCATAAACTCTTATCAGACTTTTAGTGAACTTAACTCTTGGCTATTTATACGCTATTTCAGCATTTTTATGTAACTTTTGGATCTGGAGATAAAATTGTTTTGAGAACCTTAATTCTATAATATGGGGAATGCTAATAATTGACTTAGTGCTATTGATTGGTTTAAATGCTTTCAAGTAACACTTCATCGAATATGGTACAACTCATTGAATAGAATGTTTAAGTGGAATTTACTAAACCATTAGTGAACACTTGAATTTCACCGGGTAGTATTGGATGCTTTGGTTAAATTCTTGTGATTGCCTTTGAGAAAGTATTTAACACTTTAGGCATGTATTCTATTTTGGTGTTCGACCGGGGGGCCGATAGATCCTTAGGAGAATATAGTTCAGGTTTTACAGTGGTATCCGTAATAATTGAGATTTACTAGCTTCTAGTAAATACTTGAATTTCACCTGGCGTTATGGGACGTTTTGGTTAAGTTCTTCTGATTACTAAGAGCGATAGTATTTGGCACTTTAGAGTGTGTTCTCCTTTGGTGTTCGGCATGAGGTTGATGATCCTTAAGAGACATACTCCTGGATTTTTATACGATTCTTATGATCACTATGAGTTATATCTCCTTCGGTCCTTGAGTATGTTTCTACGATCATTATGATCGGTATGGATTTGTTTTCTTGGATTTTTGAGATTTTGTTTTTACGGTATGGATGATTATTAGTATCGGATCAGTATGAGTGATACCATCTTTTGTTTTCCATGGTATGAGTACGATCATTGTGATCACTATGAATTTGTTTTTATTTTATTTTAGTATATTATTATTTATTCGGGAATTCTGAGTTTTGTGACTATTTTGTGTTTTCGTGATTTTTATGTCTTATGATGGGTTCCGAGGTTTTGTAATTTATTTAGTTGTTTTGGATTTTCATATTCCTGTATCTTGAGATGTATTTAGAGTTAGACTAATCTCGTGCCTTGTTTATATATGACATCTGTATTTATTTATATGTCACATATTCTTATGTAATATCTTGTTGTCACCCTTTTGGAAAATTAAAGATGGCCTGACCCGTTTATTTATAATACTTAGGTCAGACCAAGACTTCTCAAGTTACATGACATTTAGACTTTTGGATGAATGAGCTAGCAGGGAGATAAACCAATCTGACTTTTAGTTTAACTCAATTAGGATTTTTCATATGTATATCAAATGTATATTTGAGTTTGGGATTTGTATCTGATGTATATTATGTGAGTCTAGTGTTATATTTTATAAACTCTCAGTTTGTATATGTATATGATGTTTATTATTCTGTTGTGAACTGTGACTATTATATATATGATATACTGTTCTGATTTTAAGAACCTGGTGTGGTTATTACTTTGGGCTAAGACTATACACATTAAATTGTATTCAAGAGATTAAGTAATACCATAAGTATGATCTATCAGTGTTAGTTTAAGGATATATTCGCATTCGGTCACCTTTAACAAGCCGTATTCTCCGTATTATTAGACGATATTATTTATAATGTTTTTTAATAATATAGGTATAACGTTGGGGTCGTTACGTGTCGAGTTTCATCAATATAAAGACGATGTCGAATTTCACCCATGCATAGGGATGCCAAATCCTAAAGAAGGCGGGGATGTCGACGTCAGCCATTTGCACAGCTAACATGCATCATGCCGAATGGACACGTGGTAGCCAACCAGCCTACCACTACCCCTATGAATAGGCAAACCCCAGCTTCTTAGAAGGGTCGAATAATACTTTCCTCTCTCTAAAATTTAAAGTTGTAAACCCTAAATTAAATTGGAGATTTTTAGAGCCGATTGTAATTTGTGAACTTTTTGCACATAAGGCCTTGAACAGTTAACTTTTCATAGCATACTTCTCTCAAATATGTGTATTTGATTAATATTGAACAAGGAACATACATATGATTTGATTTTCGCTGGGACATGAACTATTGACATGCACATGATTTATCTTTGAACATTGGACTATGGACATGCATACGACTTATTATGGACTTGAACCAGGGTTTAAAACTTGCATACTTTTAATTTGCACAAAGCCACTTGAACAAACTTGTCTGAATTAAGGCTTACCTTACATATTGCATATTTTACTGAATGACATATGGAGGAAGGACTATTACAAGTTTATGTGACTTGCCTATTTCACCCTTGATCACGTGACTTGAACTCTTAAACAATACCTTGGGTGTTGAACCAAATTTTTGGTTTAACAACATCTTTGGTGCTTTTGAGAAAGCCATTTCTCAAGCGTGGATCTAGCTATCTTTTATGGACTAATGCGTCTAGAGGTTAGATACATAAGGTTTTATATTAAAAGTTAGAAGGAATTTCATATTGGAATCAATGGCACCATCAAGGAAGTCTAGTAGACCTAGGGCAGTAGCTGGTGCATATAAAGGATCTTCCTATCATACTAAAGTCACTAATCGACTGGCAATAGCGTTGCTAGGACCATCCGCCCCTCAAAAGATGGTCACAAGACTGGAATTCAATAAGATGATAGCAGAGTTAAATAAAAATGGTAGATAGTCAGAAGGCTCTATTTGACAAAATTGATGCTAGCATAGCCTTACTAACCTAGCAGTCATAGAGGATCTAGAGGAGCAGGCGAAAGGCATCTCCTACTGGATCTAAGGAGGAGAATTCATCCGCTTCTGGTCAAAACAAAAGGGATGGAAGGCAAAAGAGGAAGGAAAAAACTACTAGAGCTACAAGGACGAGTGTTGGAGAAACTGGAAGAGCCCCTGCTAAGAGAGTTCAGATTGGTACCAATTAGAATCAAGTCGGTACCGACCTGAATTTAGGGCCCTTAGAAGTGCAGGAAGCTAAGGTTCAACTTATCTGATTCCGAGGATGATTTGTAGCATGTTGGTGATGATGATGGACTGGACGTTGAAGCTTGGGAAGTTGGTGTTCAAACAACCATTACGGAGCCAATCAAACGTCAAAAAGAGCAGGAGGAGTGGTTCTCCCAAAGACTGGAAAGTTCTCCTAAAGACTGGAGAACCTAGACATCAACGACCAAACCGAGACCATTTGCGGAGTCAAAATATCAACACAGTTCTTGATAGTCATCTTCAGAGTACTATACAAATGAGGAGTATATATCGGATATGATCAAGAACTTGTTGGAGGAAATAAGTGGAGAAAGAATAAGGACTGGGGTTCTGCACCTAGTAGAACTTTATTTATGGAGAATATCTTAAGGGAAGTATCCTAGGAAGTTTACGATGCCTACAATGTCATTATATAACGGAACTACTAACCCTAGGCAACATTTGTTTAAATATGAGTGGCATATGGATGGTGCCAAAGCAATGAATGTAGTTTGATGCAAGTTTTTCCCTATTTTTTGGATGGAGTTGCATCGATGTGGTTTACTCGGCTCACGCCAAAATCCATCTCAACTTTCAATGAGTTGGCAAAGAAGTTTTTGGAGCAGTTCAGGCTCCACACCATTGGCCCAAGGATGTTATGTCCTTGTCAAGCTTTCTTAGGGGTCTCAGGAGTCATTGAAAAGGTTCTTGAACAGGTTTAATATTGCAATTACTGATGTTAACAATCCAAATGAGAGTATGGTGTTGGTCCGAGGTGTACATCTGGACACGGACTTTTTGAAATGGTTGACGATGAAGCAGCCGACAACTATGGAGGAGTTCCACCAGAAAGAAAACTAATTCTTGCATTTGGAAGAAGTAAGTCAAGTTGCTGGGAAGACTGGTGGTGGACAACCGAAGGAAATAATTCAAAGTAATGTACCAATTAAGTAGACCAGTGAGAGCTCCAGTAATGTGGTTTTGAATGTTCGTAATTCTGGTAATCAACGGAAGTGAAACCAAGGCACTGTGTAACAACCAGATTTAATAATTACCTTGATCCGAATTTCATAATAGTTACTCAGGGGATAATTAAGTGAATTTATAACTTTAATTAATGAAAATAAAGCAAATAATGGATTTTGTGTAATTACAGGAGAAAAATTGTTTTGAAATGATTTAGAAATAAATGGAAAATTAGAGAAATAATAATGTTTTTCATTTTAAATGAGTATTTTAATTTTATTAAAATATAAGATGTAGAATGAAATCATTGTAAATTTATCATGTGTTTTAAAGTGTAAATTTCTCATTTTTGATCATTGTTGGAATTTTATCTCATGTTGGTTAAATAAGAATTTAATAAGAGCTAAATTAGTTTATAAAACTAAATTGAATTAATTTTTGAAAATGTGTAGAGATGGTTTATTTCTTAAGTTGGTAACTAGTTAGAGTTTAGAGCCTTTTGAAAATTAATGAAGGGTTTGGTTAATAAATATAGAGAGGATTTGTTTTGTTGTTAAAATGGGATTTATTAGCTCATTAGACTAAGGAAATTAGTAATTAAAAGCTTAATTAGGTTAAGCCCGTTTACTAAAGGAAAGAAGAAGTGTTTTCTTCTCGTTTCACAAAATCTGTACAATTACAGTAAGAAACTCAGAAACTAAAAATAGAAAACTCTAAGTTTTCACTTTGGAAACCTAGAAAAATCTCCTCAAATAAATTGAAATAAATTTCCATAAATTTGCGTAAATTCAAGGTAACTCTATCCTATCTATCTCTAGCCTTTAGAACATTCAATTTTAGTTTTGGTTGAGATTGTAATCTCTATTATATTGTTTTTAAATTGACTGTTTGAGAGTTTTGCAAAAGTTTGAGAAGGAGGCTGATTTAGTTGTTGATTTGTGTTAGCTAAGGAAAAAGGTTAAAATTTCTTACAATTATCTCCAAATATAGTTTGCATGCAATAACTGAATGATTTAGAGTATATATTTGATTTGTTGTTAGTCTCTGCTTTAAGAATTCGTTTACAGTAGCTCACCTTTGAAAAACCTGTCCAAATGCAAGTTTTACTATCTGATTTCATTATCTATGATTGCCTGCTTGTTCTTTGATGATATATAGATATATTGCATTGAAATTACACTCCTAAATATGTTAAAACATTGCCTGAGATCGCTGGAACCATTGTTAGAGATGGGAACGCGAAATCTAAAGCGAAGCTCTAGAAGAATTCGCGTCACCGGTCCACTGATGGGGTCAACTAGTGGATTGGTCGTGAACAAAACTAGACCATTTGCTCCAGGTTTTCAACCAGTTTTTAATATAATTTGTTTTGATGATTTTTTATTTTCTCGGCTTTAATGATAGTATGTAAACTGCTTTAAAGGTGTATGACACTTTGAATTGATAAAAGGAAATTATTATTACATATATGGTTTTGTAGAACTGTTTTATAAATCGGTTCAAAGAAGGAATTTATAAACTATAGTTATATATATATATATATATATATATATTAGCTTAGCTTTAAAAATCATCTCTAGTTTATATAAAACCATGTTAGCATAAGATGAGAATTATATTTAAGCTAAACAATTCTTTTGCTATAAGATGAGAATTATATTTAAACAATTTAGTAATAATAAGTTGTTATGGGACATTAATTGTCACTTCGTTGTTTAATCATATGACTTGTTTATGTAGTGTTTATGTGTAGTGAAATTTACTAATTAATAGTAAATATTTTAGCACCACCTAGTGGTTATGGGACATGGTTGTTACTTTAATAATTACTATTAAAAGAGTATATAATGCTATGGGATTTAATAGTATCTTAATGGAAGCGTATTATCTGTAATTCGCTATATTAGTTAGTGCATTCGGTAGCTTGACCTTGTAGGCTAGTTGTTCACCTAGCGGCTTGACGGAGGTGGTTGCAGCCCGAGTCATGGTATTCGTTTAGTTCTAGCCCTATGCTACTGAGCTAGCCGTCTTTACCGTGGGCTATATTTGATGTCATAACAATTGCGCCATCAGTTAGTAGGCGTGGCACTTTAGTAGTGCGATAATAAGTTGAACACTGGTTATGGACATTCGGTGCATTTGGACTGTAGGAGTTTAGCAGGCTAAACTCCTGGAGCTTTTCGTATCAGTCTCCCCTTGGAAGAAAGCAATTCGCACTAAGAATATTAGTTTAGTAAAAAATAACTATAAATATTCGTTATTGTGTTTGACTTTCCTTCGTGTAATCGCTTCGTTGACATACTTTCATGCGGTCTTTGATTTTCATGGTTTTCATGATATATGCTTCATTTGTTATCTTTCGTATTAGCTTTATGAGTTTATCAGATTTGTATTCACCATATTTTGAGATGATTGCCATTGTTGGGCATGAGATGATTTTTGTGACACGATGAATATGTGTTATATTATTCGTTGAGATCATATGTATGTTATAAATTAATAGTCATGAATTGTTATTATTGATATCTATTCAATAAACATCTTGGCTAGATCTCACATTTGATATTTAGAGATAATCTGATTCGGGCTTTATTTTATGCTTGGGTCAGATCAAGATTTATCAGGTACTAGGACTTGAGGACTTTGGACTTATGCTAGCTTTTGTGAGTAGACTATTATGTTATCTTTAGCTATGTCATATGTACATTATGTGGTCGATCTTATATGATATTTATTTTGTATGAGACGGTGACTCTAATTATTATGTATATTTTTAGAGACATGATGTGGTCTATATGTATATTATGTGGGTCTTGTATCTCTTTTTGTAGACCACAGTATGTATTTGATATGTATTATATGTTCCACTGTGTTATTTGATTCTGTGTTTTTTATTATATGTTGTGTTGTTCTGAATTTTGTTGGACCCAATGTATCTATTACTTTGTGTCGAGACTATTCACATATGTGTGTGTGTATTTTGGACAAAAAGGTAAAATGTGACAGTGTTAGCCTAAAGAAATAAATACGAATAGTCGCTCCTAACCAGCCTTATTTCCACATCAGCACACAATATTACTTAGTAATATTCTTTGTTGATGTGGGTCTAAAGGTGGGGCGTTACAGCTTGGTATCAGAGCTGTGTTTCAGAAAAATATAAGTTATAAGAGACACGAATCTTGGCCTAAGAAGACTTAGAGTCTCGACCCTTAGGTTTGAGGGTAGATTTAGTTTTTTTTCTTATTAGGATATAAGGATGGGACGAATTTGTATGTTTTCATTTCTCATCCTTTGATTACTAATTTTGATTTTTTTAATTAAAATCTTATATCTGGCAGTGAGCATGGCTGGCAGTAGAGATACTAGTTCTGACTCTGGATCGTCCAGTGGACCGAACCCAAAGGGAGTATTTATGACTACTCGACAGATTATGGAGTTGGTCAGAAATGTTCAGTCTTCCGGCATAGACCCTATGCATCCTCCGGTTCATCGTTCAGGCTTTACTAGGATGTGCAGCGATTATGCTCACTTAGGAGGGGAGCGGTTTGATGGAACCGAAGGTATTATAGAGATTCAGGCTTGGTTGAAGACACGCAAGAGGATTTTCAGTCGCATGGAGCTTTCAGATATGCATATGGTGCAAGTGGCATCTAGTTAGCTTCAGGATAGAGCATTAGATTGGTATGACTTGCTTATTGTAGAGATTGATGAGGCCGACTTCTCTTGGGAGGAGTTCAAGTCTAGGTTTAAGATGAAGTTTATGCCAGAAGCAGAAAAGGAAGCCTTAGCTCGGAGATTCATAGGTCTTAAGCAAGGGGATTCTTCTATAGCAGAGTATGTGCCGATGTTTAAGTCTTTGTCTAAGTATGACATGGATCTCATTAATACACCAGGTAAGAAGAATCAGAAGCTTGTGTATGGGATGCGGAAGTCTTTGAGGAAGGCGCTCTTGCCTCAGTTGGATGTTACTTTTGAGATTTTGGCAGACACGGCTCTTGGACTTGAAGAGGCCAAAAAAGATAGCGATGATGACGCTACTCTATAGAAGAGGAATTTTTTTCCTAAGAAGAAGAAGTAGTTTGGAAGGTCTAAGCCTCAATATCCAAATAAGAAAGCTAAGAAGCAAAATTCAGATGCTATTGGCCAGAAGAGAGAGCAAGTAGAATGTTACAGGTGTGGAGTCAAAGGGCATTGTGCAAGGGAGTGCACAAAGCCTCGTTCATCTACACTAGTTTCTCCTTATGCATGTTTCTACTGTAAGAAGGAAGGTCATCAGATTACTAATTTTCAAGTTTTAACTTCTAAACAGAAAGGAAAGTTGAATGTAGCAGAGGCTTCAGGAGGTTCGAGCCATCAGAAAGGTACATCGTCATGTATTCTAGAAGGGTCTATCTTGTTCATGATCGTTTCATTAGAGTTCACTTCGATACGGGAGGATCACACTTGTCTATGCTGAAGGAGCTAGTTGATAGTTGTTCTTTGGATGTGACTTGTCTACTATCATCTTTGAGGATTGCGAATCCTATTGGTGGATTTGCATCCTTTAGTTTGTTTTGTAAGGATGTCGAAATCATTCTTGATAGATTCTTTTTGTTAGCCGATTTGCATGTTATTTCTTATTTGAATTTCGACATGATTTTGGGTTTGGATTGGCTCGATAGATATGGAGCTACTATTCTTTGTCCGGAACATATTATTTATCTCAAGCATCCATCTTCTAGTGATTTACTCCCTCTTGCTCTTGAAGAAGTGGATCTGAATCTGAGTGTTTCTCTTTATGCTATCGAACCTCGAGAAGGAGATGAAATAGCTAGTATTCCTATTGTGTGTGATTTTCTGGATATCTTTGAATCCATTTCTGGATTGCCTCCTCGGGGGGCAATCAAATTTCGTATTGATTTGATGCTTGGTGCTCAGCCTTTTAGTCGTCCTCCCACAAGGATGTCGATAAAGGAAAATGAAGAGTCGAAGAAACAGTTAGTTGAGCGCGAGGCGAAGCATCTTATTCAGTCTAGTAGTTCGCCATAGGGTGCAGCTATGGTTTTTGTGAGAAAGGATGATGATACCCTTAGGTTGTGTATCGATTATAGGAAATTAATAAGCTTGCTATTAAGAATCATTATCCTTTACCTCATACCGATGATATGTTTAATCAACTTGATGGCGCGAAAGTCTTTTCCCAATTAGACTTAGCGACCGGTTTTCATTAGCTTCGAGTGGCGGAAGATAGTATTCCGTTGACTGCTTTCAAAACTCGATATGGTTCCTACGAATGGCTTGTTATGCCATTCGGGTTAACAAATGCGTCCGCGTATTTTGTTGACTTAATGAATCGTATATTCCGGGAATTTCATAATAAGCTCGTGCTTGTTTTTATTGATGATATCTTAGTCTATTCTCATTCTAAAGAGGAGCATGAGAAGCATCTTTGTATTATGTTGGAAACTCTTCGTAGTCATCAGCCTAAGGCTAAATTTTCCAAGTGCCATTTTTGGCAGAAGCAAGTGAAATTTTTGGGCCATGTTATTTCCAAAGCAGGAATTTCTATCGATCCCACAAACATCGAATCTATTCGAAATTGGAAGAGACCTGAGAGCATGACAAAGGTCCGCAGCTTTATGGGATTAGCAGGTTGTTATAGATGCTTTATTAAAGACTTTTCTAAAGTTTTTCTTCCTCTTACCAGCTTAACCAGAAAAGGAGTGAAGTATGTTTGGTCAGATAAATGTCTATTTGCATTTTAGACTTTGAAAGATCTTTTGGCTCATGTGCCTATTCTTATAGTTCCAGAAGGGAATCAAGATCTGGTTGTCTATACTGATGTGTGTGGTTCAGGCCTTGGTGCAGTGCTTATGCAGAGAGATAGAGTAGTTGCTTATGCTTCGAGATAATTACGTCCAAACGAGATCTGTTATGCCAATCACGATCTCGAACATGCAGCTATTATTTTTGCACTTAAGCTTTGGCATCATTATCTTTTGGGTCAGAGGTTTATTCTTTATACCGACTATAAATATTTGAAATATCTCTTCTCCCATAAAGAATTAAATATGTGTCAACAGCGGTGGTTGGAGTTTTTGCAAGCATATGATTTCGAGATTCAGTATACTCTTGGAAAGGGTAATTCTATAGCCGATGCCCTTAGTCGTAGACATCAAGCAATGGTTTCTATGATGTTGGCTGAATGGAAAGTTTTGGAGGCACTTTCTATGTGTGGTACCAAAGATCGGGATTCGAAGTTGAGATCAGATATAGTACTATCTAGTCTAAAGGCTCGTCCTTCTATTCTTGATCATATTGCAGAAGCCCAGGAGCAAGATTCTGAACTAGTTGAGCTTGTTCAGAATCTTTCTATTGGTAGAAGTGTTAAGAAGTTGAAGGAGTTTGTTGTTGATACTCGATGTTGAATTCGAAGATGTGGTAGACATATTGTACCCAATATAGATAATCTCCGAAGAGACGTTATGGAAGAGTGTCATTGTTCTCATTATACCATCCATCCTGGTAGTAGTATGACATATGCGGATATAAAGAGACTGTATTACTGGAAGGGTATGAAGAGAGACATTGCTCGGTTTTTTGGTTGCTCCGTCGCCTGCCAGTTGGTTAAGGTAGAACACCAGAGGCCTAGTGGTCTTCTTCAGCCTTTGGAAATCCCGTTGTGGAAATAGGATCAGGTAAATGTGGACTTAGATAGAATTGAGTTCATATTTACATTTCTTTTGAATTGATCTATTGATCTAAATGTTGATCAGATTAATTATCTTATGCAGGTTTCCATGGATTTTGTCGATGGTTTACCTCTTTCAAGCTTGGGCATGATAGTTTGTGGGTGATCGTGGATCGGTTGACTAAATCAGCTCATTTTATTCTGATAAAGTCTAACCAAACTGCGTATCTTTTAGCTAAACTCTATGTCAAGGAGACTATTGGATTGCATGGAGTTCCTAGTACCATCTTTTGTGACCGGGATGCACTTTTCACCAGTGGGTTTTGGAAGAGTCTTCAATCAACCTTGGGTACTAAGCTTAATCTCAACACTGCCTATCATCCTCAGTCCGATGGGCAGACGGAAAGGATTAATATGACTCTAGAAGATTTGCTTCATTCTTGTGTTCTTGATTTTGAGGGTAGTTGGGAAGAGCATATTTATCTTATTGAATTTTCCTATAATAACAATTTCAAATCGAGTATAGGTATGGCTCCTTTCGAAGCCTTATACGGAAGGCCATGTCATTCACCGTCTTGTTGGCTAGAGATGGGAGAGAAGTTTGTTTTAGGCCCGAATTTTGTTAGAGAAGCTTCTGAGAAGATTGAACTTATTAGGAAGAGAATAAAAGAAGCCCAAGATAGGCAAAAATCTTATACGGATCGTAGGAGAAAAGATTTGGAGTTTAGTATTGGTGAGCTTGTGTTTATTCATGTTTCTCCAATGAAAGGAGTAATGTGTTTTGGTCGATTTGGGAAGTTGGCCCCTCGCTTTATTAGACCATACCCGATCACTAAACGTATTGGCAAATTAGCTTATCATACCTGCTCATCTTTCCAGGATAAACGACATTTTTCATGTTTCCCAGCTTCGCAAGTGTCTTTGAGATCCGGATTCCATTTTTAGACCTCTATAGATCGAAGAAATTGATATTTCTCCTAGTCTGACTAATGTTCATGAGCCTATTCGCATTATTTCTTCGAAGGTAAAGAGACTTAGAAGCAAAAATATCCCGTTTGTTAAGGTTTAATGGTCAAAAAATCCTAAAGACTACACTTGGGAGACCAGAGAGTCTATGGAGCGAGTATATCCTGAATTATTTTCTAATGCTCATGAATCGGGTATGTTGTCTTTTCTAAATTTTTCTTCTTCGTTTAATTCTATCTAGCCTTGTTATAGGATTTTCTTCGATGTAAAATTACGAGGATGCAATTTCTTAAGCGGGGGAGTTCTATAACAACTCGATCTAATAATTACGTTGATCTGAATTTCATAATAATTATTCTGGGGATAATTAAGTGAATTTATAACTTTAGTTAATGTAAATAAAGAAAATAACGGATTTTATGTAATTAAAGGAGACAAAATTGTTTTGAAATAAATGGAAAATTAGTGAAATAATAATATTTCCCATTTTAAATGAGTTTTAATTTAATAAAATACAAGGTGTTGAATGAAATCATTGTAAAATTATCATAAGGGTTTTAAAGTGTAAATTTCTCATTTTTGACCATTATTGGAATTTTATCTCATGTTGGATAAATAAGAATTTAATTAGAGTTAAATTAGTTTATAAAACTAAAAATAATTCATTTTTGAAAATGTGTAGAGATGGTTTTATTTCTTAAGTTGGTAACTAGTTAGAGTTTAGAGCTTTTTGGAAATTAATGAAGGGTTTGGTTAATAAATAAAGAGAGGATTAGTTTTGTTGTTAAAATGGGATTTATAAGTTCATTAGACTTAGGAAATTAGTAATTAAAAGCTTAATCGGGTTAAGCCCATTTAATATAGAAAAGAAGAAGTGTTTTCTTCTCATTTCACAAAATCTGTACGTTTACAGTAAGAAACTTAGAAACTAAAAATAGAAAACTCTAAGTTTTCACTTTGAAAGCTTAGGAAAACATCCTCAAATAAATTGAAATAAATTTCCAAAATTTCGTGTAAATTCAAGGTAACTCTATCCTATCTATCTTTAGCCTTTAGAACTTTCAATTTCAGTTTTGGTTGAGATTTTAATCTTTATTATGTTGTTTGTAAAATTGACTGTTTTAGGGTTTTGCAAAAGTTAGAGAAGGAGGCTGCTGTAGTTGTTGATTTGTGTTCGCTAAGGAAAATGGTGAAAATTTCTCACAATTATGTCCAAATATAGTTTGCATGCAATAACTGAATGATTTAGAGTATATATATTTGATTTACTCTTAGTCTCTGCTTTTTAGAATTCGTTTACAGTAACTCAACTTTGAAAACCCTATCCAAATGTAAGATTTACTATCCAATTTCGTTATCTATGATTGTATGCTTTTTCTTTGGTGATATATAGATATATTGCATTGAAATTACACTCCTAAATATGTTAAAACATTGACTTAGATCGTTGGAACCATCATTGGAGATGGGGACACAAAATCTGGAGCGAAGCTCCAGAAGAATTCGCGCCACTGGTCCACCAGTGGTGTTTACCGGTGTACCGATCGCCAACAAAACTGGAGCATTCGCTCCAGGTTTTTAACAAGTTTTCGATATAATTTATTTTGATGATTTTGTTTGTTTTCTTGGCTTTAAATATAGTATGTAAACTGCTTTAAAGGTTTATGACACTTTGAATTGATAAAAGGAAATTATTATCACATATATAGTTTTATAGAAGTGTTTTATAAATCAATTTCAAAGAAGGAATTTATAAACTATAGTTATATATATATTAACTTAGCTCTAAAATTCATTTCTAGCTTATATAAAACCATATTAGCATTTTCATTTCAAAAATCTTGGTTTTAAAATGAAATATAAATTTTTTTTAAAGCGAGAAATAAACTACCTCTTATATTGAGTTAATTGATGGATTTAGTGGAATTTGGCTTTTAAGCTAAACAATTCTTTTGCTTTAAGATAAGAATTATATTTAAACAATTTAGTAATAATAAGTGTTTATGGGACATTAATTATCACTTCATTGTTTAATTATATGACTAGTTTGTATAGTGTTTACGTGTAGTGAAATTTACTAATTAATAGTAAATATTTTGGAAACCCCTAGTTGTTATGGGACATGGTTTTACTTTAATAATTACTATTAAAAGAATATATAACTATGAGATTTAATATTTTCTTAATGTAAGCGTATTATTTGTAATTCGCTATATTCGTTAGTGCATTCGGTAGCTTGACCTTTTAGGCTAGTTGTTCACCTGGCGGCTTGACTGCGGTGGTCGCACCCCGAGTCATGGTATTCGTTTAGTTCTAGCCCTATACCATTGAGCCAGCAGTCTTTACAATAGGCTATGATGTCATAAAAATTGCGGTATCCGTTAGTAGGCGTGGCACTTTAATAGCGTGATAATAAGTTGAACACCTGTTATGGACATTCGGTACATTTGGACTGTAGGAGTTTACCAGGCTAAACTGGTGGAGCTTTTCATATCAATCTCCCCTTGGAAAAATGCAATTTGCATGTATTTGATATTGTGTTTGGCTTGCCTTCGTGTGGTCGCTTCGTTGACTTGCTTTCATGCGATCGTTTGATTTTCATGGTTTTCATGATATAAGCTTCATTTGTTGGCTTTCGTATTAGTTTTATAAGTTTATGAGATTTGTATTCACCATATTTTGAGATGATTGCCATTATTAGGCATGAGATGATTTTTATTAAAAGGTGAATAATATGTGTTATATAATTCGTTGAGATCTTATGTATGTTATACATTAATAGTCATGAATTGTTACTATTGATATCTATTCAATAACATGTTGGCTAGATCTCACATTTGATATTTAGAGATAATCTAATTCGGGTGTTATTTTATGCTCGGTCAGACTGAGATTTATAAGGTACCAGGACTTGAGGACTTTGGACTTATGCTAGCTTTTGGGAGTAAACTATTATGTTATCTTTAGCTATTCATATGTACATTATGTGGTCGACCTTATATGATACGTATTTTGTATGAGACATCGAGACTAATTATTATGTATGTTTTTGGAGACATGATGTGGTCTATATGTATATTATGTGGGTCTCGTATCTCTTTTTATAGACTCACAGTATGTATTTGATATGTATTATATGTTCCTCTGTGTTATCTGATTCTGTGTTCTGTGATATATGTTGTGTTGTTCTGAATTTTGTTAGAGCCAACTATCTATTACTTTGTGTTGAGACTGTTCACATGTGTGTATGTGTTTATATATATATATATATATTTCAGACGAAAAGGTAAAATGCGACACGGTTAGCCCAAAGCAATAAATACGGATACTCGCTCCTAACCAGCCTTATTCTCTGCATTAGCAGATAATATTACTTAGTAATATTCTTTGTTACCGTGGGTATAAAGGTGGAGCATTACACGCTTGGGGCATGCGGAATGATGCCCAAAAGCGCTCAAGGAATATAAGGTTGGATGAGTACACACCTCTGAACGATACACCTGAAAAAATAAACCTTGCCACGTAAGGTGCAGAGAGGTATAAGAAGCCGCCTAGTAGAGAGGCGACAAAGGAAGAAAGATGCTCTGGCATGTATTTCGGTTCCACAAGAATCGTGGACATAACACAAATGAGTGCTGGTATCTCAGAGATTTTATTGAAGAATTGATAAGAAAGAATAAATTATAGCAATATGTAAGGAAGCTACATAATGGCGGGCAAAATGCTAGACGCCAAGGGTCAAGTGCCCAAGGAGACTAATCTAGACCCAATGGAGAGGGGCCTAGGCGGTCTGCTGGAAGAATAGTTATAAACACCATAATTAGAGGACCTCATCCAGTGGAGAAAAGCTTGAATGAGATGGAACGGTACACGAGTTCGTTGAGGTACTTATCGTAGGAGAGCTGCTTTTCCATTGAAGACAAAGCTTTGGCTAAGCAACAAAGGTTGATGACTGACGACATCGTGTTTCAAAATAGGGATTCCGATGGGGTCAAAGTGCCAACTTCGATCCCATGGTGATTGCAGCTGCTGTAGCCCAGCTACGGTGCACCGAATCTTGATGGATAGCAGATGCTTGGTGAATATTCTGTTCAGAAGGACGTTTGGTCAGATGAGGATAAGTATGAAGGATGTTAAGCCTTGTAAATCTAGGATTTAGGGATTCACCGGCAAGAAAAAACAACCAACCGGGACAATTGATTTGTTCGTAGACTGCAATATTTTGCGGGTTCAGAAATTTGTAATTATGGATGAGTATTAAGCGTACAACGCCTTTTTGGTTTGACCGGCCCTTGCTGATTTAAAAATAGCACTAGCACTTTGGTGCTTAATGATGAAGATCCCCATAGAGGATTAGGTTGTATCGATTAGAGGTGACCAGAGTGCTGGTCGAGGGTGTTATGTCGACGTGCTTAGAGAGACAAAGCGACAGGAGAAAGAGAAAAAAGCATAGAAAGCTTTTTGCATTAAGAACGCGGATGTATAGCTACGAACGCCCCAGCCCTTGCTTGGGAACCATAGTAGGTTCTATAAGTCTATGGATCCTAGGAAAAAGTCAGAGGAAGTGCGGGCAGCACCAACTGAGCCGACGATCAACGTTTCGATCGTTATAGATGATCCTACTCGGGCCCTTAAGGTCAGATCTCAACTTAACACAGGATTGGGGAAATTTGTTAGTTTTCTATGAGCAAACTTGGATGTGTTTGCTTGGACACATTCAGATATGTGTGGGATGTAGGATCGAATTAACCCTAGTGGGTGGGGCGGTTGAATAGGGTATATAATAAATTCCTAACTTAGTAGTAATCATTGCACAGATAGGAAAATAATGCAAATTAAAATAGCACACAAATTTACCCAAATTCGGCAAACCTTCATATTGTTGCTCCTAAGATTTCTACTAAGATTGAACAATCGACCGCATAAAAATTCTACTATAAACTTGTGACTATCGCTAACCTGATTATTCCAACCCTATACTCAGAAATCCTACCTCAATTGTGTCCTCGAGTTGAGAATTTCCCGAAATACAAAAATGTAGTTCAAACCTAGATAACTAGAGTTTGAATTTAAAAATACAGTACAAAGATAAATATAATTGGCCTTAAAATACAATATATGCATACACTTTATAAGTAAAATTAAGGCCTAGAGCTTACTCCCCTTTTAACTTGCTTGCAATCCCTAATGTCGCCCCTTCCAGAATTAAGTCTTTCGTTTTTATTTATTTCGGTCGGAAAAAATGGTGATTCCAAAATCGGTTGATGCTTGGTATGAATTCAAGCCTTCACCGTCTTGATTAGTTTGTAGCTTCGATTGCTAGTCACGATTGCCCCTTTTGCTGAGTTCCTTACATTAATATTTTGAACTTATTTGGTGTGATCTCTTTGATTTTCTGATTTGATTTATATGCTCTTTCAAACTCGACTACTCCAATTTGCCAATGATGATATGGTTTTTATAGTGGTTGATTTGAGAAAAAAAATATTTCTAGATTTTCATATACCTCGGGTTCATTTGTTTGAATTATTCAACCACTTGATTTTTGCTTCGATTTGAGTATTGTTAACCTGCATTTTTTATTTGAATATGACTTCGTCTTTGGCTTGATTTTTGTGATTATCGGCCTGGCTTTTTGGACTTGTTCGACTTTGATATTTTGTTGCTTCAGTCTGACTTTGTGGACTTGTTCAACCTTAAGATATATCTTAATGTGAATCATCATTCTGTGTTTCCTTGTACACTTAATTATTGTCTGAACCAATCGAACCTGACTTGAATTTGAATATATTGCCTGTGTACATATGTGTGTGTGTATATATATATATATGGACACACACACTTATGTATATATGTATATAGATGCGTTGTTGAAAAGTTCCTTTGGCTATCTATTTTTGAAATGCATTTGTTTTTGCATGAATTATGTTTTGTAATGTGCCTTCGTCTGAATTGTTTTACCCATTCTGTTGTTGCTTTGCCTGGTCAGTGCAACTGGACTGAGTTGATTATTTTTTCACTTCAGTACACACCTTCTGGTCTGACTTTACTTGTGCACTTTCCTAGACCCGTACTGATTTGTGCACCCTTGTGCACTTTGCCTAAACTATAGTGTTTTGCTTGTAGCTTGTTGCTGGCCTTTTGTGTGTGTGCGCCTTGTGTGCTTGCCTTGTGCATATGCATTTTTGTGCCTTACCTATTCTGATTTTTCTGAACCTGACTTTGATGTGCACGTACATGCTGGTTTTTCCATGCTGATTTTGCACTAGCTTGGTTTGTGGCATGTTATATCACCTTGTTGAGCACTAGTCTGGACATGTTATACCTGATTTGGATCATGTTACATTTGTGACCATGTTTTGTTGTTTAATTGAAATTTTGCACTTGCATATGTGATTTTGCAAATCTAATTTGTTTCTAAACTAATTTTTGGGCTTGTTTTTTATACTTGCGTGACCTTAAGGCATGTACTAGGTTACATTGTCCATGTCTTAAGTTGCTTATGCACACTTGGTTTGATTTTGAATTTCCATCCCTATGAGCTTTACACGAACATGTATTATTGGTCCTTATATATACCTATTGCACCGATCCATGTTCATTATCCATATGTCTATTTGAAATATGAATGGAAATAAAACCAATAGACTGAGGCAATGTCGAGTTTGAATATATTTTTCTTTTTGTAGTTTTAATTTGTTCTGTTTTGCTTTTTACTGTATTGTTATTTATCAGGTAAAATAAACTACTATCTAGATGAAGGCTAGAGCAAGGAGATATAAAGTCGTATTCGAGTGAGTGATGTAAGAAGTGATTAAAATATTGTATTGAGAGTGTTGTGTATGAGAGATTATAAAATGTTGTGAGAGCCCTTGTAATAATTCGCAGTATTGTACTATTAAATTTTTTATTGAAATAAAATATATATTCGTTTATTCCTTTCTATGATCTTGCAATCTGTATATTACCTCAACAAACACATTTAAAAAATATATATGTTTATTATCATCAAACAAAAATCATAGATTACTATATTCTACAATCTCCCCTTTTCGATGATAACAAACATATATTAAGATTTTGTGACCATAGGCTAAAAATGTGTTTGATGTGCCATGATTATAAGCTACCCCTATTTAGATGCTCCCCCTACAAAGATACTCCCTCCACAAAAGTGCATGCATTAAAAATAAAAGATCCTTATTCTAGGCACAAAGAAAAACCAAATGCCTAAATGCCAAAGGAAAAAATGAAAATCAATAATACCAATAAGGTTTTACTCAACCCCTAAAATCTTAATCTCTATCCCCTTTTTATTATCATCAAAAATTAAAATAATAATTGACAGTGATAGATTTTGATTGATACTGTGGATCATGTAGAGATAAGAATATGAAATATACCTATCAATCAAACAAAAATCATAGTATCTTATTAATTAGACACATATCCCACTTTATAGTGATGATTGGATTGTGGTTGAGAGGGAATTTTATAAACTAAGAGCAGTATGGTATTTTTTGATAAAGGAAAATTTTAAAATAATAAAGAAAAGAAATTGGTTAAGCACTTTCTAACCATGCATAATCATTAGGGCTTTTAAATGAGGTTATAAGTTACTTAAAAAAATGTCAAGAACTTTCCAACCATGCATAACTGTTAGGACTTTTAAATGACGTCATAAGTTACTTAAGTATTTATCCCTCTTGTATGTAAATGTTCAATCGTTGCATAACCATGATGGCTTTTAAATGAGAATGGAAGCTTGTATTTTAAGATCAAAAGTTATTCACCCATGCATAACTATAAGGACATTTAAATGAGAGTGAACACTTTGGGACAGTTTGTATTGTTCAAATCAAATCAGAATTATATTAAATGGTTTTTGACATACCAACTTTAGCTCTCTATATTAAATTTTGGTGTATTAATAAGGATGATAGGAATAGAAGTGATCATGGAATATATACTAATTAGGAAAAATAATATAAAACTATTCAAATTTCAAGAAATGTCCACATATCTTTCCTCTAGTTATGAAGCATAATTCAACCATTACCTATCACTTACGCAATCGCTATTAATAACTTTTTATAAATTTCAAAAGTTTAAGCAGTAAAGCACTATCTTTTCCAGAGTAAATTCCTTACTGAAGAAAACAGCAGTATCTTTGTTAAAAAGAAATGAAATGATAGAAAAGGTTCTAAAAATCTCAGATCCAAATGAAGTTGTGAAAATCTATTTTATGGAAGAGGTTTTGTGAAAATGTCTGCTAACTGAAAATAAGTTGAAATGAATTCAATGAAAATTTCTTCTTTTGAAATATAATCTCGAATAAAGTGATGTCTCAAATCGATGTGTTTATAGCGACGCGCATTTTAATGCGACACATTTAAGTACTAGGCTAAATCTAATAGAGTTTGTATCATACATAAAATTTTATCCGAGCAACCGACTAATGCAATATATTCTGCTTCTGTGGTGTCCTAGCATAAAGTATGTACCATCTGTACTTTTTCTATCAACTAAATAGCCTGCATAGTCTGCATTAGAGGGGCCAATCAAATTGAAATTGCTACAATATGGATACCATAAACCAAAATTTTGTATGTACAAAAGATATCTCAAAATTCTTTTTACTACTTTTAAACGAGATTCTTTTAAATTCCAAAATGACTTATTTTGAAATATTCATTTTATGAATAAATATGGAGAGCAAGGGAGTGTGTGAAATATCAATCAATTTGTAAGACATATGAAATTAAAAAAATCTCAGACCGAAGGAATCACAAGGTTAGAAATCATATCAGATGATCTAATAAGAAAGAATGAGTTACGCTTAAACAATACTACTTGTTATTTAGGCTGCACAGAGTGCCAAACAATGATACCACTTGTTACTCTCAAAATGTCGATAGTAGCGAATAATGGTACCTTAGACACTAATGTTAGTTCCTGAGATGATGGTTTTGATGACAACAACCTTAGAACTTGTTATAAAATATAAATACTAATATTCTTGTTACGATATATATGTATTTGCAGGATATATATATATGCAGGTACCGAGGATGAAGACTGAACAGTATAAAGATTTAAGACCGAGTATAGAGATTCAAGAATGATGAATTCAAGATTGAAGAAATCAAGACTAAAGACTCATGAGTATCAAGAGTTCAAGATATCAAGATAAGTAATAGAGTCTAGATTTATGTTAAAACTTCATAATAGCACAAAAATCTTTATTCGGATTTTAATCGTGGAATGGAATCCGCCTTCTCGCTTTAATAGTGGGATGGAACACACGACCTCTTTAGTGGGATGGAACCCATGATCTTCTCTAGTGGAATGGAATCCACGAAATTTTCAAAATGATTTATTGTTTCAAAACTATCATTTTAAAGTCATCTCTATCAATTTAAATATTTTAGCCTTAATTCAAAAACTATTTTTAATCGTATTAATTTCAAAATCATCTCTTGTTTTAAAAAAAACTATTTCTTGATTTTAATATTTTAGCTTTAATATATTTTAAATAAATCTATACTTAGTTTTTAATATTACTTTTATATTATAGATTATATAAGATTACTTTCTAAAACTCTTTTATAAGTTTAAATTATATTCAAAATGGTTTACAAAGTTTAGAAATTGTTTTGACAAGTTTTAGAATAGAAATCATTTTAAAGTAAAAACTATTTTCAAAAATAACATAGGCATGTCGACATCCCTCATCCCCTCATGTCGACATGGTAGCCGTAGAATTTAAAATTCAAATTTTCAAAAGAAGTGTCTATTCGCCATAACCTTTCGCGAATGGACATGACCGTTGTTCTCCTATAAATACCAGTTGTTTTCAACGAATTTTAAGTTAGTTTTTCTTCATTTCTTCACTCCTTCTTCTCTACTCGAATATTCTCTTATATTTCAAATGCTTTAAAAAAAACTCTACCAAAATTCTAAGTGAATCAAACTCAATCATCTCTAGTTTGATTCTTTGCCACCCTCTCTCAAAGATCTTAGTGCTAGTCAGGGTTCTAGGATCATTTGAAATCAAAGATCGAAAGATCAAAGTGTATCGAGTCTCCCTCTATCAAAGTGTGATTGGAAACGGTGTGATTGTGGCCCGTAAATCAATTAGGTGATCTTATATCCTGGTTATATCATGAGATTTTTTCCTGGACTTGGAGATAGGAGGGTTTATCTCGTGGCCTTGAAATCGAGGTTGTAATATCGACATTATATTTGAAAAGAAATCTGCACAAGAAATTGTGTGGGACTAGATGTAGGGTAACTCCGAACCAATATAAAATTTTGGTGTGTTCTTTCCTTTACTGCTTTTATTTACTATTTGCATCTGTGTCTGATTCTATGATTGTCTCCGTGTTTATGAATTGCATCTGTTTGTGTTTAAATTGAAAAGATTTCAAAAATTCCATAAAATCCATTAAACACTATTTACCCCCCTCTAGTGTTAATCCAGCTTTAAGATCCGTAATCCGCATTTCCAACAACTAATTTTTTGTCTTATCATCAATGTTAAGCGTAAAATATAAGCTTCATCATACAAGCATAATGCATACTCCACAATGTTAATCGAATCGGCTTCATCATTCTAATTTCTCAACAAAATCACCTATGCAAATAGAAATGCAAATGCCAACAACTTTGGAACAAATGCTACACTAGTCATCATGCAAAGTGAAGGAGAATAAAATAGTATCATAAAAGAATATCACAATCCCATGTATGTCACAACCATTATCCTCATTTTTCAAACATCAACTATTGTTGTTTTGAAAAATCAATCGGTTTTTAAACCTTTATTTGAAAATTTTAAGTCCATAATTTGACTTATAAAAAAATGAAAGTTTCTAATATTTAAAGTTGCAAATCGATTCAGGTCAAAAAGACAAACATATCGAAAGTTATGTCCAAAATACTACAGCTTGTTTGACTAACTTAGAACCACTTTCAAGTAATGTGTGGACTTTTACTATTTTTTGGGTTTTTATAAAATGAATAAAAAAAACTCAAAACATGAATATTGTTGTGCTATCCATTAGCTTTCCATAACTTTAAGAACTTCAAGATTCATGGTTATAATGTTCAAGTTATGATCGATTTACTATAGCTGTGTTAAAACAATTCTAGAATGATAATCAACCACAGTACTGATTTAAATGATATTTTTAAGGTTTTCTAAAATGAACCACTGAAAGCACAAAGAATGTAAATTGTATCATTTTCATAAGGTTTTCAAAACATCTAAAATTTTATAAATTGGAATAACAGAGCAAAAGTTACGGTCAAAATACTACGTTTGCCTTAGAGAGTTTTGAAATATTTTTCAAATGATGCAGCAAATTATTTGCATATTTTCAGTAACTTATGTTAAAAATATGGAGAAAGTCAAAGCATAAAATTCATAAGATTTTCTATCTATTTTCCAAAATATTTTTGATTTTTCAAATCGGACTTTCATAGTTCAGACGTGACAATTTTACTATAGCAATGTTAGCAAATTAGAAGTCAAAACAAGGAAAGAAAATTGAAGAGTTAAGGTTTAGAGATCATACCTTTACTTACCTTTGATGTTGTGTTTGTGTTCACAATTATTATCAAAAGTGTGTAGATCTCCACTTCATTTTCCCAGACTAAGGAACATTGCAATTATTGCTCATCAAATGTGTAGACAACACGGAATCGGCTTCCATCGTAATTGCTTCTTAGCCCATCTTTGTACCTAAATATTAGAAGAAGCGAGTGGCCTAAAAAGGATGTATAGCAAACCGTCAATATTAATAACTAGACCCTTAGGAATCCAAATTTATTTGAATTTGAGAATATTTACATTTGCACCTTTTGGAATCCAGATTTGTTTAATGGTTTTGTTTTTGTTCCTATTCCAATATTTATTTTGTTTATACCCAATTTTTCCACAAATTAAACACTTTGATGAATCTATGTGAAATTTGATATTGTCACAATTCTTTTTCTTAATTTGTTCAGCTCTATCAAATCCAAGTCCTTCTCTGCTTTTGGTGACAGTTTGACTACCTAACAACATATTCAGCGATTTTTCTCCTTTAGAAAATTTTCCTATTGTTGATTCAAGTTGTTGAACCTTAGATCTACTAGCATTGTTTTCATTCGAAAGCGAGGTGCATATTCTAATAGAGTTTTCTCTTTTTGTGTCATCTTTGTTTTTTATAGTCAAAATTTCATTTCCAAGGATTTCAATTTTAGTCCAACATCTATTTATTTCTTCCTCTAAAGACTGACATTTTTAGCATTCAGAGTTAAGTTTTCTAATGTTTTGAATCATAAGTTCTAAATCATTATTCAAATAAAGTAGACCATTTTTCTCTGATTCAATATTATTATATCTTTGTTTAAGTCTATCAATGTTTCCATTTAATTCGTGATATAATAAAAGTAAATCAATACGGGATAAGTGTGCTACCACGATAGGTTCATCGTCGCTATCGATTGATTCTACCATCAGACATAAATTTTCCTCTTCTTTCTCAATGTTGGCATTATCCTCTTCTTCTTCACTCTCATCCCAACTGCCTGTAAAACTCTTTCTCTTCTTCTTCTTCTTCTTCTTCTTCTTTCCTTTGTCAAGTCGATTCAGCAGACAGTTTGGATTGATGTGATCTGACTTCTTACATCTACAACACATGATTTCTTCCTCGGAATCATCCAGTACTTTGGCAATGCTAATTTTTATTCGTTGGATTATTGCTGGATTTCCATGCTTTATGGTCCACATTTTGAATTGCTTCATCAATTGTGCTAACTCAGCTACAGCATAATCTTCTTCCTCTTATCGGTTCTACTTTTTAAGGCAATTGACTTCCTTTTCAAGTCTCCACTTTCACGTTCTTCCCTTACTTTCAGCTCCATCTCATATGTGATGAGATTTCCTATTAATTCCTCAAAATTTAGCTATCTCAAGTCTTTGGATTCCCGAATTGCTTTCACTTTTGCTTCAAAACTCCTTGGGTGGAGTCTTAGAATTTTCGGACCATCTCTAATTCTGTATTGGCTTTTCCTAAGGTTTTGGGTTTGAGCACAATATTCGAAAAATGTCCATACATCCCCTTTATATTTTCAACTTTTGATATTACAAAATTCTCATTTTCATTGCTGAGCATGGCTAGATGATATTCCTTGATATGTGATGTACCTTCATGAGTCACCTTAAGTTTATGCCAAATTTTCTATAGTCACACAATGAGAAACACAATTATATTCCATTTTATCTAATGCACAAATAATATAATTCATAGCTTTAGCATTTGAGAGATAAAGTTTAAGTTCATTTGCATCCCACTTATCTTTAGGCTTAGAAACTTCATGGTTTTCTATTTTTACCATAGGCAAACTATAACCAGTTTCAACTATATGTCATGCCTCAATAGTATCTAGAAAAATCTTAATCCTAGTTTTCTAATAAGTATAGTCAGTGCCACTAAATATGGGTGACCTAGCTATGGATTGATCTTCAGAAAAGCATTATTGAAACTAGCCACATTAATAATTCACCTTGCTCTAATACCACTTCAAGGATCGAATTAACCCTAAAGGGAGGTGAATATGGTTTATAATAAATTCACAATTTAATAGTAATAATCACAACACAGATAGGAAAATAATGAGAAAATAAAACAATACACAAATTTACCCAACTTTGACAAAGCTGCCTACTGCTGCCCCCAAGATTCTACTAAGATTAAACAATCGACCACTTAAAAATTCTTCTATAAACTTGTGACTATCGCTAACCTGGTTGTTCTAACCCTGTGCCTAGAAACCTACCTCAACTCTGTTCCCGAGTTGAGAATTTCCCGAACTACAATAATGTGGTTCAAACTAAGATAACTAGAGTTTGAATTTGAAATAGAATTCAAAGACAAATATAATTGGCCTTAAAATACAATATATGTATATAATTCATAATTAAAATTAAGGCCTAGGGTTTACTCCCATTCTCACTTGCTTGCCATCCCTAATGTCAGCCCCTTCCAAAATTAAATCTTCCTTTTTTATTTCTTTAGATTTGGAAAAATGGTGATTCGAAAATCGGTTGATGCTTGGTATGAATTCATGCCTTCGCCGTCTTGATCAGTTTGTAGCTTCGATTGCTAGTCGTGATTGCCCCTTTTGCCGAGTCCTTACAGTAATGATTTTGAAATTATTTGGTGTGATCATTTTGATTTTCTGATTTGATTTGTATGCTTTTTCAAACTTGACTACTCTAATTTTCCAATGATGATATGGTTTTTATAGTGGTTGATTTAGCAAAAAAATCTTTCAAGATTATCATATATCTCAGGTTCATTTGTTTGAATTATTCAACCACGTGATTTTTGCTTCTTTTTTATTACTACTAACCTGGATTTTTGATTTCAATACGACTTTGTCTTTGGCTTGGTTTTTGTGATTATCGACCTGGGTTTTTAGACTTGTTCGACTTCGATATTTTGTGGCTTCGGTCTGACTTTGTGGACTTGTTCAACCGTGAGATTTTTCTTAACGTGAATCATCATTCTGTGTTTCTTTGTACACTTAATTATTGTTTAAACCGATCAAACGTGACTTGAAATTGATTATATTGCCCGTGTACATATGTATTTGTTTAAATACGCACAATATATATATATATATGTATGTATGTATATAGATGTGGTGCTGAAAAGTTGCTTTGGCTGTCCATTTATTAAATGCACTTATTTCTGCTTGAATTGTATTCTTTAGTGTGCCTTCACCTGAATTTTTTTACCCATTCTGGTGTTGCTTTGCCCGGTCTTAATGCAAGTGGTCTGAGTTGATTATTTTTGCACTTTAGTGCACACCTTCTGATCTGGCTTTGCTTATGCACTTTCCTTGACCCGTATTGATTTGTGCACTCTTGTGCACTTTGCCTAAACTATAGTGTTTTGCTTATTGTTGGCCTTTTGTGTGTGCCTTGTGCATATGCATTTTTATGCCTTGTGCGCTTGCCTTGTGCATATCCATTTTTGTGCCTTGTGTATATGCATTATTGTGGCTTGTCTGTTCTGATTTTCCTGAACCTGACTTTGATGTGCATGTACTTGCTAGTTTGTCTAGACTGATTTTGCACTAGCTTGGTTTGTGGCATGTTATAGTGCATTGTTGAGCACTGGTTTGGACATGTTATACCTGACTTGGATCTTGTTGCATTTGTGACCTTGTTTTGTTGTTTAATTGAAATTGTGCACTTGCATATCTAATTTGGTTGTGAAGTAATTTCTAGGCATGGTTTGTTACTTGCGCAACCTTAAGGCGTGTACAATGTCACATTGTGCATGTATTAAGTTTCTCATGCACACATTGGCTTGATTTTGAATTTTTGTCCCTCTGAGCTTTACGCAAACATGTCATATGGGTCCTTATATACCTATTGCACTGGTCCATGTTCATTATCCTTGATGCTTGTTTGAAATATAAAAAGAAATAAAAACCAATAGACTAAGGCAACTTTGAGTTTGAATACATTTTCTTTTTTGCTATTTCAATTTTTTGCTTTTTACTACACTGTTATTTGTCAAGTAAAACCACTACAACATTCAGGGCTTTTAACAGCATTCAAAAAACGCTATAAAAGGCTTTAACAGCGTTTTTCATGACGCTGTATATCAACACGCAATTAAAAGTCAGGGATCTAACATAGCATTAGATAAAACGCTATAAAAGCATAGCTTTCAATAGTGTTTATGATATGCTGTTAAACACTTTTTCACAGCGCTTTTTCAGAGCTAAGAGTACTTTTTTATAGCATTTTGATGGATGCTGAGAATACTTTTTATAGCGTTTACAGCCCATTTTTAACAGCATTTGAAGAATGTTGTTAAAGGATCTAACGGCATTTTTATGTATGCCGTGTAACTACATGTTATGGTAGATTCATGGCCTATTATAGCATAAAGGAAAAGCTATTGTATATTTTCTACAACACAATCGAAACGCTGTTGTAGGTTTTCTATAGCATATAAAAAATGCCATTATAAATTTCTATACTATTCCAAAACGCTATTTTCTTTACCCCGCTTTGAGTTTACAATAGTCTATCTATACATAAGAACAATTCAATCAACTTAAACAACAATAATATAAAACTTTTGATAATCAAAACATATTATATATTATACACAAATAGAATTACACCAAATTCAAATTGTATACAATATTTCATAATCGATATTTTTAAACATACATGATAATAGTACCATTAGGACTCTATAAAAGAAAATACCCAAATATCATGATCGTAAAATGTCCATGTTTGTCATCTTCAAACATCCAATTTCCTAAAAGAAAAAGTGAGAGCATTTAAAGCATATGTACATACAATGGTTAAAAACAAAGTAGCTATATCAAATAATGGGGTTGATGAACAGACAATGTCTTACTCTTACAACCCAACATGACTTCCAAAATAGAATTTATTTCGTATGTATCATAAGCAAACATTTATGCTTATATTGTCATCATTTGCATATATACCCACAAATTTGAATAAAATTATACTCTAACTTTCCAGTTATAGCTCGTTCAAGTACCTCTCTATTTACAGCAAACATATGTATGTGTGTGTTATTACCAATAATGTACTTGGGTGCTTAACTTATATAGAGCGGAAACAATATGCAAAAGCAATTTCGTGAAAAAGGAGAAGAAAAAATGTGTTTCGTAAAATGTTTCCCGTTATCTAGGATATGACTGAAATAAGCCAGATGGCAACAAAATACTGATAGATAGAAATTTTTAGGTAAACTTCAAAGGGTGGTGCACATAGTGTGATGTTATGCTATTCTCCAATATGGTTTTTCAATGTTGTACTATAAATAGGATCACAACCAAAACAACATCAAACTCAATTAAAAAAAGCCCGAAGGAACCAATGACTGCATCAATGATGTACTCTGCTACCGTTTCAGGCATGCAATCTAACAGCATGGTAGCTCCTTTCACATGAGTTATATCAAAGCGGGGTTTCATAATCTGACTTCTCAAACCTACTAAGCAATGGTGATAGACTGAAGTGCATGAAGGTAACAACTGTATTATTATAATTAAATCAATGTAGAGCAATGTAAAATATGGTGTGGCCAACAGAAGGGGTGAAGAAATTTGAGACACTTTCATACCATCCTACACGGAATGATGCATAGCTGTTAAAACAGTTAGAGTATCTGATCTGACATGGATGGATTCCATGCCTGGAATTCATCCATGTTAGATTTGTATACAGAGAGAAAGGCAACTCACCGGGATACTATGATGTACTATATTGGATAATGTTGAAGTCGCCCATGTTCGGATGCAGCAATGTTGCTCAAGTTTCAAATGAAGTAGCAGAGGCGAAGGATTACCCCAAGTCCGTTTGCATGATCATTGGATTTGATACCATCTGCCAAGTTCAGTGTATTAGCTTCATTGCTTACAATCCCACCTAATACTACAAATAACTTATGTTAATATATTTGGTTGAGAATGTTGCTGTTACTTTGTGTGATAAATTGTTGGTATGCTTGCTTGCTTTGGTTCATACCGGAAGTTGTTCATATATTTTGCAACGAATGTAGAGATTTCTGTTCAGACTTCAAATTGTTTGTTATTTGTAGATTTGCTATTAAAGATCTTTAACAAAGCCTACCAAGGAGTGAATTATTATAGACCCAATTAAGATCAACATACTTCAAAGAATTTAAGTAGAGTCCAGTTTTTGTAAGTCACATGTTGTACAAGTCACTACCAAGGTAAATAAATGATAAAAGTTTACATTTTAATTTATGCAATTGATACTACCAACGCGAAAACAGAGGAGTGGTTTTGAAAATAGCATGCTCAAACATAGTAAAAATTTTAAAACCTTAAATAGATTCAAAGTCATAGGACAGTGGAGATAAAATTCATATAGATTCATAGTCATAGGATATTGATACCTGGAGCTTTTTAGCTTGCGCTTGGCTGAGCATGAGTATTGATTTTAGGTATGGTCCGAGCAGGAGGTGAAGTAGGTGGTGGAGCAGCTGGCTCTTAAGAAGAATCAAATCATGACTTTCTACATGCTTCTAGCTCCTAACTGAATTTCACTAACCTGCACTATTTTTTTGAACCACCTTACAACTTCACTCATTTCCATCTTCTAACAGATGTCCAGCTAGACATTTGTCAGCCAACTTTGCAACAGCGTGGTCACATCTCAAGAAAAAAAAATGGTAATAAAGTACAAAAATAAAGATATAATGATATAAGTCCATTGAATGCAGTCTTACCAGTAGCAAGTGTTCATCATTTGATGGTAGATATTCAAGGTTCTGTACGTTACATCATAGAACTTCGATTTAACAAAGGATGATTAAACGATGAATCTGTGGTAGAAGACAGAAAATTATATGTGTTATACCCATTATGGATTCTGAATTACAGGTTCGGTTTGTAGAAAAAATTTCTGGCCTATGGATACAAGCAACAACAAAATCAGTCGACTCATTACCAACTATGTGATTGGTGTCCGGTAAAGGAACCTATAAACCTTCTGTACGAAATAAAGAACTGTAACCATTTAACGAAGACACCAATTACTAGTAAAAATGACCCGAACTACTAATCCCGCATGCAAATGAGACAGGCCTTCAGCTGCACCTAAGCAATTTGCAATCTTAAATTCCATGATTAAACAGATGGTTTTTTTTGATCTTATTTGACATGAATTTGTTGATAGAACAGTGCCCTAATCGTTTAACTAAATTTAGGTTTCTACCTGTGATTTATCAGTAAGTGTGGCTGTAATTTTTCAAAACATGTGAATGGAACTGATTTATCAGCATACCCCTGTACTACTCTGAATTTTTTAGAGCAGGGTACGTCGATAAATTAGATATCTCCGTCTTAACTTGAATAAACCACAATCTTTTATCAGCAAGTGGTTGTGATTTATTCTGGACATGTGAATGGAACTGATATATTGGTGGACACCTATTTTGGAAATTCAGAGCAGAAGAGCGAAACCCCTAACTGCAGAATCAGTTTTCCTCTGAATTTTTCAGAGTAGAGGTATATTGATTAACCAAATACCTTCAACTTGACTTGAATAAACTAGAGTCATTTACCATTGAGCATCTGATGTATTCAAGACACATGGACTGATTTATTGCTCTGGTTCTAGGCTGGACAGTAGGACCCATAATAGGTCCTATGATACCATCGATTTTGATAATAGGACCCGTAATCACCTAATTCAGTGCTGGTTGCACTTATGAGCAAATGATGTTCTATTTTCTAATTTATGAACTAGACAACGAGAAGTTCATAGATTCTTAGCTTAATTTGGTTAACGTTGAATATATGCAATGCTAAACAATTTGACACATATGAATGCCTAATATATTAGAGTTGATTTCCTAGTAATAATCATGGTGTATATACATTATCTAAATAGAGTCACTGATAGATGAAGCAAAAACATGTTTATACACACAAATAATCACTTAATACGACACTTATTATCAAATAGTGCACAAGCATACCTGTAAGTTTTTCCACACTCATAACCTGGTTCATTCATTAATAAAAGTTATTTCTAACATCAAGTGAAAACTATATATATATATATGTGTGTGTGTGTGTGTGTGTGTGTGTGTAAAGAAAGATTATCATAATTTAATTTTTCTACCTTGAAGCAGTATCAGGCAGATCAAGAACAGCGGCATTACTGTCCAGTCCATAGTGTTTCATTGCTATTGGATCTCGCAATTCTGATAAGGGGATCAAAGCTGCAAATAAATTGGATAATAGACAGAGCATAAATTTAGAAAAAAATAAAGTACACCTGAATAATACTCTTTCAGTGTTACTTCCCCTTCATTTGATGCTATGGGTGACTTTCATGCAAAAAATGACAATTTTGAATCAAGGTTTATACAAAATTCATGTACTCAATTCAACACACCTGGCAGTAAACCTCCACTGCATTTTTTCTTGAACACTGCATTTAGGTTGGTGTCATCATCTTCAGTGAAATAGTGATCGCAAGCCATGTTGTTGACCATTTTGATTCTTATTTCAGTGATAACATAGAATAACAATTCTGCTGCATTAACAGAACATTCATAACTAGTGATGTCTTATATATAAAAGCTTTGCAGTTGTGGATATACCTCAAACTTCTCTGCCAAATTATGTGATATCCATGATGACTATCTCAGTTGGAAAAGGAAAAAAAGAATTATTATCAAAAGGACAAGAATTAATACTTAAAAGCATTTATGATTGTAATTTTTATAATATAATTTAATTTTCATAAAACAAAGGAACTTAGTTAAATTTTATAAACTTGATTATTTTTATAAACTTGTTTAATTTTCATAAGACTTAGTTAACTTGGTTACTTTTTAATGGTTTTGTTATTTTTTTTGTAATACTTAGTCTACTTGATTATTTTAAATCTAGTTAATTTATTTTATAAAACTTAGTTAACTTTGTTCGTTTTTATAAAGCTATTTAATTTATTTAACGTTTTAAAACTTAATTGGTTTTTATAAAGTTAGTTATTTCTATTAACTTATTTAATGTTTATAAAACATATTTAATTAATTTATTTAGTTATTTTTTATAAAACTTATATAGGAGCATACATGTTGTAATTGAAGTCTGTTCATGATGTGCAACTACATATGCTCCCAGTCTAGTTGATTTTCAGGTCTCTTGGTATGCATACCTGCACCAATAGAGAAAAATGTAGTGGATCTATAATCAAGGAGTAATTGAGTGGATAATAACTATTGTATATGACTTGAATAGATAGTTAATGTAGTGGTAAAGATGCCAGTTAAAGTTTTGTACTTAAATCTTATAAAATATAAACCATGAACCCTTTGAGTTTTACTGCTAGGAACCGACTGCCCGGTAGCTTGTGAAATCGGTTAATTGTATTTGATGCTGAAGTTAGGATTTTCACTTTCTAACTGGTGTGCATGATGACCATTATCCAGTATTAAATGTGGAGATGTAATGATTGCAGTGATATTAAAATATGAGTAATGGAACAGTAAATGTTAATTTTGTACTACCAAACTTGTTTTAATATAATAATACCATAATTATATTTCAATTTTAATGTCATCTATATAAACTAGGTACGTTAATGTTATCACAATTAGAGCAAAGAAACAAACTAACTTAAAATTATACAGAACACTGTAAAGAAGAATGTATCTAGCATTTAGCCTACAAACAGTTTGCAAATACAAATTTAGATGCCAAAGGACACATTAAAACCACATTTAAAACTTATCTCTTATAAAAGTAATATATGCTAAAGCACCTCTTGGAATTTCTGTGTAGATCTACAAATCTACAAATTAAAATATTCAGACTCTATTCGTTATATAATCACTATCAGTAAACTTCATATTCAGTGTTAATTTCCAAAACATAGAATGGTTTTTGATAAAAGAATACATATGATATAGCAAATAAAGTTGAAAGGCCTACACCCTCCTTAGTACTTAATAATCATCCGCAAGAAGAAATTTAACAAAACCATTTTAAAGCGTATTTAAAACCTGAAGAACTAAATGGGATGCCTTGTTGCCAAACTACCTTAACAGACAAAAACAATAGAAGAGCCAAACTATTCCATCATCCAGCATTTGAGCAGCATACCATAGTTAGCTAAGAAACAATGTACAGTAACATTACAAAACAGTAGTAGATTACAGTATATGAGTAGCCAATTGAACATATTCGAAGTTGCATTAAGGAAATAAGCATCTGGCTAATATGAACGCCATAGTAAAAAATATTTAAGGAGCAAATACAAGCAAAAGCAATTGCAATCAGGATAAAATTAATTAATGAACATCATAAATTTATAATTTGAATTTCCAATCAACCATGGAGTAAACTATTAGTATATAGTTTAATACATTCAACCAGATAATATATTTTTTCTCATAATTTTTTAGACATACACTACAGGAAAAGATAAATTCTTAATGGGTTGTTTGTATTCCTAATAAGCATATGGACATATAAATTAAAGTAACTTGTTGAACCTTTAGTGGTAAGAATAAATGCTGCTAAGCTAACTAGCATGAAGACCAGCTTTATCTTATCATAAAAACTTAAAAGTAAATCACTGCACCTGTAATTAATTGTCATCAGAATCGCCAGAACTCGTTAAATATGAACAATGCCAATATACAACGTATGGACATATTACGCATCTTTTGAGACCAATCATGAAAAGCATGAGCTGGAAAAACTCGCTAAATTTAGCACCGGGTCTCTTCATCACCAACATGTTTATATGCAAATCAAATATGAACGTACAAGAATGGAATCTTCTTGACTTCCTATGTTGATCATTTTGTAGTAAGTTTTCTAGAACTATTTGTATATTTCTTAGGTATGTATGAACTAATTTTTATTTTTTATTGCAGAGCATTGAAGCTAACATAAGAATTTAAGACAACAATCAAAGAACCACTGGTTATTGCATTCCCTAATAACAGCAATCCATTTAACAGTATTTGAATAATACAATATATGCAACATGTATTCATAAAACAGGCAACGTACAAAAAAGGTAGTAAACAAAATATGTTTTGAATGAATATAGTAGGCTAAATTTGTCAAACCAACATTGCTTCAACTGTAAAAAAATTACCAATTAGGGGTTTCTACATAGTCAAATCATAGTGAATTCGACAAAAATGAACAAAGTCAAGAAACTGAAGTAATATTAAGACTTTAAGAATAATATGAACCTTACCAATTAATCATTAGGTTCTATCAAATCCACTTTCACTGTGGAACCCCAAAAAGTACAAAACTATTTCAAATAAACCCAATGAATCGGCAAAGTGGAGAAAGCTGAGATCGGAGGCAAGCAACTGATGTTGCTTGATCCTCATCCTTGCAGTCCTCACCAAAGCTAGGATCAACTACTAGAGCTGGGAAGAGGCGCAACTTGGCAATGGGGTTTTGGTTGTTGGCAAGCAGTGGAGTCATTCAAGGATAAGGCCACAACAGAGTCAATGAGAAATAATAAAATCGTCAGGAGACAGCGGTGAAATCGAAGGATGGGGGAACAAATTTCTTTTTGGGAAAACGAAATTAGGTTTAGAGAGGGAAAATAAATTTTCGGTGAAATAACGAATGAAGTGGCGGACTGTAATCAGATGTGTTTAACAGCAGTTCCGTAAAGAAATTTATATTTGTTAAAGGCTGAAATGCATAAAACAGCGTAATATATCAAAGTGAAAATGAGTCACACATCCTTAAAACGAAACTTAATTTCAAAGCGGATCCCTGTCATAAAAAGTATATATTCTACATCCTTGTTTCTGTTTTCAGCCAATTTATTCCCCAAATTACCCCTGCGTTTCACTGCGAGCTCTAATTCTTCTTCTTATTTTTCGATTTAAATGGAAAACTGCAATTAAATTGAAGACGAATCAAGTTATTTTTATGAAATATGATATTCTTAATATTTGCAGTTATAAATAATCGCAACAAATTTCTGCAAATATATGCGATAGTTGCAGAAATTTCTACAACTATACGCAATAGTTGCATACATTTCTGCAACTATACGCAATAGTTGCATTTGTGCAACTATATGCAATAGTTGTAGAAATGTCTGCAACTATACGCAATAGTTGCAGAAATATCTGCAACTATTGCAAATAGTTGCAAACAATTCTGCAATTATTTGCAATAGTTGTAGAAATGTCTGCAACTATACGCAATAGTTGCAGACATTTCTGCAACTATACGCAATAGTTGCATTTCTGCAACTATTTGCAATAGTTGTAGAAATGTTTGCAACTATATGCAATAGTTGCAGATATTTCTGCAACTATACCATATAGTTGCATAAATTTCTGCAACTATACCCAATAGTTGCAGACATTTCTGCAACTATACCATATAGTTGCAGAAATATCTGCAATTTTGTGCAATTTTTATAAATTTGAAAAAAAAATCGAAATGTTCAATATTTGCTGAATTGTCTGCAAATATTTGAAATAATTGCACCTTTAATACAAATATAAATTTTTGGTATCAACAATGGATCTCATTTTAAAGATCATAAAATTTGTGATTTTTTGGTGAAAATGGTATGTTGATCCGGTTTTTGTAAATAAAGTTATACACGTTTGAAAAGTTTAAAATATAAAGGGTATTTGAGACTTTTTGCGTGCGTGAATTTGAAAATAGGGAGCGGAAACGTAAATGTTGGTTGTGAAGGATGTTTTATCTATTTTAAAACTTGTTAGGGATGTGAGCCAAACTATCCCTATATTAAAACGCTAAACTAGATGCAGTTAGAAGCCATTTTTCTTGTAGTGAACAAAATGCTGTCTGGATGAAGGTTGGAGCAAGGAGATATAAAGTTGTATTCAAGTGAGTGATGAAAGGAGTGATTAAATATTGTATTGAGCGTATTTTGTATAAGAGAACATAAAATGTTGTGAGAGCCCTTGTAATAATTCGCAATATCGTATTATTAAATTTCTTATTGACATAAAATATATATTCGTTTATTTCTTTATATGATCTTGCAATCTGTATAGTACCTCAACAAAAATATTTAAAAAAAAGTTTGTTATCATCAAACAAAAATCGTAGACTACTATATTCTACACGGGATATCGCTAGAGATGGCGTGCCACGCACTGAATGTGGACCCAAAATATCCGCCTATGAAACAGAATAGATGCAGTCTGGGCCCGGAGCGATCCACTGAGTTAAAGGAGGAAGTGGATAAGCTGAAGACTATTGGCTTTATTTGTGATACTTTATACCCTGAATAGGCATCGAACCCCGTGTTGGTCAAGAAACCAAATGGAAAGTGGCAAACATGTATAGATTACTCAGACCTAAATAAAGCCTTCATGAATGATAGCTTCCCTTTGCCCAGGACTGACCAGCTGGTAGACGGGACCATTGGACATGAGTTACTCTCTTTTATGGATGCCTACTATGGATATAACCAAATACCGATGCACGTTTTGAATCAGGATCACACAATCTTTATAATGGATTTGGGATTATACTATTACTAAGTGATATCTTTAGGTCTAATGAACGCAGGAGCTACATACCAGAGATTGGTGAATTCCATGTTCAGGAATCAGATCAGACAGACAATAGAAGTGTATGTGGATGATATGCTCATGAAGTCACGGTAGTTAAGGAACTACATGGATGACCTTTCAAAAATGTTCGAAGTATAACAGAAATATGGATTGAAGCTAAATCCATTGAAATGTTCGTTGGAGTTGCATCGGAGGAGTTTCTAAGATTTATCATGAATTCAAAGGGCATTGAGGCTAACCGGAGCAGATTAACGCCTTGAGGAATGTAATTATCCAACCACAAAAAAAGAGTTGCAAAGCATGAATGGGAAGGTTGCCGTGTTGAGTCAGTTTATATCAAAGGCAACGAATAAGTGTATACCGTTCCTTGATGCCCTCAAAAAGGGAAATATGAATTTAGAATGGACAAAGGAATGTTAAGATGCCTTCGAGGAATTACAAAGGTTTATGGAAACACCACCGGTTCTATCCAAATCGTTGGACGGAGAAGATTTGTTCATCTACTTGGTAGTGTCTGCTTACGCCCTAAGCACATCATTAGTACGTGAGGAGGCAAGGATTCAAATGCCAGTTTACTATATTAACAAGCTATTCACTAGAGCTGAAAAGAACAATCCAAAATTGGAGAAACTCGCTTATTGCTTGTACTGCATCGACAAAGCTACAACCATATTTTCAGGCTCACCTAATTAAGGTGCTTACGGATCAACCTTTGAAGCAGGTACTGTACCGACCCGAGGCTTCAGGAAGGTTACGAATTGGAACATTGAACTGAGCCAGTACGACATCACTTACCATCCGAGGAAAGTGATAAATGGACAGGCGTTGGTGGATTTAATCTCGAATTTATGGTACAAAATGGCGAAGAGGAAGACGATATGTCCACACTTTCTTAATGGGAACTATTCATAGACAGAGCTTCAAATGAACGTAGTCCTAGGGCTGGAGTGGTACTTGTAACTCCCGATGGACGGTCAATTTGTTATGCATTAAGGCTAGATTTCCCTGCAACAAACAATGAAGCTGAGTATAAAGCATTGATAGAAGGACTCAAGATAAGAAAGGAACTGAGGATAAGGACGCCGCATATTTCAGTGACTCCCAATTGGTGGTTTGCCAAGTGAAGAAGGAATTCCAGGCTAAGGGTATGGAATTGCCCCTTACTTGACAAAGGCACTGGAACATTTGAATGATATATAAAATTACACGGTTATGCACATCCCCAGAGAGGAGAATGCGAAGGCTGGTTCACTAGTCAAGTTAGCTAGTTCTGGAGATGCACAACTATTGGGATTAGTTCCATTGGAGGTTTTACCAGCTCCAAGTATCGATCGGATGGATTTTGATTGGACTTTAGAGGTCAAAGAGGAGAAGTCATAGATGATTTTGACTAAGGACATTTCCTTAAAGGAATTCTCTCGAGAGGAAAAACGAATGATGGAAATTCCTTCTTAAATTACTACGGTTCATAATGAAAGGAGGAGTATTGTATAGGAGAGGTTTCTCAAAACCAAGGATAAGGCTAGGAAAATCCTCATGAATGTCCATGAAGGTAGCTTTGGTGATCACAATGGGGGGCAGACGTTAGCGAAGAAGATACTTTGCTATGGATACTTTTGGCCAACAATAAACTGAGATGTTGTAGAATACACCAAATGGTGCGACTGGTGCCAGAGGTTTGCAACAATTCCAAGAGCCCCATCCATGGAACTTACGCAAATGGTTAGCCCATGGCCATTTGCAGTTTAAGGAATTTATATAATTGGTGTGCTACCGATGCCGAAAGGAGGAGCTAAATACGCTATTGCTGCAGCGGATTACTACACAAAGTAGGCCAAAGCGAAATCGCTTTTCACAATCACAACGAAGAAAGTGATCAACTTTGTAGTGAAGAATATTATCTATAGATTTAGAGTACCCTAGAAGGTTATAACGGATAATGGAACTCAATTTGAAAGTACTGAGTTCAAGGATTTCTACAACCTTTACATGATCGAGAAAAGCTTATCGGCGGTAGCACACCCTCAGGAGAATGGAAAAGTAGAGGCGGTGAATAAATTTATCAAGTCTGTCTTAAATAAACTGTTAACTAAAGCCAAGGGAAATTGGGTCTATGAGTTTCCACTAGCATTGTGGGTTTATAGGACAACCCACAAGTCCGCAAATGGATATACACCATTCGCTTTGGCATACTGATCAGAGGCTATGATTCCTATTGAACTGGAAGCCCCTTCTCATTGGAAAAGGAATTACGACCCCAAGGTCCATGAGGAACTCTTGCTTGAATCCCTCGATGTAATTGATCAAAAACGAGAAGAGGCTGATTAAGGGTAGATGCTCACCAGAAAAGACTAGCACAACATTTCAACACCAAGGTCTAGAACCGTAACTTTGAGGTAGGGGATCTCATTTTGAAACGAGTTCTTTTGGGTACGGGAGCACTTGGTCCGAATAGGGAAGGTCCTTAAGCGATCGAATAGAAGCTTGGAGATGGAACTTTCGAGCTAGCCACTATTGATAGAATCATGATTCCACAGGCACGGAATAATGACTTGTTACGATGCTATTTTACTTAGTTTAGTTTAGTTTATTTTCTACAAATAAGTCACCCTAGACTTTTGGGTGCAATGTAATAAGGTAAGGACTTGCCATCGTTTAGAAATAAAGTTAGCTTCTTGAACCAGTGGAATCGTGTTCTTGTAAATAAAACCCTATGCTGCGTGACTAGAGGTGCATTCAGTACCCAGAGATAGGTACCGACTCCTTTAGTCCAGGATCAGTTCAAAGGAGTGTAACCCCAAGGGTTGATCAGATAATTCAACCCTATTCCTTCGATATTCACTATTGTCGGAAATAGGCAAGGTCTATAAGGAAAATCTGGAGTCAGGTAGCTAAAAGTGATGGTTTCTAGAGATAGAAACTGGTGTGCGGTTGGAATTTGATGACCATGCTTACAGCTTGGCAGGAGATGCTAGATCGAGGGTAAGCGAGGACGGTCAAAGGACACTCTCGGTCGACACCCAAAGATAGGCGAGACAAAGAGCGGATGCCCAGAAATAGGCATCCAAAGCACCGATTCTCGAATGTAAGAACTGGTGTACGGCCGGGATTTAATCATAGTGTTTCCGCCCCTGTAGGACATGCTCGACCAAGGAATAGCGAGGATGGTCGGTGGGTGCTTTTAATCAACACCCGAAAAACGGGCAAGGTTGAATGCCAGAACTCGAAAATGGATACCACCGGAATACTCATGTATGGGATCAAAACTAAGAGAGTATAAATAGATTGAGGGCAACCGGGTAATCTGCCCCATGTTATTAACCTTCGACCGTTGCTCGAACGTAGGCCAGGTTAAGGAATAATGCCCAGTTTCTAGCATCTAAGACACTAAGTCCCGGAGAGAAGACTCGGTATATGGTCGAATTATAAAAGATATGGTCTCAGTCACAGCCTAGCGGGACATGCTCGGCTGAGGTCGAGTAGTGAAAATCAATGGATAATATCAATCAAGCTCGGTTATTGGGGAGATGAAAAACGTCAGGATATGAACGACCAAACCACTGTTTCCCAAAAAGAGGAAACGACATGAAACTCGGTCTATTTATAACTTGTTAATGGTCGAGGGAAACTCGATCTGGAATATATAGGAATAACCACAGAGTTGGTTAAATATTATTTTTGTTTAACCAAACAGAGATGCTTCAGCAATGGTAAACAGAATTGGATAATAGAAAATAACTAAAGCAATTATAGGAATTTTACTTATATGCATGGAGCTGAAGTAAGTAATAGCATTGCCTAGACACATGCATATATAATATGGATAAATTGTTGTACATGCAGTTATATTATACATGCATGCAGTTTTATATAGGCAGGAATAAAATATAAAGTGCGGAAATGTAAATGGAGCAGAGATTGAAACGGAAAAGCAATATTTCATTACATTCAACCTTTATATACAATAGATGAGGGGGTCGGTCCTACACAAGTATGATCTATGTATAAAAAAAATGTACAACCCAAAAAAAGACAAAAGGAAACTGTCTTGTCATCACTAAAGGCTAACTGAGGAGCCTACTTCTTATGCACCTTCTTCATTTTCTTCTCGCCTTTTCCACTCTAGCCGCTTGAACCATCACGAGGTCTCTTCTGGCTCTTCTCACCCTTCGGTGTGCTACCTTTGGAAGGAGTGGTGTCTCCTTAAGTAATAGTGATGGCAGGATCTTCAGGATGGTCAACAGGGAGCTCAGATGTCTCTGTAGCGATGCCAATGCTGCTACCCTTTGGAGGCCTGAAAGGATAGGAAGGATTCTTATAATAGGCTTTAGTTCCTTGGTACCAACAAGTTTTTCAAGTTCAGACTTGGTCTTGACTTTGACTATGGGAACATCAATCTTCAGCCTTTCCGCCATAGAGATGGAACCAGTTAGGCCCGAAAAGTTTGTAATAGTAATGTCTTTCCCCAGGGACTGGGAAGTGTCATCCAATCCCTCCAAAGATGTGATTTTCTCTAAATTAGAACCAGGAATGGAGCCAGAGGGAAGGCTCAGAATGATTAGTCCTGTGGTAACGGTGGTCGAATCGATAGCAACACCAGCGGGACCCAAGCCTTGTGTAATTGGCGGGAGAGGAGGAAGTGACGAGTGAACTATGAGTTCATAAACAGAGAAGTATTTGTACAGTCTCGAGCGAGAACCGAAGGATCTCGAACACTGGTGAGATAAGGGATATACCTTCACTGGATGGAGTTCCCTTGGTAGGAGATACACTAATCTCACCCTTTTTTGGGTCTGACTGGGTGGAGTGAGAAATGGTAACGTGAATGTAAGGCTCAAAGGTGGTGATTGCTGGGAAATCTGGGATAATCTAGGTGAGCTTATAGCTGGCCCCTTCAGACGTTGAAATTATAACTTCAAGCACTTAGTTTTTCGAGATGGTGATCCTGCGTGGCCCGATGTGCTTGGGCCAACAGGAGTTTCAGTGGCTACTTTAGCGGCAGCAGTGTCTTCTACGGCTAGGGTAGCTTTTCCTTCTTCAAATTTTTCAATATCGTCGACATCCAGGTATTTTGATTTTAGTTCATCTTCAGTGAGGCCTTCACCGACCGCTTCTGCACATCGTAGTACCTCTTCCCAGGCATCGACAAGAGTGACGACATAAGTGCTACCCAGCCACATCAAGTTCTTGTATTGGACAAGGTTGGCAAAGAATTGTTGAAGGGTAGAGTTCAAATCTTCCTTTTCCTTAGCCCTTGTCTCCTTCAGCTCGATCGGCTCATTCATGGTTGCAGCATGGTCGACATGACCTTCTAGTCTTTATTTTTGCTAAGAGCATGGCAGATTCAAGCTTCTTTTTTTTGGTACGGAACTCCTGGATCTCGGCTTCCTTTTCCTTGAGAGCTTTGTATTTCCCTAGGAGGATCAGGTCCTTCAATGCTAGCTACGTTTTAAGAGCAACATTCTCTTCACGAACAGTTTTTACAAGGTTCCTCATCACAATCTTGTCCTGATTGTGAGCTTTCTTCGTCTCTTCAACTAAGTCATTAGCCTTCTACTCTAATATTCGAGCTGTAACTTTTTCTTCTTCAGCCTTGGCCAAATCCATTTTATACTTCTTAATTATTCTACCATAGCTTTCTTCTTTGACTCAAATGATTATATGTCTATTTGATGAATTCGGTTGACGTCAGAAAGGGCAAAGCAAAGTTTTTTCCACTCATACCCCTAATCTATCAGCTCCTTAATGCTTCCAACCCTATGGTCAGATTATTCTTTAGGAATGTCCTTAAGATCCGGGTTGAATTTAACCCTGTTTAAGTAAAGATTTGGAAATACAGCTTACATTCTACTCGGTGGGGGTGAATGAGGAGCCGGACGAATAGAAACCCTTGTGGATTGTGTGGGTAAAGGAATTATGGCAGCCAAGGAGAGTGATGTTGGAGTTTATTGTTGTGGAGGGAGCTATGGTTGAGATCAAGGCGGGGGAAGGTCGGAAGAGGAACCATGGCGGTCACGAGAACCAACTGGCGGTCGAGTTCTGCTTCACACTCCCTTTCTTTTCTTTGGGCTCTCTTTATTTGTTTCTAATTCCCTGTAAGAGATAGAGTGAGGCGGATATGGCTTATGGGTTAGCTTCCTTTTCTCGGAAACCTCATGGTGAAGATAGCCAAATCGATCTCTGCTTATTACAACTGAAATGAAAGAAAGGATTATATCGGTTTTGAAACATTGTAATATGAGTAAATGTAAGGAATGTATGTTCATGATCCTAGTAGTGTATGGAGTCCCGGTGTCTTCCTAAGTAGTTTATGGACCATGTTTGGAAGGAATTAAGGATGGAGTCTCACCTCCCTTAGCTAAGATGCCCTCGGATGGGAAGCTAGAGCATGGAAAGCAGTCTTTAAGAAGATCATCGATAGGGATATCAAGATCAGTCAGTGAGCCAAAAATGTGGTCTAAAGAACTAGCCGGAGGAATTGCCTCGGTTGTTGGCATCGTGCTTAGTTTAGCAGTTTTCTAAGAAGTCTTGATGATCATTCGTTTTTGGATGTAGCAATGCAAGAAGTTCAGTGCTTTCAGGAGACGTCTCTCCATATGACCCATCTCCTCCTTGACCGAAGTCATTGTCATCATCACCTTCTTCTTCTTTCACTTCTCCTTCTTCTTCTCTTCCTCCTCCCTCTTCATGGATCATTTCCATCTCAACTCTTTCTTCTACTTCAGCTTGAACTTCACCAGTAATGTGTGCTTCCGCTGCTCTATCCATAGACTCACTGATGTGTCCTATTTCGGATGGGCCTCCAATGCCCTCTTGGATATCTTCACTTGAGCTACGAATGGGGCAAAAGACCTGGTTGGCATTCTGGAAATACTTGGTGGATTTTCGGTAGGAATGGAAAAGCGCACAAGATGTAAATGATTGTATTGGCGAAGATTCTCATTCGTCAGTAGATAAGTGGTAGAGCGATTTTAGAAGCTAACCCTCTTAAGGGTTTGTAGAGCCTTAGAGTGCTCTGCGCTTGTGTCTCGAGTAGGGATATCTATGAAGAAAGGAGATAAAAGGTTAAACGCTTGTGCGGTGAAAATCCAAGCACTAAGAAGAATGGAAATGAAGAAGTCTTACTTCTGGAGAACCAAAGCCCATTGAAGCTGTATAGACATCGAATAAAGAAATATTCGTTCTTGAAGTATGAAGGTTATTGTGGATCGCTTTGATAGCCTTACACCAGCACCAGGCTTCAATAATCATATAAGAAGGCGATTTGCTCCATTGTTTGAAGCTCAGTACATGTTTGAGTTCCTTAAAGGTTAGAGGTCGCTGAAATTGATTCATGAACAAGATGTTCAAAGAGCTCAACAAGGCATAACCGTTGGGGTGGACTTGAGTAAAAGCGAGCTCAAGCTCTTAGAGGAACATTCAAAGAAATGGATTAAAAGGCGATACAATGCCACCTAAGCACATGTGTCTTTTTCAAGTTGTTTAGCCTATTAAAGGATCATGGGCCCATTGGCTCTGTGTTGGGAGAATGACATCACCTTTAGGAATCCCATGTTATCGACATATGGTCCGAAGGGATTTGGTAGTTAGAATTGTCGACATTTGTTCAGGAGGATCATCTAGAACTCTTAAACAGATTCATTCATTTAAAGGAGGAGCCTAGTCTTGGATTGGTTCTACGAGTACTATCATTCTCCGTAACTCGGCAATGATTGAGTGCTTGGGTCCGGCAGGTGAAGAAGTCGAAGCCCGAGCTGTGGTAGACTCGGCTTAAGGAGGAATTGATAGCCCAATGCCAACGTTGAATCGAGGAGAATGACATGTCATTTTGGGCGGGAAAACTCGATAATGAACATGATCAGGTATGCTTTATTTTGGAATTCTTATTTAAATGTGAACCTGAGTGGCATTTAGAATCCAACAGATGTCGTGCAACAACCCGCACTTCCCGGCACACCAATCCAAAGCCTAGAGTGACTTTCGGACTTGAGTCATGCCAAGAAATACAAGCTATTGGATTTTTAAAACATTATAGAGCATAATTATAAGGGTAAGTTCTAAGACATTCTACACTTTCAGATCTCACAGTGGAAGGAATTAAATATAAGTACCAAAGAATAGACATTTTAGAAAACAGTCTCCAAATTACTTTATTTGTCATATACACTATTTTGAAGTATAACCTATGTTTTTTAGACTTTTAATATAGTAAGTAACTACAAGATAGACAACAAAGAATATGGGAATCCCTAACGTGAAGCTCCTTTCTCCATGTACTATGCCTAATCAATTGCTAACATGTTATCCTATGATGGGAAAAAATGGAAAGGAGAGAGTGGGTCAGACAAAAGTCTAGTGAATGAGTACAAGTTTAATATGTGATGATCATATGTTACTTCAATACTACTCTAGATGATATAGGGTGCGATATAAGTGTCCGTGAATTCCTAAGGTCTGTTGCGTAAAGGTTCTTGTCTAATACATTCCTACACTACAATTTGTGTAGGCTAATACAATGGATCGAACTAAGGATCGAATCTCATGTCTAACGATCGGCCACCACCCTTTGAGCTACTCAATGTAAATAGTGTCGCTATGCTACTAAAACATGTCAACATTGCCATAACGCTACTAAATGTGGAAACAGCGCCCCTTGGCTACTAACCATAAAAACATCGCCACTAGGCTACTGTGGGATAAATTCCCACTACTATCACCACCACGAGGCTACTATGGGCTAAGCTCCCACTATTATTACCGCCACTAGGCTACTGGGAACGATTCCCCCTCACTATGCCTAGAGAGGAAGAACCCGAAATGATGGCCCACCGAAATGTCTCATTGTCTGCATTCGTTTCCACCCCTCGATCATAGGGTTGGCCTCTTATTGTATGCTCCGGGTCCTCTTCTCTAATTGTATCACATGTGTTAGGAATTTGTGAATACTAGGACCTCCCATTGTGCCGTACCCAATCCATCAGCCATCTACACCAGCTACACGCCCACTGTTGGAACCTCTTGTGAGTGCCAATTGCGAAAATACATCGCCTTGAATATATTTCTATCCTAAATTGGGTAAACAACATTTACCCAACACCACCACTAACTAGCATTCGCTCCTAGGGAACTAGCTTCCCTACAAGTCCTAACATACATCCAATTGCCCTAAAATAGGCCCACAATAATTTACTTTTATATTTATTTGAAATATATATATTTGGGCCTTGGGCTGAGGTTCAATTTGCCAGTTTTCAATACGAACGATCGACCAGTTATACCCAACGGTCGACTGCTAAGGTTTACAGGTCGACTGGTCGCGAGTAAAAATTAGCGTTCTGCACGTTTATATTGTTGATTGTTTATTCATGTTGTTTGCAGTGTTTAATTAACCCTAATTTACTAAGTGACCAGTTTAATTGTCAAATTACAATTTAATTTGAGGTTTGCAAATATGATAATAAATATGTACCTAAACAATTAATTAGATTAGCACGTTACTGTAATTCCAATTCTATGGTTTTATATTCAAATCTAGTGTTTATCAATTTAATCACAAGTGGGGTATGCTAGCATCAAATTATGTTTAGCAATTACAGTAATTCCAATTTCCATATAGGTTACAAGTTTCAATTTAGGGTTTCTAACATCATCTTAGATCATAGAGAATAGATCAATTTAAAATGTAATTAATCTCCTAATTAAATTTGTTCCCACTAACCTCAAGCCTAAGCTCTTTCTATTTTCTTTGCTTGAGAATTGCCCCTCTGTATGCTAACTCCGTTTGCTTCTTCTAGATTCAATTGATTGTGTTTTTCTAGGTTGATTTTATTTTGATTTTTGAAGAAGATTTGGGGTTAGAGGAGAGGTTGGATTTTGATAGACTTTTGTTACAGCAAACTTTTTTTTATTGATTTTTGGGTTAGCTTAGGTTTCAATTGATAGAGATTAGGGTGAATTTAGGGTGTTGATTTAGGCTAGAGAATTCTTACTAACGTCACATTTGGTCATCAAAACTTTGACACAACGGAATGATCAGAACCATAGAACAACACTTCCAGTTACGCTCCAGGTTTCCAACATTTCAAGTATCATGGTTGTCCCAAGAAATCCTACGGTTGACCGCTATAGGTAGACCAGTCAAGGGTGGGGGTCGACCCTTAAACATTTTTTTTTCTTATTTTTTTTCAAACCTTTCCATGCCCATAACTTCTCTATACAAACTCCATTTTCAAAGTGTTATACATGAAAATCATCCAGAAATTCGCTACGAATGCAATGGTGCAAATTCCATAGCCAAATTGGGACACCTATGGAAATTTTCTTGTTTGTCCTTGTTTTAATTAAATTTACTTTCTTTATTAAATTTTCGTTTAAATTCCTGTTATACGTCCTATTAAATTTTATGTAAATTTCCGGTATGTTACATGTCAATGTGTGTTGACTAACCAGATTCTGAACGTTGACTGGGAAAATTGAAAGTGTCAATCTATACAGTATGAGTCCTATGTCCCATACATGACGAACATACCATTCTATGTAGATAGCTCGCTCGAGGTAGAAAACGAGTCCCGACGTACGATGGAGCTATGTGTCGAATCTTACCTGCTATCACTGGATAATCGATAGCAGAACTGCTATCAAGAGTGACATAGTGCGTTATTTTATAGGAGCACAGGATCGTGTAGTGATTGGAAGTGTTGTGCGATGGAATAAGTCGGATGCCGATGTGCGTTCGACACGACAGCTCTTTGGAGAGAACCATCTCATTAGAGTTTAAAACGGTAACTTGTGATCGACAACGTTTTGGAAAAGTTCACTAAGGAAACTTGAATAAGTAAGTACTATAGGCCATCGCAAAAAGGTAAAACCCTAGGCTTGTGAAGAAAAACCCAAAGCTAGCCTATTGGAAACTCGAAGTAAACACTAGAAGGGCCTTAAATACCACGATTCAAGTAAATTTGGTGTTAACTTCGAATTGAGCTTGAGGCCATCCTAAGGAGATTCACATTTTTACAATGAGCAAGTGTGGAACTAATGCCAATCATAAGACCCAAATGTTAACCAGCCCTAGATGACATCCGACCATGGTCGACGATGATGTCGCAACCATAATAGCAGCCAAGGAACCCATCTTCAAGTGGTTGGATATGAAAAAGGAATTTCAGGGCCGAGATCTCTAAGGACAAGATGATCTAAGTTGATGTTGGCGGTGGCTACTAGTGAGGGAAACGACGATCTGGAGTTGAAGGCTAGGTCGAGGTGGCTTGTCGAAGTCAAAAGCAACAGCAAAATAGCTCGGAATCGCTTAAGGAAGATATCGGCACTAAAAAGCTTGGTAGCAAAGAAATGAGGAAGTGTGAAGAAAATTTTGAAGTATCGGATACTTAAAGGGGCTAGTGTGACTCAACAAAAGAGGTCAGTACCAACATGAAAGTTTGAGCCCAAACCAAGAGAAAAGGAGAAGAAAGGAAAACAGAAAGGCAACCTGTACCTGGCTAAGGCGTGGATTGATCTCCGGAGGGTGGATCTTGACCTTAGCATTGAAAATGGAACTGCTGCTATTTAAAGCAATTAAACATATCCTTGGAATGGGGGCAAAATTTTAAAACAACTATTGGATAAACAACGGATTTGTATGGACAAAGGTATACACTTGTCTTGTTACAAAGCCCGCTTTATTTCCTACAGAAGCGTACTCTGGGAGGGAGTGTTATCTGGCTTTTGGACCGAATGGCTTTCAGACGAATCAGGATATTAGGATAAAGACAGAATAGTTCAAGGACTTGGAGGTATGCTTGGAAGGACAATGGAATGGACTTTAGGAGTTAACAGTGCAATAGGTGCAATGGAAACAGCTCGATACTGACCTATTTTTAGGATGGTACCAATTACTTTTTATGCACCTTATGTGACTCTAAGGCTTTAAGCTGTGGATTGATAGTTAAAGTGATCGTCCTGGGGCCCATTTCTGAAGGACTAGGTAAATAACTCCAAGGAAGCTCTAAGGAAAAGGTTGAGTGCTGATGATATCAGAACCTCTCGACAACAACCTAATTTGTAAGGCAAAAGTGCTCGAAACTTGGTGGATCGAAGATAGAAGACCAAATGGAGAGAGAAGGCACAACCTACCATCATAAAATCAGATCGGTATCGATCACTTCTGATTGATACCAAGATGATTTTATTATCCAAAGGACCTCATCTACTCTCCTACATTCTTGGATCTGATGTTGGAACTGGTATTTTGTAAATCTACAACATCGTTGGGGCGATTTCTCTATAAATACGAGACTTGGAGCAATTGAAAACAGACTTTTGGCACTTCATCTTCTTCACTCTCTTTCTCTACATGACCTTATTCCAAAGGAAGTTACTTTTTTGATATTTTAGGCTGTTAGATCAGAAAAATTCTTGTGCTTGTGACCAAAATCTATAAGTAATAAGGTTAAAATGGAGGTAGGCCTCAGATTTTTCAAACCACTATAAAAATTTCCTGTGTTTCTTATTTTACTTTTTTGATCTCTCTATTTCAGTTCATTTGTGGGTATTGTGCCATTTTTAGGCTCAACATTATCCTTCCTAAAGTATATGCAATAATTATGGAGAGATCACATAGGCACAACACCAAGACAATTAAATATTTCCAAGATTTTCTCTATATTGCAAGGTCAACTTAGGGAGAAATTATTGCTAAATTTCTTACATTATCCTCTCCTAAGTATGTTGTATCAAATTAGAAGGAAAAAAATGAATTCACAATCAAATATCTAGCGTCCATTATTGTTTTTTTTAAAGTTCGGTCGATTTACTTTAGCTTGATACCCTTACATTTCAAAAAAAAATCAAGTTTCCTCCATGTACAATTTATCATACGAGGATGAGTATGCCTAATTTTATATCATCAATTACACTCAATATACATTCAACATGTTTTTTAATTTCATACACACATGTATAAGTATACAACCAAATGACAACTCAATGTATCTAAACATAATGAGCTTATAAAACCTACTTGGACCAGCATAAAATGTGATTCAAATCATCTCATTACCTATCATGCATATATTGCTCAGAAGTTATGTACTATACATAAAACACGAGAATTATAAAATATTATAACCTTTAAGAGAACCATATATTATCAGAAAACTAATTGGCGATATGAAGAGTCGTCTCTTACTAATTGTATAGAATTTATTTTGTAAACTGCCCAATGTGGGACTAAATCAACACATCCCACACATATGGCGTATAATGAGCCAAACACATGGACATTCATATTGGTTAATGTGGGACTAGTGTGGTGTTTAAGTGAACAAAAATTAAACTTGCTTTGATAACATGTTAGAGAATCACATATTATTACAAAACCAATTGGCGATGTGAAGAGAGGTCTCTTAATATTTATATAGAATTTATTTTGTAAATTGTCCGATGTAGGACTAATCTCAGCAAAACAAATGATAATTTAGTATTTATATAAATACTTCTCATTTACATAAATAAATTAGTATATCCATAAATCTATACCACATATCCATCTTCAATGAAAATCATATTTTCTGTGCATGTATTCAAGACAAATATGTTCAATAACTATGAATAGTTCAAACTATAATTTCATATATGTATTCCAAAATAATTATTTTTCATATGTTTATAAACATCATATCTACCAATTCATGTTGGTAAACCAAATAATTCTTTCTTGAATATGAGATTATTCTTACGCTCAAATATGGATCAAAATGATTAATTTCTCATAATAATATTCACATGTATACCTATACTATAAATCTCTCATTTCAAAATACTTAATGGTAATGTATTACTTATTCAACATGATTTATAATATCCCTTTTATAAAACATATCTCGCTTTTACTTAAATTTTTAACGTAAAAGGATTAATATATTATCGCAAACATATGAAATTTAATTTCTTTCATCATACATTCCATACTTGGTACATATTTTCTATCTAATTTCCTCCCTGCTATGCTATATAAGTAAATCATATATCATACTTCACTTTACATTTAACATTCGTTATTTTATTTTAGTTTTATAAAACAAGGTTAACCTTTATGCAACGAACCTAATTTCGATTAATATTATTTAGGATATTTAATTAGTTAAACTAAATGAAATAATGTAAATGGTTAAGGGATCGAGATTTGAATAATTTAGGGGTGGTCGTGCCTAATAACAAATGAACTAAGGGGAGTTAAAATGAGATAAGTAAGGGTAGTTGATAAGGGAAAGTGTAACGACCCACTATTTTGGACCATTCAAATCGACAATAATCCACACATGTCAGACTTGAATAATACAAAATAACAGATTGTAATAAAATTTGGAGCAAATAAAATCATACACAGTATCACAGACACAGAAATATCAGAATAACTCGCAGCGGAATTGAAAAATAACCATAGTGGTTCATGAAGCCACTAAAATACATAGTCTCAAATCAAATACAAAATACATAGTCTGAAACCCAATACAGTTCTGAAACAAGTACAATAGAGATCCAAATACACAAGTCTCTAAAACAAAAGCTGAAATAAGGCAACTGAAACTGAAATAGGAAGATAACTAGATAAGCAGAATCTCCAGTGATCCCGAGCTCCAGATAGGTGAATCCAAAGCTGTGAATACTCAGGCTGACCCGAGCGTAAAATAAAACATAACACTCGAGTCAGGATATACATACTTATACAATGTAAACCAACTCAAATGAACTGTAGTAAAGGTACAAGTAACTTAGAAGATGCTTGGGACCGCCCATCCTCTAAGGATCCGTTAAACTATCTACTATATAGTAATATTCGCTATTATAATAGTGTCTAAATAAGTAAAGTATAATCATATCGGAAAATAGCGTTAAGGGGATGGAGAACCTTAACGCGGTCGGATCTTAAAATCATAATCGTAGTAAAGCTCGATATGGTAGGTGACACGGCACAACTAGGCAATGCCAGGGTAGATATACCAATTACGCATCCGGACTAGTGGTGACGCATAGCAGCCACTACCGCCCACCTCGAACAACACTCCCAAATCAAGGGTGGCCACCAAATCAATCACAAGTAATAGAATGGTATCGAAGAAGTGTGTCCGATAAGAGGTGCTACCTCATTGGTCCGTCAATCGCTCCTGTTTTAGCCACCTTATGCCAACTCATGGGAGTTGGGTCCACGTAACATACCTTAAGAACGTCGCCACCATCCTACTTCATTCTGGAATCTCCACCGCGTACACGGTTGTCAAAGTGGTTTTCGGTATCGACAGAGAGTATGTCCATATCCGATCCCGGTCTCTTTGCCAACCAAACGTTATTATAACCCGTGGTTATAGATTTAAACAATTTATCAGATATACTTTGAATTAAAACATTTTAAACAAAGACATTATTCCTTAAAACAAATATTAAGTTATTAAATTTCAAAAATCTAACCTTTTCAGGGTTCACTTATTCACTTAAAACAATGACGTTAAGATATATTTGAAAACAATTTTTATTCAACAAACCAACATTTATAAACTGCTATAATAATTCAGTTTAAACAAATCAGATTTTCAGCCTACTGCAGTCCTTAACAAGTGCTACAGTAACCCTTTATTAGTTCAGGTTCAATTTTTAGTTTCTGCTACAACAGCACTTACCAAGTACTATCATAGCCTTAGTTCATTTTAGTCTTTTGGTTCATTTATACAATCCACAACACTTAACAAGTGCTACAGATTCTACCTAGTTAAAAACTTATAAAATTATACATTAAAACGTTCATTTCAATCCTTTAACTAATTTTATTTCGAAAGAAATTTTTTTCAAGTTAAAACCAAAACTTTCCAATTTTCCTATTACATTCATTTCAACATTTTAAACTTAAACTCCATTTTTCCACCAATTTAAAACTAAATTTCATTTCAATTTATTTAACTTAAGTTTCCATCTTTTTTTTTCTTTCAAAATTTCAAATTTAAGTTTCGTTTTAAAATCAATATTCCTCCATTTATTTATATTTATCACATAGAAAAATCATTTCTATATTTTTTTTTAATAAATCATTTAATATTCGGTTTAAATCAATTTAATATTATTACAGTTTTTAAATTATTTAAAATATTCAAAAAATACAGAAAAATAACCACGGGTCTGTATAATATTTTCTAGCCTAATTCAAGTGATACGGATACTATATCATTTCAATCCGTAATTTACAAAGAAAAATCCGGGTTTTATCATTTCAAACCCGCAACCCCAAGTAAATAAAATTAAATTGAAAATCGCTCAGGCCTATCATTTCAGCCCATAACGACCTTCCCTTATTCTAAAGTCCGTTCGGGTATGTATCATTTCAACCCATAGTGATTCTATTCTACAGGGAACTTGCAGTGTGATTTAACAGAATAGAATAACAGTAATATAAGAACAGATATAACAGATGATACGATATGCAGTTTTAACAATTAACATCAACTATAAATAAATCACAGGTAATTATAACATCATTTATTTATTTATTTATTTCTACACATTCAGTTGCGGTCGTTTCACAATTATATAAGTATGAATATTCGTGTGAGAATTACTCACCTCTACGGAGCTGGAGATTCGGAAAGAAAGAAGTACGATGAAATTTGAAAGCACGCGGATAGCACGATCAGTCGCTAGCAGACTCGCCGACTTGATTCTGATCTAAAGTCGAAAGAATAAGCGAATAAATAGACAATCAAAGATGCACGAATAACGAATTTCCCAAATTGAAGTAAACGATCGAAAAATAAATCAAGTTGAAAATAGAAGGAATTGGTTCGACCACTCTTATTGGGGATTATAAAATTTTAAAATTTTGCAAAGTAAAATTTTTGTATTATTCAAAATTTTCTTTTTCACACGGAATTTACAACATTCAAAATAAAACAAGAAGTGGAAATTTCTGTTCACCATTTCATTTTAGCAAGACAGAGGTAAAACAATTCACGACTGGAAAAAACAAAACTGAAATAGATTTTTAATTCACTTTCTTTCCAAAACCAAAAGTCAGTGAAAATATAAGCTAAGTTTACAAATACATGACAAAGCAGAACTTCATCTATGTCAAACAAGTCTCGGTGGCAATAATACAAGGTGGAGGCAACACAACCAAAAGCCAAAACAAACTCTTCGAGCTGCTGGGTACGGTGGTCTGGGGCATGGGATCTCGGCACGGGTAGGTAGGCTGGTAGGTTCGTGGTGCGACTGGGTTGGTGTGGCTGGGGTCGACGCAGTCTGGTGGTGGGTGCGGTGTAGGGTCAGGCGAAGGCAGGTTCGATCTGGGTATGGGTTTCGGTCTGGGAATAGGCTGCCTGGAGGTGGGGATTGGCTGGGGTGGGGTTGGTCTCGTGGTGGGGAAGGGTGGCGAACTGGTTTTGGGACTCGACTTGGTTGGTGTGGTAGAAGGTTGGCGTGGGCAGGGCTGACGTCTGGTATAGGCTCGCTGCAGGCATGGGGTTTCTGGCGAAGGCTGGGTTCGATCAGGTGGTGAGATGGAGGGCTGACGTCGTGGTGATGGCTGGTGGTGGACTGGGGCATGGGGCGGTGGTGATGTCTGGGGTTGACTGGGGCATGGAGGCGGTGGTGATGTCTGGGGTTGACTGGGGCATGGAGGCGGTGGTGATGGCTGGTGGTGGACAGGGGTGGGTTAGGGGTAGAAAGCTGGTCTCGTATGAGGCAGTGAAGGTTGGCATGGGTTTGGGGACATGGGACGCGTGTGAAGGAGGTAACCGAAACAAAGTAAAGTCGACAGGTGGAAGAAAAAAAATATAAAGAAAAAGGAAGAAGAAAATAGGGGGAGCATATGCAGCCATACCTTGGTACGAGGTCTCAATCAAAAACTGAAGTGATGGAAACTTTTGTTTGCTTGCGAAAAATAATAAGGCAGCTGTTCACAACTTGTAAAGAGGAGGCAACGAAAAGTTTTGTAACGGTAAAGAAATTATAGCAATAACTCATACTAAATATGTGAAACGTAAGGGAGGCCAAGTGAACGAATATTTTTCTCACGTGAACAATTTTTTGAACAGCTGAGACTTTGAACTGCCAACACAAATGAAAAATCAATTTGGACGGTGAAAACAAAAGAAATTATAAAACGTCCAAATAACGTACAATTTGTCTTATTTCTTTTATTAAATAAATTTAATAAATTGTTAACAGTTTCTCAAAAATATAACGTATCTTTTAACCGGAATCTAAAAATAATTATTATCATCACAAATAAGATTTATTCTACAGCAAAGTTAAGAACGGACAAAACGTAACGAAATGTAACGTTTTAAATTTTCGTTTTATACAAATTTCTACACTTTATTTTTAACTCAATATTTCAAAATGTTTTATTTTTAATTAAAATTTCGTTTAAAATATCGGGCTGTTACACTCTCCCCCACTCAAAGCTTTTCGTCCTCGAAAAGGAACGAAGAAGGAAAACAAAGAAAGATAAGACAGAATAGTAAAGTACCTGAAATAAACAATTCCGGATTCGAAGCACGAATGCTCTCCTCCGTCTCCCAGGTGCAATCCCGTTCATCAGTGCTCCACTGCACTTTGACCAGGTTGACAGATTTTCTTCTTAGCTGCTTCGTACCTCGATCGACGATACGAAGTGGCTTCCTCTCAACAGTCAGATTTGGCTCAATATCCAAACTATCAAGAGCAGAAGGCTGAATAATAAGAGATGGATCATGCAGATAGCGACGAAGATGAGATACATGAAAGACGTTGTGAATTCCAGAAAATTTCTCGGGTAAATCCAGACGATAAGCAAGAGAACCAATTCTTTCCAAAATGCGGAAAGGACCAACAAATCTAGGAGAAAGCTTTCCTCTACGACCGAAACGAATAACATTCCTTAAGGGAGAGACCTTAAGGAAAACCAAATCACCAACAGCAAATTCTAAACTCCGTCTTCGACGATCGGCGTACTTTTTCTGTCTATCCTGAGCAATCCTCATCTTCTTCTTAATCTCTTCCACTCTCTCTGAAGCTTCCAAAACAAATTCAGGACCAAGAACCAATCGATTACCGGATTCAATCCAACAAGAAGGAGATCTACAAGGTCGTCCGTAAAGAGCAGAAAATGGAGATGTCTCAATACTGGCCTGATAACTATTGTTATAAGTGAATTCGACAAGATGGAGATGATCTTCCCAAGATCCTCCATAATCAAGCACACAAGCACGAAGAAGATCTTCTAAAATCTGATTCACCCTTTCCGTTTGACCGTCGGTCTGTGGATGGTAAGCAGTGCTCAGATTTAGATGAGTACCCAACGAATCCTGAAAGGCCTTCCAAAACCTACTAGTAAATATAGGATCACGATCACAAACGATACTGAGAGGAACACCATGGAGACGAACAATCTCCCTCATGTAAATCTCAGATAAACTAGAAGCTGAACGGGTAGACTTGACCGGAATGAAATGAGCTGATTTGGTCAATCTATCCACAATAACCCAGATACTCTCGTTCCCCTTCCTAGTCCTTGGTAAACCATCAATGAAATCCATAGAAACTTGTTCCCACTTCCAATTGGGAATCTCAAGAGGCTGCAATAAACCAGGGCTCTTCTGATGATCTGCCTTGACTTGTTGACAAGTCGCACATCTATTCACAAAAATGGAGACATCTCGTTTCATACCTTTCCACCAATATAATTTCTTCATATCCTGATACATCTTGGTCACGCCTGGATGAATAGAAAGTCTGGACTGATGATTCTCCCGAAGTAACTCCTGTCTCAATCCATCAACATTCGGGACACAAATCCTATTATTGATCCTCAATACACCCTTATCGTCAATCTGAGCTCCATTACCATCCATACTACTACTTCCAACTCTGCTTCGAACACTCTCCTTAATCAATCTAAGCATCTGGTCCTCATCCTGTCTAGCCATAATACGATCCACAAGAGGCGAAGAAACAACAATCTGACACAACAAAGCTTTCTTCCTACTCAAAGCATCCGCCACTACGTTAGCCTTTCCCGGTGTATAGTTGATGTCGAGGTCATAAGAAGCAAGGAACTCTAACCACCTAACTTGTCTCTGATTCAAATCCTTCTGAGAGAAAATATACTTCAAAGACTGATGATCTGTGAAAATCTCAAACTTGGTACCCAACAAATGATGTCTCCAAAGCTTCAAAGCGAAAACAACAGCAAGCAACTCTAGATCATGAGCAGCATAATTTACTTCATGAGTCTTCAACTGTCTACTAGCATAAGCAATCACTCTACCATCCTGCATCAGAACAGCTCCTAAACCTTCTCGACAAGCATCGGTGTATACCGTTAATCCCTCATTTCCATTTGGAACGGTAAGAACAGGTGCGGAAGTAAGCTTGTCTTTTAACTCATTGAAGGCGGCCTTACACTCGTTACTCCAAATAAACTTAGCATTCTTCCGAGTTAAAGCAGTGAGAGGTGCAGCAATCCGAGCGAAATTCTCGATGAATCTCCGGTAATAACCGGCGAGGCCCAGAAAACTACGGATATCAGTAGGAGTCTTAGGAGTTTCCCAATCCTGTACAAAATAGGGAAAAGAAGGATAATAGAAAAGATAGAGTAAATTGAAATGAAGCAATGAAAGAGAAGGAAAGAAGGACTTACATTGATCGCAGCGATCTTGACTGGATCAACTGAAACTCCATTACTAGAAACAATATGCCCGAGAAATCGGACTTCATCCTTCCAGAAGTGACATTTGGAAAATTTAGCTTTTAACTGATGATTGCGAAGGGTCTCAAGAACAGATTTTAAATGTGACTCATGTTCTTCTTCAGACTTAGAGAAGATGAGGATATCATCCACAAAGACTAGAACAAATTTATTAAGCACATCACGGAAAACACGATTCATCAAGTCAACAAAGAAAGCGGGAGCATTAGTCAAACCAAAAGGCATGACTAACCATTCGAAGAATCCATTTTCAGTACGGAAAGCAGTCTTAGGAATACTTTCCTCAGCAACTCTGAGTTGGTGAAAACCGGTGGCAAGATCAAGCTGAGAGAAAACAGTAGCACCATAAAGCTGATCAAACATGTCATTGATGCGAGGCATTGGATATCTATTTTTCATAGTGAGCTTATTCAACTCCCTATAATCAACACACATCCTAAGAGAACCATCGGATTTGGTGACGAAGACCACTGCAGCTCCCCATTCAGAAAAACTGGGTCTGATCAGACCCTTGGAAGATAGGTCTTCAATTTGTTTCTTTAACTCAACCTTCTCGCGGGGTGCCATTCTTCTAGGAGGAAGAACTATAGGTCGAGCTCCAGGAATGAGATCAATGCGGAAATCAATTTCCCGCTTGGGAGGTAAAGCAGTAACTTCACCAAATACATCCGGGTAGTGATTAACTACACGGGTCGACTGAAGATCATCAATAGGAGCATCTAGAGAAAAGATAAAGCTACCAGCATAATCATGAGGCATACGGCCTTGAATAAGCAAAGAATTTCCTCGATCATCCTTAAGAGAAACAATTCGGGATTTACACGAGATACGGGCATCGTGTCCATCAAGCCAATCACTTCCAAGCAACAAATCAAAAGCATCGAAACCTAGGACATAGAAATCTCCAGAGAATTTATGACCAGAATAGAAGAGTCTCACTTGCTTACAAATCTTATCTAGATTTGCGGGACCACCAATAGGATTTGAAACACATAGAGGAACAGAAACATACTCAGGAGAAAGGAGAGTTTCAAACTTATTACACAAAACATCAGAAATAAAGCTATGCGAAGCCCCAGTATCAAATAAAACACGAACAGGATGATGAAATAAAGTAAAGGTGCCCTGAAGAGTACCTTGATCATCGCTAGGAGCAGGAGTAGGTGCAGGAGCAGGTGATGAAGCAGATGTGACAGCAAATACGCCAGATGGCCTTCCTTTCTGATATAAAGGACAGTCCTTCTTAAAATGACCCGGCTGAAGACAAACATGACAAAGATCGTTCCTGGTAACCTGGGGTGGAGGAACAGCAGCAACAGACGGATTAGGGCAACTATTGGCATAGTGACCCTTCTGGTCACATTTGAAGCAAGTAATGGAGGAAAGATCAATAGGGTGCCTCTGGGAAGGGGCAGATGCTGAAGATCCTAATCCCGGATGTTTGAGCCAATTCTTCTTCTGCTGGTGGAAGTTGGGCTTTCTCTTCTTGGAATTAGCAGAGGAGGACTGAGATACATGAGCACTGGAAGCAGCAGGACCCTTGGAAGTAGGGTTCTCATAGCGAATAGCCATATCCATGAGCTCAGTAAAAGTGCCATGAACATGCGAAATAAGACGATCGTAGAACTCTGGGCGAGCTCCAGCAATGAACTTCTCATTCTTCTTTAGCTGAGTGTCGATAAGACCAGGACCAAATTTTGAAAGTTCATTGAACTTCCGTTCATATTCTGAAAAAGTCATGGTACCTTGCTTGAGGTCCATGAATTCGCGGTAAAGCTGAGATTTACCGGCTTCGGGCATCCATTTTGCCACAAAAGCCTCCCTGAAAGGAAGATACAGAAACAAAACTTTTTTAGATAAATTGAAAAGAAAGGAAATGGGAAAATTCAAATTAACACAAAGGATACCTGAACTGCTCCCATGAAAGGTCACCTTCGTTAGTGCGAGTCGTAACAGACTCCCACCAATCTAGGGCTGATTCTTGCAGCTGCCATGCCGCTAACTGACGTTTCTGGGCATCAGTGATCTCTAAACCAGTAAAGATTCTTTCCAGACTTCGTAGCCATTGTTGGGCTTCGATGATACTTTCTGAACCGGTGAACTTAGTGCCACCGAGCTGAGAGAATTCTTTGCAGAGAACTGTAAACTTAACGGGTGCAACAGGTGGAGGAACTGGGGCAATACCACGACCCCTACCTCTAGCATTTCCACGATTCATCCTGGAAATATCAAGAATAAATTTAGGACAAGGTACAGAGAGGACAAAGATAAGTTAAGATAAAACACGATAAGAACACTTGGGTGAAATCCTAATAACAAAATTCCTAACAAGGTAGATGCGGAAAGATGGAAGTTTAGAAAATTTCTTCTTAAAACAAGAAAACTTTAAATCAAAATAATCTTTGAAAAATCATTTGAAAAATCATTTTAAAATCATTTTATACTTTAAAAATACGTTCACTCACAAGGAAATGATTCTGAGTTTGATTTCACTCATTCTAGGGTATTTCTACCCTATCTCTAATGAGTTTTTGCTCCATAGGCTAAGGTTTGCCTAAAACCTGGCTCTGATACCAAATGTAACGACCCACTATTTTGGACCATTCAAATCGACAATAATCCACACATGTCAGACTTGAATAATACAAAATAACAGATTGTAATAAAATTTGGAGCAAATAAAATCATACACAGTATCACAGACACAGAAATATCAGAATAACTCGCAGCGGAATTGAAAAATAACCATAGTGGTTCATGAAGCCACTAAAATACATAGTCTCAAATCAAATACAAAATACATAGTCTGAAACCCAATACAGTTCTGAAACAAGTACAATAGAGATCCAAATACACAAGTCTCTAAAACAAAAGCTGAAATAAGGCAACTGAAACTGAAATAGGAAGATAACTAGATAAGCAGAATCTCCAGTGATCCCGAGCTCCAGATAGGTGAATCCAAAGCTGTGAATACTCAGGCTGACCCGAGCGTAAAATAAAACATAACACTCGAGTCAGGATATACATACTTATACAATGTAAACCAACTCAAATGAACTGTAGTAAAGGTACAAGTAACTTAGAAGATGCTTGGGACCGCCCATCCTCTAAGGATCCGTTAAACTATCTACTATATAGTAATATTCGCTATTATAATAGTGTCTAAATAAGTAAAGTATAATCATATCGGAAAATAGCGTTAAGGGGATGGAGAACCTTAACGCGGTCGGATCTTAAAATCATAATCGTAGTAAAGCTCGATATGGTAGGTGACACGGCACAACTAGGCAATGCCAGGGTAGATATACCAATTACGCATCCGGACTAGTGGTGACGCATAGCAGCCACTACCGCCCACCTCGAACAACACTCCCAAATCAAGGGTGGCCACCAAATCAATCACAAGTAATAGAATGGTATCGAAGAAGTGTGTCCGATAAGAGGTGCTACCTCATTGGTCCGTCAATCGCTCCTGTTTTAGCCACCTTATGCCAACTCACGGGAGTTGGGTCCACGTAACATACCTTAAGAACGTCGCCACCATCCTACTTCATTCTGGAATCTCCACCGCGTACACGGTTGTCAAAGTGGTTTTCGGTATCGACAGAGAGTATGTCCATATCCGATCCCGGTCTCTTTGCCAACCAATCGTTATTATAACCCGTGGTTATAGATTTAAACAATTTATCAGATATACTTTGAATTAAAACATTTTAAACAAAGACATTATTCCTTAAAACAAATATTAAGTTATTAAATTTCAAAAATCTAACCTTTTCGGGGTTCACTTATTCACTTAAAACAATGACGTTAAGATATATTTGAAAACAATTTTTATTCAACAAACCAACATTTATAAACTGCTATAACAATTCAGTTTAAACAAATCAGATTTTCAGCCTACTGCAGTCCTTAACAAGTGCTACAGTAACCCTTTATTAGTTCAGGTTCAATTTTTAGTTTCTGCTACAACAGCACTTACCAAGTACTATAATAGCCTTAGTTCATTTTAGTCTTTTGGTTCATTTATACAATCCACAACACTTAACAAGTGCTACAGATTCTACCTAGTTAAAAACTTATAAAATTATACATTAAAACGTTCATTTCAATCCTTTAACTAATTTTATTTCGAAAGAAATTTTTTTCAAGTTAAAACCAAAACTTTCCAATTTTCCTATTACATTCATTTCAACATTTTAAACTTAAACTCCATTTTTCCACCAATTTAAAACTAAATTTCATTTCAATTTATTTAACTTAAGTTTCCATCTTTTTTTTTCTTTCAAAATTTCAAATTTAAGTTTCGTTTTAAAATCAATATTCCTCCATTTATTTATATTTATCACATAGAAAAATCATTTCTATATTTTTTTTTTAATAAATCATTTAATATTCGGTTTAAATAAATTTAATATTATTACAGTTTTTAAATTATTTAAAATATTCAAAAAATACAGAAAAATAACCACGGGTCTGTATAATATTTTCTAGCCTAATTCAAGTGATACGGATACTATATCATTTCAATCCGTAATTTACAAAGAAAAATCCGGGTTTTATCATTTCAAACCCGCAACCCCAAGTAAATAAAATTAAATTGAAAATCGCTCAAGCCTATCATTTCAGCCCATAACGACCTTCCCTTATTCTAAAGTCCGTTCGGGTATGTATCATTTCAACCCATAGTGATTCTATTCTACAGGGAACTTGCAGTGTGATTTAACAGAATAGAATAACAGTAATATAAGAACAGATATAACAGATGATACGATATGCAGTTTTAACAATTAACATCAACTATAAATAAATCACAGGTAATTATAACATCATTTATTTATTTATTTATTTCTACACATTCAGTTGCGGTCGTTTCACAATTATATAAGTATGAATATTCGTGTGAGAATTACTCACCTCTACGGAGCTGGAGATTCGGAAAGAAAGAAGTACGATGAAATTTGAAAGCACGCGGATAGCACGATCAGTCGCTAGCAGACTCGCCGACTTGATTCTGATCTAAAGTCGAAAGAATAAGCGAATAAATAGACAATCAAAGATGCACGAATAACGAATTTCCCAAATTGAAGTAAACGATCGAAAAATAAATCAAGTTGAAAATAGAAGGAATTGGTTCGACCACTCTTATTGGGGATTATAAAATTTTAAAATTTTGCAAAGTAAAATTTTTGTATTATTCAAAATTTTCTTTTTCACACGGAATTTACAACATTCAAAATAAAACAAGAAGTGGAAATTTCTGTTCACCATTTCATTTCAGCAAGACAGAGGTAAAACAATTCACGACTGGAAAAAACAAAACTGAAATAGATTTTTAATTCACTTTCTTTCCAAAACCAAAAGTCAGTGAAAATATAAGCTAAGTTTACAAATACATGACAAAGCAGAACTTCATCTATGTCAAACAAGTCTCGGTGGCAATAATACAAGGTGGAGGCAACACAACCAAAAGCCAAAACAAACTCTTCGAGCTGCTGGGTACGGTGGTCTGGGGCATGGGATCTCGGCACGGGTAGGTAGGCTGGTAGGTTCGTGGTGCGACTGGGTTGGTGTGGCTGGGGTCGACGCAGTCTGGTGGTGGGTGCGGTGTAGGGTCAGGCGAAGGCAGGTTCGATCTGGGTATGGGTTTCGGTCTGGGAATAGGCTGCCTGGAGGTGGGGATTGGCTGGGGTGGGGTTGGTCTCGTGGTGGGGAAGGGTGGCGAACTGGTTTTGGGACTCGACTTGGTTGGTGTGGTAGAAGGTTGGCGTGGGCAGGGCTGACGTCTGGTATAGGCTCGCTGCAGGCATGGGGTTTCTGGCGAAGGCTGGGTTCGATCAGGTGGTGAGATGGAGGGCTGACGTCGTGGTGATGGCTGGTGGTGGACTGGGGCATGGGGCGGTGGTGATGTCTGGGGTTGACTGGGGCATGGAGGCGGTGGTGATGTCTGGGGTTGACTGGGGCATGGAGGCGGTGGTGATGGCTGGTGGTGGACTGGGGTGGGTTAGGGGTAGAAAGCTGGTCTCGTATGAGGCAGTGAAGGTTGGCATGGGTTTGGGGACATGGGACGCGTGTGAAGGAGGTAACCGAAACAAAGTAAAGTCGACAGGTGGAAGAAAAAAAAATATAAAGAAAAAGGAAGAAGAAAATAGGGGGAGCATATGCAGCCATACCTTGGTACGAGGTCTCAATCAAAAACTGAAGTGATGGAAACTTTTGTTTGCTTGCGAAAAATAATAAGGCAGCTGTTCACAACTTGTAAAGAGGAGGCAACGAAAAGTTTTGTAACGGTAAAGAAATTATAGCAATAACTCATACTAAATATGTGAAACGTAAGGGAGGCCAAGTGAACGAATATTTTTCTCACGTGAACAATTTTTTGAACAGCTGAGACTTTGAACTGCCAACACAAATGAAAAATCAATTTGGACGGTGAAAACAAAAGAAATTATAAAACGTCCAAATAACGTACAATTTGTCTTATTTCTTTTATTAAATAAATTTAATAAATTGTTAACAGTTTCTCAAAAATATAACGTATCTTTTAACCGGAATCTAAAAATAGTTATTATCATCACAAATAAGATTTATTCTACAGCAAAGTTAAGAACGGACAAAACGTAACGAAATGTAACGTTTTAAATTTTCGATTTATACAAATTTCTACACTTTATTTTTAACTCAATATTTCAAAATGTTTTATTTTTAATTAAAATTTCGTTTAAAATATCGGGCTGTTACAGAAAGATAGGAATAAGTCATATTCTAATACCCTAAACCCTCACTCACGTTCATTTCTCACGTTCACACATTAAAACTAAACAAAAGAGAGGCCGACCACCATTAAAGGGAAGTAAGAAGAAGATAAGCAAGAATCAAGAGGAAGAAGCCGAATCAACTTAATCCAAGATCAAATCTTAACTCCTTAACAACAAAGCTAAGGTGAATAATAGGTTACATCTCATGTTTTTTATGTTTTCGGCTTCTAGAATCAGATCCGAATGTTTTTGCATGTACATTGCCATGTTTTGAATGTTATATAAATATATATATATATATATGTTTGTTGATGAATTATGCTTATTCATATTGATTTTTATGACAAGTTTTGATTTGAAAAACCTATCAAATGACATCTAAATGCCTTACGACTTTAATATATGGTCAGAAATGATATTTTAGGGATGGGCTTCAAGTTTCATAAATTTCTGAATTACTATGGATTTACTATTAATTTTCTAGTGGAGAAAATGGTTAATTGGGTTTAAAATTAATTACAGCTATTTTATATTAGCTTTGGCTCAAATATTTATATATGTTGGAAAACATATTAAAAGAGATTTATGCGAATTTTTGGAGAATTTTCCTAAGTGTTTTAATAAGTATATAAAATCATTTAAGGTATGGAACTTAAATGTTTTATATGTCCATAAAAGGAGAAAGGGCAAGTTGCAAATGTTTTAAGTTGTTATTTCTGAAATTCAGCAGCATTTTTAGAAAAGAATTTGGAAAAGTAGTTAGCAACCAATCATATGTTCACAAACAAAGCAGGTTAGTTGAAAAGAATTACCTTTTAAAGTTAAAATTCAGTTTTACCATACTTTTGCCATTTCGCCACTTTCGGCACCTAACTTTTGACTAAACTCTTCCGCCCATATCTCCATCGAAACCAATACACATGGTATCAAAAGCTTTGGTACGTAGTGGATGGGACATGGGCGAAAGGTATAGAGTCGAAATAGGGGTTTCGAAGGGATCGAAGCCTTGTTTTGCTTTTAAAAGGAAATGCGCTTGCTTTGCTTTCAAAAAGATTGCTTTCGTCTTAGATAGCTTTCGACTTGGTCAGATAGTTTTAAGGAATGGTTCCGAAAGAGGTTGTGCCTTTGTTTTAAGAAATTGCTTTCGAAGGGGGTCAAAACCCTAACCTGCCGCCTTTTTCCTTTCAAAGCAATGCCTTCGAAAGAGTTCCTTAGTTTTAAATTTAGAGTCGCTTCTCCAATGCTTTCGAAGGGACTTATTTCGATACCATCCACTTATTTTACTTAGGAAATTGCTTTCAAAAGAGTTTCTTTCGACTTAGTTGTTTTCAGACCCTTTTTGATGTTTTGAAAGTTAAACCCAAAGGTTTCGAAAAGAATGACTTCATATGGTTTCGAAAGGTCCTTCCACATATTTTAACTTGAACCTAATGCTTTCGAAAGGTTTGTTTTAAGTAGTGTACTTTAATGCTTTCGAAAGGTAACTAATAATGGTTTCGAAGGGGAGGTTCCCCAGTATTTTCGAAAGTTATATGATAAAGGTATCGAAGGGGAGGTTCCTCGGTATTTTCGAAAGATATACGATAAAGGTTTCGAAAGGGTGATTCCCCAATGTTTTCAAATGGTTTATCTTAGTGTTTAAATGGAAGGTTTCCAATGTTTTCGAAAGGCATGTTTAAAGTGTTTTAAAAGAGGATGTCTAAGGTTTATAAAGCTTTCGAAAGAGATGTTTTTGAAAGGACTATGGTAAAAGGTTCCGAAAGGTATGTTTTGGCATTTCGGCCTAAGGTTATAAAGGAAAGTAGTTTACTTATATCGAAAGGGATACTTTCAATGGTTTCGAAAGGGGTACTTTCAATGGTTTCGAAAGAAATTGTTTAAAGGTTTAAACAAAGGTTTTGAATGTTTTCATCAACATTGTTTTGAGTAAAGAATATGTCATGGCAAAGAGATTTAAGTAAAGCAAATAGTATGTTTTCCTTGTTTAAGTATGATTTAAAGGGATTAAATCAATTTGAAAGGTTTTCAAGGGAAATTTAAAGGGTAGTTAAACCTAAGTAAAATGACTCAGAAATTTGTATACCAGATGGGATTGGTATAGGGTCGCGCCTTATACATTAGCTTTAGCCCCTAGCTAATTTAGTCCAAAATTCCAATGTGTAGGGCTTAGTCATAAATAAGACTTAAATGATGGTTACACACAGAAAGGAATATATGTACAGAGAAGGAGGATAGGTTATTGGTGAGCCTGCAAAACCATTAAGATCAGGTGACCCTTGGAGAAGTAAGTCAAGGATAGACCGTCCAAAAGTATGTCTAACAGGTGTTAGATAATTTGTTTTGTTTGTATGGTAGGCCCAAGTCAACCAAAGGTTAGCAGTTAGCCAAACAAAACTACATTTTCGGACAGATGGTCCATTTATTACCTGTTTTGGAGCATATATGATATTGCTATTATTGATATAATCAGTTTTATTAACCAGTTTGGTTGCAGGATTTTGATTTGCAAAAAGATATGTTTTAAAGGGATATAAGTAAGGGGAAACCCGTTCCGCTAAGCGGCGTGGTCTCACTTAATATCAATAAACCGAGATGTAATAGTATTATTCACACTAGGCTTTATGTCTGACTCAAAGTTTATGTTTCCCCTTAAACTCTCGGGTGCTCGAAATTGATTTGAGTAGATTGAGAGTTTGGATTTACAGGTTTGGTAGGAGGACGAATAAAGCTTCCAGAGATGAGCAGGAGGCTGAAGTTAGCTATTTAGGAGTTATTATATTTTATTTCCATTGTGATGTATTGAGACGGTTAGTCATTAGTTCTATGATCATCCAAGGAGGTATCTTCATATGTCGCTCTTGGCGTAATTTGTAATAATTATATTTGATCAAAACCTGGGAATCGTTATGGGATTATGTAATTTGAATGTGGAATATTATTTTGAAATGTAATCGAAAAAGTTGTTTTAAATCTGTGATGATTTTATTTCATATTCAAGTGCTTCTGATATTATGGATACCATTATCATTACCGTATTTGGTAACCGGAAGTTAATACTATGGATGACTGCAACATGTGCAGCGCTTAGCTTTGGGCCTCCATATAGAGGATGGTACACTTTACTTTAATGCCTTATGGATTGTGAATATATTGTACCATTATTATTTTGTAATATATATAGCCTGCTTTAATATTTCTTCACTTCTAGTGAATTCATTCATGTTAACAAAGTCAAAATGTCTTGGATTCTTTCATAATATGTATCAGTTAAAGTCGTAACATCAAGACATGTAAATATGATAAATGGATCTGTTTAGCATGGAATAGGTGGTTGCGATTTTAAATATACTCATGGCATTAAGAAAATAACACCTTTTATATTTAATGAAATTTATATTACCTATATGCATACAATTATCATCTATAATATAACCACTTATATGTTGTAGTGACCCATAATGTACCTCTTTACATATAAATACAACGTTTGGTATTCTATTTCATGTTTATAGTATCTTATACATATAACTCATATCAATGCGAGTAATCTTAAACCTAATTTAAGCATGCACCAAAAATAAATAGTCTATTTCATATTTGTTTTTGAAATATTATCCCATTCATATATATAGTAACTAAATACACTTTAGTTTATTAAAACATTCAGTTTCATAATCATATATAGTAGTATTTGTTTGACAAATAAATACTCATATCATGCATGTATTTAAAATAATTACTTCTTAAAAATTATGCATCATGCAAACTTTCATTTTAATGCACTTTCAAAAAATGAAAATTATATCACATTCACCTACAATATATATAATTTTCTTAAAATATATATATATATATGCTCCAATTTAAATGTGTGTATGCTTCAATAAAACATTAACTTTATAGTTAAATATATATTTTTTGGTATGAAACTTGTACAAAGGAAATATTTTATGCCTTAACACTGAGTTCATAATAATTGTTGTCCAAAATATATTTACAATTTCATTTATATACCATTACCATCGTAATATTTGTAATTAGAAGCCATTAAATTTTTTAAATGACTTAATAATTCAAAGATCAAACAATGCTCATAAAATTTCTCAGAAAAAGTACTTGAATAGAAATAATATTTCTATCATATGTTACATTGTAACGACCCACTATTTTGGACCATTCAAATCGACAATAATCCACACATGTCTGACTTGAATAATTCAAAATAACATGTTGTAATAAAATTTGGAGCAAATAAAATCAAACACAGAATCACAGACACAAAAAATCAGAATAACTCGCAGTGGAAATAAATACCATAGTAGTTCATGAAGCTACTATATACAACTCTCAAAACATATATAAAATATCATAGTTTAAAAATGGATACAATAGAAGTCAGGATACATAAATCACTAATGCAGAAGCAATACCGAATAGTAAATAACTGGATTAGAAGATAAGAAATAACATATGGACAGATAAGCTCCAGCAAATCTCTAGCTCCAGAAGATAAATTCCAAAGCTGTGATTCTCAGGCTGACCCGAGCGTAAAGTAAAACACAAAACACTCGAGTCAGGGCATATATACTTATACAATGTAAACCAACTCAAGTGAACTGTAATAGCAATGCATAATAACTTAGAGGATGCTTGGGATCGCCCATCCTTTAAGGATCCATAAAACCATCAATTAAACAGTAGTGACAATATCACAGAAATGTCCATATCGAAGTAAACCATGCAACTAACAGTGTTAATGTGCATCAAACCATCACAAGGAAATCAAATGACATACAGAAAAGTATACCCGTGGTTATAAAATTCAAAAATAATATTTTATACTTCAAAACAAAATATCATTTCAAATTCAAATCTTTATCAAATTAAAGGTTAAATCATTTCTAAACCATTTCAAAATATCATATCTTTTCAAAACTTCCTTTTAATCATTATTTGAATTCAAATCCAATTTATCAAATAAAATACCTTTTTAAAATTCCAAAATATCATTAATTTATTTTTCTATCAAAACACCCTTTAAATAGTTTATATTCCAATTAAATAAATTCATTTAACCATTTAAAAGTGAACTTATTATTCTTTCAAGTCAAGTATTAAATTTCCAAAGTTTCGAACCATTCTGAGCTCATTTACTTAGTTAAAAACCATAAATAATGAAAATTTCAGCCTTTCACAACATTTAGAAAAAAGCTGTTATAAGTTATACTTGAAAACATTTTTATTCAGCAAAGACAGCATTTAAAACTGCTGTAAAATCTCAATTTTAGTTGAAAATTAGTTCAATTCAGCAAAGACATCATTTCCAGAAATGCTGTAATAGGTCAGGTTTCATATTAAAGGTTTTCATTAAACTCAGCAAAGACATCAGGAAACTACAGCATTTACAGAACTGCTATAATAGCCCTTTATTAAGTTTTTAGCCTTTTAGTTTACTTCAGCAACTACAGCATTTACAAAACTGCTGTAATAGCCTCTTATTTAAGTTTTAGTTCATTTCAGAAACGATAGCATTTCTGAAGTGCTATTAAAAGTATTTCCAGATTTTAGTGTATTTCCAGCAAACAATAAATCCCAATTTAAACCATTAAACATTATAAAAATCATACTTTAACATTCAAAATGTTCATTAAAATACTTTTAACTTATGATTTTTATAATAAATTTTCTTATAAAAAAAACCAATTTTCAAGAATTCACTTAATAAAATTTAAGTGTAAAATTTCTATTCTCTTCATTTTAAGAATTAAACTTAACACTTAAATTTTTATTTCCATTTTTTTAATATAATTAAATTTCCATTTTTATTTATATAACTCAAATTTTCTTTTAAACCCAAAAATCCAAATTTCCAGACTTAAGTTATATTTCAATAATTAAAATTTAACCATTCATTTAATTACATTTTTAACTTATAGAAGAATCAAAATTTCTTTATTTAAACATTAAAAATCCAATTTAATCAAATTTTCATAAATTTACACTCTTAAACATATTTAAAATATTCAAAATACTTTATCAAATAACCACGGGCCTGTATATAGTTTTCTAACCTAGGTTAAGTGATACGGATATATATCATTTCAATCCGCAGTTTACAAAGAAAATCCGGGTTCTATCATTTCAAACCCGCAATCCCAAGTAAAATAAAATAAATAAAAATCGTTCAGGCCTATCATTTCAGCCCATAACAATTTTTCCCTATTCTAAAGTCCGTTCGGGTATGTATCATTTCAACCCATAGTGATCTAATTTACAGGGAACTTGCAGTGTGATAAACAGATATAAATGAACAGTTTAACAACATATATTAGTAACAGATGTGATGACAGGTAAATAAACATGTTTAACATCATATAATTAATAATCACAGACAGGGAGAACATAACATAATAGTACTACACATTCAATTGTTATCAATTCACATTTGCATAAGTATAAATGTCAGGTGAGATTTACTCACCTTTTTGTGCTGGAGTTATCAATTCAAATGACACAAATGGATTCCAGAAGGCACGATGACACAATAATAGATTCAAGTGGATGAGAACCAAGCTAATGATCTTGTCACAACCCATAAACAAAACAAAATTATAAATTCAATAGAACATTGAATTGGAATAACTTTGAAATAAATGCAATATGAACACAATAGCTTTTGCCTTGCTTTCTACAAACACATGCTTGGCCTAGGGAATGATTTGGCTCGGGTTTGGACATGCTTTGGCTCGGGTATGGACCTATGGATGCATGGCTACAAGGCTAGAAATGGTGGAGGAGTTACAACATAAGAATATCAAGAGACTAGGCAACATAGTGGAGTTTTAGGTCAACATATGGGCTCGGCCAAGGGAGGTTTGGGCTCGGCCATTCAGGTTCAGGCCTGGATAGAGGTTGGAGTGATGGGTAGTGGTCATAACAAGGTGATGGTGGAGCAAATAGGTGCGGCCAAGGTGGTGTATGGAAGTGGTAAAGCAACTAGTGGCTCGGCTTGCATAGTTTCAAGGTAGTTTAGCAATTTTTTTGTGGAGTTTTGTCATATGGGGTTGCACGGCCTATCATGGTCAGAGGGGTAGGTGGTTGATGGTGAAGAGGAGGAGGTGGTGGAGGTGATGGCTGCGGCAAACAAGGTGGTGGCCGATCACATAGCTAGAGAAATCATGGCAAAAACATAAGAAAAAGAAGAAGAAAGTAGAAAAAATAAGAGTAGCCATTACCAAAAATGCTCAGCCGTGAATGGAAGATGGAGAATAGTTTCTCACATGAAAAATGAGATGAGAAAGTCATGGCTATCAATTTAGGCTGTATGGCCAAAAGAGAAAAGAAAAAGTCAAGTGGAAAATGAAAAGACTAGCAGCCGAAAAGTCACACGTTATAAAGCTTTAGTCTCTTCATATTTCCATTTCTTTAATTTAAATAAAACAAAATAAAATTTCAGTAAATGAATTTAAAAACTGAAACAAAGTAAAATAAAATGAAAATAAATAATTAAATTTAGAGAAAATAGAAAAATAATTGAAGAAATAGTTTAAAAATTGGAAACAGGGTTCAAAAATTACAATTAAATTATCACTAGCTTTAGAAAAATTTCTACTTCACTCTAAAACAAATAAAAAGTCAAGTAAAATAAAATAAATGCTGAACAAAATAAAGAAAAATGAAAATAAAATAAAATCTTAAGAAAATAGAAAAATAAATAAAGAATTTCTTTAATTAATTGAAACTGGAAATTAGAAATTGTAAACAAAATACAATTGACACTGGAAAATGTCAATTACACTTAAAAAATGTTTTTAAAACCAAAATATATACATAACATGTTATTTTACCCATATAAATATAAGTTAGAACATTACATGATCAAATAATATATTATTTATAAAATTTAAAATAAACAATTTTGTTAAATACAGCAAATTACACTCAATAGTTAAAAAGGCATAACTTTCACAATATAAATTAGATTCCAACGAAACGAAAAGCAGTATTCTTAAAATTTTATTTACTTTCATAATAAAAGATAAAATTCAAATTTTCAAACTTTCAAATTTCTAAATTAAAAGTCAAAGTTTGACCATATTGACCAAAATTCACTTTTCTGGAAAATATTCTATTTAGTCATGTTTGGAATTCTAATTCACATCAAAATCAAAATTTATATTTAAAATAACAAAATTTATTCATTTTAATAAATAAAATAAAGTTTTTAAATCAGGAAATCAATTAAAATAACCAAAATATACAATTAAAATAATCACAAAATACAGGGTTGTTACACTCTCCCCCACTCAAATCTTTTCGTCCTCGAAAAGGAATGAGGTATGGAAAACACAGAAAAGATAAAATGGAATAGGATTAAGACAAGATGACAAGAAGATTAAAATTATACCTGATAACTGTTGTTATATGTAAGTTTAACAAGGTGGAGAATAGGAATAGCTAGAAGGGAAAATAGGATGAAAGACAAGGATGAGCCATTAATTTAAAACCATATAAATTTCAATTGGAATTCTTTAATACCTAATAATTTGGTTAAATCCATTTTATTATATCTATAAAAGTCATTTAATTCAAATTGTTAGTTAAAGAGGTAAACAATATTTAAAACACTTTAAAATCCTTTAGAAAGGAAAATAACTGATCAAAATATCCTTTATATAATATTTTATCAAAATACTTTTATAACTCGATGTCTTAACTAGTTTATCCTCGTTCCTGCAGACTTTGGCAGTGCGTTGATCAGGCACAAAGCTAGAATTCTCCAGGTACTTAGTAGACTTGTTTCAACATCTAGTGAAAATACTGGAAAACTTTTAAAAAAACAGATATGGAAAGTACAATCCAAACAAAAAAACAAACAAAAATCAGAGAAATATCGATAGAATGAATCCACAATGTGGCCACAAAGCGGATATCAAGCAGAAGGCACTTTCCATATCTTTACTTCGAAAATATGTATCATACAGTACCTTTTCAAATCACTTTCAAATATCATACTTATATAAAGTCCATTATATATAAGATTTCATTTTCAAATCAAATACTTTCCAAAATCAATAGTATATCAAATCACACTTATATAGACTTCAATTATATAAGATTTCACTTTTCAAATTGAGTACCTTTTCAAATCCATAGTTTTCGAATCAACATCATACTTATACAAACCAATTTTTATATATAAGTTCGATAACTCCCAAATCAAGTATTTAAAATAAGGTTCTCAATTTCAATTCATTTCAATATCATTTCAGTTTCAAAATCATATACAATTCCACCAAATCATTTTTCCAAATCAAATATCTTCAGTTTCAAAGTTTCCAAAATCATAAGTTTAGAAAATAATCCAAATTTCTAAATCAACAAAATTTAAGTCAACCAATTCATTTCCAAAATCATCTTATATTTACATAAAGTCCATCTTATATAAGGATCAAAATTTTTAAAAATAAATTTCGCTGCATGAAGAGCCATATGGGATTGAAAATCTTTGCTTACTAAAAGATTTTTTTATTAAGAATAGTTTTGTATATAAAATAGTTTGTGTGTAAAATAGAGTAAAACAGTTTGTCTGAGAAGAATAAAAGAAAATTTGTTTTGAAAAATGGTTTTAAATTGATAGTAGTTTTTCATAAAATAAAGAATTCCAATTAAATTACAAAGATATCCAACCCAACAACTTCCAATTTCAGCGGCAAGTATATCAATGATATTAGAATATAAGATGTACATATGTCATCATTTTGCAAAGTCACATTCGATCGCTCGCTCGATCACACAAGTTCGCTTTCAAACTAGTATTGTCCATTCGACTTCCCTAATGCAGACTTCGATATGGTTTCTCGACTAGAAGCCATCAGTCTCCTTGCATAGCCATATACTATGATAGAGAAATCTAGAATCAAGCCCAAAATCCATATCAAATATTCGCCGTCATGAATCGAATGAAAAATCCTAACACGAAATGGTGTAATTAACCTCGAACTTGTGTACTCAAACTTGGATCAATTTAATTATGCGAATAAAACAGCATACGTACAACTTATGTATCTATTCCAACTTGTTCAATATATAGTTTTATAAAGATGTAACCCATTTAAACTAAATTTTATTCAAAATATTTTGAAGACCAAATTCTTTTCAAAACATTTCAAATCTAAATTTGATATTAGAAAAATTCAAAATAGCCTTATTCGTTTACTTAACAAAACAGTTTCAACTTATTTTAAATCATATTACTACATACTTTAAACATACATACCAAATTTATACTTTATACTTTTCAAAATTACTTAGCTTTGAAAAGTTAACCTTGATTTGGAAGTGCTCGAACCTTCAAAATAGTCGAAGAAATCATATTTCAATCCAAGAGTTGGAAATCACAATTAAATCAGTAAATCAATTCCAAAAATAGGGTTATATTAAATCAAATCCAAAACTCAAGGACTGAACACCGACTCATTTCAAATTGCTCAGATATATATACATATATCTTTCGAATATCACATCACACTTCGGAATTTGAAATCAAAAACTGGTTTCACAAATCAATCGCATAGCAAAGCTACCGAAGTGGCCTCTCCCCCACTCTGAAACTCGAAAATCAATGTCGATGATGCATGCATTCATCATCGAAATTATTTTCCAGCGACATAAGTGGGTTCTGGACTTCTCTTTTCTCAAACTTCTTTTGAAACTTCTTCGAAATCATTTGAAACTCATTAAAATCATTTGAAACATTTCATATTCGAAAAATACTTTCAAATCATATTATTTATTTTCAAAATTTTAAAACCAGTTTCAAAAATGCCAGAGCTCCATCTCTCAAAATTTCAAATTCAAGACCCTTCAGTTATAAATTATTTTATATGAAACCATTTCTAATATAAATTTCAAAATTTCAAATCCAATCAAAACTTTAAATTCTCAATTTTAAAATGGTATATAATCCTTATCGAAAACATTTCACTTTTATATATAAATATGGTCATCCTTACCAAAACAACAACTTCGATGAATACACAGTTTTCAAAAGACAATCAACCACAAATTTTCCAAGGAATGATTCAAGGATGGATTTAAAAATAACAGAGATTCAAAATTAGAGGAACTCTAATTAAATAAAATTCTGATTCGAAGATGAGCTCGAACGAAGATGAGATAAATTAAATTACCAAATAGAAGATGGATAAGCCTATATAAATCGCGGGCGACCTTAATAGGGTCAACCGTAACTTCAGGAATATAATCAATGCAAAAATCTAAGGCAAATCGACCTTCGATCGCCAGAGATAGAATCCAGGTATAGCAGAAGATAGATAGCATTGTAAACCGAGGATACAGAAATCTCCGGTGAATCAATGCCAATTGTAAAGGAGTTTCACCCTTTTACAAATCATTCAAAGTTTGGCAAAATCGCCACCCTATAAAGGTCATTCAAAGTGGAGTTATGGAATGATCCAAAAATCAAAAGAATACAATTAGGGGAGACAGGAATGGATTTCAGAACAAGTGGGAGCGTTCCAAAATTCAAAGGAATCCTAATCGAAGAAATAACTAACAAGGTGGATACGAAAGGAATAAAGTTTAGAAAATTTTACTTTCAAAGCAAGAAAATTTATATCAAAATAATCTTTGAAAATTCTTTAAAAACCATTTGAAAATCATTTTATACTTCGAAAATACGTTCTCTCACAAAGAAATTATTCTGAGATTGATTTCACTCATTCTAGGGTATTTCTACCCTGTCTCTAATGAGTTTTTGCTCCGTAGGCTAAGGTTTGCCTAAAACCAAAGCTTTGAACCAAATGTAACGACCCACTATTTTGGACCATTCAAATCGACAATAATCCACACATGCCTGACTTGAATAATTCAAAATAACAGGTTGTAATAAAATTTGGAGCAAATAAAATCAAACACAGAATCACAGACACAGAAAATCAGAATAACTCGCAGCGGAAATAAATACCATAGTAGTTTATGAAGCTACTATATACAACTCTCAAAACATATATAAAATATCATAGTTTAAAAATGGATACAATAGAAGTCAGGATACATAAATCACTAATGCAGAAGTAATACCGAATAGTAAATAACTGGATTAGAAGATAAGAAATAACAGATGGACAGATAAGCTCCAACAAATCTCTAGCTCCAGAAGATAAATTCCAAAGCTGTGATTCTCAAGCTGACCCGAGCGTAAAGTAAAACACAAAACACTCGAGTCAGGGCATATATACTTATACAATGTAAACCAACTCAAGTGAACTTTAATAGCAATGCATAATAACTTAGAGGATGCTTGGGATCGCCCATCCTTTAAGGATCCATAAAACCATCAATTAAATAGTAGTGACAATATCACAGAAATGTCCATATCGAAGTAAACCATGCAACTAACAGTGTTAATGTGCATCAAACCATCACAAGGAAATCAAATGACATACAGAGAAGTATACCCGTGGTTATAAAATTCCAAAATAATATTTTATACTTCAAAACAAAATATCATTTCAAATTCAAATCTTTATCAAATTAAAGGTTAAATCATTTCTAAAGCATTTCAATATTTCAAAATATCATATCTTTTAAAAACTTCCTTTCAATCATTATTTGAATTCAAATCCAATTTATCAAATAAAATACCTTTTTAAAATTCCAAAATATCATTCATTTATTTTCTATCAAAACACCCTTTAAATAGTTTATATTCCAATTAATTTAATTCATTTAACCATTTAAAAGTGAAGTTATTATTCTTTCAAGTCAAGTATTAAATTTCCAAAGTTTCGAACCATTCTGAGCTCATTTACTTAGTTAAAAACCATAAACATTGAAAATTTCAGCCTTCACAACATTTAGAAAAAAGTTGTTATAAGTTATACTTGAAAACATTTTTATTCAGCAAAGACGGCATTTAAAACTGCTGTAAAATCTCAATTTTAGTTGAAAATTAGTTCAATTCAGCAAAGACATCATTTTCAGAAATGCTGTAATAGCTCAGGTTTCATATTAAAGGTTTTCATTAAATTCAGCAAAGACATCAGGAAACTACAACATTTACAGAACTGTTGTAATAGCCCTTTATTAATTTTTTAGCCTTTTAGTTTACTTCAGCAACTACAACATTTACAGAACTGCTGTAATAGCCTCTTATTTAAGTTTTAGTTCATTTCAGAAACGATAGCATTTCTGAAGTGCTATTAAAAGTATTTCCAGATTTTAGTGTATTTCCAACAAACAATAAATCCCAATTAAAACCATTAAACATTACTTTAACATTCAAAATGTTCATTAAAATACTTTTAACTTGTGATTTTTATAATAAATTTTCTTATAAAAAAACCAATTTTCAAGAATTCACTTAATAAAATTTAAGTGTAAAATTTCTATTCTCTTCATTTTAACAATTAAACTTAACACTTAAATTTTTTACTTCCATTTTTCCAATATAATTAAATTTCCATTTTTATTTATATAACTCAAATTTTCTTTTAAACCCAAAAATCCAAATTTCCAGACTTAAGTTATATTTCAATAATTAAAATTTAACCATCCATTTAATTACATTTTTAACTTATAGAAGAATCAAAATTTCTTTATTTAAACATTAAAAATCCAATTTAATCAAATTTTCATAAATTTACACTCTTAAACATATTTAAAATATTCAAAATACTTTATCAAATAACCACGGGCCTTTATATAGTTTTCTAACCTAGGTTAAGTGATACGGATATATATCATTTCAATCCGCAGTTTACAAAGAAAAATCCGGGTTCTATCATTTCAAACCCACAATCCCAAGTAAAATAAAATAAATAAAAATCGTTCGGGCCTATCATTTCAGCCCATAACGATTTTTCCCTATTCTAAAGTCCGTTCGGGTATGTATCATTTCAACCCATAGTGATCTAATTACAGGGAACTTGCAGTGTGATAAACAAATATAAATGAACAGTTTAACAACATATATTAGTAACATATGAGATGACAGGTAAATAAATAGGTTTAACATCATATAATTAATAATCACAGACAGGGATAACATAACATAATAGTACTACACATTCAATTGTTGTCAATTCACATTTGCATAAGTATAAATGTCAGGTGAGATTTACTCACCTTTTTGTGCTGGAGTTATCAATTCAAATGACACAAATGGATTCCAGAAGGCACGATTACACAATAATAGATTCAAGTGGATGAGAACCAAGCTAATGATCTTGTCACAACCCATAAACAAAACAAAATAAAATTATAAATTCAATCGAACATTGAATTGGAATAACTTTGAAATAAAAGCAATATGAACACAATAGCTTTTGCCTTGCTTTCTACAAACACATGCTTGGCCTAGGGAATGATTTGGCTCGGGTTTGGACATGCTTTGGCTCGGGTATGGACCTATGGATGCATGGCTACAAGGCTAGAAATGGTGGAGGAGTTACAACATAAGAATATCAAGAGGCTAGGCAACATAGTGGAGTTTTAGGTCAACATATGGGCTCGGCCAAGGGAGGTTTGGGCATGGCCATTCAGGTTCAGGTCTGGACAGAGGTTGGACTGATGGGTAGTGGTCATAACAAGGTGATGGTGGAGCAAATAGGTGCGGCCAAGGTGGTGTATGGAAGTGGTAAAGCAACTAGTGGCTCGGCTTGCATAGTTTCAAGGTAGTTTAGCAATTTTTTTGTGGAGTTTTATCATATGGGGTTGCACGGCCTGTCATGGTCAGAGGGGTAGGTGGTTGATGGTGAAGAGGAGGAGGTAGTGGAGGTGATGGCTGCAGCAAACAAGGTGGTGGCCGATCACATAGCTAGAGAAATCATGGCAAAAACATAAGAAAAGGAAGAAGAAAGTAGAAAAAATAAGAGTAGCCATTACCAAAAATGCTCTAGCCATGAATGGAAGATGGAGAATAGTTTCTCACGGGAAAAATGAGATGAGAAAGTCACGGCTATCAATTTAGGGTGTACGGCCAAAAGAGAAAAGGAAAAGTCAAGTGAAAATGAAAAGACTAGCAGCCGAAAAGTCACACGTTATAAAGCTTTAGTCTCTTCATATTTCCATTTCTTTAATTTAAATAAAACAAAATAAAATTTCAGTAAATGAATTTAAAAACTTAAACAATGTAAAATAAAATGAAAATAAATAATTAAATTTAGAGAAAATAGAAAAATAATTGAAGAAATAGTTTAAAAATTGGAAACAGGGTTCAAAAATTACAATTAAATTATCACTAGCTTTTAAAAAATTTCTACTTCACTCTAAAACAAATAAAAAGTCAAGTAAAATAAAATAAATGCTGAACAAAATAAAGAAAAATGGAAATAAAATAAAATCTTAAGAAAATAGAAAAATAAATAAAGAATTTCTTTAATTAATTGAAACTGGAAATTAGAAATTGTAAACAAAATACAACTGACACTGGAAAATGCCAATTACACTTAAAAAATGTTTTTAAAACCAAAATATATACATAACATGTTATTTTACACATATAAATATAAATTATAACATTACATGACCAAATAATATATTATTTATATAATTAAAAATAAACAATTTTGTTAAATACAGCAAATTACACTCAATAGTTAAAAAGGCATAACTTTCACAATATAAATCGGATTTCAACGAAACGAAAAGCAATATTCTTAAAATTTTATTTACTTTCATAATAAAAGATAAAATTAAAATTTTCAAACTTTAAAATTTCTAAATTAAAAGTCAAAGTTTGACCATATTGACCAAAATTCACTTTTTTGGAAAATATTCTATTTAGTCATGTTTGGAATTCTAATTCACATCAAAATCAAAATTTATATTTAAAATAACAAAATTTATTCATTTTAATAAATAAAATAAAGTTTTTAAATCAGGAAATCAATTAAAATAACAAAAATATACAATTAAAATAATCACAAAATACAGGGTTGTTACATACATTAACAAGGCATCAAACCAATTCATTAATTTTCAAAATATTTACAACTTACTTATTCTCTTCTATAATTTGTTGGTAACATTCCCACTCAATATATATATATATATAAGGTCAGCCAAAGATCAACTACTATAATCCATTAAGCGTGTCTCAGAAGCATGACCAAAACTAGTTATGGATTATATATGAGCAAAGAAAACTCAACCATACATCAAATGCTAGAATCCATCAAGTGCATTTTAAAAGGACCACCAAAACTGGTTATGGATTCAATGATTGAAAGAAAAGTTTAAACTCAAATCATATATCGAGATTCATCAAGTATATATCAAAGAGCACCACCAAAGTTGATTCACATCTTAAAGGAACTACAACCTCATAATTCACTCCAAGAGTAAATTGATGCCCAAAACATATCTAAGCCACTAACATAACGAAACATACATGGCATAAAATGCATAACTGCAATAATGATACCTCAAATCCCTTTGAGAATTCTGTTTTTATCCCTTGTGTTAAACCAATTTTTGGTCAAACATTAAAAATTCTTCAAATAGACATAATACTTTATAAATTCCACATATTCCTATAGTAAAAATAAAAATTTGTCCAAAATGTTCAAAATCCATGCCATATTCTTTGTCCATGAGTCAATATGTAAAAAGTACAAGTCATCTCCTTCTTCATTGTTCAAAATGTCAAAAATAGGGCATATATGCAATTTCCTATTTCTATAAGTCCTTATATTCAAAATTTCAAGTCATCTTCTTCTTCGTTAACCATTAAAAGTGTTCCTATGCTCCTAAGAGAGTTTAAAAATGTCAACTCCCAAAATGTTTGTGCTAAGAAAGAGAAAGAGGAGAGAAGCCCCTTCTTATGTGGGGGTAGGTTCCTATTTATAGAACTTGGAGAGGGGCATGACTTGCTCGTATTAGTTGATTGGTGACGTAGATTGATGACTTAGAAAAATAAATGGTCTTGATGGTGTTGTATGTCATGGTATGTGGATTTGAATAGTGCTCACGGATTGCTATCTTGGCCATGGCATTGGAAAAGGTGGCATGGTTGCATAGGAACGCTTTGGAACTTTATTACTAGTTTTTCATAAACCTCTTCCCATATTAATGCACTAGTTTATATAGTTGAATTATCTCTATCTTTTTGTGTTGAACATCTTCATCTTCTTCCTTTGTATATTCTTGAATTAATTTGCTTGACGAGAAATTATTAATACATTTTAGTAAGTATGTCTTTTGTAGCATATTCATTGTCTCTATTTTTTAGTAGCATCTTCCTATAGCTTCAATAGCTTCTTCTCATTATTGATAGCTTTTTGTACTATCGATAGCCTTTATATTAATGATAATTCTAAATATCGTTGATAGCTTTTAATTAAAACATGTTAAGCTTTTCCTTCTTGATATGCGATATCTTCTTCTTCTTGATATTCGATAACTATGAAGTCCTCGATGTGCGATAGTTCATTCTTTTCAACCTACTATGCCCTAGTTGTTTGAACTTGTAGTGGCTTTGACATTGTCAACTTGCGATAGTCTAGTTACTTCCACTTGTGATGACTTAGATGTTATCAACTTGCGATGGCTTAGTTACTTCAACTTGCGATAGCTTAGACACTATCAACTTGTGATAGCCCAGTTACTTCAACTTGCGATGGCTTAGGTGTTATCAACTTCCGGTAGCTCATTGCTACCAACTTGCAATGGCTTTGACATTGTCGACTTGTGATTACCAAAGTTCTTCAAATTGTGATGTTTTAGATGTTACCAACTTGCGATTGTGTTAACATCATCAACATGCAATGACTCGTTCATCATCAACATGCACTGGTTTTAACCTCAACATACAATGGCTCGTTCATCTTCAATATGCGATGGCCCTACTTCTCAATATGTGATAGCACATTCCTTAATGTTCAATGCCTTTGTTCCTCGGCGTGTGATAGCTTTCATTCCTCAATGTATGATAGTTTCGTGCTGCCAACCTTCAATAGTTTCACACCTTATTCATTCTTGAAAATTTTGGGTGTAACACTTTCCCCCATAAGAAGTTTCTACAAATTTTCATTCTTTGTTGCCATGTTTTTCATCATTGATATCATGTGCATCTAGACTTACGATAGCTTTTGAACTTAAAATTTTTAAGGGTGTAACATCGTGTTTACTTCAAAAAATGTTTTTGAAACATTGGGGCTTTTGTAATACTTTGAAAATATTCTTTTGATACACCTTTATTGAGAATCTCTTTGAAAGATGAATATTTTCTACAAATTTATTAAGAGATATTTTTGAAATATAAAAGATTCCTATAGCTTCATTTTGAAAACATTTGTTAAAAGAATGAACAAGTATATATTGAAGAGTCATTTTCAAATTTTGACTTTTGAAAGAATGGAAGTTCTTTTAAAGCCTTTTGAAAATCCTTTTTCTTGTCCCATTAAAACTAACTAATTTTATTGCAAGGTGGAGACTTCCTATACTCCTATTGAAAAGCTTTTTATTCTTACTTTCCCTTTAATTGGGAGTTTTGGTCAACCCTCGGCAGACTAGGATTGATGAATCTTTAATTTTTTTCAAATGATTGGTCATTTGCATTCTTTCTTTTAGACGGTTGTTCATTGGCTCATCTGAATTTCTTTGGATGTTCGTTCTTATGTAAATTGTTCATTAAGTCAAGAGCTTAGTTGGTCATCCTTCTCTGGACGATTGCTTTCAAAGGCTTTATTGATCATCACTCTTTGGATGGATGTTCAAGTCGGGTGTAGAAGCAGGACCAAAGGCTTAATTAACCATCTTCCTTGGATGGTTGCTTTGGCTGGGCCCGGAGGTGGCACCAAATGCTTAATTTGACCATCACTCTTTAGATGGGTGATTTGGTCGGGCATATAAGTAGGCTCAAAGGCTTAATTGACCATGTCCTTTAGATGGTTACTTTGGCCAGGCCCGAAGGTAGGACCAAAGGCTTAATTGACCATCATTCTTTGAATGGGTGCTTTGGCCGGGCGTAGAAGCGGGACTATAGGATTTATTGACCATCTCCCTTGGATGGGTATTTTGGTCGGGCCTAGAGGCAAGACCAAAGGCTTAGTTGATCATCACTCTTTGGATAGGTGCTTTGGCCAGATGTAGAAACGAGACCAAAGGCTTTATTGACCAACTTCCTTGGATGGGTACTTTGGCAGAGCTCGGAATCAAAACTAATGGCTAAGTTGACCACCATTCTATAGATGGGTGCTATGGTTGGGCCCATAGGTGGGACCACTGGCTTAGTTTTCCTTTGCCAGATATGAGGTGTTCTTATGCTATACGAATCTCACTAATCTCGTCGGGTAGGAGTTACTTTGAACATAATGTATCTCGATTCGAGGGTTCTTTGTCAGAATGAATCTTTCGAAATCCTTTGTCTCTTTTCATATCCAAAGTAGTAAATTATGATCTTAAATTTTTGGTATTCCATGTCTTATTATTGCATTCCCATTAGGTTTGCTTAACTTAAATTTCTGGCGGTATTGTTTTGTAAATGAATATAGATTCTTTCTAACTTGAACCTTGGAGGCCATCTGCCTAGTTTTTGACTCTACCTTTTTTGAATACCAAGTCATCTTTCTTGGAAAGCTTTTCCTTTTCCTTTTAGTCTGTAATACTTAGAGATTCTCCGTTGATATTCCATGGTCCATTATGTGGCTTAAATTTCCTATTGATTAAACCTAAGGATTTCCTTATCAATTCTTGGTTTGGTCCATAAGCATATGCGATTCCTTAACACGATGGATTCTCAGCTTTGACTAACAATTTTGCCTCAAAGCCATATATTACTAAAGGTGAGAAGTGGTATGTTTAGCGGCCGTCTTTGCTCAAGTTTTATATCGCTACAAAACTAGGGATATTTCCTTTACTCAATTTCCTAGCCAAATTGCTTTTTCAAGGTATTCTTGATTGTCTTGTTTGTAGATTCTACTGCCCTATCAACTTTTAGACGTGCTTTTGACGAGATTTCCTCACCATAATTGAACTTTTATATTAACTTTTTTCTTGAAAATATGTTATCGAGAAATTTGAATCGAGTTACAATGGTCTAACTTCAAGACATTCCTACTGGTAATGGTTTAATCTCTATTCATTGAGTAAGATAGCAAATTATCATTATTGCAAATTTCATCTCAAATTTTGAGGTAGGCAAGGGTCTTATTAACTCAATTCTTTATTCGGTAAAAAGGGATAGGGTTAGCAGCATGAGTTAATTCACTCAACAGTAATCATGGGATTCTTAAGAACCTTTGACAACTGTCTCATCTTCTAGAGTATCTTTACTTATGCAGGAACAATGATATTTTGCCTTATTACCTTCTTTATTAGCTTCACATCATTGCAGTATTCTTCAGAAAACTCTTCATGAATTTTCATCATTAATTTTATCCATTTCTCTGTAGTTATATTCTTTAGATATAGGACTAAATAAACCTTCTCACAAAGTATTCCGTTAATTATAGTATAAGAAGGCACTTGACATCTTAGCTTATTTGACTCATTTCTATCTCTCAATAAAGTTCCCTTTTCCAAATATTCAATTATCGATGCTTACCCAATTATAAACATATTGCTATTCATGGCTACTTATTCTTAATTCCTCACAAGTTGCTTCACGATCCTTCTTCATCCCTAAATTTCCTTTATCATTATTCATCAAAATATCCTTAAGCCAAAATTTCCTGAAAATGTGTCCGAAAAGGGGGATTGAAGTAATATTTCATCTTGATCTTGTCAAAAGGAAGAAACTACAGTAATAGGAATCTGTTATCTATGTAAGAACAAAGAAAACCAGTAGATCGTATAATGAAGGAATTCCTAATCACTCAATAGGTATCTCAATCAATGTTTCAGGATTGAAGATTGAGACTTTATCATTACAAAATAATCCATATTCAATGAATAAATTCAAGTTTCCATATAATTATGCCTTTGATTAATGAAATCAGGTTAATCTGTGTTTATTTGGAAACTTGTCTGAAGGGAAGGCTTAAAATTACATTTTATCTAATAGACCTTGTTGGTCATCCTTTTTAGGAAAAGTTTACTATTCGAATAATGATAGAGAAAAAAAGAAATCCTTTCGAATAATTCAACATCACACAATAAATAATTTGAATCCAGATTTCGAAATAGAAGGATGAAACTTCATTCCTTAATATCGTATCAACAATGTGAAGATAGATTACTTCCTTTCTGAGGTATTCCTCATAATTCGAAGAAGAAATGCTTTGATTTTATCATTGAATAATAATTTATTTCCGACAAAGAAATCTAGAAATCTAAAGTATCCTCCTTTATAAATCTCATAAATAATTACAAAGGTATATGTTAATGAGAAATTCAGGTATCTATTTATAAGAGATGAGCAATCGCACTATGATGAGAGGATTTGTGCAACGTTTCGACTTTTCAACCCTCAAATGTCGATAGTATTCATGTGCCATGCACCCAAGTACCGGAAAGATAGTTAGGGTAAAATAAAAGGAAAAAGAGTAGAACAAGAAAGAAAGAACACAATATTAGAATTTCACAGTGGAACGATAATGTTTAATATCCAAAAGACAGTATAAAGGGTTACTCCAAATGCAGAATTATTTCAGAGTTACTAAGCCTAAGTACTACCATCAGCCTGGACAGTTATAACTGTCTGTCCTGATAATGCTAATACATACATACATACATAATACAGTGCAATGGAAATAGAAATAGATAGATAACAGAAGCTTCCATCCCGTCTCCTGAACTCTAAAGTGCCCAAAGTAAAACCTGCTTTAGTCAGCCTACTCGAAAGTACAAGAGGAATTTAGTGAAAATAAAAACGATATGTCAGACATAAGTCTGGTATGAAAAAACTCAAGACACATGCATACATGTAACATAATCTTTGAGACCGTACGAATCATCTTAAGGTTTTTCCCTTCAAAATAAACCAACCATTCATTAAATTAATATACTGATATAACAGATAATGTCTAGGGTGTAGAACATAAATAAATAAAATGGCAGTGATGCTAGCATCTTAAAACATAACAATATTAGAAGTACAACTAAAACTGCTACGTTCGCATATGGAATTTCCACAGAGACGCCTCCAACAAACTAAAGTGGATCCCTAGGCACAAGGATCAGAAGTCACATTTCCAAGTGTCGTATATCTCTAAGTAAAATTATACCATAAGGCAAACATATCTGGCCCACGCCTGAACATAGTATGAACCACGTAGAACTAAGTATCAACAACTCCCACTAGCAATATCGATAAGCATGCTCTAGATATGGAGTTTGTAACGATCCGGAATTTCAAACACTTCATATTTAAATATCTGAATTATTTAAATATTTGAATCTTGGATTGAATGTGACTAAATTGATTTAATAACCTTCTTAACCCCCACTTAAATCATAAGTAATGATGGGAAACTTGTTTTTGAAAATTGTTTTAAAAAATAAATACTTTGAAGAAAAATCGATAATGTGACCGAAAATGGTTTATCTATAAACAACTTTTTGTTCAATATAAGTTATTCAAACTCTTGTGCACTTGTCTAATGATCAAATGAATACATTAGGAACTAATTAACACACTTTTATTCATAAAAAAATGGAATGTTCTAGGAGTTTCTAATGGATAAGAGATATTAACATGTTAAGGGTATTTAAGTATTTTGTTAAAAGTGAAGTGATGAGCATGTGTGGAGGTAAGGCTTCCATGGCATGGTAGGGGGTGAGAAAAAGCTTAGGAAACACCATATGAAGCCTATATAAGGAGGGACATAATCTTGTTAAATAATCACAAATTCAGAAAGTAAAACCAAGCTTCTTTAATATCTTCTTCTTCTCTTATGTTCTAAAGAATTTTTTTACAAAACAACTCCAAATCCACTCAAACTTTGCCACAATCCATAGGACAATATTATAACATCTTCCACTATGTTATAATTTGAATAAGCAAAGCCATGCTCTCCCTATTTGGAATGGCCGTGGGCAATTATGGGCTTTTACCCTTAGAAAAGCAAGTTTAAGCAAAGAAGAAAGGAAGGAAGGTGGTTGCAAGGTGATGGTAGGAAGTGTTCTTGAGTTTGGTTATGCATGAGAATGTGTTTGACTTGGATCTAGGTGAGTTATCTCACTATCTTGTTTGTATATATTGTATATATATGTTGTGTGTTTGAAATATAAATTAAAGTGACATTAACTAAGTAAATTTATAAACTTTGGACCCCTCTAGCTTATGAAAGAAAATGACAACTTTATATTGTATAACATCACTTCTACTCCCTATTAAACATGTAGAGTGGCCTTGACTTCATGTTTAAATGGTTATTTGGATTGTGTGTTGAATTGAAGTATGCATGAAAGTGTTTGAAGTGAGAATAGTCATTATAAGTGCACTTCGATATCCCTTAACTTTGACTTTCGTAAATTGGATATTTATGATCTTAACTTAGGATAATTCGATTTGGTTGTTCTCTACATATATTTTTGTGTATTGGACAATAAAGAAATTGTTTGGAAAGTTATAGAAATTATGAACTAAAGTTGTGAAAGTTGAAGCAAAAATGTGGTTATAAATACACTTTGTAAATATAGCTTGTTTTCGGGAACTTTTATAAATAAATGGGAAGATTTTCCTAAGAGTTTCCTTCCATATTTTTTAAGTAACATAATGGTAGTACTTACTATACAAATTTCAAATCTTGAATCATTTGTTTAAGTGGTTAAAACTAGGAGCAAAGATCATGCTTTTCAATGTTGTTCTTTAACAAAGACTTTTAACAGCGATTATAAATGTTGTAGTAAGCGACTTATGGTTTTAAGTGTTTAAATAAGATATTTAAATATGGTATTTTTCTCTAATCTTTTTAGAGTTGTTTTCTAACCTATTTTGAAGTATTTTGAAGTTGGTTTGAAGTTTAAATATATTTTTAATAATCATATATGTATTTTCGAAGTAAAGAGGTTTTATAATATAAAGCATGTTTTTCATCAATTATAAATTAGTTATTTTCAAGTAATATTTTACATAGATATTTAAAACCTATTTACAATTATTTTAAAGTAATTATAAGTTTTGAAAAAGGTAAATGACTAGGCTTAACACTAAAAGCCGACGAGGTAGACTTCTCTATTTGTGAGTGTTAAGATTGATGTCGACTAGTGATATGAGCAATAGAGCTCTAACTTACCGGCTTCCCTCTTGAATGAGAAATAGTTAAGTTAGAATATTGGAAATGTGTTAACCTCACTGTTTACTTATTTTTTTGAAAAGTAATTAACTTTGCTTAACGCTAAAGCCCGACGAAGTAGGCTTCTCTATTTGTGAGAGTTAAGATTGATGTCGAGTAGGGATATGAGCAATAGAGCTCTAACCTACCGGTATCCCTCTTGCTCGAGGAATAGCTAAGTCAGAATATCGAAAATGTGTTAATCATATTGTTTACTTACTCATTCAAGGAAGTCATTAATACTATACTTAACAATAAAAGCCGACGAGGTAGATTTATCTATTTGTGAAATTCAAGAATGAAGTGTCTACGCAAGGCTTTGATATGCAACCAGTGCTCTAACTTACTTGGCTTCACTCTTGGATGAGGAATAGGTAAGTAGGAATATCAGAAAAGAGTCAAGATACGAACCGTGATTTATACAAGCGATCGTTTTTAACGACATAGTCGCTTAGTTAACTGTCAAACTTAACCAAATATTATCTTAGATCTTTAAAAGGAATGTTTTTAAAGATAATATAAGTATGGAATGGTTTTGGGATTATTATGATGATGTACTAATAACATTCATCTTTAACCTCTTTTGGCTATACTTATGAATGTAAATAGATCTTTAAAAAGAATGTTTTAAAGATAAGCATGTGAAATTGTTTTGGGTTTGTAGTGGCAATGTTTAAGTAACATTAATCTTAAACCTTTTTGAATGGATCTGTGAAAGTACTTAGATCCTTAAAAATGGATATTTTGAAGGAAATTATAAAGTAAGGAATCTTTTTGGAAAAAGATAGAAAAAGCAAAGGTTTTAAGTAAGAAATCTTGTTAATGATTTATGAATATACTTATACCATTTGAGATAAGTATATGAATACTTCTGGAAGTAATGAAAAGAGTACAAATGAATAGTAAAAATTGATAAAAGAAGTTTTACTCATAAAAGAGGTTTGAGTTAATAAAAGATTAATTAAACAAGAAGGGGATTAGAAGTCGCTTATATGATTTAATCTTGCTTTGTATGACTTGATCGTGCTTTGTATGTTTACTCGTTTAAGGAAAACATTTAGTCGTATACTTGGTACTAAAAGCTGACGAAGTAGGCTTGTCTATCTACGGGAGTTAAGATTGATTTTTGAGTAGGGATATGAGCAATAGAGCTCTAACCTACTGGCTTCACTCTTGACCGAGGGATAGTATGAGATGAAAATATCAGAAACGTGATAAGTATACGAGACTTGGTTTCCATATGCGATCATTCACATTATTATGGAATGACCAAATTCGTCTCTTCAGTCTAAAAGAGACCGTGATAGTTAAGTGATTTACTTATCGAAAACCACTACAAGATTGAGATACGTGTTCTATCTCTTAGAAATGTTGGAATGCATGTGTGGTTTCGAGATGTGGGAATCCATTTGGGGATTCGTGTTCGGTTCGAGTGATGAAGACTCGTGCGAAAGATGCCGAACGTGACCTCGACATCGGAAATGGCTAAAGACAGAGTAGGATGCACAACCTGGGGTTTAGCTGATCCACATAAGGGTGTTATCAACTCCATGTCTAGAGATGCTTATTGGTTATTGGCCGACTGGAGTTGGTGATATTTGGTTCACGTTGTTCATGTTTACGTTCGGACGATGGGCCGTTTATGTTTACCTTATGGTATATTTTACTTAGAGATATATGACGCTCGAAAGGTGTTTTCTGATCCTTGTGCATGGAGATTGGATTTCGGCTTGACCATAGGGATCTTCGTGAAAAATCCAATATGCGAACCTTCTTTATCAATTTTGATTGTACCCTCTAATATGCTGTTAAATGTAATCAATGTAACCATTCCGGCTATGTTATATATTTGTATTCTACACCCTAAACATTATCTATTATATCACCTTATGTACTTATTAGATGGTGGTTCTTTTGAGGGGATAACTGTTATGGCATTCCATGCGGTCTCAAAGTACTATTATATGATAGCTAAATATTTCTTGGATTTTTTATAACAGACTTATGTCTGACGCTTGGTTTTTATTTTCCTTAAATTCCTCTTGTAGTCTTTCAAGTAGTTTGAGAAAGGCGGGTTTTCATTGATGTTCATTGGGACTCGAGAAGATGAGCTAGACGTATCGCCTACTGTAGTATTCTTGTTTCCGCTGCATTACTATATTATACATATCAGCAATTGTGTGGATATGCAGTTATAACTGTCCAGGCTGATGATAGTACTTAGATTTTGTAACTCTGAAATTCCCTTGTACTATTCTTTTGATATTATATATTACCTTTCCGCTTGTGAGATTCTGATGTTGTTTTCTCTTCTTTCTTGCTCTATTTCTATTTCTTTTTATTTTACCATAACAATTCATCTCTCCGACACTTGGGTGCTCGACACGTAAATACCGTGGATGTAATAGTGTAGATATTCGAGGATCGAAAAGGCAATTTGCAGCCCTTCCCCGAACCTGCTAGTGAATATCGAGTCTCGATCAATTACAATACTACAAGGAATACCATGGAGTCTCACAATCTTCCTCACATACAAACTCACAGGACATTCAACAGTCCTAGTCGAATTAACAGGAATGAAATGAGCACTCTTTGTCGGTCGTTCGACTATAACCCAAATGCCTTCATTCCCACTTCTTGACCTAGGAAGTCCATTAATAAAGTTTAAAGAGATCTACTCCCTCTTCCACTTCATGATCTCAAGTGGCTGAAGTAGTCCAGCTATCTTTTGCCAGTCACTCTTAATCTGCTAGCAGTTTGCTTGCTGACTCACGAAGATTGAAACATCCTGCTTCATCCCCTTCCACCAGAATATTCTTTTCATATCTTTGAACATCTTGGTCACTCTTGGATGGAAAGATAACTTTGAATGGTGACATTCAGCTAACACTTCTCTCCTAAGTCCATTAACATTCGAAACACAGATACGCCCGTTCATTTTCAATACGCTCCGGGGATCAATCTCGAAACTAAAAATATTACCTTCTTGAACATCCTTTTAAGTCGAGCCAAAATAGAATATTCTTCTTGACTAGATGCAGTCCTCTCTATCAACACTGGCTTGACTTCCAAGTTTGCAACCATCGCAACGTTCCTACTCAATGCATCCGCAACAACATTTGCTTTCCCAAGGGTATAAAGAATCTCAAAATCATAAGAAGTGAGAAATTCCAGCCATAAATTTAAATATTTCTGGGTAAAAAGATATTTTAAGGATTTATGGTCTGTGTATAACTTGATCTTTTCACCCAGAAGATAATGCCTCCACATCTTAAGTGCGAAGACAACAGCCAAAAGCTCTAAATCGTGCGTAGCATAAGTTTTCTCATGTGGCTTCAGCTGTCGACTCGCATAAGCAATAACCTTCCTATGCTGCATCAGAACTGCTCCCAAATTGGTACTACAAGCATCCATATATAATGTTAAACCTCTGCCCCTATCTGGGATGGTCAAAACAAAAGTGCTAGTCAACTTCTCATTCAATTCATTGAATTCTTGATCACACTTAGGCATCCACATGAACTTAGCGTCTTTCTTTGTTAACTTCGTCAGATGAGAAGAAATCTTCAAGAAATCTTTGATGAACCTACGTTAAAAACCAGCCAATCCTAAGAAACTTCTAACTTCCATCGCATTTTCGGGCTTTTTCCAGTCTTGAACTGCAACAACTTTAGATGGATCAACTGATATGCCTTCTCCAGAAACAACATGCCCTAGAAACCTAACTTTGGATTTCCAAAAATGGCACTTAGCAAACTTAGCCTTTAACACGCTTCTTAAAGTATCAAGTACGACTTAAAGATGATACCGGTGCTCCTCCTCCATTTCGAATAGACAAGAATGTCATCAATAAAGACAAGAACAAATTTGTTAAGAACGTCTCGAAATATTCAATTCATTAAGTCCACAAAATAAGCAGGTGCATCAGTTAGCCCAAATGGCATAACTAACCACTTGTAGAAACTATATGGAGTCCTAAAAGCTGTTAAGAGCACAGTCTCCTCTGCTACCCATAATTGGTGAAAACTGATGGCAAGATCCAATTAATAAAATATTCGAGTGCTATGGAGCTAATCAAACATGTCGTCGATCCTTGGTAAAGGGTATTTATTCTTGATAGTCCTTTTATTCAACTCCCGATAGTCTACACATAACCTTAAAAAACTATATGCCATTGTAATGACGACGACAGGCGATCCCCAACTTGAGGTACAACGTCTTATCAATCCCTTCTACAACAAGTCGAATATTTTTCTTTCCAACTCCCTCTTCTCTTTCGGACCCAATCTTTACGGGGGTTGTACAATATGTCTAGTTTCTGGAATCAAATCATACAGAACTCCACTTCATGGTGAGGAGGTAAACCTTGCACTTCATCAAAAATATCAGTGAAATCTTGAACGATTGGTATATCCCTAAACTCCGCTTTAGTTACCTCAAGTGAATATGGAAAACTACTCATCAACTCGTTAAGCTCTTTACAATACATATCAATACCAACATCTCTAGAATCTCTAACTCTTATAATCCTTCGATCACAATCCAAGATCTCCCTAAACTTAGACAACCAATCCATTCCCATCAACACTCCAAAACCCGAGAACCCAAGAACAAGCAAAACAAAGGGAAAGAAATATTTTTGACAAGAAATAGGCACATGTAGACACACAGTGTCAAGATTTGTCGAACCCCTAATAGGGCTCGACACACAAAGGGGATTACTCAGAAGTATAAGTTTAAGGTTAAGTCTATCAATGAGATCAACAAAAATAAAACTATGAGAAGCACCTGTATTGAATAATACTCTTATAGCAATATCATAGATGGATAATGTACCTTTCAACACCTGCTTCCCCTTCTGTCCTGAAGAAGTGGATGGTATCTCCTTAATAGAAAAAGCCTGGCCTTGCAGCCGGTTCTTTAAAAAAGGGCACTCATTCTTCACGTGTTCTTGCTTATGACAATTGTAGTAGATTGGATCGCTAGGAGGGTCGGTGCATTGATTTGCAAAGTGACCTATCTTGTTGCACTTGAAATTAAAAAAATTGCACAAGTCACGCTGCTTCTCTATGCTGGTGTCCACCTTCAAGTTTCTTTCTTGACCACTACTTCTTTCCTTTGCGATTGAAATTCGACTGACCACCAACTGGTATCACTGATAAAGGCTTGGCACTAATTGTTGGCACAACTCCCTTCTTGACTCCTTTCTTAATATCAAGAGCTTCAAACCTCAAAGCCATAATGATAAAGTTGGTGAATGTACTAGTAAGATGATTAGTCATTTCACGTTGGAACTCCAATCATATCCCATTCATAATCATTTCATTCTTTTTTAGTGGTGTGTCTATCAATCCAAGTCTAAAATGGGACAATGCATTAAACTTATTGTCGTACTCGCCACTGTCATATCACCTTGCTTCAAATCCAAGAAACTCTTAAACAACTGAGTCCTTCCGGCTTTTGGAATAAACTACGCCTCAAAGACTTCCTTAAACTGAGCCTAAGAAAACTCCTCCTTCGGAGTACTAGCTGTTATTGAATCCCGCCAATCCATCGCCGACTTCTGAAATTGTCACAATGCCAGCAGCCGCTTCTTCGCATCCACCAATCGAAGATCTCCAAATATCATTTCACAAGAACGAAGCCATGTCTGCACTCTAAGATTATCTTTAGTTCCATAGAACGGTTTCCCATCCAAAGTGGTGTAATTCTTGCACAAAGCCGCGAAATTCATAGGGGGCTAAACTTTCACAAAGTAGAATTTCTTGGTACCCTCTCGTTGGTAGCCGTGATAGTTCCAGATCCTCTCCTTCCTCCTCTTCTTGTATCCATCTTCTATTACCTGAATAAATAACAGATATCTTTAGAATACAAGAATAGGATTAATATGGTTTAAGAAAACAACACCAAAGGATCTAAAATAAGACTTTAGAGGATAGATACTATTATAAAAACTAAAAATATGCTCTCTCAAGATTTATTCATTCTAAGGCATCACTTACCCTATCTCTAATGAGTTGTACCCCAATCAGGCTAAGGTGTTCGCTCAACCGAAGCTCTAATACCAACTACGATGACCCACCTTTCTGACCCTTAAGGACGACACTTAACACATCCTCGATGTTCGTGTGCCATGGCTTAAGCATCCGAAAGACAAGTAGTCATGGGGTAAAATAAAAGAACAGAATAGAAAAATCTCACAATAGAATAGTTAAATATAATGCAACAATAATTTGTACATAAGGTTACTTCTTAACATGGAGTTATTAGAGTTATACAAAAGTACTACTACTATCGGCCTAGGCAGTTATGCACCCTCCCTTTACACTTGCTAATCCAAAATACATATATAATTAACATAAAAGCAGAACTAGATAACTAAATAGATAAGGAGCCTCTTACTTGTCCATCACCATCTCCAAAAAGCCCAAAGATACCTGCTACTCTCGGACTACTCAAATATAATTGAGTACCCGAGAGTTTAGGGAAAACAAACAACTCAGGTCAGACAATAAGTCTAGTATGAGTAAAACTCTAAACAAAGGGTGGAAATAAACAACAATATGTGAGACTACACCACCAAATGCAGAACGAGTTTCCCCTCACAATAACAACATCTAACCATAAGTAATATGTATAAATAATTAAACATCGCAAAGTGTGCAAGACACTTCCCGATGTAATCAAGAAAGAATTAAATTCAAAGGTTTTGAATCAATGGAAAGGAAAGGGAAATTTTTCAACAAATGACTAGGAGGGTGCGCCCTTACCGAAAGTATACCTCTAGAAAATATAATCGAGAGGGTCATATACTTTGTGACTCTCTCGGGAACTCCAAGCCGGACCTCGCCAACCTTACCGAGAATACGAGTATTTCACATCTCAGTGCGCATATATCCAAAACCGATCTAGAGTAGATGTAATAATACCCTAATTGGAGCAACCCCACATAGCTTGGCCCCCACTTGCTTTCTGGTTTTAGTCATTTCCGACAAAAGATATCTACGCTCAAATGAGCAACAAATCGTCTTAAATTAATGATACACAAAGAAGAAAGTTAAATGATAGTCAATAAATCAACTATCGGTAATATTTAAAATGACCGTATATTTAAATTAAATCTCATATTCTTACCGCTACTCATCGATTTCAAACTTGTACTATTTCTGGATTGAAAATGAAGTCGGGCAAGTGAAGGTAGTGTTACCTCTAGGCATTACTTTGACGATATTTTTAACTTTGGAGATAGAGACGAGTTTCCATACCTAGACGTTTAGTGCTAAGAGTATTTCTAAATCCATTCCATATAAGCGATATTATTTATAGAAATTAAATTCCTTATCCTTTCTGTAATCGAATCAACTTTTAACTTTTAAGACCAAACTTGTGCTGGGGTTTCATATTTCAAATATTAACTTTAAACAACATTATTGAAATTGGTTAATTTACTTTAACTATGATTAATTACTTCAATTATCATTATTTAAATTGATTTATTAACTTTAGGCATGATTAATTACTTTTAACACCATTATTTGGAATGGCTAATTAACCGTAATCATCATTATTGGGATGATTAATCAACTTTAAAACATCGTTATTAAAATGATTAATTAACCTTGAAACATCATTATTAAAATAATTAATTAACCTTAAAACATCATTATTAAAATGATTAATTAATTTTAAACAATCGCTATTAAAATGATTAATTAACCTTAAACATCATTATTAAAGTGATTAATTAATTTTAAACCATCATTATTAAAATGATTAAGTAACCTTAAAACATCATTATTAAAGCGATTAATTAATCTTAAAACATCATTAATAAAATGATTAATTAACATTAATACATCATTATTTAAATGATTAATTAACCTTAAACATCATTAGTCAAAATGATTAATTAATTTAAACATCGTTAATTAAATGATTAATTAACTTGAAACCCATCATTATTTAAATAATTAATTAACCTTAAACATCATTATTTAAAATGATTAATTACTTTTAAATATCATTAATAAAATGATTAATTAATTAAAAACACATCATTATTTAAATGATTAATTAACCATATATAAACCCAAGCATAAGATTAAACCCAAAAGATTTCAAAAGAGATGATATTTTTCAAACTTTCGATATAGCGAAAGTCGTTATACGAACACTTCCATAAACACTTTCATATGTCATTTATTTGTCCATGCATCTCATACATAAGCATAAACATATATACCAAGGCAAATAACATTCATATAACATGGGGAGAGCATCACTTATAATCATTTGCTTAAACTTTTCGATTAATCTCAAGTCATTTACTAACTACTAAGGATGCCATCATTTTAAAGCAGAAACCAAGCCAACAATCATTATTTCCCAACACAAATAAAACAAGTAATTAATAAATATTATCACCACAATAATAAAGGTTAAAACTTTCTTTTTAAAAGTGAGATTTACTCATTTAAACAAACACGACCTTCAACCAAACATTCAAGTAGCACATGGACGGAGTTTCCTTTTGCTAAATCTCATCTTTAAAACCTAGATGAGGTCTAAATGGTTTGGCCTAGGGGGCTATAGGGCTCGGCCTTGATTTAAAACGGTGGAGATGGGTCTTTTTTTGGTGAAAATAGTGATGTAGAGAAGAAATAAAGGAGTTTTAGTGATTTTGTTCAAGGAAAAAGTGAAAAAGAAAGGATTTTTAAACTTCAAAACTTTTGGAAGGGATATAAGCTTGAAAAGCTTGAAAAAGAAGATGGATGTTTTGAAAATAAGAGAATGAAATGGAAAATGAGAAATAAAAAAGAGAATAGTTTTTATAAAAAATGAGATAGGAAAATTACTCTTTTGCCCTTAGTCCTTTACCCTCCTTAACTTTTTGCCACCTCACCCTCTCTACCTTGCTCCACACGTTTCCATCCCCTCCCTCCTTCATTCCATCATATCTTCACTTTATGGATGAGATGTCATGATGTGATGTTATCTTATTTTGGATATTTCACTTTTTAAATTTAAAAAGATAAGTCTACATTTACTAATTTTACTTAAGTATGTTTTTAAACTAAAATCTAATCAAATAACTTTAGTAATAAGAAATAAGTTGTTATATAAGTGTGTGTACATATTTTATTTTCAATTTTTCTCTTAACTAATTATTTTTGTAAACCAAATTTTAAAACAACATCACCATCATTAGTTATTACTTAAAAGAGGTTTATTTGAGTTATAAAATCTATTATCTAAATATTTTAAATATTCAAATTCAAAGTTATTAAATTACGGGTCGTTACAAGGATGCAAAACCTAGGGTTTAGCTGACCCACATCAAGGTGTTATCAACTCAATATCTAGAGATGCTTATCTGATTGTTGGTTGGCAAGAGTTGGTGATATTTGGTTCACGTTGTTCATGTTTATGTTCGGATGATGGGTCATTTGTGTTTACCTTATGGTATATTTTATCTAGAGATATACGATACTCGAAAGGTGTTTTCTGATCCTTGTGCATGGAGATTGGATTTTGGCTTGACCGAGGGGATCTCTGCGAAAAATCCAATATGCAAACGTTCCTTATCGATTTTGATTGTACCCACTAATATGCTGTTGAATGTAATCAATGTAACAATTCTGGGTATGTTATATTTATATTCTACACCCTAAACATTATATAATATATAACCTTATGTACTTATTAGATGGTGGTTCTTTTAAGGGGATAAATGTTATGTCCATGCGGTCTCAAAAGTACTGTTATATGCTAGCTATATATTTTTGGAGTTTCTCGTACCAGACTTATATCTGACACTGTGTTTTTATTTTCCCTAAATTCTTCATGTACTCTTTTGAGTAGTTTGAGAAAGGTAGGTTTTCATTGATGTTCTTTGGGGCTTGAAAAGGTGACCTGGATGTTTTACGTACCGTAGTATTTTTATTTCCATCGCATTACTATATTATACATATCAACATTTGTGAGGTTATGCAGTTATAACTATCTAGGTTAATGATAGTACTTAGGTTTTGTAACTCTGAAATTTCTATGTCGGGGTAATCCTTTTTACTGTTCTTTTGATATTACATATTACCGTTCCGCTAGTGAGATTTTGATGTTGTGTCCTCTTCTTTCTATTCTATTTCTTTTTCTTTTTATTTTAGCCTAACAATTCGTATTTCCGTCACTTGAGTGCTTGGCACGTGAATACCGTGGATGTATTAGTGTCGACAGTCGAGGGTCGAAAAGGCGGGTCGTTACAGAGTTGATATACCCCGTCGTGAGTTAGCTAAACACCAGACTAAGCATCATACTCTGTCTTTAGCCATTTTCAATGTCGAGGTCACGTTCGGCATCTCTCACATGAGTCTTCATCGCTCGAACGGAACATAAATCACTCCATGGATTCCCACATAGCCTTTTTGACTAATGCTAATGCCGACCTCTCCCATGGACATAACCTTAGGATAGACAGTTTAACTCTATCACATAAGTTTGAAATGTTAACGTTGACCTCTCCCTTGGGCTTACCCTTAGAATGGACAGTTCAACTCTATAACATTACACTTAACAACCGCTTCTAAAACGTAGAATTCCGTACTAGTTTTGAAGTGGTATTCCTTAAGTAAAACAATTACCGGTCCCGGACTGTCTAAAACCAATCGATGAATTTCCAGTTAACTCAATCCGGTTTTTTTAGATGTAAGTGAACTATATAAAGAAGAGCCCTCCCTGGGGGATCTTGTGTATATAAGTTCTTAAAGCTAGAGAAGTTTAGTACCAATGCTCCTCCCTGGGATCTCAAATCGTAGGAAGTCGTGAAGATTTTACATACTTCTTAAGTTATATTTGGTCAAGTTCGATAGTCGACTAATGGACTATCTAGTTCTCAAAACGATCTCTTATAGAAATCAAGGTTCGTATACTTAACACGTTTCTGACCTTCCTAACTTAATTATTCCTTGGCCAAGAGTGAAGCCGGTAGGTTTGAGCATAATTGCTTCTATTCCTACTCGAACATCAATCTTAACTCTTACAAATAGATAACCCTACTTTGTCGGCTTTTAGTATTAAGTATAGTATTAATGACTTTCCATAAATGAGTAATGAATCAAAACGATTAACACATTTTTGACCTTTTCATCTTAACTATTTCTCGGCCAAGAGTGAAGATGGTAGGCTAGAGTACAATTGCTTCTAAACCCTACTCGAACAACAATCTTAACTCTAATAAATAGATAAGTCTACTTTGTCGGCTTTTATTGTTAAGCATAGTCGATTACCTTTCAAACAAGTAATTAGAAAAATCATGATTTAGCCACTAAGAAATTCCTAATCCCTTTTTAAAATGACACACACACACACACACATATATATATATATGTATGTATACTAATTTTTTTATAAGACTAGATATTTAATAAAACAATTTAAGAGATTTCATATTACATAAGATATTAATGCTTTAGTAAAACAATCAACTAATTTTATAAAAGCTATATATACTTTAGAGTGATTTTAAAATACTTATAATAGGTTTTAAAACATTCATTCAAAATATTACTTAAAAATAATAAGTTTATAATTTATTTAGAAACTTGGAAAAACCATGTTTTCCTTATATTAAAAATAAAACCTTCTACTTTGAAAATATATAACCAATTCTTAAAAATACATAAAATTCAAAACCACTTTTAAAATAATCTAATATGAGATAGCAAAGCCTTGTAAAAATAATGAAAGAAAATACTAAATTTTAATGTCATTTCCAAACCTTTAAAGTTCAAAGCAAAGACCAAAACGGGGCAGTTTTGCATAAGTGAAAGTTTGGCACTTTTTGATATGTTACTTAATTTTAACATCCAATATTTTTATATAAACTAACATACACAATATACATAACAAGTATGGAAAGAAACCTCCAAGAATCTCTCTACAAATTTCATTAGAAATTGACGAACACAAGGCAATTCCTTATTGCATCTATAACGACTATCGCTATAAGAGCACTTTCAAATCCAAGTCCAATTCAAACTAAAGTCCAACTACAACCTATGTGCTTTGTTTCAAGGCAATTTAGCAATTCATACAAGTCCATTCAAGTCTTTTCAAGTCTATACATATGGATTACATATGCTATTTGCTTTCAAAGCAAGAATCAAATCCAATATTACAACATATAATAATATCAATTCAAACAACATATAAACAATCAAACACAAGCACAAATACACATTATATTCATTCAAATGGTGAGTTTTCTCACCCTTAACCAATCAAACAAGCAAGTTCAAGCTTCCATTTCCTACCTCAACCTTGCAAACACTAACTTCCTACCGCAACCTTGCTTTGTTCAAGTCCTAAGCAATATTGCCTTGAATATTGCTTACGGCCTCAAGTTATAGGGAGAGATATGCTTAAATTCTTCAAGATCCAAGTAGCTAACAGTTGTTATGATGTTGTTCTAAGGTCCTTGGCCAAGTTTAAGAGATTTGGAGGTGTTTTGAAATTATTTATCTTAGGAAATTAATGAAGAGAAAGAGTGAAAGAGCTTATACCTTATTCTGTAAATTTGTGAAATGGATTCAAGGGGTATACACGCACTTATATAGGAATGAAGTGGTGCTCCCTACCCTTGCTCTCAACCCCCTTGGCCATCCATGGAAAGCTACCCCGCAGCCCCCGTATGCCCCATCACTTCTCCTTTACACCTCCTTTCTTTAGCAAATGACCAAACTACCCTTTCACAAAATAGCTCATTATCTTCTAAAAGATTCTAATTATTTTATGAAGCAAAATGTGTTATCAGTTTATTAATGTCTTCATATGTTCATTAGATAAGTGTTATAAATGTGTTCCAATTACTAATTTCTTCAAAGTACTTATTTTTGTAAACAAATTTTAAAAGGTTATAAAATCACATTTATAACACTTATGTATATTTCAAAAAGTTACGATATTCGAAGATGAAATTTTCGAAATTATGGGTCATTCTCCCCCACTTAGAACATTTCATCCTTGAAATTCAAACAAGAACGATAATTAAAGAAGATAGATAAAACAAGTCACAAATATAGAGTACTGCTAAAACTTTATACAAAATAAATTACAAACCAACAGCATACTAAATGACTCTACCTCAAGCGGTGAGTACACTACAAAAGATATACGATACTAAGATAAGAAGGAACCCTTAGTATATAAGAAACTCTGGATAGGACTCCCTCAAACTATCCTCTGTCTCTCATGTAAATCCTAAGCATCCTCGATCCATTGAACCTTGACTAACTTAACAAACTTAGTCCTCAATTGCTTCATATCTCTATCAATAAAACGAACAGGCTGTCTTAATATAGTTAAATTCAGCTCAATCTCCAAGTCCTCCTACTATGACGCTTCCACTATCATCGAATGATCATGCACAAACTTACAAAAATGTGATACATGAAATACACTGTGCACACTCGATAATCTAATCGGCAACTCGACTTTATATGCAAGTGTTCCAATCCTCTTCAGAATCGGGAATTAATGGTCTTATATATTGAAGAGGCCCTTCCAAACTGAACTACACTTATCATTGGAGAACCTTCACGAACATGAAGTCTCCAAGTGAGAACTCCAAATCTTCGCGCCTTGCATCCACATAGCTCTTCTATCAATTTTGTGCTTCCATGATACGCTTCCTAATCTCCATCACCTTATATGATGCTTCTCGATTCATATATGGTCCAAGCACTAGATGATGTCTAGGTTCCACCTAACACGATAGATATTTGGAAGGCCTTCTATACAACAGCTCAAACGGTGTCATCTCGATACTAGCCTAATTATTGTTGTTGAAAACTCAACAAGTGGTAAGTGCTCTTCCCACGAACCCCTAAAATCTAAAATGCAAGCTCGAGGCAAGTCCTTTAAGACACGGTTCACCTTTTCCATTATTCCATCAGTCTGTGGATGGTAAGCGATACTTAAACTAAACTCAGTCTCTAATGTCTCATTCAAAACCTTCCAGAACTGGCTTGTGAATATTGGACCTCTATCACTCACGATATCACAAGGAACACTGTGCAATCTGACGATCTACTTTACATATAACTTAGCCAAACTAGAAGTCGTCCTCGTAGTCTTAACTGGTAAGAAATGCGCACTCTTGGTTAATCTGTCCATAATAACCCAAATACCTTCGTTACTTATCCTCGACCTCGGTAATCCATCAATGAAGTCCATGGATATCTACTCCTATTTCCACTTAGGAATCTCGAGTGGCTGAAGCAGTCCAACCATCTTCTGGTGACTACCTTTGACTTGTTGGCAGTTAGCATACCGACTCACAAAGATAGAAATGTCTCTCTTCATGTCTTTCACAAGAATGTCAGCTTCATGTCTTGATACATCTTAGTAACCCCTGGATGTATCGTCAACTGTTAATGATGACTCTTGGTCAAAACCTCTTGCCTAATCCCATCAACATCTGGGACACACAACCTTTCGTTTATCTTCACTATAACATGGTTATCCATCTCGAATCCAGACCAACTCTTTGGTGCCTCATTCTCGCTTACAACCTTAGCTATCCTAGCTAATGAGAATCTCAAAGCCGATTCCCTTCGATAAGACTAATCAAGGTCGGACGAACCTCTACATTTGCTACCACTGCATGCCTCCTACTTAGCGCATCAACTACGACATTAGCTTTCCCCAGAGTATACAATATATCTAGATCAAAGGCCATAAGAAATTCCAACCACCGTTGCTGCCTCATGTTAAGGTCCTTCTACGTGAAAAGATACTTCAAGGATTTATGGTCTGTATACTACTTGAACCTATCACTTAGCAAATGATGTCTTCATATCTTCAACGCAAATACAACCGTTAACAACTCTAGGTCATCAGTCGCATACCTCGCTGTTTGCACAAAAAATGGACAAACACCTCCAAATTGTATGACTTAGTTGATTTTACGTTGTACTTAGTGATTTGGGTGATTTATGCAAATATATGGAAAGCAAGGACTAAACCGTAAAAGACACGCAGATTTATAGTGGTTCGGCCAGAATGTGCCTACGTCCACTTTATATGTTATTCTCCTTTTCTATTCAAATTACAAGTACAAAGCTTTGATACAAGTATATGAAAGTTGTTTGAAAGTTCTATCCGTGCTTGAGCTCTCAAACTTGTCCTCCATTGTTGTACCCCTGCCCCTCTATTTATAGAGTGAGGCTGGGGGCAGGGGTCTTGGATGTATATAGCTGCTGGTGGGCCTGGGCTGATGCAATCTGGCCTGGTAGTGTCGGTCTGGTATGTCTTGGTCCGGTAGTAGAGGGTTGAGGCTGGTTCGGCTGGGTATTGGAGGTAGGTTGGTTCGGTAGTGAGAGGAATTGGACCGGTGGTGAGTGGAATTGGCTCTGGCTCGGTAGGCATGAGAAGGAGCTGGTTCGGTAGGAGCTTGGAGAAGGTTGGTTCGGTAGGAGCTTGGAGAAGGTTGGTTCGGTAGGAGCTTGGAGAAGGTTGGCTCGGTCGTCTTGATCCGGTAGTGAGTTGGTTCGGCTGAAACTCACCCAACATTTGCCCCCCAAAGTAGGGCATGTGTATGCACATGGCATGCTTTGTTTTTGTTCGGTCATTCTTATTCGGTTCGGTGTACCGAACCAGTTGGTTCGGTCGTTTACATCTTGCCTATAAGTAGGGGTCTGATGCCATCGTTATCCCTTATCAGCCGAGCCAAACTTTTGTCTTCGCCGAACCAAAACGTGTTAGCCGAATCGAGCTCTTAACTTTTGCCGAACCCGGTGAGATCTTCTTCCGTCGAGTGTGTTATTGCCGAATGGGCTTGGGAACATGACTTACTAAATGGGCATGTGGATCCTGAGTGCCGAATGAGTTAACATGAAAACTTTCTGTTTTATATTTCTACATCCTTTGTTCTAACAACGTGCCTTTTGTGTTTGCAGATAAATGTCTTACAAAGTGGAAACCCGATCAGAAAAGAAGAGATCTCAGGACAGAGAAGAGCCTTCTGCCGTGCCCCCAGCCCCGTCAGGACCGGGACGTCATGGGCCCACCCCGAGATCATTAGTAGATGGGTATGGTCCTCAGGAGCTTCTGAACTCGCCTCCCGATTGTTTCCCTAGCTCACTCAAAGACGAGCAGCTCGATGTTATCTCTCGCTCCTTTGGGATTGATAGAGCACGCATGCTACTGCCGGGGGAGGGAGTGATGCCATATAATCCCCCCGAAGGATATTTCGCCTATAGTAGGTACCACTGCATGTGTGGGGCCATCCCCCCGATCAATGCCTGGATAACCAGCTTCATCACTTACTTAAAGGTGGCTCCATTCCAGCTTCAGCCAAACTCCTACGCCATCCTGGTGAGCCTGTTTGTCATTTTCCAAAGGAGATACGGGCGTCCTCCCTCCAACCGGGAGATCCGGTATTTGTACAACTTGAGAGGCTATAAGAAGGGGTCTCCATACATCAGCTTGGAATCAACCGTATCTTTCAAGCCGGTCCTGGACTTATATTCGAAGTTCAGCATGTTTAAGAAAGAATGGTCTTTTGTTAAGGATGACTTTGTTTCCATCCGTCGCTTCACCTCAAGCTGTAAGTCGAAGTTTATTTATGATTTCTGTTCTGACTGCAATGCTTCTTTTCATGTGTTTTTATTTCTTGCTAGCGACAGGTGGCTTTGCGGTCGTAGAGAATGACCGCCTGGTTCAGATGGCTGCGGAAATAGAAGCCATCATGGGAAGGGATAGGTCGGCCTCTTACTTGATTAGGAACGCTACACTTCTGGGGCACAACCTGATCCTACCACATCAGTCTGTGGTCAAGCAGAGAGACACGGCGGAGGAGAGGGCTGCCAAAGCCACAGGAGGGGCCACGGCGAAGAGTGGTAAAAAGAGACCCTTCTCGGCGCATTTAGTCACCGGGGGGAAGAAACTCAAGAAGTCTGATGGACCCTCTCCCAGCACACATCCAGATGTTTAGGAGGAGGATAAAGTGGAAGGGGAAAAAGGCGAGGATGAAGGAGGTGAGGCAGAGAGCGGGAGCGGTCGAGAAGGTGATGGTGATCGTCACGGCGATGATGGTGGCGAAGGACAGGGCGGTGATGTCACCAGGGCTTTGCCTCCTAGGCAGGCGGGCGTGATCCAAGAGTGGACGGATGATGCTCTCCGCCAAGCCTTTGAAGAGTTGGAGGAAATGGAGAAGTCCAAGAAAGCTGATAAGGTTGGGACCGGCGTCGATTTATCTTCCGGGAGTGCTTCTACTGAGGCAACTTCTGCGGTTCAAGGTGAATTTCTCTCTATTCTTTTTAATTCTCGAATGATGACTCAATGCATGCTGGTGACACTTGATTTTTATTCCAGGAGCGGGCAAAACGGCCAAGACCTCAGATCTTCGGCACAGGCTTGAACAATACAAACTCCTCAAAGCTTCCGCCAAGCCGAAGCCTCCTACTAACCGTCCTGGAGACGTAGTCGGCTATCGTCCTCTTCTTGGAGTTATTGAAGAAGATATACAAAAGAGGAAGAGGAGTCGATCTATGTTTGAATCTCTTCCTGGCCCTCCGGCCCCACTCCAGTCTATTCATGACATTGAGGAGGAGGACACCGAGTTTATACCTTCCCCACATCTGTCTGGGAATCCAACCGTCACCCCGATAGATCACCCTGGCTTAGTTCGCAATCAGTTTGCGGGTCATCCGGACCTGGACCCGGCATCTTATGACATCTCCTTCGATGAGGTTACTGGTGAGCATCTTCTCCCTCACAATCCTATGGTACGGGTGCTTGACGAAGCTAAGTCTCTGGACCTTGATTTGCTTACTACCCGGGTTGTAACTCTAGGGGATGAGGCTAAGGCAAATATTGACCGGGCTGCTGAGGAGACCAGGAAATTGATGGGGCATCATGCCCGACTAGTCAAGGCCGGGGAGGAAATTGGGAGTGCCAACATTCGGCTACGGTTAATGGTCTCCGACCAGGCTAAGCACCTTGCCGATCAAGACATCCAAATTTCTCAGCACGAGGCCGCATCCAGGCAACTGAAGAAGACTATGGAAGAGGTCAGCAGGGCAGAGTTGCGAAAAATGGAGGCCGCCTGCAAGGAGTGAATTGACATGGCCATCACGACGGTGGATGAGGTTCGACAAGCGGACCTTGAGCGGGTGCAGGAATTATCGGGAAGACTTGAGGCCGTGGAGCTTGCTCAGTCCAGGTTGAAGGAGGAGATGGAGGCGATGAGGATATCCCTTCAGTCTGACCGCTCACGATATCGATCGGAGAGGGATGCTACCGTCGCTGAGCTGCGTGCTTCTGAGGCCCGAATGAGGGAGCTTGAGGAAAACGAGGGGATGATGGATGAGATGCTCCAGGATATGTATTTCCGCACCTGGAAGCAGGGTAATTTATCCTGGATGGATGATTACCCTCGAGTTATGGCCAGGATTTATCTCCGGGCCCTGGAGGAGGCTAGGGCTGATGCGGATAAAGAGGGTGGCGCGGTCTTCAGAATGGATGTGGTCACTGCCCAGTTTACCAAGGAGGAGAAGGTGGCGGTGAAGGAGGGTGTGCGGCTGCTTTCTGCTGAGGAGGCAGGTGTGCAAGTAGAGGATGATGACCAGGATGGTTAGGAAGCAGGTGCGGGTAAGTCTTCCTTTCTAGTCTTTCCGTTAACTTGGTTGCTTATCACTAATGAATTCTTTCCTTGACCGGGCAGGTGGGCAACAGGACAAGGATGAAACTCCGACGCAGCCGGCTCCTTGATTTGACCTGGATATCTTTTTGTGGACTTGACATTGTTGTATATGTTAGTCTTAAAACAGTAACGTAACTTTTAGGTTGTAATTATGCTACTTGTAATAAACAATATATTTCTTGACTTGTAATTTTTTAACTTAAGCTGACTCAATCGTTTTTTGAACGTTTTTGTTATGTTGTATGAGAAATATAGCTATGCATATGCTTGTAATTCAATTGTGTTTGATGTCGAGTTCTTGCTTAAAACATAATTTCATGCCTTGCAATGTTAGTGTGACGTGTGAATAAATTATAGCCACATGTTTATACATGACAGAAGAAAATACCGCCCTTCATATTTTACTTGTAGATGGCAGCTTTGAATGTCTCGCGCGATTGAGTGTGGAATGCGGTCAGTGTCCTACTGTGAGTATCCGCTTCTATTAGCGAATGTCTCCTATTCTGTGTCCTGTACTTTAGGGATTGTTACAGAGGATAGGAGAAAAGTTTTTTAAATAAAATTGAAATATGAGAAAAAGTAAAACTTCCAATCACGGAAGGCCTTCGATGTGCTTAAGTTCGTGGCAAACGGGCTTTGTAGTCACTTTCCCTAGCTGTGGGTCTTGGAGACATTTGTCACCCATCTTACGCCTCCGCGGGGAGTTGATCTTTTTTACCACAGCCGTACTTAAGACACATCGAAGCCGAGATCGCGCACAGTAACTACCCGGGCCATTATGGCCCGTAATCGTGGGTATTATTCGATTTACTGTGGCCGGCTAGCGTGGGTGCCGATCGTCAACCGTGAACTGCCCCTGGCTGGCCACACCTTATGTTGGGGCTTAAAGTAGGTTCACAGTTGCCGGCGAGCCGAACGCCGTAATGAGCTGCCTTGGCTATAGTCGGCCTTCTTGGTGGCTTATAATCGGCTCATTACAGTTGGCTTTGAGGGCCGTCGCGAGCAATGAGTTAACCCATAGCAAAGGGATGCCGGAGCAAAAGTGTCTCATTGGCGAGGGCATAGATTCGTATAGTACCTATTAGGTCTTGTCCAGGAGAAGTCGCACTGTGGAGCGCCTTGAATGGAAATGCTATATGCACAGGATTGTGTTCAACAGAAAAGGATAAAGTTAACAAGCAGCCAAGATATAAAGGAACAAGTTAAAAAAGAGACAAGGTTTTTAAAGTGGTTCGGCACGAAAATGCCTACGTCCACTGATTCTCTTTGTTAATTCACTTCATATGGGCAGTACAAGTTAAGAAAAGTATCGACGGAGGTGTTGGATGTTCCATGCCCTCTGGAACACCTCTCTGTCCACTGTTGACAAAATATAAGCTCCATTGTGGAGATCTTTATGAATTACATATGGTCCATCCCAGATTGGATCTAGTGCTCCGGGGCGAGGGAAGATTCGCTTGAGGACAAGATCTCCTTCTTGTAAGGTACGATGCTTGACTTTGGAGTTGTAGTGTGCTGCCACTTTTTGCTTGTGGGCTGCTGCTTTGAGGGCTGCATCATTTCTTCTCTCCTCAATTAGATCCAAAGACATGTGAAGGAGTTCTTCATTCTCTTCTGGGTTATAGTGGATCCTACGGTGGGAAGGCACGATGGTTTCAACTGGGAGCATAGCCTCCGATCCGTATGCCAAAGAGAAAGGGGTATGCCCTGTTGATGTTCTGAAAGATGTGCGATAGGCCCACAGTGCCGTAGGGAGTTCATCCACCCAAGCACCCTTTGACTTTTCGATCTTCTTTTTTATTAGAGTTTTCAGAATTTTGTTGACGGCTTCGACTTGTCCGTTTGCCTGGGGATAAGCTACGGATGAGAAGCTCTTGTGAATTCCGTGCTCTTGGCACTAGTTGGCGAACTCCTCGCTGTCAAACTGAAGTCCATTGTCCGATATAATTTTGAATAGGACTCCGTACCTGCATAGAACATTTTTGATCAAGAAGTTAATAACTTTCGCTGAAGATACTTTATTTAGGGGTTCTGCTTCCACCCATTTGGTGAAATAGTCGACTGCCACTATAGCATATTTGGCCCCGCCTCGGCCCATTGGCAGTTCGCCGATTAAGTCAATTCCCCATACTGCAAAGGGCCAAGGGCTGGTCATTTGAGTAATCTCAGTGGTTGGTAGCCGTGGAATCTTAGCAAACTTCTGGCATCTGTCACATTTTCTGACGAAATATAAGGCGTCCTTGCTTAAGGTGGGCCAGAAATATCCATATCGGAGTATCTTTTTTGCCAAAGTCTACCCTCCGATGTGATCTCCACAGCTTCCTTGATGAATGTTGGATAAGATTTCCTTGGCTTCCCTTCCAGCGACACACCTTAATAAGGGGTTAGAGAAGCCACGCCGATAGAGGGTGTCCTCTTGTATTGTGTAGCGGGAAGCTTTCCTCAAGATTTTCTTGACTTCGTTACACCCGTCGGGTAGCGTGCCACTTTGTAAGTAGTCTCAGATGGGAGTCATCCAAGTTGCTTCTTCGGTTGCAGCTATCAGATTCACTTGCTCAAAACTTGGGGTCAGTTGCTTTGAGATGGCTACCGCTCCGAAAATAGCGCCGTCTCTCATGCTGGCTTGCTTTGCCAATTCGTCGGCCTCTTGGTTCTCTTCCCGAGGGATGTGTTTGACTAAGTAGTGGTCCAATCGATTGAGAAGTAACTTGGTCTTCTTTAGATATGCTATGAGTCATTCTTCTCGAGCCTGGAATTCTCCTAGTATTTGATTAACAATAAGTTGAGAATCGCTATGAAGACACAAAGAATTGGCTCCGATTTCTAAGGCAAGTTCTAATCCAGCTATGACTGCTTCATACTCTGCATCGTTGTTGGTGGCAGCGAATTCCAACCTTATAGCATGGTGCAGCTTATTTCCCCTAGGAGTAATTATTACCACACCTGCCCACGAGCCTTGTTCGTTTGATGCGCCATCCACAAAGAGGTTCCACTTGATGTCTTCTGCTATTTCTGATTGCTCCTCACCTTCGCTGGTAGTGAATTCGGCAATGAAATCAGCCATGGCTTGCCCCTTGATGGCGGTGCGAGGATGGTAGGTAATATCATATTAACTTAGTTCAATGCACCATTTAAGTAGTCGCCCAGAAGTGTCGGGACGATGGAGTACCTGCCTCAGCGGTTGATCGGTCAAAACTCTGATGGAATGGGATTGAAAATAGTGTCGCAGTTTTCGTGATGCAATTAGTAGGCAGTATGCTAGCTTCTCAAGTTTAGGATATCTGACTTCTACCCCTGTAAACCTCTTACTTACAAAGTATACTGGCCGCTGCGTGCGGTTGTCTTCTCTTACCAAAGCAACGCTTAGAGCCTAAGATGATACAACAAGGTATAGGTATAACTCTTCGCCTTCGTTTGGAGTCGAGAGTACCGGCGGTTTCTGGAGGTGTTCGATTAAGTTAAGGAAGGCTGTTAAGCATTCGTCAGTCCATTCGAACTTTCCTTTGTCTTTCTTTAGAGCTTCGAAGAAGGGGACACACTTGTCTGTTGCTTTGGAGATGAACCGGCTTAGGGCGGCCACTTTCCCATTCAGGCTTTGCATTTCCTTTAGAGTGGAAGGTATTTTGATATCTTTTAGAGCTTGGACTTGTTCAGGGTTTGCTTCAATCCCTCTAGCATGGACGATGAATCCCAAGAACTTTCCTGATGACACTCCGAAGGAGCATTTTAGAGGATTAAGTTTCATTCCATATTGGCGAAGTACTCGAAACATCTCGTCCAGGTGGCTTACATGATCGTCGGCTTTCCTTGACTTTACCAGCATGTCATCCACATACACTTCCATAGTTTGTCCTATTAGCCCTGCAAACATCTTGTTGATGAGGCGTTGGTAGGTGGCTCCTGCGTTTTTAAGTCCGAAAGGCATTACCTTGTAGCAGTACAATCCCCGGTCAGTGATGAAACTAGTGTGGTCTTGATCGGGAGCATGCATGGGAATTTGGTTGTATCCTGAGTATGCGTTCATAAAAGATAAGAGTTTGTGCCCGGCTGTGCTGTCTACAAGCTGATCGATTCGGGGAAGTGGGAAGCAATCCTTCGGGCAGGCGTCATTTAAGTTGGAGAAGTCAATGCATGTTCGCCACTTCCCATTAGCCTTCTTTACCAGCACTGGGTTGGCGATCCACTCTGGGTAGATGGCTTCTCGTATGAAGTCATTGGCAAGTAGATTCTTTACTTCTTCATCGAGGGCTGCTGATCGTTCTGCCCCCATACTTCTCTTTCTTTGTTTTACGGGCGCCTTGGTAGGATCAATGTTTAGTACGTGGCATGCTATGTCAGGGGAGATTCCGGTCATGTCAGCATGTGACCATGCAAATACATCCAAGTTGTGGCGGAGAAAGTCAATGAGTTGTTCCTTCAACTCTGCTTTTAGTTGGGACCCGATTTTCAATAGTCTACTCGAGTCATGTTTGTCTACAGATACAAATTTCATAGCCTCTGCAGGCTCGGCGGTGGCCTCCTCCTCTTTGTCCCTGGGGTCTAATTCATTGAAAGGGTCGCTGGTATATCAAAGAGGAGGGGCTTTCTTTAGTTGCTATGCTTCCAAACTTTTTGTGCAGAGGGCAACCTCTACACTCTTACCTTTATCCTTCCTGTGGTTGTTGCGAAGTTCAGTTACATAGCAGTCTCGAGCAACGTCCTGGTCTCCCTCTACTTCCCCTACTCCATTGTCCGTTGGAAATTTCATCTTTAGGCACCATGGGGCCAGGACAATTTGGAAGTCAGACAAGGCTGGCCTCCCTAAGAAGGTGTTGTAGGACGAGTGGTTTTCTATCAGCACAAATGTCTGTTTCCGCACAACGGAGCGGGGATGACTTCCAATTTCAACAAAGAGGTCCAGTTGCCCGAGGGGCATCTTCGCATCTCCAGTGAAACCGTGTAGTGGTTTATTGCAGGGAGAAACGTCCTTTATTGATAGTTTCATTTTGTCGAATGCATGCTTGAATAAGATATTTACTGAGCTTCCAGTGTCTACTAGAATTCGGAAAACTTCGGCTGGACCGAGCCGGGCAGAGACAACCATGGGATCCATGTGAGGGTACTGCCTTCCCTCTAGGTCACGCCTACTGAATGTGATGTCATCACTCTCTTTCCGCTTCGGGTGGCGTTCTTCTATAACAGAATTAACACAGTCTTCATTGTTTCTAAGCGACTTTCCATATCTTTCCATCTCTGCCCAGCTTCTATCGGCGATGTGCGGTCCTCCTGAGATGGTATGGACCACTATCTTCTCTTGACTGGAGCCGCTAGTGTTGCGATTTCCTTTGCCTATCTCTGGTGAGGGTAGCCTTGGGTTCTCATTGGCAAGAGCTGGAGTCCTGTTCTGACCTTTTACATAGCGTTCCAGTCTCTTCCTTCTGATGTGTTCTTCAATCAAGTCCCGAAGATGATGGCATTCATTGGTATCATGCCCGTGAGATTCGTGGAAGCGGCAGAACTTTCCAGATTTCTGCGTGTTATCTGATTCCTTCTTATATGGTGGGCATTTGTATCTAACTTCGTCTTGGGTGGCAAGGAAGATGTTTTCGATGGTTTCATTCAAAGGAGTGTAAGTGTCGAATCTCGGTCCTGGCCGATATAGGCGCTTTTCTCCCTTCTTGCCCCCACCATTGTCTCTAGAATCATTTCTTCGAACATCCTTCGCTGCAGCGGGCGTGTTGCCATGAGCTGCCTTATTTTGCTGCCCTGACTGCCCCTCAGTGGCAGCGTCTTCAAGCCTCATATATTTCCCGGCTTCATGGAAGAAATCGGGTAAAGTAGCTGGTTTTTCTTTTGTTAATCTTCTAGCAAATTTAGTATCCGGATGCACACCACTACAGAGGGCCATTAAGATAAGCTTCTCATCGGCATCTTGGACTGCGGCCGCTGCGGCATTGAATCGGGTTAGGTATTGCTGCAGCTTCTCTCCAGGTTTCTGTTTGATACTGGATAAGGAATAAGCATCCTTGGGTTGTTCCACATGAATGCGGAACTGGGTGATAAACTTTTCTTTCAGCATCTCCCATGAGTTGATGGATCCTTGGGGTAGATGGCAGAACCAGGAGGTAGCTAGATCTGCTAAGAATAGTGGAAAGCATTTGCACAGTACTCCCTCTGTTGCCCCGCTCATGAGCATATGCTGCGTGTATCTCTGTAAGTGCACAATGGGGTCAGAGGTCCCTTTGTAAGGTTCCATTGTTGGCATTTTCCATTCTCGGGGGGGTGATAGCAATTTCGATATTGCGGGCGAAAGGGCTGGTTACCCTAGCGCCTAACCCTCGATCTCTTTGATCCCATTGGACGCACTCTCTGAACAAGCATGCCATCCTTTCATCAGAATTTGGAGCAGATAGAAATGAGTTCGGTTCTGTCCTGTGGGATTGATTCCGTCCAGATGACCTGTAGGGATGGTATCGTCTATCATTCCTAATATTTTCCAGTGGCTGCCTTTGGTCTTCTGGGAGCAGGTTAGGGTCAGCTACAGTTGGCCCTTGCCTCGATCTTCCCCTGCTGGGTTCTGATCTAAGCACTTCCTTGGGTCCAACTTCGGGCTGTACTCTAACTCGGCCCCGTTCGTTGGTGTTTCCGTGGCTAGGTAGTATGACCGGCTCAGCTATAGTTGGCCTCCGTCCGGTACCTCCCCTGTTGGGTTCGGTTCCAAGCGTTTCCTCAGGCCTAACTTCGGGCTAAGCTCAGTCTCGACTCCTACCATGGCCGCTTCTGTCGTTAGCTCCTTCGAAGAAGGAAGATCTTTGTTGTCTCTGAGATCCTCCAGACTGGGACTCACCCCATGATTCAGTGTTGCGGTTGGACTCTTCAGCATCCCTTAAGCGTGACATGAGATGGTCCACCAAGGCTTCCTACTGGGATGTGAAGCGGTTAGTCACTTCAGCCACAACCCTGTCTAGATCTGCCCTAGTAATTGTTGCAGGCTGTTCTGTGGCAGGAGTTGTCGGATTTGCCTGACCTTCATTTGGTACTGCTGTCGGAAGGGGACGACTTACTTGATCTGTGACCACTGGATCTGGAAGACTGCTGGTTGCGATGTTTTTTCCTTTGTTAACATCTTTCTTCTGCTTGGGAGGCATGTTTTCCAAGCAATGAACGACACTGTTAGGAAGAAGGTTAAGTGGGAGAAGCTGAAGCTTTGAGCTTCTTGTTTCTCAGTGAAAGAACCAAAAATATTTGCATAAAAAATGGACAAACACCTCCAAGTTGTATGACTTAGTTGATTTTACGTTGTTCTTAGTGATTTGGGTGATTTATGCAAATATATGGAAAGCAGGGACTAAACAGTAAAAGACACGCAGATTTATAGTGGTTCGGCCAGAATGTGCCTACATCCACTTTATATGATATTCTCCTTTTCTATTCAAATTACAAGTACAAAGCTTTGATACAAGTATATGAAAGTTGTTTGAAAGTTCTATCCATGCTTGAGCTCTCAAACTTATCCTCCATTGTTGTACCCCTGCCCCTCTATTTATAGAGTGAGGCTTGGGGTAGGGGTCTTGGATGTATATAGCTGCTGGTGGGCCTGGGTTGATGCAATCTGGCCTGGTAGTGTCGGTCCGGTACGTCTTGGTCCGGTAGTAGAGGGTTGAGGCTGGTTCGGCTGGGTATTGGAGGTAGGTTGGTTCGGTAGTGAGAGGAATTGGACCGGTGGTAGGTGGTCCGGTGGTGAGTGGAATTGGCTCTAGCTCGGTAGGAATGGGAAGGAGCCGGTTCGGTAGGAGCTTGGAGAAGGTTCTTTCGGTAGGAGCTTGGAGAAGGTTGGTTCGGTAGGAGCTTGGAGAAGGTTGGTTCGGTAGGAGCTTGGAGAAGGTTGGCTCAGTCGTCTTGATCCGGTAGTGAGTTGGTTCGGCTGAAACTCACCCAACACTCGCTTTATGCGGTTTGGGCTACCGACTAGCATAAGCAATAATCCTTTCATGCTTCATCAACACAACACCTAAACCTGTTCCATAAGCATCAATGTGAATAGTCGAATCCTCACCTCCATCTAGAACCATAAGAACAGGAGCACTAGTTAACTTTGTCGTTGGCTCTATGAATGCTTTGCTTGCATTTATCAGTCCATACAAATTTGACCTCTTTCTTCATCAAATTCATTAAGCGTGAAGCAACCTTCGAGAAATCCTAAATGAATCTCCAATAACCTGGTACACACCAAAAAGCTCCTAATCTCAGTTGTGCTTTCCGGCCTTTTCCAGTCTTGAATAGCCACAACCTTTGCGTGATCAACAGAAATACCCTCCGCTGATACAACATGACCCAAGAACCTAACTTCTGAATTCCAAAAGCGACATTTCGAGAACTTAGCCTTCAACACATGCTCCCTCAGTGTTTCTAATACAATTCTCCAATAAGGAGTATGTTCCTCCTCGGTCTTTGTGTAGACCAAAATATCAGCGATAAATACAAGAGCAAATTTATTCAACACATCTCGGAAAACTCAATTCATTAGATCCACGAAATATGCAGGAGCATTAGTTAGGCTGAATGGTATAGAGTACACTCTCCTCTACTACCTAAAGCTGATGAAACCTCATAGCAAATCAAGCTGAGAAAACACTTGAGAACCATGAAGTTGATCGAATAAGTCATCTATCCTAGGAAAAGGATACTTATTCCTAACAGTCCGCTTGTTGAGCTAGTGGTAATCCATACACAGTCTTAAGGAACCGTATGCCTTTGTAGCAAAGACGATGGGCACTCCCCAATTCGAATAACTTGGTCGGATCAAGCCCTTCTGCAACAAATAAGTGATCTGATTAGATAGTTCCAACTTCTCCTTCGATGCTAGTCTACGAACAGGCAACACGATAAGTTTAGCATCCTTAACCAAGTCAATGTGAAATTCTATCTCCCGATGAGGTGGTAAACCCAACACCTCTTCAAAGACATCAACAAACTCTTTAACAATAAAGATCGAGCCTAACTTCTCCTCCGCCACATCGAGAGAATAAAGAAAACTAGTCATAAGCTAGCTAGGTCCTTCACAATCCACTATCAGATCCTTCAATACCACCATTCATTTATCACAATCCAAGGTTGTGTTATTCCAAGATAACCAATCCATCCTAAGTAGAACATCAAAACCCATAAAATCCAGAACATACATATTGCAAGGAAAGAGTTGGTCAAAATAAGTAATCAGAACTCCTATACAAATCATACTAAGATTGGTCAAACCCCTAACAGGGTTCGACACACAAATAAAATCTAAAACCATAACTGGCTCAAGTCTCAATAAATCAGAAAATAGATGTTCTGCTTATATCTCACAACACAACAGTATTGGAAGTACATCTAAAACTGCTAAGGTACGTTCGCATATGGATTTTTATCAAAGATGCCTCTAGTAAACTAAAGCGGATCTCCATGTACAAGGATCAGAAGTCACCTTTCCAAGCGTCGTATATCTCTAGATAAAATATACCATAAAGCAAACATAACTGGCCCACACTCGAACATAGTATGAACCGCATGGAACCAAGAATCAACAATTCTTGCTAGCAACATCGATAAGCATACTCTAGATATGGAGTTGATATACCCTATCGTGAGTTAGCTAAACATCAGACTATGCATCCTACTCTATCTTTAGCCATTTTCGTTGTCAAGGTCATGTTTGACATCTCTCACTTGAGTCTTCATCACTTGAATAGAACATGAATCACTCCATGGATTCCAACATAGCCCATATAACAAATGCTAATGCTGACCTCTCCTTTGGACCTAACCTTAGGATATATAGTTCAACTCTATAGCATAAGTCTGAAATGTTAACGCTGACCTCTTCTTTGGACTAAACCTTAGGATAAACAGTTTAACTCTATAATATTCCACTGCACAACTGCTTCCAAAACATGGACTCATATACTAGTTTTGAAGTGGTATTCGGTAAGTAAAACACTTACCGATCCCGGATTCTCCAAAACCAATCGATGAATTTCCAGTTAACTCAATTCTGGTTCTTTTAGAAGTAAGTGAACTATATAAAGAGGAGCCATCCTTAAGGGATCTCGTATATATAAGTTCTTAAAGCTAGAGACGTTTCATATTAATGCTCCTCCCCGAGAGATCTCAAATCATATGAAGCCGTGAAGCTTTTAGATACTTCTTAAGTTATATTTGGTCAAGTTTGATAGTCGACTAATCGACTATCTAGTTCTCAAAACGATCGCTTATAGAAATCAAGGTTCATATACTTAACACGCTTTCGACCTTCCCAACTTAACTTTTTCTCAGTCAAGAGTGAAGCTGGTAGGTCAGAGCACAATTGCTTCTATCTCTACTTGAACATCAATCTTAACTCTCACAAATAGATAAGCTTACTTCATCGACTTTTAGTATTAAGTATAGTATTAATGACGTTCTATAAACCAGTAAGTAATCAACACGATTAACACGTTTCCGACCTTTTCATCTTAACTATTCCTTGACCAAGAGTGAAGATGGTAGGTTAGAGCACAATTGCTTCTAAACTCTACTCAAACAACAATCTTAACTCTCACAAATAGATAAGTCTTCTTTGTTGGCTTTTACCGTTAAGCATAGTCAATTACTCTTCAAACAAGTAATTAATAAAATTACGATTTATCCACTAAGAAATTCCTAATCCCTTTTTAAAATGATATATATATATATATATAAACATATATCTATTAATTTATTTATAAGACTAGACATTTAATAAAACAATTTAAGAGATTTTATATTACATAAGATATTAATACTTTAATAAAACAATAAACTAATTTTATAGAAACTATATATACTTAAAAATAATTTTAAAATACTTATAATAAGTTTTAAAATATTCATTCAAAATATTACTTAAAAATAAAAAGTTTATAATTTATTTAGAAACTTGGAAAAGCTATGTTTTCCTTATATTAAAAATAAAACCTTCTACTTTAAAAATACATAACCAATTCTTAAAAATACATAAAAGTTACAAATCATTTTAAAATAATTTAATATGAGTTAGCAAATCCTTGTAAAAAGAATGAAACAAAATACTAAATTTTAATGTCATTTTCAAGCCTTTAAAGTTCAAAACAATGGCTAAAAGCGGGGCAGTTTTTCATAAATGAAAGTTTGGCCACTTTTCGATAAGTTACTTAACTTTTTAACATCCAATATTTTTATTGCAATTAATATACGCAATATAAATAAATAATATGGTGATAAACCCTTAAGGATCTCTCTACAAAGTTCATTAGAAATTGCCGAAGATAAGGCAATTCCTATGTGCATCTATAACGACTTTCACTATAAGAGCACTTTCAAATCCAAGTCTAATTCAAACAAAAGTTCAACCACAACCTATGTGCTTTATTTCAAGGCTATTAAACAAGTCATATAAGTCCATTAAAGTCCGTTCAAGTCCATACATATGGATTACATTTGCCATTTACTTTCAAAGCAAGAACCAAATCCAATATTACAGCATATAGCAATATCAATTCAAACACCATATAAACAATCAAACACAAGGACATATACACATTATATTCATTCAAATGGTGAGTTATCTCACCCTTAACCCATCAAACAAGTAAGTCCAAGCTTCCACTTCCTACCTCATCCTTGCAAACACCTAACTTCCTACCATAACATTGCTTTGTTCAAGCCTTAAGGCAATATTGCCTTAAATATTGCTCACGGCCTCAAGTAGTAGGGTGAGATGTGCTTAAATTCTTTAAGATCCAAGTAGTTAAGATTTATTGTGATGTTGTCCTAATGTCCTTGTCCAAGTTTGAAGAGATTTGGAGGTGTTTTGAAATTATTTATCTTAGGAAATTAACGAAGAGAAAGAGTGAAAGAGCTTATAACTTTTTGTGTAAATTTGTGAAATGGATTCAATAGCTATGCACCCACTTATATAGGCATGAAGTGATGCTCCCTACCCTTTCTCTCACCCCCTTAGCTGGCCATGGAAGGCTCAATCCCCCCTTCCAAACATGCCCCAGCTCTTCTCCTTTACACCTCATTCCTTTAGCAAATAACCAAACTACCCCTTACACAAAATATCTCTGTATCTTCTAGAAGCTTCTAGAAGATTCTAATTACTTTATGAAGCAAAGTGTGTTAATAGTTACTAATGTATTCATATGTTTATTAGGTAAGTACAAAAGAGTTCAAACAACTTATATCGAATAAAAAGCTGTTTATCGATAAATCGATTTTCAGTCACATTATCGATATTTCTTCAAAGTACTTATTTAAAAAAATCAAAAAGAAGTTTCTTATCATTATTCATGAATTAAAAGATGTTTAACAAGTATATAAAATCACATTTATAACACTTAATTATATTTCAAAAAGTTAAGATATTCAAAGACGAAGTGTTTGAAATTACAGGTCCCTATAATTTGTAAGCTTGAATAGTATGTAGTCCATTATTTTACCTCTTTAGGAATTTGTCTGAAGCTTTGTTAATAAGGTTTATAGCTTTGAATAATAAATAGCCCTTTATTTTATCTGCAAAGAAACTCGAATCCCCGATTAGTGAATCATAAATTTTCAATACAAATGATTCATATATATAATTAAATCAAAATTAATTTTTGATAACAATATCTACTTGATAATCTTTTAATAAACGTATGTAGTTTATAACTCTAGGAATTTCATAATTTTATAAGTCCATTATTCTAACACTACCTTTTACTGAAGTTGGTTTATTACGATATCTTTTGTGTCATCATTTATTGCGATGGATTAACTTCATTCACTAAAACATATTCACTTTTGAAATTTATTTGTTCTCCTCTTTTTATTTTATATTTCATTTCTCTTTCGATTGTAGTGAACTTTTAAACGTTCAAATTTTTGAATTTTGAAATCGACGGTTATTTGATTTTTCAAACTTTAATTAGCAATTTCTCTCACATATGGATAGATATGAGCAAATTATCTTTGTTGTTTTTCATATTTTTCCATGGCCTTTTTATCGATATCAATTTCGTCAAAAGCTACCACTACTTGGATTTCCACGAACATATATGGCCAATCACGGTCGTCTATTTACAAGTTTTGATCTGTAGCTCTATTCCTTAAATTGATTGTATGGGTTTGTACAACTTGGTGAGAAGGTTCAATCCATGTAGGTCGCTCTTCCTAATTCGTCTTCAATCAATCAGAATTCAACTCAAAAATCCCGAAATCACTTCCATTTCTTGGCTTATTCCGCCGCCTTATAAATTGTCGTGCCACATGCGATTGGTAGAGGAGACGTTAGGCTTCAATATGGTGGTGACCGCCTATTTTCTAAGTTCGTGATTACGATTAATTTTGGCACCAACCATGGATGAAGGTCCTAATGGGTTTTGGTTTTTCTTAGCTGCCTCAGACGATTATAGCAAGGCAGAGGTGGAGCATCTAGTTTGCCAGAGGTTGTGCCTCCTTTTGGTAATTTCCTAATGCTTAATTTACCATGGTTCATCTGAAATCACAATGGTCAGAAAGTTCATCATGGTTGAACATTGTTTTCTTTTATAAGGGACGCCGCTGAAGATGAAATATTATCGATCAAAGGCTATAGATTATTGAATTTGTTATCGTGGATTAAAATAAAGTAGCACCATCAAAATGGGCTATCCAGTTTGAAAAAGGTCATCGCAAGTTGACAAGGAGTTATCACAAGTTGGTGGAGGTGAAGTTATCACAGTTGAGGGAAGGAGGAATAGCTGCCGCAAGTTTCTATCATAGGTTAACGAAGTGAGGGGCTATAGCATGATGAGTGAGAGATGGAGCTATCGCGGGTTGAGGAGTGAGGAGTTATCGTGGGTTGAGGATGAACGGCAGAGGAGCCCTCACAAGTTGAGAATCAATGGTGCAAGTGCTATCGCATGTTGAGGAAGGGAAGGCAACAAGAAAGTAGCTATCAGGTTGATGGATTTGAAAATAAAAGTGCGATAACTATTTTTTTGAATTTAAAAATTTAAAAACTTTAAAACATAGGAAATTCATATCTTCTTCAAAAATAATCGGATTCAAAAAATTCTTCAACCAACACACTTACAAAAATATTTTCTATTTTTCAGAATTTTTTAAACATTTTCATTTTTTTAAATTAAGAGCATTTTGGTAATTTTTCAAAATTTCTAAGTTCAATTGTCAACGAAAGTACAAAAAAAAATGTTAAACCAGTTTTTGGTCCAACATTCAAACTTCTTCAAATAGTTATATTAATTTATAAATTCCAAATATGCCTATAGTAAAAATAAAAATTGTCCAAAACATTCAAAATCCATGCCATATTCCATTCGTATGTAAATAGTACAAAATCAAGTATATGTGCAATATTTTTTGTTCATGGGTAAATATATAAAAAGTACAGGTCATCTCCTTCTTCATTGTTCAAAATGTCAAAAATAGGGCATATATACAATTTTCTATTTTTATAGGTCCTTATATCCAGAAGTTCAAATCATCTTCTTCTTCATTGGCCATTAAAAGAGTCCTTAAGCTCTTAAGAGAGCTTGAAAATGTCAAGCCCCAAAATGATTTGTGCTAATAAAGAGAAAGCGGAGAGGAATCCTTTCTTATGTGGGGGTATGTCCCTATTTATAGTAGTTGGAGATGGGCATGACTGGCTCATATTGGTTAATTAGAGTTGACGTAGATTGATGACTTGGAAAAATGAATGTCTTGATGGTGCCATATGTCATAATCTCTAGACGTGAATAGTTTGCGCGGATTTCTATCTTGGTCGTGGCGTTGTTAAAGGTGGCATGATTGCATAGGAAAGCTTTGGAACTTTTATTACAAGTATGTCATAAACCTCTTCCCATATTAATGCACTTGCTCTTTATATAGTTGAATTATCTCTATCCTTTTGCGTTGAATGTCTTCATCTTCTTCCTTTGTATATTCTTGAATTAACTTGCTTGATGAGAAATTATTAATACATTTTAGTAAGTATGTCTTTTATAGCACCCTCATCGTCTTTATTTCTTTGGTAGCATCTTTTTATAACTTCAATAGATTCTTCTCATTTTCGATGGCATTTAGTATTATCGATAGCCTTGTATTAATGATAATTCTTAATATCATTGAAGCTTTCAGCTTATAGATGTGATAGCTTCTTCTTCTTGATATGCGATAGCTATGAAGTCCTTAATGTACGATAGTTTATTCTTCTCAACCTGCGATGGACTAGTTGTTTCAACTTGTGATGGCTTTGACATTGTCAACTTACGATAGCCTAGTTGTTTCAACTTGCAATGGCTTAGATGCTATCAACTTGTAATAGCCCGTTTACTTCAACTTGCGATGGCTTAGATGCTATTAATTTGTGGTAGCTCATTTCTACCAACTTTCCATGGCTTTGATGTTGTCAACTTGAAATAGCCTAGTTACTTCAATTTCCCATGGCTTAGACGTTATCAAGTTTCGATGGTGTTAGCATTATCAACATGTGATGGCTCATTCATATACAACCTGCAATGGCTTTAACCTCAATATAAGATGGCTCGTTCATCTTCAAGATGTGATGGCTCTACTTCTCGATATGCGATAGCTTATTCCTCAGTGTTTAATAGCCTTCATTCCTCAATGTGTATAGCTTTCATTCCTCAATGATCATTTTCTTTGCACTGCGAACCTTCGATAGTTTCACACCTTATTTATTCTTGGAAATTTTAGGTGTAACACTTGGTCTTCCAAGTATAGTCTTTAACGTCTTTACTCAATTATCAGCTCGATTAGATCAACAACTCTATTCCTCATCCGCATCGTATCTGCGTTCATAGTATGAATGGGTTGTTTTGAAACAGTCAAATCTAGCTCAACTTTATAGTTCTTTATCTGGCTAGGAGCTATAAAAATGAGTGCCTCTAATATTTTATATTAACCAAGGATGCTTATGATTTTTTAGCCTCTTCCCGCCTTTCTTAACTTAAATAGTGTACGACAAGTCAATGAATGTCAGGAAGCATAATTATACGATCTAGTTATCAAATGCTCACTTGAATATGAAGTAAAGTAATAACCAATCACAAAATAGAAACAATAAAGTAAGAGTAAAGAAAGTGCAAATATTATGGTGACATATTGATTTATCCTATTTTGGATACCTTTACTCTATACCGATAGAGTTATTGGCGCACTTAAGAATAATTACATAATTTTTATTGCATAATTTTGACTCATAACTTATCTCGTTCATAATGATGGTATGGTGTTAGGTTTTGTTTCCATTATTAGTACATATTTGTGTAATGAACGTAAAGAGTTATATTGGTACATATTGATAGAAATCCTTAGGACAAAGTGTTTTATCAATCATGGTTACGAAGGATCAGTTCGTAAACATGAGTATCATATGGAATATACAATAACTTATCCTTAATTGCTCCTAGTAATGAGTGCTTCGGGAAAGTGATATCAATGCATTAGAAGACTAGTGTATGTACAGTTTCTCTACGTGATGTATAATGAATAATTTATGGCTGATGGGTATACAAAGAGGTAACATTCATGTGGTCGTGGAGAACAAATACAGAACGACTCACCGAGAGTCTTCTATAGGTTATTATATCTAAATCAAATAGATTATCTCATGTAAGGCTTTTAACTTGAAAATGCCTTGAACTTATGTCTAGAGACATACTTTGATTATGGACAATCATTTGATAAATGATCGTGTTATGTCCATGGTAGGGTATATGTTAAAATATATGAATTGAAACAATACTCAAGAGGGATTCATCCTCTTAGATATAGAAATTTTGTTTCACCGTATTTGTAAGTTGACCACAGTCATAAAGTATTTGGGCAAAGCAATATGATTAGTTAAATATTATCATATTAAACCAAGTGACTTTGAACATTAGACTTCGCAATTAACTAGGTGCATTATTTAGCGTTTTGATCATTGATGAGCTTTTAACAGCTTAACGGAACAATGATGATGAAGAGACATAACATCTGTAATATATCATTGCTTAAGATGTATTTAATGATCATGAAGTAGGACTTCACGAAGATGATCTATAAGCATCGGACCTTGCATCCCTTACTGTACTTAAGAAAATTCGTTACAATCGTTTAAGTATTAACAAGGACAGAGTGTCACACCTGGGATACCTCTTGATGAATGATAGAAATGAACTTTACACACACACATATGTGAAAATGGAGGAATTAATATAATTTCAATATTATTTTATATCTTTATAGTCAAGTAAATATGTGTGTGTGTCGTGTATATACAGGTTAAAAAATATGTTTATATATACACATATTAAACCAAAAATTTATAGAATCATTATATATTTATTATGGTTGTTTCCTGACATTTGAACCAAGCGGCATTTCAATAGATATGGACTTCAAGATGATAAAGGATAGATCAAGAAGCTTAGGAGGTGTCAGAAATGATAGGTAAATGGAGCACATGAAGTTTAGCCAAGATATTCGCAAAACCAAACAAGTCGGTACCAAGTTGTTTGGTCATATTGGTACTGAGAGGTTTTGTGCGTGGGGACCCATCTCAAGCTATCGATGATGCTGCCTTGTATGCCAAAGTAAAGTAAAATGACAAAGATTTGAATGGATAAGTCATGTCGGCATCGACATGATTTGAGGGAACAAATATGTCTACATATAGACTCGAAGGTTGAAGACTTAAGCAAATATAAAGAAGAATCAAAGGAGCCAGGTAGCAGAACACGTTGGTACCGACCAAATTATGTTAGTACCGAGAGGTATTAATTGCTAATTTTGACATGATCTTCATTCCTAAAAGTTCGGTTCTGACTTCTTACATGTTCTTACGTGTGTTTGCGACTTTGAAGGAATATCTCAACTAACACTACCTTTAGCAACAAAAAGAGGACTTTTTTATTCTATTTTGAGTTTTTGCAACTAAGTTTTGCCATTTACATTTTAATCAATGTTGCATCTGAAATCCTTGTATTCTTGGTTGAAGTTCTGAAAACAAATAGAAATAAAGCTCATAATGGACGTAGAAAATTGAATTAAGGTGAACCACTTTAAAAATCATGTCTTTCCTCATTTTCATTTTCATTTTTACTTAATCATTCTTGTTTTTAATTGAATTGGGGTGTGGTACCATTTTTGGCACAACATTTTTTGTGATTTCACTGAGGGGGATCATTCTCAAGCGTAAATCTATGCTTTCACTTTGGATTTAAGGAATTCCGAAAGCTAGATCTAGAGTTTCAATGTGTAGATCTATAGTTACTTGGATTTGAAAGGAATCTACTATCTTATCTGAAGATAGATGACTCCTAGAAAAGAGAAGAGCACTTCTTCAAGAGCTATCATCGAAAGGGATAACGAAGGATCCCACTATGAAGAAGAGATTAACCAACTGACTGCTCTCCCAAGATCTTTATCTCAGCCAACTAAAGTTATAATGAAAGCTAAGATAAAGAAGATGATGTGGATATGAATGAAAATATGTTAAAGCAATAGAAAACTCAAACGAACTGATAAGGAGGATGCAATAGTAGCTGGTGGCATTGGCTTAACCTCGATAACAGAGTGAATCTTGCAAGTAAAGAAGTAGTAGAAAAGATTCATCATCTTTCGATTCTAGTGAAGAAAGGTTGTCTTCAATAGAAATGAATGGAAGACCAGACAAACAGTTGATGTAGAAAGGGGCTGGGATAACACAGAAGAGAGTTCTGATAAAAGATGGAGTCAGTCGGTCAGCATCGAAACCACTCGGTACCGAGAGGTCCTAATAGCCCGGTACCGAGAGGTTTGCTGACATGCTAAATTTTTCCGATGGAAAAGGGAACTTGCAGAATGATGACACAAGTGAAGGACAAGCTACTGGTACTTAGAATGATGGTGTTTAGACCAACATTGCTGAGCTGGTTAGAAGAGGACGGAGTCAAACCAGGCTCCAGAAATGGTCGACATGAATAGTTTCTCCAGAGATGGAGGAACGTAGACATCATGCAACCAACAAAGACCGTTGGTAAAGTCAAACACTCAGGGGTGTTCATGATGATTGCCGTCCAATCGACCAAGGCGATGAAAAATATATAGCCGATACGATTAAAAGACCGATGAGTCAGAATCAGCGAACACGAGATGATGAGTGGGGTGATGTCGTAAGTCAGACCACCTTCAACTGAAGATATTATAGGACTCAGATATCCTGAGAAGATTGTGACACTAACCAGGCCAAGTTATAATGGCATAACAGACCCTATGCTACATCTGTTGAAGTACAGATGACATATGGATATTTCCCATGCAACGGATGTTGTTAAATGCAAATGCATTCCAATTTTATTAGAAGGAATAGTGACGACGTGGTTTACTCAGCTCTCACCAAGGTCCTTATCTTCATTTTATTAATTGGATATGAAGTTTTTGGAGCAGTTTCTAGTCCATATGGTTCAACCGAAAGACGTTATGTCATTGTCCAACATGCACCAGAGGTCCGGAGAGATTTTGAAAAGTTTTTGAAAAGATTTAACACTACGGTGACGAAAGTGAGCAACCCCAAGGAGGAGAGCATGTTGATGGCATTTATGAATGTGGTTCATCTAAAGATTGGCTTTGGCACATGGCTTAAAAGAAAGGGGCCATCTACTTTAAAAGAATTCTATTATAAGGATTTCCAATTTTTATGCTGGGAAGAGGCAGAATTGGTTGCGGAATTGGCTACTGATGTTAGGAGGGACCAAGTAGAATGATACAAAGCAACGTTGCTATCGAATAGAGTGGAGATAGTGCTAGAAACATTGTAATTAATGTTAACAACAACAATAAAAGAAAAAATTAAAATGATGGGAGTAAGAAGTAGGATGCTAAGAAGCGTACTCGTATACTCACTATGGAGATCATACAAATTTTACTAACTCCATTTAGAACATCTACATTATAACACAGGGTATAGAGGATTATAAGAAGCCCCTCCCCCCTAACTCGAGGGAGGCAACTGAAGAGGAAAGATGCTCCGAAAAGTATTATCATTTCCATAAAACCCATTGGCACAGTACAAGTGAGTGTAGTCATCTAAGGAATGTCATCGAAGATTTGATTTAAAAGAAGGAATTGCTGCAATATGTGAGGAATCCGTAGGCTGGTTGGCTGGCACATAATCAACCCCAAAAGCAGTCTGCCTAAGGTAATCAGGCCGAATCCAGTGGAGTGGGACCAAGACAGTTAGCCAGGGGAATTATGATAAATACTATTTTTGGAGGTCTATATCATGCGGAAAATATTTGGAATGAAATTGAACGCTATGGCAGCTCATTGAGGCATGTGCCTTAAGAAACGTGTTATGCCATAGAGGAAGAAGTTCCACCAAAGCCATAGGGAACCATTAATGGTGAAATTGTGTTTCGAATAGAGATGCTGACGAGGTAAAGTGTTGACGCTAGACCCTATGGTGATTACGACCATGATTGGGCTACAATTCATCAAGTCCTTATTGATTGTGGGAGAACGGTGCATATTTTGTTCAAACAGAACTTCGATAAGATGCGCCGTAATGAGAAGGATCTGAAGCCTTGTTCATCCCACATTCAAGGATTTACCGAAGAGGCAAAAAATCCAGTGTGGTTCATCGAATTGCCAGTAGAGTTAGGACAAGGAGACCACAAGGTTGTGCGGGTACAAATATTTATGGTAGTTGATGAATTTCTAGCCTACAATGCTATTTTAGGCCGACCGGTCCTTGTCGATTATCGAATCGCGCTTGTCTCATGATGTTTGATGATGAAGTTTCCTAGCTTGAGTGGGAGCGACTTAAGATCACCAGAGCATAGGTAGAGAGTGCTATGCTGAAGTCAGAGAAGCGAAGCGAAGAGAGAAAGGGAAGGATGCAACGAAGCCTCTCTACATTAGATCTTCGAAGTCTTAATAACTACTGCCCAAGCCCTTGCTCGGGTCTTACGGAAAATTTCAAAAACATATGGATCCTTGAAAAGAGTCAGAGGAAGCAAAGGTGGCACCGGTAGAGTAGATGATTGATATTCCGATTGATGATGATGAAGATCTGGTCTCAGCTTATCTTAAAGATGAAGAAAGAGTTGGTAGGGTTTCTCTGGACAAATACGAATGTGTTTTCTTTGACGCATTCTCATATGTGTGGAATTTAGCCAGAGATAGCATGCCGCACATTGAATGTCAACCCAAGATACCCTCCTGTGAAGCAAAAGAGGTGAAACATTGAACTAGGGCGATCCACTACATTGAAGGAAGAACTTGATGAGATGAAGGCAAACAAATTTGTCCACAATGCACTATACCAAGAGTGGGTATCGAATCCTGTATTGGTTAAAAAAGCCAACAAAAAGTGGTGGATATGTGTTATCCGACCTTTTGACGCAGCTATATCCAGATTGATTGGACAAGTTAGACTCGATGATAGACAAGACAAGCAGCCCAGAGAGGTGATCATGGAGTTCAAAGGTCAAGCGCAAACAATGGTATGAAGCAACGATCAAGCGACACCAAGAGATAGACTCTTCGGAGTATTCTAAGTATAGATTAGTGCCTCCCCTAGGTAGGTGATCGGTATCTATCCCTTCCCTTAGGTAGAGGATCAGATTGTAACAACCCAAAATTTGAGCTATAATAATTAATTAACGAATTAATTAAATAATAAAATAAGTTTGTGAAATTGTCAAAATTGAGCTACGGGAGTTACACCATTAGGTCCATGGCGATTTTCTGATCAAATTCCATATATAAATTGTCGAAATCCGAGTCAATATAGAGAAGTTATGAGAGAAACAAGAATTCAGAATTTAACAATATATATATATATATAGGCATCCATAGGTCGACCCGCATTAGGGTCAGGTCGACCTATGGGTCGACCCCCAATGAAGTTGGGTCGACCCACCATATTTTCTGGACATGAAAACGTCCAGGTACGAGCCGAAGACTATGTTTTTGATTTTCAGTTTAATCCTGTGCATTCGTGCTTGCATCTGATGGTTCCTAATGAGCCTATGACGTGATTGCACCAGATTTAATCTTCAAATCCGACGCCTGAGATCCCTAAGCCACACTATAAATAAGACCTTAGCCTATCTATTTATCTCATTCATATTTTCTCCCAATTGGATCCATTGCTTAAGGCTTAACCCTAAATAGAAAAAATTTCTATGGAGAAAATCATTTTAATAAAAATATTCTACGCCCTAGAAGTGGATCCAGGAAGGCAATGACTAGAGCTAAGGACCACATGTGAGTGTTTTGTAATTATCTTAGATTTTTAAGTAATTTAAAATAATAGGGTTCTCAATTGTTTTAGTTTTTATACAATTTTGAGACAGTTTTTACATAAGTTATTTTACAGTTAGTTTTTAAGTAAATTTCAGAAGTTCTTTTCAGTCTATTTTTATTCAACTATTTTATTCAGTTATTTACAATTGTTTACAGTTATTTACATTTATTTACATATGTTTTAAAGTTAGAATTTAGCCTGTAAATGTTAGTTTCTTTTTATAGAAATTTAATCCTTTTTTACGCGAATAAATTAAAAAGAGAAGAATTCGCTAATATGGATTAAAATAGAATAATACTAAATTTACAGAAACCAGATGTAAAATGAGAAAAACTAAAATAAAAATAGAGATGAACTGAAATAGAAAAATTTAAGATATTTGCAAGCATAATTATAACAAGTGGTTATAACTAAAACGAGAAAATAGAAGAATAACAGTTGCAAGAACAATTATAACACAGGTTATAATTAGAAAGAAAGAAACAACAAAAGAGGCTTATTTTAAAACTTAGATCTTGGATTAAGTTAACAAGCAAATATAGCAGAAATAATAGAAGAGGCTTATTTTAAAACTTAGATTAAGTTAATAAGCAAACATAGAAGTAGGGCCCATACCGGCAACATTCCCTTTTAGATCTAGGACTGATGGTCTCACAATAGTAGGTGAGGCTTGGGCACGCTTATGCTGATTAGGGTAAATAAGTGGCCAATAGATAGAGGCTCAAATCTGGGGATTTGGGCAAGGGGCGCAAAACTAGAAGATTGTTTGTTAGGACCAGTACCAGCAGCATTCCCTTTCAGGTCTAGGACTGATGATCTCACAACAGTTAGCTGTGGCTGGGCAGCATCCAGGACTAGGGCTAATGGTCTCACAACAGTTAAGTGTGGTTGGGCATGCTTATGATGATTAGGGTAAATAAAGGGTCAAATAGGGGGCGATAGTTAGTATGCACCGGCGATGACCATCAGGATTAGGGTAAATAATTCGCTACTGCGTCCTAAGTGCTAAAGAGGTGTCTTTTGCTATGACCAGCAGGATTGGTTCACAGTGGCATACAGAGATAGAATGGGCCGATCAAAGGGTAGAATTAGGATTTCAGCCTAATCAAGTTAGAAGTTGAGGTAGGATTAGGGTTTCAACCTAATCACGGCAATTCAAGACAAGTGCAAACAATCACAATCAAACAATCAGCCAAACAGAATCAGAAATAGTAATTTATGCCAGTTTTATCTTTTCTGTAGTTCCTTTCAAGCTAAAACTATTGCTTAGTCTATTATTTTTATCTTGCTTGGAAATGCTAAGTAATTATTTTCACTCACCAGACTTATTGTCTGACCCACTCCTCTATTTTCCCCTTTTCCCCCATAGAGCAGCAGAGTTGAGTTGATTCAGGTTGCTTGGAGATCCATTCTCGGAGTTTTCTCATTTCAGATGTATTTTTCTACTTTTCATCTTCTTTTCATTTGGCTTATAATGGACTTGCACTTGTGAGAGGGATTACAATTATTATTGTTACTTTTGTACTCTGATTATGTGAGACTGAGATGTATTTTCATGAGACATGTTTTTATGACTTATTTTGAACTGAAGTTTATTTTTGAATGATAAGTTATTATTTAAATGTTTCCGCTGTTTTTACTTATTTGTCTTGTGAATCTTAGTCTTTGTGATGCTTTACCTATACCTATAACTCACCACATCCTTTGGTGTGCCCTTTTTGGATATATTAAGGGGGTGTCGGGGTATTTCACTTGGTATCAGCGCCTAAGGTTACAGGATTCCTAAAAACTTGTTTTAAAAGTAAAGTATTATTCAAAAGTAACATATCTTTAAAAGTATGTTTTAGAAAGAAACTCTTATTATAGAAATGGTTTTCAAGTATAAGAGAGTTTTTTATAAAAATCCCCTTAAAGTCCAATTCAACCTTCTTTCGATTCTTTTGAACCTAAATTTTCTTTTCTTTGCATAGAATGGCGGACGCCCCAAATCTTCCAGAGGGTGTCTAAGTCCCTGGTTGGTTTTGTATATACCTCCAAGCTATGGTACCAGAGGTGCAAGGGCAAGCGCCCAATGCAGCACCAGCGGGTGGAGATCCCGTTAATCCACCTGCAGCAGCCAATTTTTCTAAGCTATGCAAGGAATTCGCTAATCTAGGAGGCATGACGTTTTCTGGCATGGAGTATTTCATAAAGGTACGAGCTTGGTTGAGGAATGCAGAGCGGATATTTGGGCTGTTAGGATTGGAGGACCGGGAGAGAGTTCAGCTTACGTCTTGGCAGCTGAAGGAAGAGGCTTCATACTGGTGGGAGATTTTAGAGATGGTGGGTAGAGACATTGGTTGGTTTGGATTTCGGGAAAGGTTTGAGAGAAATTTCTTGTCACAAGCCGAGGAAAGCATGCAATTGGAGAAGTTCATTAGTCTGAAGCAAGGGAGTCTTTCGGTGAAAGAGTATATAAATTAGTTTAATGAGTTATTGCGGTTCGGAATGGAGCTTGTTAATACACCGCATAAGAAGGCCACCAAGTTTGCTAAGGGTTTGAACCAGCCCCTCCAAGGATTGGCATTGACACATGTACCTATGGGAGCGACGTATGAATCACTTGTGGAGATGGCTCTCATGTCAGATGTAGCTAAGAAAGAAGAGGTTAAGGAGGTTCCTAAATCAAAAAACTCTAAGAAGTAGTGGTGGAAGAATAAGAAGGATAAGGACAAGAATAAAGGAGGAGGACCTCAAAAGAGATAGATCAAGAAAGGTTAGAAATGTCATAGTTGTGGATTAATAGGGCATTTCACAAAGGACTGTAAGAATGACACAATGAAGGGGAGGTGTTACAACTGTGGGCAGCCTGGTCACTTTAGTAGAGCTTGTCCCCAGAAGATGGGGCAGAGAGCAGGCGCACCTACGGCACAAGTACAGGCTTTGGATGCAGCACTTTCTAGTAGTGGACCGGATCAAGGTAGGAAAGTCTCTGTAGAAGGTTTGGTCTCTATTTCGGATTTTCCTATTTGGACTCTTTTCGAATCCAGAGCATCGCATTCTTTCATTTCTAGTTCCTTGGTTGATTGTTTGCACTTAGATATTTCTCTAGTTGTAGACCCTATAGTTGTTTCAAACCCCGTAGGAGGATCAGCACATTTATCCATGATTTGTAGGGGTTTGAAATTTTTTATACTAGGCATAGAGTTTGATTGTGACGCCTATGTACTGGGATTTTCAGGATATGGGATGATTTTACGGATGGACTGGTCGTCTACCTATGGTGCGATATTGGACTGCGAGAGGAGATTCGTTAGACTAGAGACATGTGGCAGATAGACTCTCGAGGTTTCTTGTGACCCACGAGGGTCAGTCATGTTGAGCTTCCTTTATTCCCTTGATCCATCACTAGGAGAGTTAGATTCAGTTCTAGTTGTTAGAGATTTCCCAAACGTTTTTGAAAAGGTTAGGGGACTACCCTCTAAGAGAGAGATCGACTTTAGGATCTATCTGAATGACAATGCTAAGCCAGTGGCATTGTCTGTGAGACATATGGCCCCTAGGGAGAGAAAGGAGTTAAGTAAGTAGATTGGTGAGCTATTAAAGAAAGGCTTCATTAGACGGAGCGTATCTGAGTGGGGATCGCCAGTCATCTTCACTACAAAGGTGGATGGTTTCCTTCGACTTTGTGTAGACTTATAGAGAGTTGAATAAGCTCACAAAAAAGAACCGTTACCCACTTCCTAGGATAGACGATCTTTTAGATCAGTTGGTTGGCTCTTCGGTATTTTATCAGCTTGACTTAGCCACTGGATTTCATCAGCTTAGGGTTGCTGATGATAGCATCGATAAGGCAGCATTTAGGACACCCGATGGATTCTTTGAGTGGTTGGTTATGCTGTTTGGGCTGACCAATGCCCCAGCCTATTTTGTAGATTTGATGAGTCATGTTTTTCGAGATGTCCTAAATAAGTTTGTTGTAGTGTTTGTGGATGACATTCTGGTGTTTTCTAAGAGTATGGAAGAACATGCTATTCATCTTAAGGAGGTTCTTCGCACACTATGTGTTCATCGGTTGAAAGCAAACTTCTCGAAGTGTCACTTTTGGCGTGAGGAGGTGCGTTTCTTGGGGCATGTAGTCTCAAAAGAGGGTTTAGCTGTGGATCCCGCTAAGATAGTAGCAGTATAGGATTGGAAGGCCCCCAAGAACGCTACCGAAGTTAGAAGCTTCCTAGGTTTAGCTGTGTAACATCCCTATATTTTTGTAAATATTTTTAAATCATTTTTAAATAAATTTTATTTCAATATTTCTATTTTAAAAAAAAAAATTGAAGTATAATTTTCAAAAGTGTAGTTATAATTTTCCAAAGTTTATTGCAATTTTGTTTGAAATTTTTAATGCTAGTCTCAATATAATAAGCCATTTTCTTTATTTACTTTTATTTTCTTTTAATTTTTCCTATGAATAATTATTTAGTATTATATTCACTTTATTTTGTTGTCTTTTATTTTTATTTACTAATTTTTATTTGTTCATTTTGAATTAAAAAGAAGTGGAAATTTGAAGAGACATAAGCTTTAAAAACTTTGACTTTTCATTTGCTTGTCTTTTCATATTTTGGCCGTTCCTTTCTTTAATTTTTGCCGTGAGTACTTATTTCCTTTCTCACGTGAAAACACTTGTCATTCCATCAATTTTTGGCCATAGCAACTTCTGAAAAAAATTGGTAATGGCTTCCTCTTCCTTTTCTACTTTTTCTTCTTCTTTTTCTATTGATTTTCTATGTTTTTGACTTGCTTTCTTCATAGCTTTGCTCGGCCATCCCCTCCACCATCACCACCGACCACCACTCCTCCTCCTCCCCATGATCCATGGCAACAACCCCTCCTCCTCCTCTGTCCAATTCAGGTCGTGATACCTAAGTGATGCAAATACCACAAAACAATGTGCAAAACTCCAAAACATGTCATAGCCAAGCTCCATAGTCCATCTCCCCTTCATTGTTGAACACGGCCACCACCATAGCCACCACCACCAGCTTGTTTTCTACCTCTAAACATCATTCTAACCTCTGTCCAGACCTGTACTTGACTTGGCCGAGCCATATAGATCCATAGGCCGAGCCTAGATGATGACCAAACCCTCCTTGTTTGCTTTGTCCCTTTGTATTCTCCACTTGCAACTCCTCCCTCTTCATATTCTTGACTTAGCCGTGCCTTTATGACCCCAAACTACACCCTTTGCACCTTAAACCATGTTGTGGCCGAGCCCAAACATGTATGGCTGAGCAATAGTGTGAGCAAGTCAAGCAAAAATTTGGTTTAAAAAGCTTGGTGATGTCTTTTTTTAATTCTATTTCTATTTTGATTCAATTAATTTTGTGTTATAAATATATAGTTATATTTGCTTTGATTTAATTGTTGTATACAAGATCAATAGCTTGGCACTCTCTCCACTCAAATCAAGTCGTGCTAACGTGCTTTCCGGATTTTTCATTTGTGTGTTTTGTTTGCGAACTCCAGATTTATAGAGGTGAATAATCACACCTGACATTCATACTTATATAACTGTGAATTGATAGCAAGTGAAAGTGTAGAAATAATTATATCATGTTATACCTGCCTATGTTATAAATTACATGATGTTAACCCTGTTTATAACCCTGTCATATCATCTGATATTGCTATATGTTGTTATACTGTTTATTTATAATCTGTTCTCACACTACAAGTTCCCTGTAGAATAGAATCACTATGGGTTGAAATGATACATACACGAATGGACTTTAGAATAGGGAAAGATCGTTATGGGCTGAAATGATAAGCCTGAGCGATTTTTATTAAATTTTATTCACTTGGGATTGCGGGTTTGAAATGATAAAACCCGGATTTTCTTTGTAAATTACGGATTGAAATGATATATTATCCGTATCACTTGACTTAGGCTAGAAATATTATACAGACCCGTGGTTATTTTATAAAGTTTTCTGGAAATTTTAAGTATTTTAAAAATGTAAAAATATAATAATTTGATTTAAATTGAATTTTTAATGATTTAATAAAGTAAAAATTATTTTCTATGTATTAAAAATGTTAAATAAATGAATAGAAAATTGTGATTTAAATATAACTAAATTTGGAAATTTGTGATTTGATTTTTAATGGAAATTCAAGTTAATTAAATTAAAAATGGAAATTAAGTTTTAAATTGTGAAAATGGAAATTTAAATTTAAGTGTTAAAGAAAATTGTAAATTGAAAAAATTGGAAAAATGGTACACTTGAATTTAATAAGTGAAACTTTGGAAAATTTGATTTTTATTGTAAAAATTTTCTTTATAAAAACCATAAGTAAAAGAGAATTAAATGAACATTTTTTATGTGGAAAATATGATTTTTATAAGTTAAATTGATTTAAATTGAAGTTTATTAGTGGCTGGAATTCTATTAAAAATCTGGAAATTCTTTTAGTAGCACTTCAGAAGTGCTATCATTTCTGGAAATGAACTAAAATCTGAACTAAGTAGAATCTGCAGCACTTTGTAAGTGCTGTAGTTGCGTAAATGAAATAAAAGACTAAATTTAACTAAGGCTATGACAGCACTTTGTAAGTGCTGTAGTGGCAGGAACTAAACTTGAAACTGAAATTAATAAAAGGGCTATTGTAGCACTTGTTAAGTGCTGCAGTTGGCTGAAATGTGATTTTTGAATATAATCGAACCATTACAGCAGTTTTTAAATGTTGTCTTTGCTGAATTGAATTGTTTTCAAATGTAATTTACCGCAGCACTTTCTAAATGCTGTGAAAGCTGGAATTTTAATGTTTTAATGTATTTAAGCGTATAAATGAACTCAGAAAAGGCTAAATTTTTTAGAATTGAATATTTGATTTAAAAGTATAATGGCTTTACTTTTAAATGGTTTTAAATGAAGTATTTGATTTGAAATATAAACTGTTTTGAAATTTATAACCACGGGTTATAATAATGATTGATTGTTAAAGAGACCGGGATCAGATATGGACATACTCTCTGTCGATACTGAACACCACTTTAACAACTGTGTACGCGGTGGAGTTTCCAGAATGAAGTAGGAAGGTGGCGACGATCCTAAAAGGTATATACGTGGACCCAACTCCCGTGAGTTGGCATAAAGTGGCTAAAACAGGAGCGATTGACGGGCCAATGAGGTAGCACCTCTGATCTGACACACTTCTTCGATACCATTCTATTACTTTTGTGATTGATTGGGTGCACCCCTTCATTTGGGAGTGTGGCTCGAGGTGGGCGGTAGTGGCTGCTATGCGTTTCCACCAGCCCGGATGCGTAATTGGTATATCTACCCTGGCATTGCCTAGTTGTGCCGTGTCACTTACCATAGCGAGCTTTACTACGAGTTGTGATTTCTCCCATAGCCTGTGGAGTATCGAGGGTAGCCCCCGTTTGGGAGTATGCTAATACTGGATAGACTACTGGGACTATTACGTGTTAAGGGCTATATGGGTAACCCCTTGACGCTATTAAAAAGTATGTTTATTTTATATTACACATTATTATAATAGCGAATATTACTACATAGTAGATAGTTTAACGGATCCTTAAAGAATGGGCGATCACAAGCATTCTTTAAGTTACTTGTACCATTATTACAGTTCACTTGAGTTGGTTTACATTGTATAAGTATGTATGTCCTGACTCGAGTGTTTGTGTTTTATTTACGCTCGGGTCAGCCTGAGTATTCACAGCTTTGGACTTCACCTTTCTGGAGCTAGGAATCGCTGGAGATTCTGCTTATCTGGTTATTCATCTATTTCAGTTTCAGTTGTTCTATTTCAGCTTTTGTATTAGAGGCTTATGTATTTGGGATTTCTACTGTACTTGTTTCAGAACTGTATTTGTTTCCAGACTATGTATTTTGTATCTGTTTTTGAGACTCTATATTGTAGTGGCTTTATGAACCACTATTTATTTTATTTTCCGCTGTGAGTTATTCTGATATTCTGTGTTTGTGATTCTGTGAATGGTTTTATTTGCTCCAAATTTTATTACAATCTGTTATTTTGCATTATTCATGTCTGACATGTGTGGATTATTGTCGATTTGAATGGTCCAAAATAGCGGGTCGTTACATTTGATATCAGAGCCAGGTTTTAGGCAAACCTTAGCCTAAGGAGCAAAAACTCATTAGAGATAGGGTAGAAATACCCTAGAATGAGTGAAATCAACCTCAGAATCATTTCTTTATGATAGAACGTATTTTCAAAGTATAAAATGATTTTAAAATGATTTTTCAAGGGATTTTTCAAAGATTATTTTGATATAAAATTTTCTTGTTTTAAAAGAAAATTTTTCTAAACTTCCTTCTTTTCGTATCTACCTTGTTAGAAATTTCTTTTATTAGGATATTCATCCAAGTGATTTTATCTTATCTTGTCTTATCTTATCTTTGTCTTCTCTGTACCTTTGTCCTAAATTCATTCTTGATATTTTTCAGTATGAATCATGGAAATGCTAGAGGTATGGGTCGTGGTACTGCCCCAGCTCCTCAACCTGCTGCACCTGTTAGGTTTACTGTTCTCTTTAAGGAATTCTCTCAGCTCGGTGGTACTAAGTTCACCGGTTCAGAGAGCATTATCGAAGCCCAGCAATGGTTACAAAGTTTAGAGAGGATCTTTACTGGTCTTGAGATTACTGATGCCCATAAGCGTCAGTTAGCAGCTTGGCAGCTACAAGAGTCAGCCTTAGATTGGTGGGAGTCTGTTACAGCTCACACTAACGAGGGTGATATTTCGTGGGAGCAGTTCAAGTATCCTTTGAGTTATCTTGAATTTTTTCCCATTTTCTTTCTTTTGAATCTATCTTAAGTTTTGTTTCTGTATCTTCTTTCCAGGGAGGCTTTTGTGGCAAAATGGATGCCCGAAGCCGGTAAATCTCAGCTTTATCGTGAATTCATGGATCTCAAACAGGGTACCATGTCTTTTTCAGAGTATGAGCGGAAGTTCAATGAACTTTCCAAGTTTGGTCCTGGTCTTATTGATACCCAGCTTAAGAAAAATGAGGAGTTCATAGCTGGAGCTCGCCCAGAGTTCTACGATCGTCTCATTTCACATGTTCATGGCACTTTTACTGAGCTTATGGATATGGCTATTCGTTATGAGAACCCTACTTCCAAGGGTCCTGCTGCTGCTAGTGCTCCTACATCTCAGCCTTCCTCTGCTAACTCTAAGAAGAGAAAGCCCAATTTCCACCAGCAGAAGAAGAATTGGCTCAAGAATCCGGGTTTGGGATCTTCATCATCTTCTCCTTCTCAGAGGCACCCTATTGACTTATCTACCATTACCTGCTTCAAGTGTGATCAGAAGGGACACTATGCTAATAGTTTCCCTACTTCAGTTGGTGCTGCTGTTCCTCCACCTCAGAGTACCAGGAACAATCTTTGTCATGTCTGTCTTCAGACTGGTCATTTTAAGAGTGATTGTCCTTTGTATCAGAAGGGCAAGCCATCTAGTGTTTTTGCTGTTACCTCTGCTTCTTCTCCTGCTGCACCTGCTCCTGCTCCTAGTGATGACCAAGGTACTCTTCAAGGCACCTTTACTTTATTTCATCATCCTGGTCATGTTTTATTTGATACTGGAGCTTCGCATAGTTTTATTTTTGTTGATTTGTGTGATAAGTTTGAGCATCTCCTTTCTCCTGAGTATGCTGTTGAATCTTTGTGTGTTAAAAATCCTATTGGTGGTTCGCAAATCTTAATAGGATTTGTAAGCAAGTGAGACTCTTCTATTCTGGCCATAAATTTTCTGGTGATTCCTATGTTATTGGTTTCGATGCTTTTGATTTGTTTCTCTAAGGTGATTGGCTTAATAGGCATGATGCCCGTATCTCTTGTAAATCCCGAATTGTTTCTCTTAAGGATGATCGGGGTAATTCTTTGGTTATTCAATGTCGTATGCCTCATGATTATGCTGTCAGCTTTATCTTTTCTCTGGATGCTTCTCCTGTTGATCTTCAGTCGACTCATGTAGTCAAACTCTATCCCGATGTATTTGGTGAAGTCACTACTTTACCTCCAAAGCGGGAAATTGATTTTCGTATTGATCTTATTCCTGGAGCTCGACTTGTAGTTCTTCCTCCTAGAAGAATGGCACCCCGCGAGAAGGTTGAGTTAAGGAACCAAATTGAGGACTTGTCTTCCAAGGGTCTGATCAGACCTAGCTATTCAGAATGGGGAGCAGTGGTGGTTTTCGTCACTAAGACCGATAGTTCTCTCCGGATGTGTGTTGATTATAGGGAGCTAAACAAGCTCACTATGAAAAACAGATATCCAACGCCTCGCATCAATGATATGTTTGATCAGCTTTATGGTGCCACTGTTTTCTCTCAGCTTGATCTTGCCTCAGGTTTTCACCAGCTCAGAGTTGCTGAGGAAAGTATTCCCAAGACTGCTTTTCGTACTGAGAATGGATTCTTTGAATGATTAGTCATGCCTTTCGGTTTGACTAATGCTCCTGCTTTCTTTGTTGATTTGATGAATCGTGTTTTTCATGATGTGCTTAATAAATTTGTTCTAGTCTTTGTTGATGATATTCTCATTTTCTCTAAATTTGAGGAAGAGCATGGGTCACATTTGAAATCTGTTCTTGAAACTCTTAGAAATCATCAGTTGAAGGCTAAATTTTCTAAATGCCATTTCTGGAAGGATGAAGGCTGATTCCTCGGGCATATTGTTTCTGGTAATGGAGTTTCTGTTGATCCAGTCAAGATCGCTGCGATCAATGTAAGTCTTTCTTTCCTTCTCTTTCCTTGTTTCCTTCAATTTATTCTATCTTTCTAGTTTTCCTTATTTATCCCTATTCTGTGCAGGATTGGGAAACTCCTAAGACTCCTACTGATATTCGTAGTTTTCTGGGCCTTGCCGGTTATTACCGGAGATTCATTGAGAATTTTGCTCGGATTGTTGCACCTCTCACTGCTTTGACTGGGAAGAATGCTAGGTTTATTTGGAGTGATGAGTGTAAGGCTGCATTCAGTGAGTTAAAGCACAAGCTTACTTCTGCACCAGTTCTTACTGTTCCAAATGGAAATGAGGGATTAACGGTATATACTGATGCTTGTCGTGAAGGTTTGGGAGCTGTTCTGATGCAGGATGGTAAGGTCATTGCTTATGCTAGTCGTCAGTTGAAGACCCATGAAGCCAATTATGCTGCCCATGATTTAGAGTTGCTTGCTACTGTTTTTGCTTTGAAGCTTGGGAGACATCATCTTTTGGGTACTAAGTTTGAGCTTTTCACAGATCATCAGTCTTTGAGATATATTTTCACTCAGAAGGATTTGAATCAAAGACAAGTTAGGTGGTTAGAGTTTCTTGCTTCTTATGACCTCGACATTAACTATACCCCGGGAAAGCTAATGTGTGGCAGATGCTTTGAGTCGGAAGAAGGCTATGTTGTGTCAGCTTGTTGTTTCTTCTTCTCTTGTGGATCGTATCATGGCTAAGCAGGATGAGGATGAGATGCTTAGATTGATGAAGGAGAGTGTTTGTAGCAGAGTTGGTAGTAGTAGTCTTGATGGTAGTGGAGCTCAGATCAATGATAGAGGTATTTGAGGATTAATAATAGGATTTGTGTCTCGAATGTTGATGGATTGAGACAGGAGTTACTTCAGGAAAATCATCGGTCCAGACTTTCTATTCATCCAGGTGTGACCAAGATGTATCAGGATATGAAGAAGTTGTATTGGTGGAAGGGTATGAGGCGAGATATCTCCATTTTTGTTAGTAGGTGTGCGACTTGTCAACAAGTCAAGGCAGATCATCAGAAGACCCCTGGTTTGTTGCAGCCTCTGGAGATTCCCAATTGGAAGTGGGAGCAGGTTTCTATGGATCTCATTGATGGATTACCGAGGACTAGAAAGGGTAATAAGAGTATCTGGGTTATTGTGGATAGATTGACCAAATCAGCTCATTTCATTCCGGTCAAGTCTACCGTTCTGCTTCTAGTTTGTCTAAGATCTACATGAGGGAGATTGTTCGTCTCCATGGTGTTCCTCTCAGTATCGTTTGTGATCGTGATCCTATCTTTACTAGTCAGCTTTGGAAAGCTTTTCAAGATTCTTTGGGTACTCGTCTGAATCTGAGCACTGCTTACCATCCACAGACCGACGGTCAAACAGAAAGGGTAAATCAGATTCTAGAAGACCTTCTTCGTGCTTGTGTGCTTGATTATGGAGGATCTTGGGAAGACCATCTCCATCATGTTGAATTCACCTATAACAATAATTATCAGGTATAATTTCTATCTTTTGTTTTAATCTTATCCTAATCTTTTATCTATCTCATTTCTATCTTTGAATTCAGGCCAGTATTAAAACGTCTCTGTTTGCTACTCTTTACGGATGACCTTGTAGATCTCCATCTTGCTGGATTGAATCCGGTAATCGTTTGGTTCTTGGTCCTGAGATGGTTTTAGAGGCTTCTGAGAGAGTTGAGGAGATTAGGAGGAAGATGAGGATTGCTCAGGATAGGCAGAAGAAGTATGTTGATAGGCGTAGGTGGAGTTTAGAATTTGTTGTTGGTGATTTGGTTTTCCTTAAGCTCTCTCCCTTAAGGAATATTATTCACTTTGGTCGTAGAGGGAAGCTTTCTCCTAGGTTTGTTGGTCCTTTCCGCATTGTGGAAAGAATTGGTTCTTTGGCTTATCGTCTGGATTTGCCCGAGAAGTTCTCTGGAGTGCATAAAGTATTCCACGTTTCTAATCTTCATCGCTATCTGCATGATCCATCTCTTATTGTTCAGCCTTCTGCTCTTGATAGTTTGGATATTGAGCCTAATCTGACTGTTGAGAGGAAGCCACTTCGTATTGTCGATAGAGGTACGAAGCAGCTAAGAAGGAAATCTGTTAGTCTGGTCAAAGTACAGTGGAGTACTGATGATCGAGACTGTACCTAGGATACGGAGGAGAGCATTCGAGCTTCGAATCCGGAATTGTTTGTTTCAGGTACTATTTGCTTTTCTATCTTGTTTCCTTAATTCCTTGTTTCGTTCTTTTCGAGGACGAAAAAATATGAGTGGGGGAGAGTGTAACAACCCTATATTTTTGTAAATATTTTTAAATCATTTTAAAATAAATTTATTTCAATATTTCTATTTTTAAAAACATTTTTGAAGTATAGTTATAATTTTCAAAAGTGTAGTTATAATTTTCCAAAGTTTATTGCAATTTTGTTTGGAATTTTTAATGCTAGTCTCAATATAATAAGCCATTTTCTTTATTTACTTTTAATTTTTCCTATGAATAATTATTTAGTATTATTTTCACTTTATTTTTGTTGTCTTTTATTTTTATTTACTAATTTGTATTTGTTCATTTTGAATTAAAAAGAAGTGGAAATTTGAAGAGACTTAAGCTTTAAAAACTGTTACTTTTCATTTGCTTGCCTTTTCATATTTTGGCCGTTCCTTTCTTTAATTTTTGCCATGAGTTTTTATTTCCTGTCTCACGTGAAAACACTTCTCATTCCATCAATTTCGGCCATAGCAACTTTTAAAAAAAAATTGGTAATGGCTTCCTCTTCCTTTTCTACTTTTCTTCTTCTTTTTCTATTGTTTTTCTATGTTTTTGCCTTGCTTTCTTCATAGCTTTGCTCGGCCATCCCCTCCACCATTACCACCGACCACCACTCCTCCTCCTCCCCATGATCCACAGCAACAAACCCTCCTCCTCCTCTGTCCAATTCAGGCCGTGACACCTAGGTGATGCAAATACCACAAAACAATGTCCAAAACTCCAAAACATGTCATAGCCGAGCTCCATAGTCCATCACCCCTTCATTATTGACCACGGCCACCACCATAGCCACCACCACCAGCTTGTTTTCCACCTCTGAACATCATTATAACCTTTGTCCAGACCTGTACTTGACTTGGCCGAGCCATATAGATCCATAGGCTGAGCCTAGATGATGACCAAACCCTCCTTGTTTGCCTTGTCCCTTTTTATTCTCCACTTGCAACTCCTTCCTCTTCATATTCTTGACTTAGCCGTGCCTTTATGACCCCAAACCAGACCCTTTGCACCTTAAACCATGTTGTGGACGAGCCCAAACATGTATGGCTGAGCAATAGTGTGAGCAAGTCAAGCAAAAATTTGGTTTAAAAAGCTTGGTGATGTCTTTGTTTAATTCTATTTCTATTTTGATTCAATTAATTATGTGTTATAAATATATAGTTATATTTGCTTTGATTTAATTGTTGTATACAAGATCAATAGCTTGGCACTCTCTCCACTCAAATCAAGTCGTGCTATCGTGCTTTCCGGATTTTTCATTTGTATGTTTTGTTTGCGAACTCCAGCTTTATAGAGGTGAATAATCACACCTGACATTCATACTTATATAATTGTGAATTGATAGCAAGTGAAAGTGTAGAAATAATTATATCATGTTATACCTGCCTATGTTATAAATTACATGATGTTAACCCTGTTTATAACCCTGTCATATCATCTGATATTGCTATATGTTGTTATACTGTTTATTTATAATCTGTTCTCACACTACAAGTTCCCTGTAGAATAGAATCACTATAGGTTGAAATGATACATACACGAATGGACTTTAGAATAAGGAAAGATCGTTATGGGCTGAAATGATAAGCCTGTGCGATTTTTATTAAATTTTATTCACTTGGGATTGCGGGTTTGAAATGATAAAACCCGGATTTTCTTTGTAAATTACGGATTGAAATGATATATTATCCGTATCACTTGACTTAAGCTAGAAAATATTATACAGACCCGTGGTTATTTTATAAAGTTTTCTAGAAATTTTAAGTATTTTAAAAATGTAAAAATATAATGATTTGATTTAAATTGAATTTTTAATGATTTAATAAAGTGAAAATGATTTTCTATGTATTAAAAATGTTAAATAAATGAATAGAAAATTGTGATTTAAATATAACTAAATTTGGAAATTTGTGATTTGATTTTTAATGGAAATTCAAGTTAATTAAATTAAAAATGGAAATTAAGTTTTAAATTGTGAAAATGGAAATTTAAATTTAAGTGTTAAAGAAAAGTGTAAATTGAAAAAATTGGAAAAATGGTACACTTGAATTTAATAAGTGAAACTTTGGAAAATTTGATTTTTATTGTAAATTTTTTTTTTAAAAAACCATAAGTAAAAGAGAATTAAATGGACAGTTTTGATGTGGAAAAATATGATTTTTATAAGTTAAATTGATTTAAATTGAAGTTTATTAGTGGTTGGAATTCTATTAAAAATCTGGAAATTCTTTTAGTAGCACTTCAGAAGTGCTATCGTTTTTGGAAATGAACTAAAATCTGAACTAAGTAGAATCTGTAGCACTTTGTAAGTGCTGTAGTTGCATAAATGAACTAAAAGACTAAATTTAACTAAGGCTATGACAACACTTTGTAAGTGCTGTAGTGGCAGGAACTAAACTTGGAACTGAAATTAATAAAAGGGCTATTGTAGCACTTGTTAAGTGCTGCAGTTGGCTGAAATGTGATTTTTGAATATAATTAAACTATTACAGTAGTTTTTAAATGCTATCTTTGCTGAATTGAATTGTTTTCAAATGTAATTTACCGCAGCACTTTCTAATTGCTGTGAAAGCTGGAATTTTAATGTTTTAATGTATTTAAGCGTATAAATGAACTCAGAAAAGACTAAATTTTTTAGAATTGAATATTTGATTTAAAAGTATAATGGCTTTACTTTTAAATGGTTTTAAATGAAGTATTTGATTTGAAATATAAACTGTTTTGAAATTTATAACCACGGGTTATAATAACGATTGGTTGTTAAAGTGACCGGGATCGGATATGGACATACTCTCTGTCGATACCGAAAACCACTTTAACAACTGTGTATGCAGTGGAGTTTCCAGAATGAAGTAGGAGGGTGGCGACGATCCTAAAGGTATATACGTGGACCCAACTCCCGTGAGTTGGCATAAAGTGGCTAAAACAAGAGCGATTGACGGGCCAATGAGGTAGCACCTCTGATCGGACACACTTCTTCGATACCATTCTATTACTTTTGTGATTGATTGGGTGCACCCCTTGATTTGGGAGTGTGGCTCGATGTGGGCGGTAGTGGCTGCTATGTGTTTCCACCAGCCCGGATGCGTAACTGGTATATCTACCCTGGCATTGCCTAGTTGTGCCGTGTCACTTACCATAGCGAGCTTTACTACGAGTTGTGATTTCTCCCGTAGCCTATGGAGTATCGAGGGTAGCCCCCGTTTGGGAGTATGCTAATACTGGATAGACTACTGGGACTATTACGTGTTAAGGGCTATATGGGTAACCCCTTGACGCTATTAAAAAGTATGTTTATTTTATATTAGACATTATTATAATAGCGAATATTACTACATAGTAGATAGTTTAACGGATCCTTAAAGAATGGGCGATCCCAAGCATTCTTTAAGTTACTTGTACCTTTATTACAGTTCACTTGAGTTGGTTTACATTGTATAAGTATGTATGTCCTGACTCGAGTGTTTGTGTTTTATTTACGCTCGGGTCAGCCTGAGTATTCACAGCTTTGGACTTCACCTTTCTGGAGCTAGGAATCGTTGGAGATTCTGCTTATCTAGTTATTCATCTATTTCAGTTTCAGTTGTTCTATTTTAGCTTTTGTCTTAGAAACTTATGTATTTGGGATTTCTACTGTACTTGTTTCAGAACTGTATTTGTTTTCAGACTGTATTTTGTATCTGTTTTTGAGACTTTGTATTGTAGTGGCTTCATGAACCACTATTTTTTTATTTTCCGCTGCGAGTTATTCTGATATTCTGTGTCTGTGGTTCTGTGAATGGTTTTATTTGCTCCAAATTTTATTACAATCTGTTATTTTGCATTATTCAAGTCTGACATGTGTGGATTATTGTCGATTTGAATGGTCCAAAATAGTGGGTCGTTACAAGCTGGTTATTATAGGAAGTTTATCAGAGATTTTGCTAAGATTTCAGTGCCGCTTACTCGCCTCACTAAGAAGAACACGACATTCATGTGGGACGTGGATTGTGAGGATTCCTTCACGATACTAAAGAGAGCCCTTACTAGTGCACCAGTGTTAGTTTTACCCGACGAAGCTAAGCCTTTTACACTATACACTGATGCATGTGGGACTGGCCTTGGGGTAGTATTGATGCAGGAGGGAAGGGTAGTATGTTATGGGAGTAGACAGTTAAGAAATTATGAGAAGAACTACCCCACCCATGATTTGGATTTGGCTGCTATTGTTTTCGTGCTCAAGTCTTGGAGACATTACCTGTTAGGAGAAATGTTCGAGCTTTTCACTGACCATAAATCATTGAAGTACTTGTTCTCACAAAAGGATTTGAACTTGAGGCAGCAGTGTTGAATGGAGTTTTTGGCATTATATGACTTTGAGATAGCTTACACCCTTGGTAAAGGAAATGTGGTTGCGGATGCATTAAGTAGGAAGAGAGCAACCCTTAGTCCAATTTTCTTGGAGTGGAAGAGCCTAGAGTTTATTTCCACATTTGATTTTAAGCCCTCTACGGACATTACTCCTGGATTGTTGGCAGCACTTGAGGTAAAGCCTACTCTCATAGATAAGATTGGCTTAAGGCAATGAGAGGATTCAGAGCTTATGGATATTCTGGATAGGATTAGCATAGGAGAGGTCTCTAGACATCTCCAATGTTATTCCATAGATAGTAAATGGTGGCTAAGGAGAGATGGAAGACTTTGTGTCCCCCGCACTAGCGATTTGATAAGCGCAGTTCTAGAAGAAGCACACCATTCTCGAATGACTATTCATCCGGGTGGTGGTAAGATGCATAGGGACATGAAGAGAGTATTTTATTGGAGTGGCATGAAGAAGGATGTAGCAGAGTTTGTGGCCAAGTGTCTTGTGTGCCAAAGAGTTAAGGCGGAGCAGCAAAGGCCTGGCGGATTGCTTCAACCACTGGATGTACCCAAATGGAAGTGGGATAGTGTTTTGATTGACATCATATATGGTTTACACCGATCTAGGAAGGGGAATATCAATATTTGGGTGATTGTAGATCATTTGACTAAGAGCGCCCACCTCATTCCGTTTAAGAGTAAGAGGATAACACCTTATTTGGCATCCTTATACGTTCGTGAGATAGTCCGACTTCATGGAGTTCCCTCTAGCATAGTGAGCGACATAGACCCTATCTTTACTAGCGAGTTTTGGAGAAGCTTACAAGAGGCTTTAGGGACACATCTTATATTGAGTACGGCCTATCACCCTCAAACAGATGGCCGAACGGAGAGAGTTAATAGAGTTCTCGAGGATTTTTTTAGGACGTGCATTCTGGATTTTGGAGGAACTTGGGAGGAGCACCTTCCTTTAGTGGAATTCGCAAATAACAATAGTTTTCAGGCTAGCATTAGGATTGCTCCTTTTGAAGCCCTTTATGGAAGACCTTGCAAGTCGCCTTTGTGTTGGTTAGAGTCTACAGAAAGATTGCTACTTGGTCTTGACATGGTTAGAGAGACTTTGGAAAAGATTGATTTGATTAAAAGAAAATTGAAGATGGCCCAAAGTAGACAGAAATCTTATGCAGATAAGCGGAGAAGGGATATTGAGTTTGAGGTAGGAGATTTGGTTTTTATTATGGTGTCTCCGCTAAGAAAGGTAGTGAGGTTTGGATCAAGTGGAAAACTTGCTCCCAGATTCGTAGGACCGTTCCCCATTGTGGAAAAGGTAGGGAAGATGGTGTATCGGATAAAGCTAATGGAGAGGCTCGTGGGAGTTTATGATGTTTTTCATGTTTCGCACTTGAGGAAGTTCTTACATGATTCAACAGAGGTGATGGAACCTAGCCTACTTGAGGAAGTTGAAGTGGAAAGAGAAGCATCGGTTCGTTGCATTCCTATCAAGATCGTTGGACATGATATCAAGAAGCTAAGGAATAAGGAAGCCCCATTGGTTAAGGTGCAGTGGGGAGATAGTATTGAGGACGCTACGTGGGAGGCTAAGGAGAAAATACATACCTCTTATCCACATCTCTTCGAAGGTACGTCTTGAATTTCCTATTTCCATCTTTAGTTTGAATAGGTTCTTTCCTTTAGTGTACTTTGGGAGGGTAGATCTTAGGATTTAACCTATGGATGGTAGGACTGAATGTAAACATGTTACTAGAACATGTTATGTATATTGGACGCTAGTGTTTGCAAGTGTTTGCTAGTGGATGCTAATGGACGCATATACACACACTAGGCACTATTATCTCTTAAGGATCGGCCTAACTAGGTCACTAAAGCATATGCATATGGATGTGTGTGCACTTGCATTTTTTATTTCATGGTTGCTATAATGAGTGTTTATCATATGATTGTTGCATTTGGATGATGATTGTAGCACACATGTAGAACTATCGGTTATCATTGGGAAATTTGCATTCATTTGGATACATGGCACGGACATGATTGCATAAAAGGAGGTCGACTGAATTAGTAGACCGCATAATCTTTTGCATTAGTTAGGGACATTGACACTACACTATTGCATATATCATAAATTGCATTAGAAAGCTTAAGGACAATGGATGTAATGGATGATGGTTGAATATGTGGTTGTAGAATTTGGATGAAAATATTTATTTCATTCTTCCATCCTTGGAGATTTCGGGACGAAATCCTTTAAGGAGGGGAGAATGTAACAACCTAAAATTTAAGCTATAATAATTAATTAACGAATTAATTAAATAATAAAATAAGTTTGTGAAATTGTCAGAATTGAGCTACGGGAGTTGCACCATTGGGTCCATGGTGATTTTCCAATCAATTTCCATATATAACTTGTCGAAATCCGAGTTGGTATAGAGAAGTTATGAGAGAAACAAGAATTCAGAGTTTAACAAACAAAAATAAAATAGGAATCCATAGGTCGACCCGCATTAGGGTCAGGTCGACCTATGGGTCGACCCCTAATGAAGTTGGGTCGACCCGCCATATTTCCTGGACGTGAAAACGTCCAGGTACGAGCCGAAGACTATGTTTTGGATTTTCAATTTAATCCTGTGCGTTCGTGCTTGCATCCGACGGTTCCTAGTTAGCCTATGACGTGGTTGCACCAGATTTAATCTTCAAATCCGACGGCCTAAGATCCCTAAGTCACACTATAAATAAGACCCTAAGCCTAGCTATTTTTCTCATTCAGATTTTCTCCCAATTGGGTCCATTGCTTGAGGCTGAACCTTAAGTAGAAATTTTTTCTAGGGAGAAGATCATTTTAATAAAAATATTCTACGCCGTAGAAGTGGATCCATGAAGGCCAAGGACTAGAGCTAAGGACCACTGGTGAGTGTTTTGTAATTATCTTAGATTTTTAAGTAATTTAAAATAATAGGGTTCTCAATAGTTGTAGTTTTTCTACAATTTTGAGACAGTTTTTATACAAGTTATTTACAGTTAGTTTTTAAGTAAATTTCAGAATTTTTTTCAGTCTATTTTTATTCAGCTATTTTATTCAGTTATTTACAGTTATTATAGTTATTTACATTTATTTACATCTATTTTAAAGTTAGAATTTAGCCTGTAAATGTTAGTTTCTTTTTATAGAGATTTAATCCCTTTTTACGTGAATAAATTAAAAAGAGAAGAATTCGCTAATATGGATTAAAATAGAATAACACTAAATTTACAGAAACCAAATGTAAAATGAGAAAAACTGAAATAAAAATAGAGATGGACTGAAATAAGCAAATTTAAGATATTTGCAAGCATAATTATAACAAGTGATTATAACTAAAAAGAGAAAATAGAAGAATAACAGTTGCAAGAACAATTATAACATAGGTTATAATTAGAAAGAAACAACAGAAGAGGCTTATTTTAAAACTTAGATCTTGGATTAAGTTAATAAGCAAACATAACAAAAATAACAGAAGAGGCTTATTTTAAAACATAGATTAAGTTAATAAGCAAACATAGAAGTAGGGCCCATACTGGTAACATTCCCTTTCAGATCTAGGACTGATGGTCTCACAATAGTAGGTGAGACTGGGACACGCTTATGCTGATTAGGGTAAATAAGCGGCCAATAGATAGAGGCTCAAATCTGGGGATTTGGGCAAGGGGCGCAAAACTTGAAGATTGTTTGTTAGGACCAGTACCAACAACATTCCCTTTCAGGTCTAGGACTGATGGTCTCACAGCAGTTAGGTGAGGCTGGGCAGCATTCCCTTTCAGGACTAGGACTGATAGTCTCACGACAGTTAGGTGAGGCTGGGCACGCTTATGCTGATTAGGGTAAATTAAGGGTCAAATAGGGGGCGACAGTTAGTGTGCACCGGCGATGACCATCAGGATTAGGGTAAATAATTCGCTACTGCATCCTAAGCGCTAAAGAGGTGTCTTTTGCTGTGACCAACAAGATTGGTTCACCGTGGCACAACAGAGACAGAATAGTCCGATCAAAGGGTAGAATTAGGATTTCAGCCTAATCAAGTTAGCAGTTGAGATAGGATTAGGGTTTCCACCTAATCACGGCAATTTATGACAATTGCAAACAATCACAATCAAACAATCAAAACAATCAGTCAAACAGAATCAGAAACAGTATTTTATGCCAGTTTTATCTTTTCTGTATTTCCTTTCAAGCTAGAACTATTGCTTAGTCTAATATCTTTATCTTGCTTATAAATGCTATGTGATTACTTTCACTCACCAGACTTTTTGTCTGACCCACTCCTCTATTTTTCCCTTTTTCCTCCATAGGCCAGCAGAGTTGAGTTGATTCAGGTTGCTTGGAGATCCATTCCCAAAGTTTTCTCATTTCAGCTGTATTTTTCTACTTTTCATCTTCTTTTCATTTGGCTTATGATGGACTTCCACTTGTGAGAGGGATTACTTTTATTATTGTTACTTTTGTACTCTGATTATGTGAGACTGAGATGTATTTTGGTGGGACATGTTTTAATGACTTATTTTGAAATGAAGTTTATTTTTCAATGAAAAGTTATTATTTAAATGTTTCCATTGTTTTTACTTATTTGTCTTGTGAATCTTAGTCTCTGTGATACTTTAGCTATACCTATAACTCACCACGTCCTTTGGTGTGTGCCATTTTTGGATATATTAAGGGGTGTGGGGTTGTTTCACAGATCGTATCAGTATGGCAATGAACAAAACAAACCAGCAGTTCAACTCAACGGAAATCGATCGATATCTCTAAAAACATGAAGGCAACTATGCAAACAACTTTGGAAACATGAAATTAGAATGGAGGGGAACCCACCAGAGCGATCGCGTGATGCCATGTGTCCATTTGGACCGATCGTTACCGATCCCTTATACTTGGAAATTAGGTTGGGAAACTTTTTGGGTGGCCTCGTCTACATCTTGAGACTCTATCGGTGAAATTTCAGGAAGATATTCAGTCGTCTACCCTAATAAATACAGAGTTCATTGTTCATTTTAAGGATCTTTACGCTGTTGTTTTATTTGTACTCCATTGTAATCAAGGATCAATCTGATCTGATCCCCCCGGTACTCAGAAACACAAGTAATTAATAAAGCAATTTCATCAAAGTGTACATAGGCAATCAATGTCGAACCATTATAAATCTGCGTGTTCTAGTTTTATGTTTGGTTCCTCTATTTTAATTTTAGTTCTTCACTTTATTTTTCTACATTCATTCTATTGGGTGTTTGTGCCAACTTTTGGTGCAAACATTTTCTCTACATTCATTATATTGGGTGTTTGTGCCAACTTTTGGTGCAAACATTTTGGTGCTTTCACTTATAGAAGAATTATCCACTTGGTTAGATCTCATCGTCTACTTGTGGATTCCCATATTCATGAGATAGAACCAGATTTCTACCAATAAGTTTCCACTTTTATTAAGATTTGAAGAAGATCTAAAGGAAGCTATTAACCTTGGCCAGAGGAAAGTCTACTTCTCACGCTGTTGAAGGGAATGAAGATACTAGCATTCGGCAGGTTGATTAAAATGTACAACCGACGGCTATCGATGCCCTAATTCCTCCTGATTATATTACCAAATCCAACTTTGAAGTCCTAATAAAGAAACTGATTGATAGCAGTCAGTAGCTCAATCAGCAAATCCAAGCCAATTATGACCTGATGAATCGGTAGAAACACCAATATGGAGAAACAAGATGGGAGCCCTCTCCATACTCAAGGTCGGAGAACTCCTCCTCATCTAATGATTATTACAGGAGAAGACACCGCAAGATGGATGCGTATGATGCTGGAACATCCAGAGGGAACTACATGGCAGATTGCCACCAGGCTACACGGATCGGTACGGAACCCTCCAAGGGGATCGACACCGAACCCTCCAAGGAGGTTGCCACCGAACCCTCCCATCTAGGGGGAGCCATCAAACTGGTGGGGAGCTAACTCCAGATGTGCCACAACCGATCAAGGTGCCGGGAGCTAGGCAATGTGAATTAACCCCAACTGAGAGACGATGATAGGACTGCTACTCTGGAGAAACATCAAGAGCACGCTGAGCCAAATCAATATGGTGCTACCAAAAGGTGTGGATCAGGCCATTCACGTGAGGTGGAACACGACTACTACCAGGCAACAGCTCTTCAGAGGCCAGACCCGACGGCAATGGTAAGATAGGTGTTGAAAGAAAGTCAACCTCTGACCAAAGATGATTAGGGACTCTTCAGGAGCCATACTCCATTCACTGACAACATCCTACACGCAGATTATTTGCGGAGGTTCAATATGCCTACAATGCATGCTAATGAGGTAAAAACTGACCCAATGCAGCATCTCATGAAGTACGAGTGGCACATGGACTCCGCACGAGCTACTGATGCAGTCAATTATAGCTATTTCCCCATTTTTCAGGAAGGGGTTGCGACCATGTGGTTCACCAAGCTGCCACCACGATCAATTTCTTCGTTCGATGAGTTAGCAAGGAAGTTCGTGGAGCAGTTCCACATGCACGCAACATGCCCCAAAGATGTCATGTCCCTCTCCAACTTGATCCAGGCTCTAAGGGAGTCATTGAAAGATTACCTGGAAAGGTTTAATATGGCTGTTACAGAAGTCAGTAATCCAAAAGATGATGCAATACTGATGGCACTGACTAAAGAAGTTGACCCCGATTCTAATTTTGGCTATTGGTTGGTGGGGAAGCCTCCCTCTACGTTGGACCATTTTTAAGCAAAGGTGGCTCAGTACCTGAGGAAGGAGGAGGCAAAGCAGACCAGGAAGAGAGGTTTTGCAGGCCAGAGTGTCGAGGGAGTATAAAGTAACATGGCGGTGAAACAGTCCGAAGAAAGTTTTGGAAAAGTTGAAGTTAATATTCAAAGCAAAGTAAATGAGCAAAAGAGAGGTGGTAATAGAAACCACGATCGAAGATGGGAATCTGGAAGAGGGAAGAAAAGGATCCCAACATTTGACACCTATACACCGTTGAACACGTCATTAGAGAACATCTATCTATCGACTTGTAATACTATGCAGTATAGAAAACCACCTCCAAAATAACCGATGGAGAAGCGAAAAAAAACAGAGAAGTATTGTAGATTCCACGAAAGTTATGGTTATACCATGGACAAGTGTCACCACCTCCGTGATGTCATTGAAAAGTTGATTCGTAAAAGAAAGTTGCAACAGTTTGCTAAAGCCCCACAAGACGACGGGCTGGGGACATCCGACCCCAATAGAGGACAAGCTCCACCTAGTGCTGAGGAACCTAGACGGACGAAAAAAAGGTTAGTCATTAACACAATTGTTAGAGGACCACATCCGGCTAACAAAAGCTGGAACGAAATTGAATGTTATGTAAACACTATAAGGCATGTTGATATTGGGTGCTACTCAAACACAGAGGATGGTACTCCGACAAAGCTGCAAGGACTATGACTAACGACGTCGTGTTTCGGAGTAGAGATGCAAACAAGGTAGAGGCCCCTATGATAGACCCGATGGTGATCTCGGCCATGATCGTCCCCGCCTTGGTGAGAAAGATTTTGATCGATTGCGAAAGTTCTGTTAATATCATTTTCAAGAAGCCATACGACCAGATGTTACTGGAAGCCAAAGACTTGAAACCTTGCAAGCTGTATTCATGGCTTTAAAGGTATTGCTAATGAAGCAATAGGCTATGTCGAGCTACCCGTGGAGTTAGGAGACAGCAACCGTAGGAGAGCGCAAGTGCTGCCGTTTGTTATGATCGATGTAAACTCTCCGTACAATGCTTTTTTTGGGCCAACCGGCCCTTACTGAATTCAGGGCAGCTATCTCCCCTTAGTTTTTGATACTCAAATCCCCGACAGAGAAAGACATGGGAATTATTCAAGGAGATCAAGCGACTGGCCCTACCTACTATGTTGTTGAGTTGTGGGATGCTCAACAAAAGGAAAAGGAAAGGATGTGGAGACGTCTCTCTGCATCAAAACTAATAAATCTTAGCAATTATTGTCCAAGCCTTGGCTCGGGCACCACAGTCGATTCTATAAAAATATAGATTCGAGAGATGAGGATGAGGGGCCCAAAGAACCCAAGGCTACACCCTTTGAGCTGACAATCGACATCACTGTCATCCATGACGACCCATCTTAGGTCCTAAGATCGGATCACAGCTCAGCGCAACAATGATAAAAGAATTAGTTGGCTTTCTTCTGGCGAATCTTGATGTGTTCGCTTGGACCCATTCTGACATGTATGAGATCTCGCCAACCATCGCGAGCCATGCATTGAATATCGACTCGACGCATATCCCAATGAAACAAAAATGACACAGCATGGATCCCGAGAGATCTGCTGCTCTTAAGGAGGAAGTGGATAAAATAAAAAACAACGGTTTATCCGTGATGCCCTCTACCCGAAATGGGTATCCAGTCCTATACTTATGAGAAAAGCTCATGGAAAGTGGAGGACGTGTGTTGACTACTCAGAGCTGAATAAAGCATGCTCGAAGGACAGCTTTCCACTTCCTAGGATGGACCAGCTGGTAGACTTAACCATTGGACATGAACAACTTTTATTTATGGACGCGTACTCTGGATACAACCAGATCCCGATTCACGTCCTAGAAAAGGAACACATCAGCTTCATTATCGACCTAGGATTATACTGCTACATTATGATGCCTTTTAGACTGAAAAATGCTGGAGCTACTTATTAGAGACTGGTCAACCGGATGTTCAAATACCAGATCACGCGATCAATGAAAGTATATGTGGATGATATGCTCGTGAAGTAACGATGATCAAATGACCACATCGATGATTTGGCACAGATGTTCAGTGTTCTCCGAAAATATAGAATGAAACTCACCCCCTGAAATGCTCTTTCAGCGTTGCATCAGGGAAATTCTTGGGTTTCATCGTTAACTCTCGTGGAATCAAAGACAATCCCTAGAAGATCCAGGCGATAAGAGATATCCAAGTACCGAGGACGATTAAACAAGTGTAGAGCTTAAATTGTAAGGTCTTCGCCCTGAGTCGGTTTATCTCTAGAGCTACTGATAAGTGCATTCCTTCCTTCGACTTAATTAGGAGAGGGAAGAGAAACTTCGAATGGACGCAGGATTGTATAGATGCATTCCAAGCTCTGGTAAATCACTTAGAGAGACTTTTCATCTTGTCCAAGCCACTAGATCATGAAGACTTGTACATCTATTTAGTGGTGTTGGTACATTCCATAAGTGTCACACTGCTACATGAAGAGAGTTGGATCCAAAGGCCAATATACTATTTTAGCAAGCGGTTGACAAGTGTTGAAAGAAATTATCCAAAATTGGAGAAACTTGCATACTTCCTACTAATTGCGTCAAGGAAGCTCCGCCCTTATTTTCAGGGTCACGCCATCAATGTCTTCACCGACTAGCCGTTATGACAAGTCCTACAGTGACCTGAAACATATGGAAGGTTACTGAAATGGAACATCGAATTGAGCCAGTTCGATATCACTTATCTCCCTCGAAGAGCCATCCAACGACAAGTGTTGGAGGACTTCATAGCTGAATTCACTACACAAGATGACTCTCCTGAGAGCATTGAAGAACCTACCATCCAATGGAAGATGTACACTGATAGAGCATCTAACGATTAGTGTTCTAGCACTGGAGTCATAGTAGTCACCCCTAAGGAATGCTCGATCTGGTACGCCCTTAAATTCGACTTCCCTACGACAAATAACGAAGCTGAATATGAGGCATTGATTTTATGGCTCAAACTTGCTGAGGAGCTAGGGGTACAAGCTTTGCAAATTTTCTGTGATTCCCAGTTAGTTGTGTGCCAAGTCATGGGAGAATATCAGGCCAAGGGAGAGCAACTTGATCCATACCTCAATCGGGTCCAAGAGCTTCTAACTGATTTTGAGCATTACACTATTACGCATATCCCTAGAGAACAGAATGATAAAGCCAACTCGCTGGCCAAATTGGCCAGTTCCGGGAATGTATAGCAAATGGGTCTGGTCCCTATAGAAATACTTAATGCTCTGAGCATCGATCAGATGGAGATTGATTGGCTCTTAGAGATGGAGCCCGTGAAGGAGACATGGATGACTCCAATCAAAGATTATTTGCAAAGGGGAATCCTTCTCGAACGGAAGAACGAGAAATGACTGGTCCTTCGTAAAGCTTCACGATACATCCTTCAAGAAGCAGTCATGTACGGGAAGGGTAATTTCCGTTCCCCTACTTTGGTGTATTTCCAATGATGGAGTCAAGCGAGTATTAAGAGAAGTCCATGAAGGAGAATGTGGTGATCACACCGGGGGGCAAACCTTGGCAAAGAAGATACTTCGCTATGGTTATTACTGGCCAACTGTCAATTAAGATGCAGTTGATTATGCTTGACGATGCAACAAGTGCTAGATATTCGCAAAGATTTCAAGAGCCTTGCCGATGGAGATTGCTCAAATGGTCAGTCCATGGTCGTTTGCTAATTGGGGTATTGACATTATCGACTCCTTGTCGATTTTCAATGGTGGCGCGACGTACGCCATCGTGGCAGTCGATTACTTCACTAAATGGGCTAAAGCTTAACCTTTGGACACAGTCACTACAAAGAAAGTAATCAACTTTGCTGTTCGAAATATCATCTGTCATTTTGGTTGCCCTTGAATGATCGTAGCTGACAACGTGACCCAATTCGATAGAGCTGAATTCATAGACTTTTTCCACAGGCATCGTATTGAGAAAATATTTACGGCAGTAGCTCACCCTCAAGCGAATAGATAGGTCGAAGTTGTTAATAAAATCATAAAGCCCATTCTAAAAAAGCGTTTGGAAAAGGCTAGAGGCAAGTGGGTTGATGAACTCCCATCAGCATTATGGGCATACAGAACCACCCACAGGTCCACAACTGGCAACACCCCATTTGCCCTTGCCTACGGCTTTAAAGCCATGATTCTCATAAATATTGAAGTCCCTTCTCATAGGGAGACTTACTGTGACCTCAGAACAAACAGAGATCTCCTTTTGGAATCTCTAGATATGATCGATGAGAAGCACGAAGAAGCAGACTTGAGGGCAGCTGCACACCGACACCAAGTCTCCTGATACGACAACGTTAAAGTCCGGGCTAGGACCTTTGAAATTGGCGATCTCGTCCTAAAATGGATCTTTTCTAGCCCCATCAATATGGGTCAGAGATGGGAAGGACTGTTCGTCATCGATCAACAATAAAGGGGTCTTCTGTCTTCTTTTAAAGATGAGCAAGAAAAAAAGCTCTTCAAAGGTTAGTTGTTAAATCAGGTGCATCATGAAGATGATGTAAAGAGAGTTTAAGAGAGCATAGCCATTTGGGTGTGCTTGATATGGAGCTAGCCCTAACAATTGAAGAAATTAGGTATTTATTGAAAAGGTCACGACTCTAGAGAGTCACATTTATTGATTACATGAGCAATAGCCTACCGAAGGTACATGAGCTCTTGGTGGAGTTCAGGGAGAAGAACTACGTCCTCGAGAATACCGTGTTTAAGGCATATGGAGCTTAGTTCTTTCATGGTCATTTTGGATGTCATGGTATCTGGGGTTGTCTAAGACCATTAGACTGGGCTAGTTATCTCTCAGGACAATGGGGTGAGACACCTCACCTCTATACTCATACCATCCAAGAGTATTACAGAGTAATACTGTCAGATAATACGGAGAATAAGGCTATATAGGGTACACATGTGAATATTTCCTTGGACTAACAATAGTACATATTAAAACATCTAATAAATAATACATCTAGACGTACACATTATTAGTATAAAGTAATAAACATGTATGCCTTCAGGATAGAACAATACATAATATATGATACCATACAGAGAACACAAAGTCGGAACCGTAGCTATAACATATAATATGTAATACATTAGTCTAATAAGTGTACAACTCATCTCAATGTCAACTATCTCCATACAGAGAAATGAACAATCAATATACAGCTCAGTATCAAATATATACAACAAATCAAGGTTATATAAATATTACACAACATCCTAGTATATATCTCCTCTAAGCCTACTAAACCAAATGTTGGTCATGTTGTCCGTGTACCTGAAATGTCTCAAACATACCCAAGTATTACATAAATAACACATGGGTCAGACTATGTCTAATCAAGAATCATAATAAAGGTGACATGGTATAAATAAGGAAGAACAATATGATATCACTACCAAAGATACTCGGAACATCAGACAACAGGTCAAAGTATGTACATAAATATAAAAATGTATGTATGGAATATCGGTATAATTCCACAAATAATCATCAAGTTATCAAATCACATAAATAGCTCAAATCCAAACGAAGCAACCAGTTCTGATAACAAAAGATGTCATTACCCATATAAAATCATATCAAATCAGAAATCACGGAATCAACACAAATGGGTGAATCATACATATCCAAAAATTATCATCAAACCAGAATTATCAATACATGAGATATCACCAAGTATAATTAGGCTAGCATGAAGCATTGCCTAAATATATCCCTTAGTCTCAATAAATAAGACATCATTATCAATACGAATAAAATAGGTTAGGTTGCCTATCAATATAAATGAGAACCACCATATACTAGACATACATCATAGGTATAATCTCATCTCCTCGTATATATACTATCAAAATACATTGTGATGGGATATGATAGTCGACAAACATGAAGTCCCAAGTAGAGACATATATATAACATTATGTAGGTCATCAAACCCATAACTATACTCAAGTGAGGTGTATTAATAGTATATGCCAATCTACTACTCCGTTAGTACCAGAAGTGAGACTGATAGCACTAAGCAAGCTCCAGAGACACGGAGTCTCTACAGTCTTTAGTTACCTCCAAAGTCATCGTGACACGTACCACTGGTGTACTCGTCAACGCGAGGACTCTTAAGTCGCGACACTACACATACCCATATAGGTAACATACTGGTGGCCTAGGTGTCATAGGGAAAAACACGCGCATAGGGTAGCACAAAGCTCAGTAATAGAGTGTCACAGATCTGGGGTGCAACCCCACGATCGGGTCTTTAGGGTGGATTCTAACCATTTAGTCCTCTCCAACAAACATAATAGGAGTACATCATAATAGTGGCATATAAAGCCAATACATATAGAAACAGATTCATGCTCATCGTTAGGCATAGAGCCATACTCACTAAATATAGGAATGGAGCTATATATCATTACATATCATTTCACACTATCCACTCTATTCCCGTCACGTGAGTGTCATCTACTTACAATGAATAATCGAATAAATATCACAACAGTGTCTTATACCACTGCATGTGCTCAAACGTTTATTCACTGCTTATAAACTACACTCATTAATACACTATTCTATATAACAAGTCTAAAGAATTACCGAAGAAATATTATCGAATGCCCCATCCCAAATGGTATTATAACTCCGTTTATTCAGATTTCTCATCACACAGAATTAAATATCATGAAATCACACAGAAGGATGTCATCACCGTATCATAGTAGAATCATTAATCAAATCAACATCGACGGTGAATCATTCATATAGTCCAATTCAATATAAAAAGAAGAAAAATCAGATAAGCAAGATAGAATATCTTAACCAAAATTACAATGTATAAGACTAACAAATTGATATTCAGTAACTAATCACAATATATACAATCTTATATAACAAAATAAATACTTAGAAATGGATAACATATATATATATATATATATATATATATATATTCTAAAATTAAATAGGTAGTCAACTAACTCAAATATAATATACTATATACAATAAATATCAAATTTCTCAATCTTTTATAAAAATTAAATAGTAATTCAATACTCATGAATAACATTAGAAAAACTCATTTCTTTCTTTTGATAAATCAAAATATAGTTTTGAATACCAAATATTATGCTTAAGAAATATTTCATAATTTCTATATGTAAATACTATTTTAAATAAGTTATATATATATATATTCATATTCAATTAAATACATTCTCAAAACTTGAATGATATATTAGAATTTCATACAAATCTACTTTGTAAACTATAAAATATCAATTAAAGACCGTTTTATCCTTTTCCATTTAAGTAATAATAATATTTAATTTAACTCCTTTATTTAATAAACCTATTATATTTACATTTGTATATAATATATAAGTATATTTACATTAGTGTTTAAGTGTATTTATTACATATATTTATTTTACCTTTTAATATATATACATATATATATAGATAGATTTTAATTTAGGTATATATAAATAAACTAGATATTTGCTCACAAAAAACCAAAATCATATACCAACACACACATTATTGCACAATACACACACGCACATGCAACACACATCATAAACCAACAAACAAAATCACTCACGCACACAAGACTACACTAACACACAAACACGGTACACACATATGAATACTGCCATGCGCGCGCACACACACACACATACACACACACACACATATATAATTACACACGCACCTCCCAAGCTTACACACTCTCACACCAATAATCACACACCAGCCACACACCCACATACACGGTCACTACACCCTCAAACCCAACACATTACATACACAAACACAGTTCTCACACACACAACCACAACGACACTCAAAAACACATAGAATTACACCCACGCACACCACAAAATCCCACACACACTAGGATACAAAACACAGGACTTCATCGATGCACCGGCCATCTCTGACCGGTCCACCGGTCGGCCATTGCCTAGAGCATCTAAGCTCCAGGTCGACCATTCTTTAATCGATAACAGTCCCTTCCATCGCCGTTTACATCACCAATTCAAAGCACACCAAGAGTACCATTCAAGCATCATTCCAAAACAATATAAATATCATGAATTATGGATTAAAACATAGGTGTGTGGGTGAAAGACACTCACCTAAGTTACGTTCCTTTTCTTATTCCTCCTATTTCTACTCATGCGCGCACACAGCACACACACAGCACACACACATCGACACACTCCGCTTCTCACCATTGACGCAGGACAATGCAAGAAATCTCACGTTGAAGTTTGGAGATTTATAGAAATTTAATTAATTTAATTTTTAATTTTTGAAGTGATAAAGGTTTAGGTTTCCTTGCTTGAGAAGATGACTAGCATGGAACAAAGAATGTAAAGAAAAAACAAATGAAGAAAAATCAACAGCCAAAGAAAACTCTGGAAAATGATTTTGGGTTGGTAATTGAGCTTGGGCCAAAAATATAAAAAAGTAAATAAATAAATAAATATATTATTTCTTTCCATTTATTAACAAATTCTATTTAATTTAAATAAATACAAATCACATTTCAAAATTAATTCTCTTTCCAAATCAACATTTATTTCAATTCCACCACTATTATAAAACATTATTTACATATTTTTAACTTATTAAATTTAAATATCTTATTTTCACGATCAAAATCCTTTAATTTTATAATTTCAAAACCAATTTATTAAATAAATCTCCAAATTCCTATTTAACTAATTTAAATTACTATTAATTACTATTAAAATTTTGGGTTGTTATAGACTTTGCTCCTTAACAAAATTGCGTCCTTGCAATTTCCCATAAGGAAGAATCGTTAACAAACCAATTATACTAAACTTACTCATATCACTTAAATTTATTTTTAAATTCCAAAACATTTACCCAAAGAAAAATTGCTTTGCAAAACCACAAAATTCTTCATCTAAAGAATTTCCTTTTCAAATATCATACACACACACACACACATATATATATATTTCTAAAATTCATTTTATTCTAATTCAAATTCAAATTCTCCATCAAACAATATTTATAATTTTGTAACAAAAGCCAAAATTTTATCAATAAATTTCTGTTAAAATCTCCTTTTTGTATTTAATAAAACACTCTTCAATATACTGCTTAAATTTTAACATCTTATTATAAACAAAGTTATTTTCAAATACTATTTGCAAATTCTTTTATAAAATTAAACAAATATTTAACTCTCTTTTAAACTAATGTATGAAGGGAAGTTTAAATCTATTCTCAAAACTTAACAAACTAAATCTATATTTTCCATCAAAATAATTTTCAATTAGACAAACTCATTAAATTTCCTTAAACTTTTATACCTTCCTAAATCTGTAATCTTTTATATAAAATTCAAGCTTTGTCCCTTTTTCAAAACTAAAATTAATTTACCCAAAATTATATACATTCATTCATAAATCCATACTATTCCAAATTCCAATATAGTAAAATTTCAAATTAGACTAATGCTTACATCTCAAAAGCCAATAGTATTTACACATTTCTAATTTTTTTCATTAATTTATCATCAAATATAAACATACATTTATATTCTCAAGTACTCAAATGCTGTGAAATAGAATGATGTTGTCTCGCCATTTATTATCGTGATTACTAATATCAATTGGCTGCAATATTGACTATGCAATCAATAATGCCTAGCCAGTGATCTCAGATGTCCACTAATGTCTAATGGCTGCATACATCGCTTAAAATACATATCAAACATATAAAATATCTTTAACTATACATTTCCTTAAATAATAAATATAAACTCTTATTTCCAAAACTTTTTCAAAATACTTTAATTTTCCACAAATTATTTATGTCTTTCAAAAGATTATGTCTAAATGTTTAGTTCTAGTGTTCAAGAATCTCTATCGAATACGTGTACACCCAATCGATCAAAATACTTAACTCACTCAGTAGAAAAGCTAACACAATTCTATTTTAAAATTTTATATAAATATTACTTTCACACATTATCTAATATATTAGTTTTAATGAAACTTTACTAATTTAATTTCAAATCATCATTTAATACTACACTTATAATATATTCTTTCCAAATGATTTTTGATTAAAACATTTGCTTGACTTCCAAAAACATTTATTAATAATAATAATAATAATTGATATTCATATACATTATAACCTTTATTTCTATCAAACACTTAATAACTTTGAAATATTTTCAAAGTAATAATCACAACCATATATATACATAATTATGCTACTAGATAAACCATTTCAAAAGGCATTTTTATGATATCAAATAAACACCACACCATTCATATTCATTTATAATAAATATAAAACAATATTGAAATTCACTTTACAACTTGGAAAGATGCACACAAATTTCAAAATTAAATTCAACACCATCTAATATCCAAACAAACATAAGAAACAAAAATAAATATACCAAGCGAAAACTAATAAATCGATTACCTGTTGCGCACTCTAATCAAAATCAAATGAAAACTCATCTTCACATTATCAAACTAAACACCGAAATCCAATATTAAACCATCCAAAATCATAAATACTAGTGCTACGGGTTGGACTAAATCCTTTCGTCCTTGCTATTCCAACCATTTTATATTTCATACTTAAAATAAAGGAAATTAATTACATATTTAAATGCATTTATTTGTAAAATCACAAATACATTCCCGATGATTACCCCCAGTAATCATCATATATATATATATATACACACAGGGACTCTATATCTCATCTAAGGTCATGACTCATGTCTCTAATATACGATGTATTGTTCTAAACCTACTGTGATACCAAATTGAGACCCCCCACCTCTATAACCATATATCCAAGAGTATTACAGAGTAATTCTGTCAAATAATATGAAGAATGAGGCTATATGAGGTACACACGTGAATATTTACTTGGACTAACACTGGTGCATATTAAAACATCTAATAAATAATACATCTAGACGTACACAGTATCAGTACAAAGTAATAAACACGTATGCCTCCAAGATAGAACAATACATAATATACGATAGCATACAGAGAACACAAAGTCAGAACCGCAGCTGTAACATATAATATGTAATATAATAGTCTAATAAGTGTACAACTCATCTCAATGTCAACAATCTCCATACAGAGAAATGAACAATCAATATACAGCTCAGTATCAAATATATACAATGAATCAAGATTACATAAATATCAGACAACATCCTTATATATATCTAGGATGGAAATGGGGTGGGTTGGGGCGGGTTTTGTATGCCCTAGACCCGCCTCGGATTTTTTAAACCCTGCCCCATACCCGCCTCATAGACCCGGTGCGGGTCTGAACTTTCGCCTCATACCCGGAACCTATACGGGTCAGGGTAGACCCGCCCCGCCCCAAGATCCGGTGAAGCATTACATATTCATTCCTAATTATGCATTAATGTACATATATTTAATTATTTTATTTGTAAGAGGGATCGTTACTAAATGATAACATAAATAAATATTAGTGTATTCACAATGATAAGTAAGCTAATAAAAATGAGGTGTATGATAACGGTTCAAGAAAAACATGCGTACGTTATTATATAATCATTAGTGATGCAACTTCATATCATAAAAATTATACAACTTATTAAATGGATCATTAGAAAATCCATGTTATAATCGCTTATGTATAAAAGGATTAACAAATCATCGTTATCTTAATAAAGCGATTTTATAAAATCTCGGTAGTGCGGGTCGGGCTGGGGCGGGTCGGCCAAGCCCAAACCCGACCCTAGACCCGGAGCTCTAAGGAATGGGTCTACCCGCCCCGATGACCAAGTGGGACGGGTCTTGACGGGTCAAAATAGGGGTGGGTCTACCGGGTTTAGACCCTAGACCCACCCCATTGCCATCCCTATATATATCTCCTCTAAGCCTACTAAAACAAATGTTGGTCATGTTGTCCGTATATCTGAAATGTCTCAGATAGACCCAAGTATTACATAACTAACACACGGGTTAGACTATGTCTAATCAAGAATCATAATAAAGGTGACATGGTATAAACAAGGAAGAATAATATGATATCATTGCCAAAGATACTCGGAACATCAGACAACAGGTCAAAGTATGTATATAAATATAAAAATGCATGCATGGAATATCGGGATAATTCCACAAATAATCATCAAAGTATCAAATCACACAAATAACTCAAATCCAGACAAAGCAACCAGTTCTGATAACAAAAGTTGTCATCACCCATATAAAAATACATCAAATCATAAATTATAGAATCAACACAAATAGGTGAATCATACATATCCAGAAATTATCATCAAACCAGAAATATCAATATGTGAGATATCACTAAGTATAATTAGGCTAGTACAAAGCATTTCTCAAATATATCTCTCGATCTTAATAAATAAACATCATTATTGTTATCTGGCCTTTTGACCCGGTTATATTCAAACTGACTGGACTATTTAGACTCGACGATTATCATGACAAGTAGCCCAAAGAGATGATTCTAGGGTCCAAAAACCAAATACAGAAAAGACAATGAGATGATGGTCGAACGAACTACGGAAAACAACATGCTAGAATTCACTATTCACCCTACATAGGGGATCAGTACTGATCCCTAAAGGTTCACCCAAAGTGGCCCTCACTCTTATGGCACTCTTCTCTATCTATATAAAGCCTGATTCAAGTGTTGTTCTAGAGTTTATATGCGTCGTATTGACAAACTTCATATATGGCCTAAAGTAGCAATTCAACCTTATACAGATCCATCGCTTGGACCAAAAAAATACCTAGGCAACTATGCAAAACAACCTTGGAAACATGAAGCCAACATCAAGATGAGTCAACGTAGAAAGTCGCAAGACCCTATGATGCATACATAGGGATCGGTATTGATCCCCTCCAGAGGGATCGATACCGATCCCCAAACCTTAGGGATCCAGGGCCGAGATTTTTTTAAGGACTTTGTCTTCATCGTGAGGATATGTAGGTGAAATATCAGCAAGATATTTGGTCGTTTACCCCTTTAAATATAGGGGGCATGGCACATTCTGGGGATTTGGACGCTGCTGCTACCCAAAAACTCCATTGTACTCTTGGATCCCTACCAATCCCTCCTACTTGTAATCACAAAAACTAGTGCAAAATTAATAAAATCATTCAAGTGGACGTAGGTCAAGATTGCTGAACCACAATAAATTTGTGTGTGCTTGTTATTACTCAGTTTTCATTTACTTTCTTTATTTAATTTCTACTCTCTTACTCTTTTGGGGGTTTGTGCTATTTTTGGTTCAAACATTGTGGTGCTTTCACTGAGAGACTCAATTCTTAGGTTATTTAAATCCTTGTCTACTATTGGATAGCCTGAAATCCAAGAAAGAGATATAGTTTCTTCTCAGCTGGTTTCCCTACTACTCAGATTTGAACAAAGTATACAGGGAGCTATCTTCAATGTCCCCTAGGAAAGACAAAGTTGTTGCCTCCTCAAGAGTTACTGATAAAGCAGAGAACGCTAACCTCCACATTTAGGATGAAGATGCACAACAAGAAGCTGTTAATGTCCAGAATCCTTCAGATGCTATCACTAAGATTGATTTTGAGCGTATAATAAAAGAGCAATAGGGTAGTAGGGGTGTAAATTGATCGGACCGGACCGAATGGAGGTGTGTTCAGTTTCTGTCCTAAATGAAATTGGACCGGACAAGGATCGGATGGGATTTATGCTCATACAAATTTTGTTATCCTAATTCATGTCCTAAATAAAACCAGACGGACACGGACGGACGTTTTTCGACCACGGGCTCGGACGGACATTGCTATTTACATCACATTTTATGTTTTTTAATAGAGTTTCTATCAATTATATTATTTTTATCAGTATGTATTGAAGTATAAGCATTTTAATGATCTTTACTCAATGAACCAATCAAATAGTTGTCATAAATATTTTGAAGAACATACTGGATATACCGACTTATAATAAATTCAGACGAATTCGAACGAACACTGGTTGGACGAGATTTTTTCTCGTACAAATTTTGTTGTCCTAATTCATGTTCTAAATGAAAATAGAACGGGCTCGGACGGATGATTTTCGACCATGGACTCGAACGGACATAGGACACTCGAACAAAATTAATAGTCCTACAGGATAGCCATGCAGAGTTGAACTAGCAAATCCAAGAGAATAGAAACTTAATGACCCAACTAAATACTCACAGTAGGAAGACTAAGAGAGAACCATCTCCTCCGTACTCAGAATCAGGCAATTCCACATCATTTGGCCACCTCCGAAGAAATAGAAGGCAATGGACGGAGGCATATGGAGCAGGAACCTCTAGGTGGGAGATTGCAACCGACCCTCACCTAGGCATAGGGGTCGGTACCGATCACCCCTTATAGGGATTAGTATTGAAGCCATCCACCAAAGAGTGGGACTTTAAGTTGGATTTGGAATGCAATTCAGACGCACTTTGACTGACCAGGGCATCGAGAATCAAGAATTTGTTGTTGAATTGCCCCTAAAGAATGAACGTGGAGCTGCCAAGCAAACGGTTCTTCCAGAGTTAGGAGAACTTAGGAGACGAGGTACGAACTAGGATCGTTTACCGGGCCAAGCACAAGAAATAGATTACGATTACGATTACCACAACCCAGTAGGTACCCAAGAGCCGAACTTGGCAGAGATGGTAAGGCAACTTGTGAGAGAAAGTCAAGGCCAAAGTAACGATGACTGGGGCACTTCCCTAGTCAAAATCTCTTCGCTAAAATAGTCTTACGTGAAGAGTAACCGTGGAGATTCAACATGCCGATGATACCCTCATACTTAGGAAAGACTGGTCCTAAACAACATCTCATGAAATACGAGTGGCATATGGACTCTGCTAGAGCATCAGATGCAATCAATATAGGTGCTTCCCAATCTTCCTAGAAGGAGTGGCGACCATGTGGTTTACTCGACTACCACCAAGGTCCATCTCTTCTTTGGATCAGCTGGTAAGTAAATTCATCGAGCAGTTTAGAATGCATGTGACTCGCCCTAAGGATGTCATGTCATTATATAAATTATTCCAAGGACCGAAAGAATCACTTAAGAACTTTTTGCAGAGATTTAATACCATTGTGATTGAGGTGAGCAACCCTCAAGATAACATAATCTTGAGGATTTGATTAGGGGGATCCACCTCGATATAAACTTTGGTGAATGGTTATTGAGAAAGCCTCCTTCTACTCTAGATCATTTTTACAATAAGGCGGCCCAGTACTTGCGCAAGGAAGAGGTTACACTGACTAGGAGAGGCAATGATATAGGCCAACAGGCCGAAGCAGTGCGAAGCAATGTCGCTGTGAGACAGTCTAGTGCGAGTTTCGAGAACATAGATGTGAATGTACATAATAAGAGCAGTGGTCAGAGCAAAAGGCCCTAGCGGGGCCCCAAACGAAAACTCGGATTCTAGGAGATGATCGAGAATCCTAAGATTTGACACAAACACCCCCACTGAATGGCTCAACTGAAAATATTTACTTAGCTACTCGTGGCTCGTAGAAGTACAGGAAACCATTCCTGAGAGAGTCAACTGAAGACCAGAGGAAGTCTGGAAAATTCTGTAGATTTCAAGGGACATATGGTCATGACACGAACAAGTGTAGACACCTTCGTGATATGATCGAATAATTGATCCGAAAGAAAAAGTTCCAAAAGTTTGTCAAAAACTCGCAGGATGGCGGGCAAGGAACATCCGACCCCAATGAGGACAGACTGCACCTAGTGCTAACGAACCTAGGCGGCTTAAAAGGAGATTGACTATAAACTAGATCGCTGATGGTCATCTTCCAGATTTGAAGGGCTGGAGCGGAATGGAATAGCGAGCATCTACGATGCTATTTCGCTTAGGAATAAAATTTATTCCTATTTGCTTTGAATTATTTCATAAGATAGACTACATTATTTTTCAATAAAATGGCTGTTTGCACAAAAAATGGACAAACACCTCGAAATTGTATGATTTAGTAGATCTTAGGTTGTTCTTAGTGATTTTAGAGATTTATGCAAATATATGAAAAACAGGGGCTAAACTGTAAAAGGACACGCAGATTTATAGTGGTTCAGCCAGAATGTGCCTACGTCCACTTTATATGTTATTTCTCTTCTCTTGTTTTGATTACAAGTACAAAGCTTTGATACAAGTAAAAGAAAGTTGTTTGAAAGTTCCTTCCGTGCTTGAGCTCTCAAACTTGTCCCCCATTGCTGTACCCCTGCCCCTCTATTTATAGAGTGAGGCTGGGGGTAGGGGTCTTGGAGGTACATAGCAGCTGGCGGGCCTGGGCTGACGTAATCTGGCCTGGTGGATCTGGTCCGGTTTCCTTTGGTTCGGTGGTGAGATGAGTGGCCCGGTTGCTTCGTTCGGTGGAGGCTTCATTCGGTGGAGAGGTTTGGACCGGTGGGGAATTGGTCCGGTATAGGCTGGTTCGGTGGAGGTTGGTTAGGAGTTGGTTCGGTAGTGAGGGCGCAGCTTGGTCCGGCAGTGGGTCTTTCGTGGAGCTGGTCCGGTAGTGGGTCTTTCGTGGAGCTGGTCCGGCAGTGGGTCTCTCGTGGAGCTGGTCCGGTAGTGGGTCTTTCGTGGAGCTGGTCCGGTAGAATCTCGCTCAACACTTGCCCCCCAAAGTAGGGCATGTGCATGCACGTGTCTTGCTTTGTTTTTGGTCGTTCATCCTGGACACTTCCATCCGGTCTCAGAAACGAAACGGTGGTCCGGCTATCTTTCCTTCCCTCTATAAGTAGGGGCTCCGTACCTTCGTTGTTTCCCTACCGATCGAAAAGTGCTGAGCCAAATTCTCAAACACCGAATCAATTGCAGTGCCAAACTAGGCTACTTTGCCGGATCAGGTGAGGCCTTCTTTCCTCACCGAATGACTATTAGGCTTTATACTGCCGAATGAGCTTTTTGAAAATGCCGAATGGGCCTTTGGGTAACGAGAATGCCGAATGAACTTGATAATGAGAATGCCGAATGGGCTAGATACACTTGATTTTTTCACTTTTTATATCACGAGCGAAATTCCGGGCTATATGTACTTGCTTGTTTGTACTCTCTGTTTTAACAACATGTTTTTTCGACGTTGCAGATAATGTCTCGCGAAGCAGAAACTCGATCGGATAAAAAGAAGTCCCAGGGCAAAGGATAATCTTCCGCAGTGCCCCCTGCTCAGCCAGGACCGGAACGTCACGGAACTGCCCCCAGATCACTGGTGGACGGGTACGGTCCTCAGGAGCTTTTGGACTCCCCGCCCGATTGCTTTCCCAGCTCCCTCAAGGAGGAGCAACTTGATGTCATCTCCCGTTCTTTCGGAATCGATAGAGCACGCATGCTGTTGCCAGGGAGAGAAGCTATGCCGTATGACCCTCCCGAAGGGTACTTTGCCTATAGCAGATATCACTGTATGTGTGGTGCCATCCTGCCTCTTAATGCTTGGGTAGCCAGCTTCCTTACATATCTAAAGGTGGCCCCGTTCCAGCTTCAACCCAACTCATATACTATACTGGTGAGCCTCTTCGTCATCTTCCAGAGGAAGTATGGGCGTGCTCCTTCCAACCGGGAGATCCGATACTTATATAATCTGAGGGGCTATAAGAAGGGGTCCCCATACATCAGCTTGGAGTCAGCTGTAACCTTCAAGCCGGTCTTGGATCTGTATTCTAAGTACAGCATGTTCAAGAAGGAGTGGTTCTTCATCAGGGACGACTCTGCTTCTATTCGGCGTTTCACCTCTGGATGTAAGTCGACGCTTTATTTATAATTTCCATTCTGGTCACAATGCTTCTTCTCATATGTTTTCATTTTTGCTAGCGACAGGTGGCTTTGCGGTTGTGGAGACTGATCGCCTGGTTCAGACGGCGGCTGAGATAGAAGCTATCCCCGGGAGAGATAGATCAGCTGCCTACCTGATCAGAAACGCGACCCTTCTGGAGTATAACTTGATCCTTCCTCAGCAGTCTGTAGTCAAGCAGAGGGAAACGGTGGAGGAGAGGGCGGCTGCTCAAGCTAAGGGAGGTGTCACAGTAGAGAGTGGTAAGAGGAAACCTTTCACAAAACCTCCAGCTATCGGAGGTAAGAAACTTAAGAAGTCGGACGGTCCTTCCCCCAGCAATTGTCCTCTTACCCAGGGGGAGGAAGACGTAGAGGAGGTGAGAGGTGAGGGCGGAGATGATCGGGAAGGTGATGATGGTGGCGATGGCATCGGGGCCTTGCTTCCTGGGCAGGCAGGCGAGATTCAGGAGTGGACGGATGATGCATTCCGTCAGGCTTTTGAGGGGCTGGACGGAGACCCGGCTTTGGTAGAGAAATCCACGAAAGCTGACAAGGCCGAGACTGGTGCAAGCGTGTCTTCCCAGACTATTCCAGCCAAGGTGGCTCGGACGACTCAAGGTGAACTTTTGACTTCTGC